>JACCHY010000002.1:25755000-26398929 GCA_018907195.1 Dolichoris vasculosae
ATGATTATGTCGAAGAAGTTTTAATTTTTAATTTTTTTACTACATATACTCATCTTTTTAAATAAGAAAATATTTTAAAATATTGGCTGTAAAAAGTTGTAAAGATTTGAATAACGAAGACATTACTAATTATTTTTTAAATTTCTAAACATGTTTTATTCTTAAATAGATACCAGGAACTGATATCATTATTGAAAAAGGAACACCTGTTTTTATTCCTTTGCTAGGAATGCATACAAATTCTGAATATTTTCATGATCCATTCAAATATGATCCAGATAGATTTTCCGAGGAAAGGAAATTAGATATTAAACCATTTACTTATATGCCTTTTGGAAATGGACCAAGGGCATGTATAGGTAAAAAAAAACAATTATATGAAAATAAATGTAAAACTTCATATTTATATTTCGTCATTTATAAAATATATTTATTTTTGTAGGCATGCGCACCGGTATATTACAAGTTCTGGTAGGAATAGTCACAATTTTAAGAGACTATGAAGTTTCGGTAAATCCAAATTATACGAATGAATTAAGTAAACGAGGAATATTTGCTACTCCAAAAAATGGAGTTCACTTGAATATGAAAAAAAGTCCAATAATTATTTAAAATAATGATTTACTAAATTTTTGTAATATACTGAAGACTATTACTTATTGCCATACAAATGCATAAAAAATACAAACACAATTTTTTTTCGTTGTCGAATAAACTTAATCAAATTATTAATTTACAAAATTCATCATTTACATCGTTAAGATATTAAAAATAAATTTTTATCTGTCTGCAGATTTTGGAATAAGAGTTAGGTATTTCTGAAATTCTGGTAATACACAGTCGCGTGAATTTAATGGCTCTTCTGCCATTAAATGGTCATTTAAATATTGCGGTGGAAAACACAAGATTCCTTTACTAGCCATCATTGCCCAATCTACTTGTTGATCAATTTGTTTCAATTGAATAAAACAGTGTGTGATTTTTTTACCATGCTGACTATTATCATATGGTGGCCTGTAATTCCATTCAAATTTAGCTTATATTAAAAATTGATATTAAATTTTTAACTCTATTAATTTATAAAATAAATTAAAATGTTTAGTATTAAAAAATACAATAATATTTTTGGTATTTGTATAATATATATCATACTTAAGGTATTAATTATTTAAGCAAATATATTTTTATTTATTACTTTTTTATTACCAATCTTGTATATTTTTATAATCTTTATAAAAAATTATACCTAACAGGGAAAAAGCATGTAAAAAATAATTAATAAAGACTATTGAATCAAAATAAAGTAATTTAAAATAAAATAAAATTTACAATAACAAACATTAAAGTTTAAAAAAAAAGAAATAATTTGATTTACAAATTATTTAATTTTTATGTTGTAAATTTCATATTATACACAAATTATTATTTATAAATCTACTTCTAGTTTGTACTTTTAATCAATAAATTTCTAGTAAATAAAATTTTTGAAGACATTTTTGATGATTTACTTTCGTTACATAAATACATATCGATTTAAATAAAATACTAACTTTGCTTCGACAACAGTTCCACCACCTGCGTGTATAAGTCTTTCAAATTGTTCTTTCTTTTCTTTAGGAGTAATAAGAAGAGCAACCATGTTTTGAAAAGCTCCACCAGGATCTTTCAATAATTTTATTCTCCACCTGTATGCAGCGTCCATTATCATTTTTTCATTCTCGGTATTAGGATCAGGTATTACTCCTTTACTTTTAGGGTTCCCTAGTTCAAATTCTTCTTCCTGAAAATATAATAATTAATAGTAAAACATCGAAACGATAATAATTATCATTAATTTAAAGTCTCTTATAACAATAAAATATTTGATAATAAATTTTACTGTACAATCTTAAGTTATTCATTTATTATGAATGATAATAATAAGAACTAACGTTGACGAATTTTTTCTCATCGTTGCATGCTTCGATGTAAAGATAATGAAGAACCCATTTTCCAGCGGCTATACTACTCAATACTTTTTCGTTTCTGGCAGGCTTTAAGCAAAGTAAATGAGTAGCAGTTTGATCAAAAGCCGATTCATTGGATACTTCACCACCAAGTTCCATTATTAATTTTTCAGCAATACCTTTGCTCTATAAGGTAATGTATTATTCATTATGTAGAATTATATGAAATTATAATTTAAATAATAATAAATTCATACTTTTATTCCTGTAAACATAAATTTAGGCTTTCGTATTTCTTGTATTGGTACTTCTTCAATATCGTTTTCTTCCGTATTTATATCTTGAAGATCATCTTCTAAATCAAGAAGTTCTTCGTTTATTACGGACTGAAAAGCAAACTATTTTTAAAGTTTGTAATATTAAATTTTCTTTAAATTAAAATATAATTTATGCATAATTTTTTATTTACTTGTTTTGGAGGCGGTACTCTTTTAACTGGATCCTCCCAACCTACAGAATCTGGTTGAGATTCTTTTACTAAACCTGTGACGTAAAATTAATTTTAATCCTTATAAGTACTGAAAATACATGTAGAAAAATGTAATGGTTTATTTAAAAAATTAAATTTTATATAAAAATAAAATTAAATATAGTTGATAATTATTTATGGATACTCGATTGTATTTTATGTTACTTAAATAAAAAACATTTTATCGATAAAATTTATAAGCATAGCTTATCAGTTTCATTAATTTAGCAAATAATAAAAAAATTTTTCTAATTTTTTATTATTAAAGTATCATACGTATATGTATTTTTTAATTTTCTTATATTTTCTTTTCTTTAAAGAACATGAATCGAAGAAGAAAATAATTAGCGATCCAACTAAAATCAAACTCTTCTTTTTCATTTAAATTCGTTAAATTTAATCATTAATATTTAATTTTATTTTTATCAACTTACATGCTCCGGGAAGATTTTGTTCTAAGAGATATAGATTTGCGTGATCTGCACTCGAAGAATGCCTTGTTTCTGAAGAATTTGAAGCTTTTTGAAGCATTTCATCTAATTTAGCTATTTGCCTTAAAAGGGATAAAATAACCTTTTAAAAAATAAAAAATTCTATATTGAGCATTGTGATATATTTTTAATTGCTTACAAGCTAATAGCTGGAGTTTTTGGCGTTTTATTTGGACTATAGTCATCCGAATACGATAATTTTCTGTTTGTTGGAATATGAATAGTTTCATCATCGTCCTTATTTTCAACATTTGTAACATCCTTATTTTTATCACAAACTTCAGCTACAGTAGACTTAAATTAAAAAATTAAAAAAAATATTTTTTTAAATATTTTAAATAATACTTTAGTAAGAGTATACATTTTTTAAACCACCTTTCTTTTTTAAATACATACATCAGAATCTAATCGTCCTGTAACGAAATCCCAAGCTAAGCGTTTAACTTCCGACAGCGGCTAAAAAAATAATGTCACCGGTAAATTCTCAAAGTCTCATAAAAGATTAAATTTTTCTTACTGTGCTACGTCGTTTCTTTGGTGGTGGTTGTTCCATTGGTAAATCCGGAAAATGATCTATCCATTTAACCCAACCTTTCCTTGTTCGCGGTGATGGATTTTCCTTAAACATTTGTCCATACGGAGTTTCTGGAGTGGATATGTGAAAAGGCGATTGCGGTGTTTTATCATTAATAAGGTTATTGAGCCTTTTATTAATGACAGGCGTTTCACCAGCTGCTCCCGAATATTGTCCTAGATTCTAAAATTATCACTTTGTTAATAAATGAATTGAATTAAAAATATTTATTAACCGATATTTTATTAAGAAAATTTATAAAATATCCAAATTAAGATTCTGTATTAATATTAATTTTTTCATTACTTTTTAAATAAATATTAAATACATAATTTTGTGCGATCTGTTAAAATAATCGATGCGACAAATTAAGAACAAATATTATAGTATAAGAACTTACGAATAAATAAACAATAAATTAATAATAAATATTTTTACAGCATACTTTAATAAGATTAATTATTTATAATTCATAAAAGTACATATTATAATAATAACTATTTATTAAATTATTTAAATTTAAAAATAGCAAGAATGTGTTTAATCGATTTGATTTTGATGTTTCAAGTATTTTTTTTATGTTTAACTACAAAATGATACAATTTTTAAGAATTAATTTTCAGCATTTTGAAAAAGCATTTTTTTTAAAATATCCACCGTGAAATGAAAAATTTTGAATAAAATCATTGCAAAAATTATTATTAAGCTTTTATTTGATATTTGATACGTTGACTCAAAAGTTGGCTCGGCACCAATAATTCGCTATTAATTTACTATATATATGCTGACTTTGATACGAGGCCTACTTCTTCGGTACCAAAGCACCGAGTTGTTCTCGATACATATATTAGGTTTTTATTAACTTATTAAAAGTGTTAATTCATGTTTATTATATAAACATTTTTTACGCCTCTTCTTGTTTTATTGTTTTTCATACTTTAAAGTATTATTATTATTATTATTATTATTTATCTAACATAGATAAATAGTATTATTTATATATAGACTTAATTTTCAAATACGTTGATTAATGATACAAAGATCGACTGATCTATTACGTACCCAAAGATCTATATATATTTTTAGTTGCTTAATTTCAAATTATTTAACGCAATTATGTAACTATAGGAAATACAATTTCTTCATAGTCCAATTTTTATATAAATTTATTCGTTTATTTATTAGTTTTCATTAATTCAAGACAACTTTTACTTAATTTATTTCTAAACAAATTTTCCACAACTAAATTTTATTATGTGAAATTTTTAAGCGACTTATAAAACTGAGATAGTTTATCAAAAGTAAGTATGAATTCAAGTATGATTTTTTAATGTACTTACTAAAAGTGTTTCTCGCGTTGTCGTTTCAGTTGGTGGTTTCATAATCTTTGCTTCACTTTTTGACACCTCGTAATGTGTAACATCAGACCTTTCCGGTACTGTTTTAAAGTATTCTTTTTGTTTTTATTTTTTTTTCTTAATAAAAATACAATTATATTTCTAATTTAATTAAAATTATGTACATTACCCATAGCTTCTCCCACGAGATACATAGTTTCATCTACAAGTTTCATTTCGGTAGCACATTGAATTAACCATTCAAAAGTTACTGCAGGAATTTTCCACTTGATTGCTGCATTATATTTTTCTCCTTGTGGTATAGGACAAACTAAATGAGTACTACAGTATGTATTTTTCTTAAGATTCGTTTTACGTGCAAAAGTATCTTGATACCTGTAATAATATTGTTTACAAGTTTTTTAAAATTATTTTAAATTTTTAATTTTAATACATATAAAATTTTTTATTCGCATCATAAATAAAACTAATAAAAAATTAACAAAAAATTAACATAAAATTATTAAAAGAAGAATAATTTAGAAATTAAAAATGCTTTAATTATAATTAATTTTAAATAAGTCAGCTTTTTGATATTTTTAACACAATTTATCGATATAAAATAAAATATATTAGAAAATTAAAATCAATGTTCATTATTGTTCTATTTATTCATTTTTAATTGTCTAATTTTAATACTTAAGAAAAATTTAAAAAGAAAATACCTTGCTCCAAGAACTTCTGATAATTTTGATAAGTATGTTCTTTCAGCTCCGCTGTAAGTACTCATACCAATTACACAATTTGATAATGGTTTTACATTCTTTGGAATTATTATAGGTCTATGATAATACATAACATCTACTAATTTTTCATTATCTATACAATCTTCCTACAAAAAGTAAACAAAAATACGATAAAAAATTTAAAACAACATTTGACAGTCGAGTGAACTATTTTTATTTTTTCTTCTCACAATAAATAAATCTGTAACAATTTCTCCAACTGTATGTCTTAATTCAGCACCAAATGTAGGTACGATTCCAAAATCAGGAATACTCGAATAATTCCTATTAATAATTTTTCCTCCTAATCCATGGATCTGCGTTACAATTTGTGTATATTCAGCTTCTTCGAATCCATTTACAATAAAAACTAATCCTACACAGTTTGATTAAAATTAATTTAAATTAAAAAAATTGAATAAAACTAATTTGTAGGTTTTAATAATTTAAAAATATTTCTTAAAATGAATTACAAAAATATACCTTGTAGGATTTTTTGACTGACAAAAGTTTCTTGACTTATAGGTATCGCACTATCGTCCCGCGGTTCTGCATTTAAAGTAGTTTGATTATCTTTTTTAGTCGTATCATTCCATCGCTCCGTACTTGCTTGATGTATTGAGTTAAAATCATTCCCAATATTATCGTTACTAGGAAGCTTTAAAATTTCTCTTAAAGTATTATCTGATTCTATTAAATTAATATTAAAAATAATTTAGTTTTTATAAATTCCAAAAATGTATAAATAAAATGTACTAAATAGAAACAGCGAAATGATATATAGTTTATAATTTATAAAAATAATAAAATTTAAGAAGTGAACATAACAAACTATTTTTATTTGAAAATTTTAATTTAAAAACCGACAGTAAATAAATTAGATAATCAATTAGAAAATAAAAAATCTATCAACCTGAAGTAGTTTTTTGAAGATATTGTTGAACAATCTCAAAATGTTCATCCGGAACTGTTTCGTTTTTACTTTTTTCTTCATCAAACAATGGAGCAGCAGGTATTTTTGGTCTTTGCAGTAATTGTAAATTCTAATAAAATTCGAATTTATATATATCAACTTAATATATATACTGTATTTATGTATAATACTTATATTATACTATTAAAGCTTTATTAAATGTAATAGTTAATAAAGTTAAATCATGAAAAATTAATTTATAGTTTCGAACTACTATGAATTTAAAAAACTCACTTTTTTACTTAATGGAGATGGAGGTTCAGGAGCAGCTTGATGTATACTATCTTTTCCATTAAAAAGAAAATTGTCTTCTGGTGCTGGTGCCTGAAGTTTCATGCATTCTTCTAACCATTCAACTTTTAAAATATATGGACTGAAATAATTATAATTATTAATTATTAAATATATGTTGAAAATAAGAAATAAATATATGAACAAAATTTTTACTATAAGCTCTTAGATTTTATGATTCGTAGATCATGTGCTGCTTTCAATGGATCGCCGATAATAACATGAGTTAAAGCATCTGATATTTCATCAAGACGCGTTGCACTTCCAACGTTTAATATCCTATTTAATTTATCTCTATAATTTGATGAAAATCCTGCTAAATAAATCTGAAAATATTAATATTTTATTATATATCGATTAATAATACTAATAAGCAAGAAAAAAGTAAATAATTATTTTATAAAAGTTTATTTTAAACGCGTAATACTGAATTTACGTTAAATTATATAGAAATTGGTATAATTTTTCTGTAAACAATTGAACAAATTAAATAAACACTAAATTTTAAACAATTCAAGATTTCTCGTAATATGTATCAAATTATTTAATTGGTTTATAAAATAAAAAACTGTAAGATCTAATGTAAATAAAAATGTGAATCGAATAGAGAATGGTAAATTTCGCTTTTACAATAAAAGAGCAAACAAATTGATAAAAAGTTAAAAGTTAAAAATTAATTAAGATCTTTTATTTATATTTAAATTATTTTCATATAAATTCTATTAATGATAATTATTCGAATTGTATAAAAACTTACATTGCATCCATCTAAAAAAGGACCAGCCTTCTTTGCCTCAGCAATATTTAATCTCTCCAGAACTGTTATGTAAGTAATTTTAGAAGATGTAGGAACTTTTTCAACCAATGAACCCATTGTAGTTGAGCTCATGGAATTTGCAGAAGCTAAAGTTTCATCTACATATACATTTTGATTTTCGACAGGTATCACACTTATTGTAGAGAAATTAAATGGTTCTTGAACTGAAAATTTATTTGTCATGATATTAAAATACAATAAATCGATTAAATTAGAAATTAACATTCAATATATACGTATTTACTCATACTTAATTTATCAAAAATGATACTCTTATTGTATATATTTAATTAAATAAATAACATCCCTTCAAAATATTTGATAAATTGATTATAAACTATGAATTATGAAAATACATTTATACTATAAAAAACACATTAAACATTAATTATTTTTTATAATAAAACTTGTTTAATATCGTAATATTTTATTTTTCAAACATTTTTTTAAATTTTGAATATTTAATATTATTATAAATAAATTAAAATTACCTTATAAATATCCTAAAAAATAAAATGAATTCTTAATTACATGTTTAAATTTCATTTTTTTATAATTATTCAATGCATAATGAATCGAGTTTATTTAATATCATCATTAAGAATATAAAATTTTATTATATATTTTCAAAAATAAAAAGCTTCTATTACTATTCCTATATATTTTATTTTCAAGATTATACAAACTACTTACAATGTATAAATAATTAAAAATATAAAAAAATATCTTATTATCTACGTACTTGCAGACTTTTCTGGAGTAGAACATGCTTGAGTGGATTTAATAACATAATTAGTAAATGGCAAAGAGTAACCTGCTGCAATACTTTCATAAACCCATTCCATTTTAAGGCATGGAATATTGTTTTGCATAGCAAATTTCAATTTTTCACTTAAACTCCCTGTCTCTAATGTAATAACAACTCTAATTTTTGATCCATCCAATACTCCCATAAATTCCTATTATACAAACAAAAATACATATCGGTTACTCTATTATCATGAAAATATAAATTAAATAAAAAGTACATACACCTCCGTGACTGTTAATCAATCGTTTAATCTCGTCCTTTTGCCTTCTGCTAAGATTTGTAGAAGTGACTACTAAATTTAAGAATACAGGACATTTGAATTTATCAAAAATAGAATCATCTGCCAATATATACTCCTTTAAATTTGTATCCCAAACTGATTTAATCCAATCTAATGTTACAACTTTTATACCTAATTCAACTGCACGCTTTTATATAAAAAAATGTTAATTATAAATTCTTCATTTATATAAGGATAAAATTTAGTTATATTAATGTTATATACCTCGTATTTAGCAGACATAACAATATTTGTAACTAAATGAGTTACACTAGCTCTCAATTGCTTTGTAAAATGTCCTCCCATGTATTCGACTTTCCTTTGTATTTCATTCTAAGAGTAAGAAAATAAAATTATTGGGTTTAAAATATGGATAATAATCTAAATATGCACATAATGTTTATATAAGTTTAGATTACTTTTATAACACCAGAAAAACCAGAAGCACTAACGATTAAACCTCTCATAGCTGTATTAAATACTGGTGTGGTTCCTTCGGGAATTGATTCTCCACTTAAAAAACAAGATAACAAACAGCGTGGTCCAATAATTCTGTAAATGAATATTCATAATATATCATTAAATTAATATTTGAATTTTATAATTATTATTCTATTTTATAGATTGATTCAATTAAAATATAATTTTTATACAATTTAACTATACTTTAATATAAAAAATTTTTAATCATTGGTCATTAATATAAAATAATTTTTACTTACATGCATTTAAAATTTTGCAATTTTTGAAATGCTTCTCCTTCAAATTCTTCAATTATAAATACATCTTTCTTTTCAGGTGTCATTTCAAGACATTCCTTTTCAGATATCCATTCAACATCGATATCCCATTCAGGACATTTCTAAAAATTGTATAATATGAAGTAACATTTATTTAAAAAAAAAAATTATAACGCGGTTTTTCTATAAAAAATATTCTTACATTATAAGCATCCCACATGCTTTCATCACATTCTTGTTCATTTTCATATTTGCTGGGTACTACAAAATAAACATTGACATCGAAAGTTGACTGATTCGTTTCGCTCGCCATTCTCCAACAATGAGATATTTGTATAACAGATATTTAAAACTTATATACGTTCATATTGACGTTAAAAATATTTATAAATATAAAAAAATCAATAGACATTAAAATAAAACCTAACCTATATTTCACATTATACACGATTAAACATAAATTTTCCGAGCAAATGAGATTAATATCTTAGAAATTAAATAAATGTTAAATATAAAATTTAAAAAATATGAAGACAAAGTTTAAATGAACTGTATAAAATGCACGTTTGCGAAACGTTTTGTACATGCGCCGATGTTACTTTTCCCGCGTTTTATCTGTCAATTGCTGCCGTGAGCATAAACTACAACCTAGTATAAACCGAAATCTAAGTAAATTTTGCACATTGCATTAAATCAGAATTCGGATTCGATAAGAAAAAAATAGTGGGAGAAAATAAAACGAGGACCATGTGCATCTGAAAACATACAAATTTGACAGACTGTGGAAAGGAACATATGGAATTTTATTTATATTTATTTTTGACAACATCGAATTACAATTTTTCACAGTTTTGCAAAAGATGTTATTGCATGAATTTGTTTCTTTTTTTTTAAATGTTTTAAAAGCAAACAGGGTTCTATATAACTGTATGTATAACTATCACTACTATGACTACAATAACTATGAGTTATTACGATGTTTGATCAATTTAGGAAAACAATTATTATATGTAGGTATTCGATGTTTAGTTTTTTATTAGTAAAAGTAGTTTACCGAGAAATTCAATATAAGTCTACAAAAGAGAAAACAGGTAGGATAAAAAAAGAAACTGAATCTCATGTTTTGTGTTTCGCTACTTCGGTAACATTTTTGTAAACAAAGAAAAACAAAACAGATATAAGTTAGGGAGAAATACTAAGTAAATATGACATTTTTACATCAATACAATATTAAATATAACATTTCTCCGATACTCAAATTCTCATTACATTTTCAATACCGATAAAATTGATCATTAATGGAATTCGCTAACTAATCCAAACCGACGCACGATCAATAAAATAAGAAATTAGTTAGTGATGGAATAGAAGATTGGCACTTAATACGAAGCGATTTAGTTCTTCTTGAAAATAGCAAACTACTAAAATTATAGTAAAAATTGAAGGATATAATTTGTATTTATTCCAGTCGAGGAAGAAGTTATAAATCAATAGATCACTTACTGTTACTATTATGTGATAGCTAAAGTAGTTATTCAAACATCAATTTATGCGTTCTACTAATTTCTCTAATAATTTAGTAGATTTAGGAATTAGTTTTCTCATCCTTGAGACCAAGGAATCCCCAAAGTTACAATTAAAAAAATATACGTATTTTAAGAAGGTGGAAAAACGTCACGCATTGGTCGGCATTTTTTTATAAAAAAAATAATTTTGAATAAAATAATGATTGATACATTTGATCGAGTTTTATATTATTATAAATTTGATTCTTTGAAGAATTATACATTTAGAACGAATTATGAAATTTATAAATATTTGCACATGTAAGAATATAACTTTAGAAGTTAATTTATATTGTATTTTTTTTTAATTACAATCTTTAATTTAAAAATTAAATAAACTATTTTATAATTTAAATAAATGTTATGATACGGAAATTCTTAATAAGAAAAAAATAATAATTTTAATAAAATAAAAAATACTATAATAGCTGCGGTTTATCGCAAATTCTTAGTCTATGATTAACCGAAATACTATTTTTATTGCAAAGGATTTGATATTCAGTATGCGTGACAAAACGCAAAGGTAGATAATAAATTGAAAACATATAAATACAGAACTCTACTTCTAAATAATGTAAAAATATTATTTTATGAATTTATGAAAAATTACAGGATGAAAATCGCATCAGGATATATCTGAAAAGTAAGAAGAGTTTAAACGACACGTTTGAAAAAGTGGTATATTTTTGTACGTTGGTGAATCAACAACGTTCATTGTTGAAGATGATGTGAAAATACATACAAAAGTAGTCAAATTTACAGACACGTCAACACAAAATGATTAGCTAAAGTGGACGAAGTAAGAGAAACATCTTACTATTCTATCAGAGTCTATTACTTACCTTGTATATTAAATATTTAATTTTTAAATGTAAAAAAAATAGATATTATATTCACTTTTCTTGAAATTTTTTTTGCTAAAAAATTGCATCGAAAAATGTTCAAATGACTCGAAAAATTAAGAATACGTAAAATACATAGTACGATCGTGAAACTATAGAATTTATAACAATATTTACATTTTTTTAATAAAAAATTATTACGTGGAAAAATTTTATGATTGCAAAATTGAATTTTTATTATTAAAGAAAAAAATCATCGTTTCTTGCTCATAGAATAAGTAATTTTTAATACATTGTATTTTTCTCGTTCTAAAAAATAGGTGTATATTTAAGAAAGGAAATGTCATCAATAAATATTTGTTTATTCTATATAATTTAAAAAGTAAAAGAAAATTCACTTTTTAAAATAATAAATAACTTTATAAATATAAATATAATTTATATAGATATATTTATTGAAATTTTTCTACAATATAATTCTTGAATAAAAATTGTTTTTTACTTATTATAATTTTATTGCAGTAAATTAAATAAAAACTTTTTTGAAAGAAAAAAGATTATCTAATCTCCTATATAGTTAAAATGAAGTAAAACGACAAACTCGAATAGTATTTCTATAAAGAAACTTAAAAATATTGACAATACTAAAAATATACATAAATATATAAAGTTGAATGAATTTTAAAGCTACAAAAATTAAAAGCGAAGAAAAAATTGATAAAGAATTATATGTAATAGAAATTATAAGTAGTAATAAACGAAATCATGGAAATTTTTAAAAATTATTTTTATGAAAAATATATCATAATGGTTTTTATCAAAATCTTAAGGTGATTTTATTATTTTTTATATTTAAATATAAGATTAAAAGAGTTTCAAGTATTATTTTTAAAAAAAGATATTTAAAGATTAATCAGTGATCGTTTAATTTTCTATGAAATTACTTAAATTTTATTTACAAAAATTGATAAAATAAAAGTTTTATGTTTTAAATTTATGGAATAAGTATTGGAGTTCGGTACAGATTGTTTCCTTTCGAAGTCAGCAAACGAATATTATGGTTTACACTCCAAAAATTTCTAAAGAAATATTTAGAATATATCAACAATGATTTGTTATAGATTAATATTTAAATTATTATAATATTTTTTACTTGATTTGATCAAGAATGTTAGCCAGTTATTCTAATAACATCCAAAGTTTCTCGAATGATACAAGAACGCTGGCTTCATATGATCCTTTAGTATTATAACATTGTTTCCATTTTCCTCTCTGCATTCTATAAGCGACGTATGCATGTAATTTTCGAAGTGAGGTAACCGCATCGTTATTTTGCTCTGAAATATCAGGAATAATGTTGGTTTGTTCTGTGAATAAGAAGCATGTGGGTGGTTTGCATCACTCACGCCCACCTGTAGCCGTTCTATTGGAAGGGGCTTCAGAACAACGTCTATTAAATGTCGATCAGAATTTAAAAATTCAATATTTTAAATATATTTAATGCTTTTTTGCCTATTATTTATTCACCATACTAAAATATTTATTTATAATATTGCATCTTTTTTTATCTATCTAAACCTTTACGTTTTGCAATTTTACTGTTAAAATATTCTATATGGTCCTTTATTTTTGATTCTAGCTACTATAACGAGTATTAAATACTCGCTACAAGTTCTTTCTAAACAACTCACGTTTAATCCTTCAGAAATCCACTGTACTTCGTTGCTTCATTTAATTCATTGATATTGTATTGTTTTCATAGTGACTATCAGATTTTACTTTCGAGGACCGAAGACTTTAAATCCTTACTCGATGAAATCGTGTTGAATTCCGTCAGCTCCTGCTTAATTATCAACCGAGAAACGTTCGGTCAACAAATACTGACCCTTTTCTAGAATCTACAGCCGACTACCGGCTATCGATATTTATATTGTAATAATGCCACTCTTATTTATATGGTTTCTCTCTCTCTTTTTCATTTCTCTTCTATAAGCCTATTCGATCTGCATGCGTCAGATATTATAATAATTTTAATACTGCATAAAAACTTATTGTTTTATTTAAATGTTTTTATTTTTTACCGAGAATCTACGAATCCACCTTTCTAAATAACAATTATTTATGGAATGGAATTTAACTAGGTCACAATCCCCGTTACACTACATGGACAATTCATCTTAATCTACGTGTTTGAACTACTATTACAATATTGATTAGATTATATATTTTCTATTCTGCAAATTATATAATGTCCTATTTTCTCTATTGAATTCATTTTACATATTCTAAAAATTGAAAAATATTTTATTTTTAAATATTTAAAAATTTTTTGGAATAATGATAGCCAGCATTAATGTATATATATATATATATATATAGGAATGATATTATAAAAATTATAATTTGTAAATGTATGATAATATCAAATATTTTAATAATTTACTGGCAAAATAACTTGTATTTTGATAATAATTTAATAGTATTTCCGTATTTATTTTACTTCGTTTAAAATCTTTAGAACCACATAAAAATATTTGAATTCTTTGAAGCTTTTATTCTTATAATCTGTTTAAATCTACTTTTGTTAGTTATGTAGCTTTTGTTAGTTTTTTTGTTTATGCATAACCTTATTATTTTACTTACATTTATAAGAGCTTCAAATTTTTAATTGCGACTTTTTCTTGTATTTACTAATTTTAGGCTATATTTATACATTAGTATTTGAATTACGATGAAGAAAATTATTTCTAATGTTATTTTCGAATATAAATTTAATTTTTAAACAAAATTGAATAAAAGAGATGATTTTCCACTTCATTGTTTTTAAAATATTATTTTTAGGTGTAATTTTTAGTATTTGATATTAAGATATATTTATATTAATATATTAATTTTTTAAAATTAAATTTAAACTTGATATAAATGTATTTAATTGAACTATAGATTTTAAATTTGTTAAAATATCGTAGAAAAATTCTTACTATATTTCATAAATTATATCAGAAATAATGAGTTTAATTTGAATAATTTGTGACCTCAAAGTATGAATCACATATTTTAATTTTCATTTATATGAATAGATAATTAGCATAAATTCATAAAACTATAGTTAAATTTTTTAAAACAAATTAAAAAGTTTTTCTACTACTAAATATATTTATTAAATAATAACCTTTTCTTTTATATAAATTTGGAAAAAAGGTTTATTTCAAATAAAATCAAATAAAATAAATGAAATATATCAAATATTGAATGAAATACTTTTATGAATGAAGTATTTCACTAACCTTGTAAAGTATATTTTTTTAAAAGTTGTATTTGCAAAAATATATTTTGAATATATCAAATAATTGTCTATTTATAAAATTTTATAGTCATTTTTTAAAATAAAAATTAAACTTATAAAAAAATTAAGGTATGAAACTTGTTTCATCTACAAAGGAAAAATCAAAGACATTAATTAAAATATATAGGTAATTTAGAAATTAAATATCGATAAATAAAAATAAATAATTCTATAAATGACTTGTAATTTACTTGTGTTCGATAAAATTTTAATTTTATAATAAGAAAATATTCAAAATTTATTGGAAACCGTTACATCGTACTTTAAGCATAGTAAACTATACCGATGCTACGTTGGAACGTCGTGAAGATAAATCAATAAATCTTCTTATTAAATCATAGTATCGATTGAAAGGAAAGAAACATTTTGATATTTTGATTAACACTTAAAAATCAAATAAAAAATGTTTTAAATTTAATTTTTGGTTTTTTTTATTTCAAATACACATCATTTTTAATGGATAAAATTATAATTCTTTTTTGTTACTGATCAATTACCTTTAAATAAAGTATTTATTACAAAATATATTCATTAGCAATTCGTTATTTGATAAAATATTATTATGAACTATTTGTAATAAATATACTAATAAAATAAAGAATAACTCATAGTAAAAAAATGAAAAAACTAATAATTTGTCTTGTATAAACTTTTATAAACAATAATGATATAAATACACATATATTTGTTGCAAGTTTTAATATAGTATATTTTTCCACTATTAAACTAAAATCCACTGGTAATTTAAAATTACAGTATAAGTAAATGAATTTAATGCAGATATATCAATATAAAATATATATATTTTCATACGTTGGATATACGATCATAATGTGCAGTATCTTCAAATTAATATTAATATATACATTATATGAATTTTAATCAATAAGTAATATCAGTATTTCAACAGTGATAATAAATTTTCCATATATGTAAAGCAGAAACTTATGTATTAAGTTTCCAAAGGCTTTAAAAATAGAACACAAAGAAAGTAAGAATAGAAATTTGTTATTCAAAAAATTGAAAGTAAAAATAACTTTTAACGTTTCTATATGATTGTCGTTGCAATAAAAATTAACTTTCTATATTAATAATTTTAATTCAATATAATGTTTTTTTGTATAATTAAAATACAAATATCACTAATGTGAACTAAATAAACAAGTTATCAAAAATTTAGAAATTTCCATTTAATAAATCGAATTTTTATTCGAAATTAATATGATTAATGTAGATGGATTAGAAACTTACATTAAAAAAATAATCAATTAATGTTATTTATACATATAATACGTATAATATTAAAACAATATAAGAATTTTAAAATACTTATGAAAATTATGAATTTTGATAGAAAATATAAAATTGACTGTGTTAAAAGTAATCCATCTTACAAGTATATTAAATGTTCCATCTATAATTTAATTAAAGACTAATTAAAAATAAATTGAAATTATAAATAAAAATTCACTTTTCGTTGTAGAATTTTCAAAGTAATATTACGTAATATAAATTATTAAACCATCGTGTAATATGTATTTTAGTATGAAATCTGACTATGCAGATAACCCATAGTAAATATATTACATTAAAACTACTTATTAGTAATAAGTAGTATAAGTTTATTAAAGTAATAAATAAGATGTAGGAGTTAACAAACCTAAATGGCCTTGATAATGATCGAAACAGACTTTAAATTGTGAATTTAGTAAACTCGTAGTTAGTTATATAAATTATATAAGTTATAATTAAATATTTTGTTCAATATAAATACTTTTAAGTAATTTTAAATCTGAATATTTTTTCAAAGCTTTGTAAGTGAGTTTAACACACGTCTGACCATATCAAAGCCCTTTCTACTTAAAATCAAATAACTGATGAATTGTCAGTTTTATTTGGAACTTTTATATCATTTTTTCAACTTTGTTAATTAGGAAACTGTATTTTTCAATCTTAACTTTTGTTATTTTTTTCATTTAAAAAATCTAATTTAAAAATTCGACATTTACCTAACTAATTTGAACGCTAATGGTAAAGTTTTCAAATTTCTATTTTTATGATCATAAATAAAAAATTCAACGAACAATGAAATCAAATTATTATTTACTTAAACAATGAAAATTCAAGAAGATCCAATTTAATAAATAAGCGTATTAAAATTTTTAATGGCTTCTTGTTAAATTAAATTAAAATTTTCTTTCATTCTTGATTTTTCATCTGTAAAAATAAACAATAATTAGCGTGTATAAAAATTACAAAAAAAAATTCCGAGTATCTGTACTCTGCAACTGGTGCTTAAAATTTGTCAAAAAGGTATTTTTCTATTATTATTATTTATATACAAAACGCGATGTAAATAAATTATTACATTATATCTTTAATAAAGAAAAATAAATTAATAATAACTTTTCAATAATTAAAGCATATTTATAGAGTTAACGAATTGATTCAATATTCTTTTATTAAAGAAAATTATAAAAAATAAAAAAATGAGATAATTGAATAACGGAAGTATGAAAAGAAGACAAAAAAGAAAATCTTTACAAAGAAAGGATATTGTTTAGTTAAAATTTTGTATGTAATTAACATTTAATCAATAATTATACAAAAAGGTATATTTCGATTGGGCGTATTGATACATCCATCTTTCATTCGCAATCTATCAAGACATTTCAATCGCAGGCTATAATTCTCCGAGTATAACGAGCGAACACCTGTTCAAGGCTTCGGGTGATTAAAAAAGTACAAAAATTCGCCTCGTATCTCCTTTGGAAAATGAAAAATTCATCAGGAAGGCCGATTTTTTCCGATAGCTGTCTTAATCCGTCTACGGGCATCGAAGCGACTCTATCTCCGGATCACTCTTGACAATTAAGTTCACGCGGCGCCCCTTTCATACGGAAGGCAATAATACACTTTGGAGAGCTCTGGAGAGAAAAAGAGAGTAAAAGAGAGAAAAAGTGAGAATAAGAGTGAAAGGGAGGAAGAGAGCGTGGCTGTTATGCCAGAAGATGAGGAGCAGAGAGGAGGGATGGCGCCATGCCGCCGGCCGCACCCCCTTGTCATCGCTAAACCGGCGGCGGCGTCGCGGCGCTAACGTCAGTACGAGCTCGGTGCTGTGAAGCACGATACAAGCCGCAACAAGTGTTGCGCGTGGCCGAGAGCCTCTCCTCTCGCGGAGGTTAGGCCCTGCGCGTGCGACCTCCTCCTCTTCTTCCGTCTTCTTCCGTTCCCTCTTTCTCTCGTCATCCTCCCGACTCGTCGTTGTCGTTTTGCACGCGCGAACGTTGTGCTTTCATTCGGAGGATCGATCTTAACCTTCGGCGCCGTTCGCTCGAAAGTGCGTTTTCGTTGCCTATGAATTAGACGTGGGTTGGCTTGACCGAGAAGGGTAAGAAGGGTAAGCTTTACTTTATGAATGATATTTTCGTTGCGTCGCATTCTTTATCCAACGAGTCGTCCAACTCGTTTTACCGGGTAACTCACGAATCAACTTGCTCCGATGTTGCTCAAACTAACTGTGTTTGTTTTTCAAAAGTGATCCGTCGACCGCTATTTGTTTATTCGTTTCTGATTATTTGATAAGTGGATAAATTATTAAATGTCAGATATTCAAAAGGAACAGTTTTAAACGAACTAAATATTTTTCAAAGAATACTATATATTAAATTCGAGCGAATTTGACTCGTAAGATCTCAAATAGTTTAAAAAATACGATTAATAAATATTTAAATTTTAAACTGCGAATCAACTAATACACGCGTACTTCCTGAAATGTGCAAAGAAACATGTTATCGCAGATGTAGCATAATTCTTACATAAAATATAGAATAACAGGAACGAACAAAACTCATGTTCTATTTCTCGACAGCGACATGAATGATAAAATTTTATTTAATAAAGAAACGATTAAATAAACTATTTCCTTTCGAATGGAAAATTATACTCTTTTAGAGAACACTTGTAATATTATCTCGTGTCGATTCTAAAGTTGATAAGATAGAGTCAATAATTTTTCTTATACTATAAAATCAAAACGGAACGAATGATTAATCATTTTTATAAGAGTGCGTCTATTTTTAATTTATTCAACTTTTTACAATAAAGTTTTTATCGTGCAAATATTTTAATTAAAAATATAAATGATATAATAAATACAAATAATTTGGCAAGGATAATATTATTTCTTTAATTTTACTTATATCAATCATTATTTTTTTTTATGCAAATGCAAATCAAATTATGTGATTTTTTATAAAATGAACTACAAACTATGAAAGTGATAAAACAGCATAGGCAATTAAAAGTTTTGTTATTATTTCAAGTTTATCTTACTGTATTCACAGTAAAGTATTAAAAGTTATGATTTATGTATACTTTGAAAGGGTTACAGAATACATAAATTGATACCTAAAAACGTACTGTGAATAATCATATATTAGTTTGAAAAATATTATTATTTTAAAGTTACAAGTATATTTGAATTAGAGATTTTAAAATTATATTCTATATATAATATTTAATTAAAAATAAATTAAAATAATTTTAATATATTTAAAAATAATTTTAAACAATTTTGTATTAAAAAAAATTGATTGCAAACGTAATAATGCAAATCGATTTATTTTTCTGTAAATAATTCCCTTAATTGCTTAATCTTTAATCGATTATTTATATATAGTTTTATTTTACCTTTAAAAAATTATATATACTAAAGTACTTATACGTTTTCATAGTTGAAAATGTAATTATTAGTAGATAAGAAAAATGTTACTGATCGTAAAGTTTGTTATTGATACGTTTAAAAGTCATAGCATTTTGAAACTTTAGTCATACGTGTCTCGAGGATTTTTTTACATCATATTTTTTATGCAAAGTTAAAGTTGAATATAAAAAATATACACATAAATTTATATATTAGTACACGATATTTTGTATTCCGTCAAAATATTTCTTTTGAAAATAAACGCATCACCTTTTTTTCTATACATTTTTCGATGGCACGTGTTCGTTAAAATAGTAAAATTCGATTACGTTAAAAAAAAAGATTATTTGAAATAATATGAACTTTTAAAAATCTTATTCTTTTTTCATTATAAATTGAAAAAATACTTAAAAAGTTATCGATGCTTGAAATACGTCGGTAAAAGTTATACAATAGCAAACCAAAACAGACCAATTTCAACCTTGACGTCATTGACGAGATGTAAATGTAATTGCGATCGACAACTTTCAACTCTAGCAATATTCCAACGATAACTACATCCGCTAATCAAAAGTACATCTAAAATGCTACGAGAGTTAAAAGAAAAAATTCACGCGAGAGTTTATCCGTCGAAGCTTAATAATAGTCGTTTATCCTGGCAGTGGCTATCCCATTTTTCCGCTTTCTATAAATCACGAGGAAATCAACTTCTTGGTTACAAGTTGGCATTTAATAACGCGATGGAGAGCGTTAATTTCGGGAGGATCGACTTGAGACGCAGGCGTTTGCAGAATCATCATCGTCATCAGCAGCAGCAGCAACAACAACAGCAACAGCAACGCCAGGATCAGCAACGGCAACGACAACAGACCCAAACCAGTAAGAACTCGACGAAGGTCGTCTCGCGTATCGCCACCTCCAGGGAACGGGCCCTGAGAAGACTCGAGAGCAATGAACGCGAACGGATGCGTATGCACGATTTGAACGATGCTTTTCAGGTACGCGCATCACATTTTCATTTCAATGTTCTCTTTTTTTGATATCTCTTGACTCCTATTTTCTTTGCTCACTCAATTACGTGGCTTTCGCATTAACGCTATCATTTTTCTTCTTTATTCGTACGTTCACAAGGGACTGTGTCAACGGTGGCAAAATAAATCGATGTTTCTGCTCGACGTTCGAGGACGAATTTTTTAAATTGATGGATAAGAAGACGTAGATTTTCGGTAGAGGTCGAAAACTATTTAAACAACTGTTCATACTCTCGATTACATTGATGTTTCGATTAAATGAATATAATGAATATGAAACAAATACTTTACATAGTTTCGAGCAATATTTTTCAATTATACCGAACGATGGGAAACGTCACGTTTTATTTGAAAACTAAAAAAAGTTACATATACATTTTTTCGTGGCTTGAAAATTTAATGATAAAAATTATACTCATTAACGGTTGAAAAATCTATCGTTTAAAGATTTAGACTTTTTTATGAGTTATAGATTTAATATGAGAAAAATTGTTTTTAATATAATGATTTTGATTATTAATATGCAAGAAAACTTTTTATAAAAATACTATACGTCATGCTTTTGAAAACTGATATCGTTAAAAGTTAGTTACAAATGACATTTATTATTAAAAACTTTACTTTTATACTATTTAAAATTCCTTAAATACTTTTAATTCATTTATCTAAGTAAAACTTTCTACTTTTATTTAAAATTTTTTTATAAATAATGTAAAAACTTTGATGTTAATATTATAAAATAAAAATGTTTAGAATTTATTCTAAACATTTTATTCCTTCTTAAAAAATAACTTTTCTTTCTTTAAATTTATTTAGTTATCATTCAAATTTAATGTAAGAAGTTAGTTTTAACAAATTTAACTATTTAATAGTTTAGCGTCAGCAAAATAATAATTCGTAACAAAGTTTAGTAGTAACTATTAAATTTAACACTATCTACTATTATTTATGGTTAAGTAAAATTATATATTTAATTTAGCTAACTAGTGAAATTGCAATTCAATTTTATTTTATTGCTTTTATTTTGATAATATAATATACAGTGAAATGTTTATTGACAGATACTAAAAATTACAAATTGTAAAGTTTGGTCGTAAGATCATCCTTTTAAAAAATACGAGATTCTATTTAGAATATAAAATATTAGTTAAGAAATAAACCTTATCCAAAATATTAAAGTTATTTTAAATGTGATAAAAAATTCTATAATTTTTATACATGTATGTGATTTCAATATATATTATTACGTACAAATTCAAGTTCATTTCTTGATTCAAAAAAATCATTGCTCTATATATGATTTAAAAAGTAATAGTTATTTTTATTAATTTTACTTATGATAGACAATTATTATATTTGAAATATAATAGATGACTGAAATGTTGAAGATCAAAAGTATCTGGTTATTGTTTGTCTAACGATTTTGTAACTTTCTTTATCTGTATCTTCTTCTGATGCTTCTTATACTTCTTGTTAAAACACATCTACTGATATTCTATCTTTTGCTTATATAATGTAAAACCCCTTTATTCTTCAATCATATGTGGCATTGTATATCTAATAATTTTTAGATGCTGTATTATGAAAAAATTAATAAAAACAACAAAGTTAGGGAAAAAAAATTAAAAAATTTGTATTATATATATCTGTAAAACAAAAATAAATATTTTTAATATATAGTACTAACTTATTATTGTATAATAATTATTTAAATATAAAATTAAATTTTATACATTTAAAAATTATCATATTACTACAAACATTTTATTCTAAAAAAGATATTAAATAAAACATCTCTACTTATAGAAATAAAATTATTATAATAAATGCCTAATATTTAAATTTATTTTATAATATTTTTTAAAAATTATATAGCTAAAATGTAATAGAACTTCGAAGGGAATATATAAATATTATTATACAGAAAAAATACGGTTAAAGATAAATAGAAAAATGAGTTTTACATGTATTAGATTTCCTATCGAATTCTGAATAAATTTTAATAATACTCACAACAAAAGCTTCTTCAAGCTCCAAATTTTCTAAATATTTTGAATCACTTTTCATAAACAGACTTAAGTAATTTATGATTAATTTAAAAGTATTACATTAAAAGATATTCTATTTTAAATCTGTATAAGTTATTTATTCATGATGTACATATTTTTCAATACATTTGTATATTTTAAATATAATTATTTATAGTATTAAATAACCAAAAATCATCAATAAATTTTTAATAAAAATATTTAATTGAGTTCTAGTATGTTATGTTTATTATCGAAGGTAGTCAAAGTTATTTATTGTTGCCCAGTTTAGACATGTTACAATTGCAATATTACTCGTCAAATTGAAATTATTGTGTTCTAAATCTTTTTAAATATTATTTAAATATTTATTTAACCGATAATAAATTATTCTATACTCGTTGTCATTTTTCTTTCTATACGAATTTCTATTTCAGTAATCACCGCCTCATTATTTTCATCTTATCTATGAGTGACCATAATAATAATTTTATAAATAAATACTATAATAAAATTGATTGTACTTATACATTCAAACTCATTGTAAAATTTTAGAGGAAAAACATTATATAAAAAATATTCAATAATATATGTTTCCAAAACAAAACGTTTGGCTCAAGAAATGAATCAAATTAACTATTTAAATTAATTTTCATTTTTTATAAAGTATAGAATAAATTTTTATTTTTATAAAATTGTCGTAGTTATTTTTTAGAAAGAGTATAAGATTTTTATAAAAATTACCTTCTTGGATTAACATAATTTATTTTTAATTTTCTGATCATTTTTTCTACTTATAATGTCTTTTAAAACGATTATAATTGTAACTAAAAATTTAAAAAATATATGATTCAACAGAAAATTTCCATATATATAGCATTTAATAGCAATTTCATATATAACTATGCGAATGTGTGATAAAGTTTATAGAACTTCTACTCTTTAAGAAGATTTTAGAGTGGCTGAAGTTTTTAAAGGGCTTATGTCTAAAACTAACGGTGTCATATTAAAATATAAAATAATAAAAGAAAATGTTGAGCTAGTAGAGGTTCAAGTACATCTGGAATAGAATTCGTATTTTTGAAAATCTTGGTTATCGTTTTATTCATGTAAGAAATAATATTACAATTTTAAATAATGCTACATTATTCTAAGAACTTAACTATCGAATAAAAAGATCATATTTAATTTTTATATCTGATTCAAAATTTCAGTGATATATTTTTGTGATAAAAAGTTTCATCGTACGCGAAAAAGTATTTTTGTTCGTGTACAACGTACAAGTATAACAAAATATTCAATGAATAGATAAAATAATTTTTATAATATAATTTATAAATTGATAAATATTCATAAAGTAAAAAATATTAAATAACAATGGAATTATTATTATTATTATAAAATAAATAAACCAATTATATAATTCTGTTTTTGTGAGAACAATAATTAAAATTTTTTCATAACGTAAACAAAATTAAAAGGAATAAACAACATTTAAATCGAGCCTTATTAAAATGATATAGATTCTATTTCAAAGCATTCGCTTAAGGATCAAACCTACTTTAGCTTAGATCAAGAGAACTTCAAATGTTCCGATATCAAGATTAAAAAAACTGTTTAAACCATTCTAAAAAAAGCCTGGATGGACTACTTCTTTTACAGTCGCTACGCGAAGTAATACCGCACGTGTCAAAGGAGCGCCGACTATCGAAGATCGAGACCTTGACTCTTGCTAAAAATTACATCGTTGCTCTAACCGATGTCATTTGCAGAATACGGGATGATGAAACAGTAGTTGAACAAAACCAACTCGAAATACGTGGACCCAAGGTAAATGAAGATGACCAACCTTCTAATAGTGATCAAGGATTAAATAGTCTCTACGTACACGAAATAGGTAACAAGGAATATTCTTTTTCATGTATGACCTTATCCTCGGTATAGTAAAGTTTAAACACTTGCTTTCTTATCGTTTATTGAAAACCGGTTAATTATATCTATTAATTTTTTATAATAATTCATATATTCAATATATTTTACAAAATAAATTAGACCCGTAATAAAAGGTTGTATAAGGAAAATTAAATAATATAAAATGTTTGCTTAATTCGAAGGTTTTTGTAATATAATGATATAATTTATTTCACCGTTACTTAATAATTTACTTCAAAAATATAAAAAAAAAATTAAATTATGTGAATATTAAAAAATTTTTATTTATGAAATAGCAATTCATTTTATTGTATATATTATTTCACAGTAATTTGTTTTTAGTTTTATTTAAACAATATATTTATGCTTGTATTTTAAAGAAAAAGATACTATTTAGTAGAATAAGTATTTCATCATCTTAACAAGGTATAATCTTTTATTTAAATTGGCACGAAAAAAATTCTTCAATAGAATTATTAGAAATTACTTTCGATTAATTTTTAATTACGGGATTGAAAAATCTAAAAATAAATTCTGATTTTCTTACTCTAACGTATATATTTTTATAGATTAAACATAGTAAATTTTGACCCAGTATTGTATATATGGGTGTCGTTATTACATTATTGTATAAAAAAACAATTTTTAAATTCTATAAAATTTCATAAAATTTAATTATCAATGAACTTTTAGTATGAAATTTTAAACTTTTAACTTACCAGAAATTCTTATCGATACTAAAAAATAAATCAAATGCTTTAATTTATTTTTAATACAATAAGTACAATTCGTATTTGTTTTAAAGAATCTTTTTCATATAGAATTCGTTATATTATTCGAATTAGATCGATATCAAATAAAAATAAAAGCAAAAAATACGATTACTGTTACAGATGTCAATACGCCGATCTGCTCGAGGTCCTCTAGTCCATCAACATATTGCATAAGTAATGTTCACGCTTTTGCAAATTCGAGGGCAACGACGTCAATGTGCGACGGCGCGTGACACGCCAAACTTGAAACCCTTCGACCTACTATCAGGAAAAGGAAGTCCTTACCAGCACGTCGCACTCCCCGAGCCAAGATTTAAAATTTTAATTTAATCCACGCGCTCCCTTTGTCCGTCGCACACAACGAGGAAAGACACTCGGTTGTTGCTTTACCGCGATTGCGTTCGTTTTTCTTTTGTACTTTTTCTTTTTCACCTGCATCTTAGCTAGGAAATAGTTTATTATTATGCGCTTCGTTTCGCTACTGCGAATAAAGGATATCTAAAGTTTGACGGTTGCATCGCAAGTTTTTTGCATCCTCATGGGTGAATCGTGAATTTATTACGTAACACGTACTTTTCCTTATTCTCGCGTATTGTGATACCGCAAAGTGAAAATCACATAGTCGTTCCACGTATTTTCTTTGACAAGAGTTTTCTACTTGTTTTCTCGCTTTAGAATACGGAGAAAACTACGCGTTGACGATCCTCGGACTGTATTTACTCTTTTTTGAATATAAAATTAAAGTTGATTTTGTGCATATTGAGTAAATGATTTTCAAGTTTCGATCGAACAATTTTTCCTTTAGTTATAGGACGTGAAGGACACGATCAAAGCTCCGCACGTTAAAATGAAAAAGTTGTAGAAAATAGTCCCCATTTTCCTAGTTTTTATTAATTCGCTTTTTGGAGAATTTCTTCTGCGTTGATTAAATATTAATTATAATTAAAAAGACTCAAAAAAATCTAAATACATTAATTTGAATAGTGATGTATATCTAAAAAATTCCGATTTGTATCGGTGTACTGTTACAAATTGAATCTTACCGTGGAGATTAGACCTTAAATGTGAGTAAACATAATTAACCAAGAATATATTTAATATAAAAGATACATTGGTCGGACTAAAATTCTAGGTATGAATTATTAAAACAGATAAACGGAATTAAAATAAAAATAATAAATTTGATTATGTACTTTCATTCTAGATTTTGATATAAGATTTCTAATCGGTTAATCGATTAAAAGTACTAAACTATCTGTTCTATTTATTTTCATAATTCTAAGAGTATTTATACTATACAAAAAGTGTGATATCGGAGAGAAAAGTAATGTATTTGTATTTCCATTAATCTCCTACCCTGGGATGTTTAAGATATTAATGGTAGTAAAAATTATTTGTTAAATGTATAAATAGAACCCGAAAGATTCGAATATAAGAATCTTAAATATGAAAATTCGTGACAATATAATTATCCTCAAAATACCAATTTGTGATGAAAGTAAATTGATACGAATGATGTATCACGACCGTGGAATATTGCTGTTATTACCCACGAAAGTACGAAAGCGTGAATAAATTAGAAAATTGATTCCACATAAGAGAATGGCTTTCTATGAAGTATTTGGATAGGAGTTAGAGGATCAAAAAGTGTTTAGAAATAATATTTTTGATAGAAATGTTGACATGCTTCAAAAAATAAAGAATTTATTTTTTGTTTTTTTTTTTGCTTCAACAAAAAGTAAATATATTATGAGATGTATTAAACTCCAAAGTATTCTGTAGTATTATTATGTTACTCTAAGTAGAAAGCATAAGTGATAAAAATGAACTGATTCTTTAAGTTTAGAATTTATCAATATTATTTATATTTAAAAATGCTTTTAAATTCTTAAATCTTGTTTTTATAAGGATAATAATTTTTCTTTATAAATTATTTATTATTTAAAATATTTATATTTTCAACTGTTTATATTAATTTAAAAATTTTAAATCTTTGAATTTCAACTTTCTTAAATTCGTACGATGCTATTAATATCAATTAAGAATAGGCCAAAGCATTTTACCTTTACTAAAAATGAGATTACAACTAACATTTTTAAACAAGTTTAAATACTTGATAAGTGTTTTTTAATTCATTATTATGAATAAATGTGTATGTGTATATGTGTGTATGTGTAAAAGATAATATGTATTAAATGCAAAAGGAAAAGGATTAAATGTATGTATATATACATAATAATAAATTATGACTAATATAATTAATGTATAAATAAAATTTTAATTGCTCAAACAACATTAAATAAATAATTTACAAACGATTATATATCATCGTAAGGTTTACAAGTATATTAAATAAATATTGATTATTCCATTGTACCAAAAGAAATTGGCCTTGTATCCAATGAATCTAAATTTACCAAAATTGCTGTATGACTTATCGAAAATTTAGGAATACATATTAATCTAATTGGTCGACCCTCAGAATCATCATTCTTGTCAATAACTAAATAAATACATACACATATATAATATATGTACAAATGAAACATATTAAATTTACTATTTTTATTTACATACCTTGTAATAGTTTAGTTTCATACTTTATCATATTTCCAACAAAATATATATTAGGGTATTCGTTCATGATAAATGGATCCGCTTGATCAAATGGATATTCTGACAAAGTATCTGGTGCTGTTGGGGCGAAATGCTGCCATTCTAAAGTTTTTTCTAAGCAATTTAAAGGAGAATCATCGATATTTGATACTTTCATTATATCAATTATTGGTTGACCACTAGATCCACCGATAATCCGAGAACCAATTTTACCAAGCCAAGGGTTAGTGACACCAAACACGTTTCCTTCTCTAAAATAACAATATTATTCTTTTATTTATATTATTCAACGAAATAATTGCATTCCTTTAAGCGTTAGTGAAATGAATGAAATTTTTATTAATTACATGATATTATTATAAATCAAGTTAGTAGTAATCGTAATTTTTATAAATAATTATGTTATAAAATTAATTGTCACGGTAATAGAAATTCTAAATAGTTCTAAAATATGTTGTTTAAAAAAAATTATAGTATTCTAATTTCTTTAACAAACATTATAAAAGAGCGACGACTATTTATATTTAAGTATTTTCTTTATTATTTACATGTTTTAAATATATGTACATATAAAAATAAAAAATTACAATTATATGTATATATTTAATAAGTAAATTCTATTTAAACATACTTTGAAGACGTAGGTAAAATACAAGGATGAAACGGATGTTGTGGAATCGAATGACAAGATGGATCAAATTCTCCAGGTAACAAAATTACAGGGCATGATTTTGAAATTTTTGTAAGAAAGCGATCTAATCTATATACTGCATTATGTACTTCTGCAATGAATATACTATCTTTTTTTTTATTCTCAAAGTAACCTTTACGGGTAAAGGTTTCTGTTGATCCTCTTACACTATTTCCTATAAATAATGATAATTAAAAACCAAAATTTATTCAATTTTTAAAAGTTCTTTGATTTATCTAACCTGCTATTATAACATAGGCAATACTAGCAGCTTCTTCCTGAACTAATTCATTCCCTAACATACCAGTTATCCATTCGATGAAGAGTTTTAAACCTAAGTCATCGGCTTGATTCACAAAATCTAATCCAGATAAAAATAACAATAATTTGCCATGATCTTTGCTAGAAGAACTTGGTATTTCAGTTAAAGATTTAAATATGGATCCTGGAAAACAAAAGTCCTGTACCTGAAATTGTTTATATATTTTATTTATTAAAATTATAATAATTTAATTGTTTGAATAGCAAAAATTTAATATTCAGATTATTTAAATACAATAATTAAAAATAAATTAAGAATACATAATTTTGTTTTAAAAAAGTAATTCAATTAGTCTTTATAGTTTTTATAAATTTTAATTATAATTTTTTCCAAATATTATTTTTTAAACATTTGATTTTAAATAAATTATAAACAATAAATTTTCTCTTAAAATTAAAATTTTTTTTTAAAATTTGAAATTTCATCTGTTTATGTATGTAATTGAATCATCAAAGTCATCGTTTAAGTAATTTGACTATTAAATTACCAAAAATGTTCCATCATTTAATCCTTGGCCAAACACAGCACAAACTAATCCAGTGATCAATGCTTTTGGATTTAAGTTACCTACTAATTTCACACGTGCTGTATCATTTTCCAAGAACAATATATCTTTAGGAGAACAATAGTGCAATCTCGGTGGCTGAGGTATTGCTTGAAGTTCATCAGCAATTTCTTTTAGTATAGAAGGTTTTAGTTCTTGGTATTTATACAATGTACCAATTAGAACACAAGGTTGTTCTTTATATTCATCTATTGTTAGGTCAATAATATCTAAGACTTTAAAATTACCTGTAAGAAAGAATATTTTATTAATCAAATTCGATCGTCGAATAAAGATTTGTAAATATTATAATTTTGTAAAATTTAAATCAATTCTGTTTTGTAATATTAAAAATTAAATTATTAAAATAGTAAAGGTGTTTATAAATATTATATTTACTTTGTTTGTGTTATGGAAACTTCACATTCAAGACTTTGCACGATATATTTTAAACAAAAATATTAAACTGTTATTATATTTTCAGTCTTCTTAAACTATAATTAAATATTGATTTTTAATTCTGATTTTTAATTAAATTAAAATCAATTTAAAACAGTTTTAAAAAATTAAAGAATTGAGTTTTAATTACTTACTCCATTTTACTTTTACACGGTTTATAACTTTTTCTTTTAACAAGGCTAATCGAGTCTGATAAATTCCACAAAATTGCCTAGAAAAACTTCTAGATTCAATCCGAAATTTTCCAAAATCCTCGAATTCAACAGTTTTTCGTTTAAATTGTGCCATTTCGAAAAGAAATAAGGGGTTTTACACTTAAATAAATTAAGCATCGTGAACGGATATATTTTCTTCTAATGACATCAGATCCACCGTTGTGTTTTGTTTTTTTCATAATTTTATATTTACTTTTTAGTACATTATTGACGAATTTAATTATTCACACATCAAATAAAATATCAGCTGATTTTTCGTTTGTACATTCACATATGTAGTTACATTTTTGACAATAGGGTTGTCAAATATATAGTTTTCAAACAGTGGCGTGCAAACTTGTTTTTATGATTTAGTATACATAATTTATAACCAGGTATCTGCGTAACATTTTAAGAAGGGAAAGGAAGTGAAATTAAATGAGAATTTTATACTTTAAAGAGTATTTCGAATAAATTTACATATAAATCTATGATTGGCAACATTGCGTGAATAATATTGTATACATGAAGCGCGAAGGAGAGACAAGACAAGACGTATGTACTTTCCTGTAACGAGTACACAATATGCGGTACTTTATTAAATTTTATTATCAGTGATATTCACCCGTTATTGTTTATTTAAAAGGGTTGAATATTAAGAAGAATGAATGAGGAGGGCGAGAGTGAAGCCAACGGCTTTTTGAGGTACGTACTTTTTTGTAACAAATGATTATAAGAACTCAACCTTTTCATTAACCTTAATTATTTTATGAAGAAAAAAATGGATTGAAAGGCAAAATATTTTTTAATATTTTCTTTTTATTAATTCTATTTACTTGTTTAAACATAATTCTAAAGAAAATCGAGATGGATCTTTAAAATCTTTCAATTTTTTATGTTTACAATGTGTATGATATGAGCATATTTAATATAATTTAAAAAACATGTAAATATAGTAAACAGTTTACTATTTCTGCAAAATAACATTTTATATGTAAAAATTACATTTCAATAATAGCTTTTTATTTTAATAAAAATAGTTAATAGCATTGTAAAAAATTATATTGATTTTAAGCTTGAAACAAATATCAAATGAAACTTATATTGATTGAAATTTTAAACGAAGGTTTTAAATATATTAGTTCAATTATAATTATTGGCATTTTATAATTTTTGTTAATTTAAAAATTTATATTATCCTGTCTATTTTAATTACATTTTGTATTTTAATGCTTATTAATATTAATTTTTTTAAGTATATTAAAATGTTAATACTCCAAATTAAATAAATATAATAATTTTTTAAGCATTAAATGTTTTAAAAATATCAAAATTTAATGAATATTATCAATAAAAATTTTATTTTATTAATATACCAATATTCTATTATAAATATTGTATTTTTTAATTTAATTTTTATTTTTAAATATTAATTTAATATTAAAATAACAATTTTAACTAAACAACAATAATAATGTAATATTTTAGAAATGTTTTAAAGGAATTTGTAAATCTTTTAATTTTTAATAAATATTGATAATTTTCTTACTAAAATTAAATGAACTTAAAAAAATTGTTTTTTATTCAGTGCATCTCAACTTTTACAAATAAAAGGAATTGGAAGTGTTGCTTGGGATGATTGGCATCAATCAGAAATTGCATTACCTAAAACTGGTAGAAAGTACTTTAAACCTAGTGGATCGTGGCTGCAGGATATGCAACTTGAGAATGGTTTAAAAAATCGTAAGAGGCTATTGGAAATTGAAAGAGTTGATCGTACATCACAATTGGCATTAGCTGAATGGTTACCTAGTTGTCAGAAAGCTAGAGTCACAAAAAAGTCAGGGCAAAAGTGGGAAAATTTTGGTTTCGAAGACAAATCACAATTATACCTCTTACCAGAAGAAGCTTTAATATTATTAGAAATGGTGAGAATATTATTTAAATATATTCTTAATTCTAAAAGAATACAAATCGTATTCTGAATTTCTATCCATTAAAAAAAGAATTAATTTGAATATAACTTACAGTAACAAAGTTTATAGATAACAGGCTGATGTAAATAAATTAAATTTCTTTTATAGAATTGTTTGGAACTTAGTTGGAACGGAATGCCACTTTCTGTTCAACAAGCATACGAAGTATTGATAAATTCTGAAAATTCAAAATGCACACAAGATGAATATAGGGTATATTCACAGTTGGTTAGATGGGGTTACAAATTACAACGATTTCGGGATAAATCATCGTTAGACAGTAAGTCATCTAACACAACAAAAAGAATTATCATGAATCCTGATGGTTTATGGACACCAAACACATCTCCTACTCAGGATAAAAACATTTTTGACAGTAATGGTAAAAAATTTCGAAATAAAATGATAAAAATGTATATATTAATACAAAATTTATTATAGGTTCTTCTGTTACATTAAAAACAAATAGTGAACAAAAAGATGATATAAATGCAACAACAGAAAATAAAACATATCTAAAAACTCAAAAAATAGAAATTGATTCAGAAGAAACAATGTTAGGTAATATTAAAATTATAAAAAACAACGCAACATCTCCAAAAGATACAAACGTAACGGCAAATCAAGTCGCGAAATGGCCTGGATCACGAATTCAACGTAATGTTAAACTAATGCCAAAAAGAAATGATAAAATAAGCAGTACAACCACTACGAATTCAGAGCAAACAGATCGATGTTCTCTAAAACGCAGAAATTCTAGTTCTACAGAAATTATTTTCCCAAAAAAACCCCGACCAGAAGTAAGTCTTATTATTTTATTAAACGGATTTTACTACATAATTTATCATAACATAATAAAAAATTTTAATTAAATAAATTGTCATTTAATATTAAAAGTTAAATTAGTTTATTTTTAGTTTAATTCTCAATGTAATTTTATCATTCTCAGGTAATCGAATTATCCGATGATGAAATTGAAGAAATACCACGACCCATGTCACGTATGGAAATACTTAATACTCTTCCGAATTTAGCTAGTTTCGGTAGTGATTCTATAATTGCGGAAATTCCACGAGCCTACATACCTTCTAGTATTAAGCCAACAAAAGAATTTTATCGTTATGATCGTAATAGATTATTAAATCTTTCTCAAGCAGATAACGCACTAAAATCTGATCTGAAAGAGGTCCCTGTGAACAATCTTCAAAATGGTCAAGGGAGTCATTTTTACTCTCAGCGAAGCCAATGTCAAGCTATGACCACGTGTGATCCAAATAATGGTTACCCTTATAAGGGTATGAGATGTCAACGAGAGGGTAGTTCTTTCGTTCAACATAATACGATTCACAGTCCTTATTCAGGCACAGTTTACCAAAGTAACTATGTAAATTTTGTAATGGAAGTAATGGGTAACATGGTACGATCTTTTCGACAGCAACAGTTTCAACAGACGACAATTTGCCAAAATGTACAAATGTTTCCCCCTCGTTATCCGTATACTCATAGAATTCAACCTTATCCCCTAAATTTTTATTCTCCTTCGCTTAGAGAACAATATGATAGAAGAGGAGGTGGAGGAATATTAGCAGTAACGGCAATACAAAAAGGTAAGAATATCAATTTTCTTACTTTTGTAAAATTTGTAATTGAAGTTTAATATTTGCTATAATTTTTTGAAAAATATTACCGATCGATCGATGCTTAAATCCATAATGCATTTTAATAGGTAAAAGTGGTCGATGTAATAGTAATGATTCTCAAAGAATATTTCCGGAAGAACCGAGTCAACCATCGTTTTCAAAATGTTCGGGTGTTGGTTCATGGGTTGAATTAAAAAAAAAGTGGCGAGAGGAAAGTACAATTACGATAGAGGACGAGGAACCTGTACAAATGGATCTTATAGTTGATAGTAACGAAGTACAAGTTGTTGAGGAGTCTGTAAGGCCTCTCATCTGTTCAAAGAATGGTATATCTAATCTGTCCGAAGTTTACGAGAGACTGAGAATTATAAAATCTGCGACAGATCGGACAGTTAGATCTCGTAAAGTTGATTATTCTCTCTCTTACGAAGTCTATCCCGTTAATCAGCACTACAAGAAAGCTTGTCCGGGAACACCGATATGCCGATTGTTTATAATACAGTAGGTATTTTCTTAATTTTTGAAGAGTACTATTAAATACAAATGCAAATATAATAAAAAATACTTAGTATTAAAGAAGTCTTCTTCAACCGTAATATTACTATTATTAATTATGAAAAAAGGATTTAATATAATAAAAAAAACTTTTGATAAAATTAATTTATTTTTTATTACAGTTCTAAAAATGACTCGTATCTAGATTCCAGTAAATTACAAAGATTACAGCAGGAATCAAAAGACGTTCCAGTAGTGATAGCATTCGTATCCCGGTCTTGTATTTCGTATATTCAACTTGGTGTAGTACTTTTACCCAATTTAGCATAATGTATATAATTGTAAATTAAAAGCTTTTGTACGTGATCGTATGGAAGAGATAAAATATTCGAACATTTAATGTTTGTTCACTTGATTTTTTATTACAAATGAATTGAATTAAATTAAATTAATAAAATAATTATGGTATCAATTATGTAGAATGTGTTAGAAATTTATGAATCTTATCAACGTAAAACATTGTTATGTCAATAAATATTGTATTTAAATTATAATTTTATATATAAACTACAATCTTGTTGATTTTTTCATTCACAAATTCAAAACAATAATATAAACTTTAACACTTTGTCTTCTTAAACTGAATGAATGGAATTAATTTCATTACTGAAATGACCAACTGTTTAATTATTTTAAATTAATAACAAAGTTGTATTGAAATACTATTAAATGCTTGAATAACTACACAAAAATTTAATAATTGAAAATTGTTTAATAAAAAGAAATTTAATTTTTTTACAATTAATAATTTTTTAAAATACATTAATAGATTAATTTTTTAATTTTTCTAACGTTGATCTATTTTATAAAATATTTTTATAATAGATTTGATTTAAGCTTTTATTTAAAAATGTTATTAAATATTATTAATAAAATGAAATGTATTAATGATAAGGAAATATTTGAAACATTTATTGAAATCAAATTTTTAAAGAATATATAATTAATTATTGAAACAATAATTTTTCTTCATGTTTTAATTAAATAATTCTAAAGTAAATAAAAAGTATCTATAATTAGACAAGGAATAATTCAATTTGAAAATATTATATTATTAAATAACTTAAATATAAATTTATGATTAAAATATTTATTTTTTAAATTTTTAATAGATTTTTTAATCAAAACACTAGATTTTAATTTAAGTTAATGTAATTAAAAAATTGCGAATTCATATTTTATAATTTCAATTTGATTTGCAATATTAAGTTCGATACTCTTTTTTTAATTATCAATGTAATTAGTTTTATTAAAAAGATTAAAAAAAAACATATATATATATATATATTTGAATGATAGCAGGTAATCGTTATGTCGAATTGTTTGAAAATGTTAAAAGTCAAATATCTTAATATAATTCGTTAAATTTTAAATATCAAAATTGATTTGTTAATACGGATTATTTTAAAATAATTTTGATACAATCTATCATTCGTTTTAGTAAATTTAATTTACTTCAGTTTTAAAATCACATTAAAAGTGTAAAATTATCAGTAAAATTTTTACTTAAATTAATACAACATATTTAATTATAAAGAAATATTGATATAACATGGAACATTTGAAATATTTATTGATAAATTGTGTTTTTTTTTAATTTCAGAACTCTATAATCTCATCGTTACACAATAAAATTATAAACAGGTATTTTAAATTTCAATTACTTTTACTATTAGCTTTAATACGGTATTACTTACAAACTTAAGAAATTGTTCAAGCACCATTTTTATAAATAATAGATGTTTTATCGATGTTTTTAAAAATCAATTATAACACAATAGCAATTCAAATTTATCTCCAATTTCCGGTAAATGTAAACCTTTCCGTTGCGCTCATGAAAACGAGACGGCAATTGAACCATAAAATCTTCACAGCAGTTTGTTTCATGTAAGACGTATGTTCACATATTTCGGTGTTCACAGGTGAAATGTCATAGAAACATTCGGTGTCTGACAAAAGGGAACTTTAAAGTATAAATTCTTAGATCTGGATATTGAATCGCGAATCGTATGATAAATCGACCTTTCGTATTTAATTGGTCATCGACTGTGCGCGATATTTCTTCGGTTGGATCATCTCCCGCAACGTTGGACCTAACCTGTAGTGGACGAAACAACTATATAACAATTCTGAGTGCAGGAGTAATGTCGTCGCTTTCTTAATTAATCATGTCTCGTGCAGTTTTTGATTATTAGAGTGCCTCTTTTATTATTGCGAACGATGGGTATTACCTGCATTTGCAAATCGTTGCCGGGTGCACGTCAAGATCTCGTAATTCGAGCGAATAATTCATAAAATGGTAAGTTTTTGCAAGTGATAAATTTTTCGAATTTTTCTCGTCGGCGGCAGATAACCTCATTTTTTTATGACATTTGCTATCTCTCTGGAAATTACAAACATTACATACGCAATAATCGAGCCCGTACTTAAATTTATAACTTATCTGGAGAGAATTTGAATTTTTATCTACGTTACAATCTTGATTTGTAAAGATAAGAAAATCTTTTATTTGTAATATAAGCCAGCATCTGGCACTGGGATATTATCTTTGATGCTAGAAACATTGTTAGCTTATTTGTTTATAAATATACATTTTTTGGTATACAATTATTTGATCTATAAATTTTTTTTCAGGGTGCTAACATCTCTCAGTTGGAGCGGGATATTGGCTCTGACCAATTCCCACCTAATGAACATTATTTTGGATTAGTTAATGTAAGATTAATTTATAATATTAAAATAATATATAAAACAGTTTTAATACTTTATCGTATACTTTTAATATCTTTATCGAGCAGCATATGTATTAATTTTTTATTTTTTATATTTAATATATTGCGATAAATTTTGGTACTAAATAACTATATAATATTGATAAAAACTTTTAATTATATACTAAAAATTTATGACTTAATAAAATTGCAATTTCTTGTTCAGTTTTAAAACGTTTAAATAACTTTCTGATATTAATATAATTATTTTTAAAATAATCCAAATAATATTTTTAATATTTTAAGTATTAATGCAATAGTAATAACTATAAAAAATATTTAAATTATATAATTAAGATAAAAGGTTGTAAATGTAGAATATAATATAAAGTAAATAATCAATGATAAAATGAAGTAAAACAAATATAATTTTATTTAAATTAATGAAATTTTATTAATTTTATAAATAAATTATAAAAATTAATCAATTATAAATTATTTAATTTTCAAATAATTCATTTTTATGTAATATTTTAATAATATCATACAATAGAATAAGTTCTATAATTAAATAACCAATGATCGTTAATAAATTAATTTTTAAATTTTAGTTTGGCAATACATGTTACAGCAATTCAGTTTTGCAAGCCTTGTATTTCTGTCGGCCTTTTAGAGAAAAAGTTTTAGAATACAAAGCTAGAAATAAACGTACCAAAGAAACTCTTTTAACATGTTTGGCAGATTTATTTCACAGTATAGCAACTCAAAAAAAAAAAGTAGGTTCAATAGCTCCAAAAAAGTTTATAGCTCGATTAAGAAAAGAAAAAGGTTTGTTATTTTGAATATTAATTTAATAATCAATAAGAATAAATAAATACTAATACTATACTGTTATATTTTAGAGGAATTTGACAATTACATGCAACAAGATGCTCATGAATTTTTGAACTTTCTTATTAATCATATTAATGAAATTATTCTGGGTAAGGATTAATATTAATTTGTAATTTAATTAAAATAAGTAAATATTAATATTATAAAGTTTGTAATTATTATTTATTCTTCTTTATACAGCGGAAAGAAATCAGAGTAAGCCTGCTGGTGGAAAAGGTGCAGGTGATGCTGGTACACCACCAGAACCTACGTGGGTACATGAAATTTTTCAGGGGATTCTGACTTCGGAAACTCGTTGCCTTAATTGTGAGACTGCATCTAGCAAGGATGAAGACTTCTTTGATCTTCAAGTTGACGTTGATCAGAATACCTCTATTACCCATTGCCTCAAATGTTTCTCGAGTACAGAAACACTTTGTAGTGATAACAAATTTAAATGTGATCACTGTAGCAGCTACCAAGAGGCTCAGGTAATAATATTTATCGTTTTTATAATTTATAATCAAAATTTTGAAATATATTTTATTGCAGTTTTTAAATTGTTTTATATTATTGAAATTTAAAATGTCAGAAACTATTACATTTGTAATATCTCAGAATTATAATCTCAGATCTTATGTACAACATAATATAATAAAAATATTATTTATAATTTTTTTAATAAAATACTTATTACAGAAACGCATGTTGCTGAAAAAACTACCAATGATACTTGCTTTACATTTAAAAAGATTTAAGTACGTTGAACAGTATAATAGGCATATTAAAGTTTCGCACAGGGTAGTGTTTCCTTTAGAACTTCGAATTTTTAATACAGTAAGTTTTACATAAAATTTTATCGAAGATTTCTTATTAAATTATATTTTTAATAATAATTGGAAATGTTTTTGCAGAGTGATGATGCTGTAAATCCAGATCGTTTATATGATCTCGTGGCTGTAGTGATTCATTGTGGAAGTGGACCTAATAGAGGCCATTACATTTCAATAGTTAAAAGCCACGGATTTTGGTTACTTTTTGATGATGATATGGTTGACGTAAGTACTGATTATTCACTATTATATGTATATATATAATACTAAAGCATATACATATTTAACGTTTTCAATAGGACTATTTTTAATTTTATTAAGTATCTGTTTTTATAATATGTTAATATAATTATGTAAAAAAATAATTTATAATTATTTCTTTTAGAAAATTGATTCATCTACTATAGAAGATTTTTATGGATTGACATCGGATATTCAAAAAAATTCAGAAACTGGATATATTTTATTTTATCAATCGAGAGACTGTAGTTAAAATTAAGTTTGATGAAGAGATTTTTATTACAATTTATAATGCCTGCTTTAATTGATTCTGTGATTTTTAAATCACAAAGAAACGCGATATGAGTCAGCCCAGATTTTAAATAAGCAGTGCAATTGTGCGGGACTTATATCTCTGTTAGATTTTTCTATGAACAATACCAAATGGTATTTAGTTAATTTTTGTACAAGATGCAAAAACTTCTGTTCAAGTTACAAAAAGTTTCTGTGATAATCTTCTAGAATTTGATGATATAGATGAAGATATCAAGAGACTTTGATCTCGTCCTTTAACTAAAATAAAGTCAAAGGACGATATTATTACTATGGAGGATTTTAATGAATTGCATGTTTAGTAAAGCTTCTAAAATTTACTGTGCTGTAACTATTAAATAGTGTAAACAGTACGTTTTTTGACAATTTGCAATACTTTGCAATGAACTGAAAAATTTCTTAAGGCTTCTCATATTGATGATTCCAGTCTAATTTTTCTTTGAGAATATAATATATTTAGTATTTCTCATTTTGAGCAAAGCTATCTTTTAATCCTCAAAACATTTTGTATTCCTCTGTGATCAATAAGTATGAAAGATTAACGAATGTTCTAGAGAAGATGTCTGTACTATACGTATACGCAGTGGATCTGTACATCCTTTTAAAAGAATATTTTAAAATTTATAGCGTACTGATAAATTATAAGAATTTGGATTTTTTTTCTCATTAAACCACAAGTCGGGTAGTGAAGGTTTGATGGCAAAGTTTATAATCAGCAGTTAAAACAAGTGGAAACGAATTAAAGTTTTTTACATTTCGTCTTTATCTTATTGAAAAATATAATATAGTTATAATGAATATCTATAATTATATAGTGAGAATTTCAATCAATTTATATAAGTTATATATTTTATTCCAATTTTTTATTCAATATTAAAAATTACACAAATACATATTTTATATAATTGACCGATATTTAGATTTATTTTGACAAAGTTGAAGAAATGCGTCTATTAATTTTTGGTTTAAAATCCAAATTTGTTAATTTTATTTTTATTTTTGGTATCTTTATACAATCTAGGAAATTACTGTTATAAATAAAATTTTAATTTATAATTTCCGTATACTATTTTACAGATAAAAAATGTTAAAAATAAAAAAAGTGTAGAATGAAGTGTATTTTTTTTAAATAATACACATCTTTTACACTTAAAAAAATTTGATAATAAACATAAAACTTATTGAATTATATACTTATAAATATTTATGTACATTTTCTACAATCTATTAGAAACAACTGGATAATTAAAACGTTTGAAAAATATTTTTGTTAACTCATTTATAATTTTAGAAATTGAAATTCTTTATTTTAATTCGTTTTTATGTGCTGAGAGTAAAAATGATTTCATTCTATGTAAGGTATATTTATTGTAAATGTATTTTAAAACTAGTCTACATCGAGTTAAAATAAATCATGAACTTCGCTCATTCAAGCAGTTGATTGATATTTCATGAATACTGCACTATCCATGTTGGAGACATTATCAAATTCTATTAAAATGTAAAAATGTATGACTGAGAATAAAAATATTGTTATGAATGGATAATGCATTTTATATTATTTTAATAAATTCCTTTTTATATTCGTAATATAATTAATTTTAGAATGCGACATGCATAGAAATAATTTATTAATTATGTGTACACGAATTTATCTGTCAAAAGTTATAAAAAAAAAATACAAACTGAGACACCATTGCATTTTAGTATTGACTATTTAAAAAAAAAATAAGATTATATATAATTCAAACAGCTTACATTGTTTTATGAAAAATATAAATTTAACAGTGTTCAGACAGGACCTTGATTTTATCTCGCCCCGCTTCCATAATTCCCCTACTCTAGTTCAAAAACCGCGCATAAAACATAGAATTAAGATTTTAGTAAACCCATTGATTTGCTTACTCTTATGGTCTGCTATGCTAGCGAAATCAACATTGCAATTATTAACATTTTTGTGTTTTACGAAAACATTTCAAACACAAAGTTATAGAACAATGAGCAATTTAACAGGTATTCATTCGGTAGTTTATGTTACAGTTCCACCAGGTGACATCGGCAAAACCCTTGCACAGCAAGTATATTTATTATTAAGTTATGACATTTTGCGAAAATAATTCATTAAAAAAATTTCTAGTGGTTTGATTGAGAAGAAATTAGCAGCGTGTGTAAATATTGTACCCAAAATTATGTCTATGTAAGTTAATAATTTTATTTGTATCTAGTATACAGAATTTATAAATAAATAATTTTTATTTATTTATTTAGATACAAATGGAAAGGTGAAATCGTTGAAGATGAAGAGAATTTGATGGTAACCAAATAAAATTTAATTATACATATTTATAATTTCTTTAATATTGATGTTTATTTTAACAGATGATTAAAACAAGAACCGATGCAGTCGATGCTCTTACTAAATATGTCAAGTAAGTAAATAAATGAATTTTATTTCTTACATACTTTTTTATATTTTATTTTAAATTAGGGAAAATCATCCTTACGAAGTATGCGAGGTTATTTCTATACCAGTGAGTTATTAAATAATTGTTTGGATATTTAAATTTTTTTATGTACACTGTATATATAAATATATAAATTTTAGATAAAAAATGGTAATATACCATATCTTCAATTTATAGATGAAATGGTACCATCGATTGAAAAAAGAGAGGCAGATGAAAAAAACAAGGATAAAAATATCTAATGAACTTTGATTATATTAATTAAATGTTTGATTCCATTTAAAGTTTTAATTCCTTTTTGTATTATTATTTTTAACGTTAGTATCTCTTTATTTTTAAAATAAAAATATATAAAAATATAAGCTTTTCATTTTATTTATTAGGATAATATGAATGAAAATACCAATTTGTAATTTTATAAATTAAATTTATTACAAATTAAGCAATAAATTCATAAGCAATAGGTGCTAAAAGTTGAGGAGCTTCTTTTCCATAAACAATATGAGCTGGTCTAGGTTGTGCTGGTTGTCTTTTCAACTGTACCTTGATCTTCTTTTCTTTAGCTTCTTTCCTGAGCCTTTCGTTTTCCTTTACTCGCTTTACGAAATCTTCACGGCACTTGGAATGGTTTAAATGCTCGATACGTACATTGATACGCTTGGCAATGATACGTCCACGTACACGTTTATTAACTATTACTCCAAGAGCATGAGAAGTGACATTAAAGACTCTTCCAGTCTTACCATGATACACCTTATATGGCATACCTTTTTGAACAGCTCCATTACCTTTAATATCAACAATGTCTCCAACTTTGTATACTTTCATATACGTTGATAAGGGAATTGTTCCACTTTTGCGGAACTTCCGAGAGAATAAATCTCTCGTACCACGACGATAACCCTTTGAGTTCGTCATTGTGTTAGCTTACTTTCTATAAAACAAAAAGTATCTTTTATAATTCGTTGTATTACTCAATAAATATATAAAATTTTAAAAAATTGTTAGTTAAAATAAATAATTGTAATTAAATATTTATATAAATACAATATCATTATAAATTTAAAATGTTACTGAGTAGTTACAAAAGAGAGGTTAGGTGAACCTTCATAATTTACTTTTAAAAATTCAATATTTTAAAATACTACTGATGAAGTAAGTATTACAATGAACAATTAAATATCTGTTAATAAATAATGATACTATATGGAATATCAACTAAGTAACAAGTAAAAAAGCAAACACGTGTCGACACTAGGAACATATTTATCGCAAATCACACTTAAGGCATTTTACTACACGATTAAAATTAGAATTTACAAATGCTTAGGATATTTATTATATATTTCAATTATTTAAACTCACTATTATAAAATATTTTCGGAAAACTGTTTAAAATTAAATATAACTCTTCAAAAACTTACGTTCTTTATTAAAGTACAAGCTAAAAGAAATTCTTAAATTCCGATTTCCGAATTTCCTATTCTAAGATTTTGATATCGAAACCAACCAAGTTTCAACGTCCAATATTGAAATTTCCGACTGCGGTATTAGTCGAAATAAATTATTATTGGTAGTTGATTGTGTGAGCGGGGATTTTGATACTCGTAGGGAGGTAAGTTGAACGTTACGTATAATATTGAGTTTTTAAATTATTTTTCAAAGAAAAAATATATAAATTATATATCGATATTTTAAATTTATGTTTTACATATTCTTATAAAGAAAAACATAGATTTAAAGATTGGATACTATTTTTACCTCGTTTTTATTTTATCCCGCTAATATTATTTTACTCGAAATAATTGTTCACTTAGAGCTTAAGCGAATAAGCCCTAAGTAGTTGTTGCGTAGGATCTATTATTTAGTTAAAAATAGTCAGAATACGTCTCGTATTATTTGCAGTTTCAGATTTATTAAGCTTTTTATAAAAACCGTAATTGAAAACGTATATAACAGGTGAATAAAGTTAATAAAGAAATCTTGTATTGGCGACATAAAAACACTATTTAAAAATGATTATATATTTTTCATATTTTTGATAATAACAAAGATCCTTATATATTACATTTAAAATATTTATCTCGTTATATAAATTTATTAATAAATTAAAATAATTATTGAAAGTTTAAAGTTTTTATGCACTTAAAAATAATTATTTAATTTTATTCAATAATTTTATAAGATTCGAGTTTAAACTTTTTTCTATGAAGAAAATAAATTAATTCGAAGTATAATCCTTTTGATAATTATTTCAAATAAATTTTTGTTATTAAAAGAATATGATTTACGTAAAAAATAAATATAGTTTATTATTTATTAAAAATTAACAAATTTACTTATAGTAACCTTAATTTTTGTTATAACGAATAGTTTTATATTTAATAGAAGGAATAAAATTCAAATATTTTTATATTTATAAACATACGCCTTAAATTATTAAAAATATTAATTTTATTTTCTTATTTCAAATTTATATATTGTTAAAAAATTTTTTTTAAAGGTATAATAAATAATACAATTTTATTATCATCTATATTTTCCATGTCATGTAACGTTTATATTGGCTAGGAAGTTCTTCTTGAGGTTCTTCTAATTCATCCAAATTATCTTCCTCGAACATTGAATCATCTTTCTCATCACTATCTTCATCTGTGTCGTCCATTTCTATATCATTTGATTCTGTAATATTTTAATCGTCAATTAATAAATAAAAGGTAAAGAAATTTTCAATATAATTGGTCAAAATTATGAAATTCTTACCCGACTCTTTTTCTTTCAAAAGTTCCTTATTTCTTTCGCAAAGACTTTGCAATTGTTTCACTAATTCACTATACTTTATTTTTATTTTATTGGACTATTAAAAAATAAACAAGATAAATAAAAAGCTTACTTTATATTGTAATAATTTTACTTATAATGCATAAATATTATATTTATATATTTATTTTATACTTAAAAATAATGAGTATAAAAAATAATTATATTGAACAATTATAAATATTTTTAAATATTTTTAATAATATAATAAAAGAAGAATAATAATTAAATATATATTTTAACATAAATCATATAAAAATATAATTACTTATATAATTAAAAGTTTTAGTTCATTTTATTTTTTATTTTAGAAGTTTAATAATATTGATATTTGTTAACAATTTTTATAGAAAAATATAAACTTACTACTTTGATTTTTGATTTTTCATCAACATTAATCTCTATTACATTTTTATTCATCGCCATGGCTTCCGTAAGGCTTAGAAGCCCTAATTTATAGATTGGATTATTTCGGAAATCTATAGCCTGTAAATAATACATATTTAAAAAAAACGAATTCTTAATATATCTATAATTTTTTAATTAGCAGAAGTAATATCAAATTTATATACCTAATACGTAACACACAACCGCGCGGGACAGAACACAAACACAAACGCAAGAGCAATTATACACGTACTCACACCTACATCCAAGAGCGGGCGCGCAAATACACACGCATGTATAACGCAAATGCAGGCCTACACTTACAAGCACGTACCCCCCAAATACGTGCGCACACTCGCAAATAGATCAGCATATATTTAACATAATATTATATTTTATTTTAACAAAACTAAATGATATAAAATGCATTATTTTTAATTGGTTAAAAATACATTTAATTTTATAATATTTATTGAATAAATATACATAGTTAAATTATTTACGTGAGAGTTTTAAATTTTATTATATAGTTTTCATTTTACTACAAGAATAAAATTACATAAAAATAGAGAAAACGAAATTTTTATATATGATGCTAAATTAAAATGAGTAATTTATAAATTTAATAAGTGGATGATAAAATATTCTTAAATAAGAATAATGAATTCAAATAATAAATCTTACAGCATATAATAGAATATGGTAGATTAATTTTTAACGTTTCTATAACGATTGTGAATATTTTAAATTACATTATGCCATAATTCAATTTTTTATATCAAAAAGTTAATCGACGACACTATAATTTATTCCTAAAAATATTAAAATTAATTAAATTATCGTGCCTTAATTAAAAAATATTCTTAACTTCAAAAAACAATTTAAAAAAATAAAATATTTAAGATCATTGAAATCTTTGTATTTAAACGCATTGTTCTATTAAATTCAAAGATAAAATTGTATAATTTTTTTCTTACTTTGATAAAATTGTTAACTTCGAGAACTCGTGCTAATTCGGAGACCCCAAAACATGTTATCTCTGTAGATTGCAGTTCCAATCTGACTAATACTTTATTCTGCATCAAAGATTCTTTTATGTCCATAATAACATCATCCGTTAGAATATTTGAACCAATATTCAGGGATTTTAAAGTATTTGACTCTTTCTATAAATTAATTTAAACGGCTGTCTTTTTTACTTAAATTATTGTTAAAGTTATTTTGAAACGCTTATTTGACGTCTAACGTAACACACGCGAGTTTACTTTTAACGATAATTTGCTTTACCTACAATGGCAGCATTAATGTGTTTTCCCGATCGCCTGGTTAACTTATTGTTCCATAATATTAAACTTTCTAGACCTTTTTTCGATTTACTATTTCTTCCAAAATGCAATTGATGAGTAAGTCCATTTATGACGTAATACAAATCTTCGTCTCCAATCATATTGTTACTGTGATGGAAAGCGATAATTTCATTATTGTAAACAAGTTGATAATCATTAAGTATTATTAAACGTACATGAATATGTCATTTTTTTATAAGTATTTATAAACTTTTCTTATAAAATATTCAAATATTAGATTTTATAAATACTTAAAAATTTTCTAATATACCTGAAAACTTAATTTTTAAATGTAATTATAAAATAATATATCTCTATTATAATTCATCAAAATAAAAATTTTTTATTAATATAATGATTATAAATTATTATTTTGATTTGTATTGTTCTTATTATCATAAAATTTATAATTTAAATTTATATTATTTTTAATTTTTTATTTAAAAAGCTTATAAATTTCTATTACCTAAGATCAAGAAATGACAATCGACTATTGAATTTCAGAAGAGTTTCAATTTGAACACAATCTAATCCTTGTAATCCATTATCACAAATATAAAGCTGCCGTAGAGCCATATTAAATTTTAAAGCTATAACTGCAGAAAAAATACTTTTATATTAATATTTTATGTCAAATAAATACAATTACATGTTATTTAGAATATGTAAAAATATATACAAATTGAATAGTATTATAAATAAATTATAAATTAATTTAGAGAAAAATTTTAAAGATTTTTCTGATAAATAGAATAAAAAATATTTCAAAGAAAAATTTTGATTATTATAGAAATATGAATTGAAAGATTGATTTAAATATATGAATATAAATCATCATTTATTTTCATGTGTATTATATAAAAACTTTTAGAACTTTAAAACATATATTTTATTTATAATGTAAATATATATTAGAAACTTTTTTAAAATTATAATTATTAATTTTTTCATAAATATATATCAAAAACATATTAAATAATTAAGATAATAATTTTCATAAAAAGTTTCCTCTTATTTATGATATTGTTTTATAAAAAAGTAAAGTTAATAATAAGATTACTTTTTACTAAAGATATATCTTCATGGTTAATGCATACATATATTATTTTATTATGCAAAAAAATATACTGTATTCATTCAACTAATGATTATACCTAGTAATTCGAGTAATCGTCCGGAAAGTTTACAAGAATCCAACTTTAATATAATAAGGTAAGCATATCTTAAACCTCGAATAAGTATTGTCATATATTCTTCATTTAAATTTATATTTGTAGCATCGAGTCGCTTGAGAGATTGGGTCTGAAAATAATGAAATTCTAAATTAAGCTAAAGTTATTGTAAAATTTTATTTTTGTAAAATCTTTAAGTTAGATAAACATTTACTCTTAATTTATATATTATATCAGTCCATGTGTTTTTAAATGAATAATTTATTATTAGTTGATTAAGTGCCTATGTAGATCCCATAATTTATATCATGAATATTTTTTTTCATTATAGGATATAATTAATATTATCTAGTGCATTGAATATAAAGATTTAGTTTTATAGATTTCAAATATCTCGTTAATCATTTCATTAAAAAGTAAAAAATCTATTATACAATGTAATATATTCTATTAAATATGTATATATATATATTATATATTAAGTATAATATAATTAACAGTATACATTTATAAATATGTTAGTTATATTATAAGTTACATAATAATTTATAAAGGCATTTACTTTTCTTAGCATTCTGCTACAAGCTTGCCATCCGTAAGTACCGATTACTTGATTATTTGATAATTCAAGATGTGTAGTGGCTTCATAAAATTCAAAGATTTGAAATAAAATTTCAGCACTCTAGAAAATTTATATATATATAAAATGGATAAAAATTAAAAATTTAGATTCTAATATATTAATGAATCAATAAACTGAATAAATACTAATAACGAAAATTACTTACTGTATCCTCTGCAATCGCTGCATCCAAATTAATTTTAAAAAATAAGATTCTTTTAAATACTTCTTCTAAAGCTTCACAATCATTTCTATGGAGAGTTGTATTTTGAAAATTTAGTTCTTCGCAACGGTCGTCTATATTATTTGTTGACTAAATATAGATTTTTATTATTTAAATTTTGCACATTGAAATTTATAGAATTCTAATACGAAAGTATCGATTGTTTATGCATAATAATGAAATTAATTTTTTTTATTTTTATTTTTTTAATCTCAATTTGAAAAATTATGTTATAAATTGTAATATGTTATAAATTAATAGTATTCAAGTTTGAATACTTATAAAATTTATGAAACAAAATTTCGTTACATACGATTTATATTTTTAATATATTTTTATAATTTATATGCATATTTTTCGATAACTTTTTTACGAAATACTTTGAGATAAATCGAAACATGAATTTATTTATTTTAAAAAGTTGAAATTTTTTACTCCTAATTTTTTAAAACGAGGTTTATTATATCTTCTAGTTATTTTGATAACCTACTTTCAAAACCGTAAATGTTACAAATTTATTATTTTTTAGTATATTTTATTTCAATTACGATTTAAAAAATAATTCATTTAAAAATGAAACAAATGTAAATGGATGAAAAAGTATAAGGTAGAAGTTTAATCAATTTTTGTACAATTTTTGTATAAGATTTTTAAAATTTTTTAATTAAATTTATAACTTTTTCCTCATATTCTTATTAAATTATAGATAATATTTATTCATTTTAAATAGAGTATAATGTAGTTTACCTTTTTCTAATCATAAATTATTATTTTAGTCAATGTTTTAGAACTATAATTCTAAACACTATGTAGGTAGCGAAAATATAGTGTTATGATTATTAAGAAATTAACAATGTTTTAAATAAAATTTGATAATTGAAAAATATTTCCCAGTAAAAAGTTGTATAAAATGAGCAAAATCTTTTTTACGTGTTGTATGTATCACTGATGGTAAATTATTTCTTATAAGTCGTTCAATAATTTAATAATGAATGTATATATATATATATAATATAATTAAAAATTATTTTAATAAAAAAAAAATAGTTCTTTTATCGAATTTCCGGTTGTTATAACTCGTATTATGTTTGATTAGATTAAGTATTTTCATAACGTCTAGCTATATTTAAAAATACAGTAAAATATTTGAATATTAATTTAATTTTTTATTTAAAATTATTTTTGTCAATTGAAAAATTATTATAATCGTTATCTAATAAGATAAATGCAATAAATATGTTTCTAAATAAAAAGTATTTTTTCTTCTTGAGACAAGATATCTTCTTTGGATTAAGAATATGTTTTCACGATAATAAAGTATATTTTTTATCTATGTCTGCCGAGCGATAAAATAATAATTTTGTACATTAATAAGCAATTATATTTTGAATTATTTATTTGAATTGAAAACCGGCTATATATATATATATATATATATATATATATACATTTGAATGTAAATTTAACTGTTGATATTTGTATGAACTGTATTGAATCAACATGTAACGCAGCGACAAAACAATTTTACCTTAAGTTGATAAATAATACTCTGTAAAGGAGAAATTTTATTCTTTGTGCAAGCTTCTTTGTAAGCAACAATTGCTGCATCTCTTCTGACATCTTTACCTGTTATAACAAAATCAATTTATTTATAAAAAGATTATACCATAGAAAAATATATAGTGCTTTAAAATAATCGTTGCATAATTAATGTAAAATCACTAGTATTCAATGTTGGTACGAGTAATAATCAATTTATGCAAATCCTTTATCGAAAGAGTACGTATCAAATAACAATAATAAATAAGGAAATAATAATTATGGTATAATATAATTATAATTACATATACAAAGTATAGTTCTAGTTATTTTTATAAGATATACGAATTAAAAATAAAGATAAATTTTTAAAGTTACTCTTTTATGCTAACTCAAATTTATCAACACAATACTAATGCAATTTTATTAAAAAAAATTAAAGAATTTTGAAAGTTTAAAAAGAATTGGTATTACATTCTCGTTTATACGATCATGGACGGAAACATCTTTGTGTAAATATTGTAAATACATATTCCTCTCCGAGACTCTTAAAACAACCGGAAATCCAGTTATCCCAGCACATCGGAAATGAATTACAATCGGTTCGGAAAGATATAGTTGAAACAAACTTCCGACATAAAAATGAATTTCACTGTTATCACCAAAGTGAACAATTCACTTCTGTTTTAACACTCGGTGCAGGTGTAGACGATCGGCACGTACGATTGCAAGGAGCGATGATCCTCGTGGGCGAGAACGCGATTAAAAATTGGCGTGAACCTCCGACGCGATCTCAGATGAAGAATGCAACGCGAGTTACACGCGTGAAAGAAACAAGCGCTTGGGGACAACCCACAACTATAATTAGTGAGCGAGAACCGCTACCATTGCGAAAACGCATATCCCCGAGAGGCTGTGCTCTATAGCGGAGGAAAACAAACAAATAAATAAAACGAAATAAAGGCGCCTACACTAGCAGACGAGAAAGATTTGTGTCCGTTGGCCGCGCCCTAGCTTTTCTTTTCCCCTCTTGGCACTTATGTCGAGGTGGCCCCGATTTGACGCTTCTCATCTCGCTTAAACCCTTTGGCTTACGAAGCTTTATTTTAACGAATCCATTCATTTGCTTTTCTTTTTTTTGAATTCCACGAGTCTTCCTCGTTGATGCTGCTTTGAATTTTTATATGAAACCATATCACTTCTTAAGTAGGTCATCTCATTTTAAGAATAGTGCTAGCCATGTTACTTTGGGAAGAGCTTTAGAAGCGCTAATTTCACACTCCTTTACGATTTATTTTCTTCGCGCAAAAGCAGCTATTGTTCTTTTATGTACGGATTACTAATAAGAAATCAACGAGATTGAATACAATTTTTTTATATCAACGAGTTTTTATTACGCTAGATTTGATAACAAACAATATATAAATATCGTTTGAATTATAATTATAAAAATAAAGAGACAATTTATAAAATTCATTCTAATAAAGAAAATTAAACGAGACAATAAAAAAAATATAACGAAATGAAATTAGATAAATTGCTTTTTTTTACAGTACATCCACATTTTTTAATATATAATAGTTGACTGAATAATTATTTTTTTAATGTAGTAAAAAAGATGATTAAGAATGTTATATTTTTTACATCAATCAATTTTCAATAAAGTATATTATTTTTCAAGGAAGGTATGTAATAATAAGATTAAACCTGAATATTATAATTTCTTAATTACAAGTATTCATAAATTTTGATGGGATCAAAAAATATTAGTTTATAAAATATTTAAACAATTGTGATTATATATGAGTACAGATTTGCTCGTGCATATACTTTTGTTCATCTGAAACTATTTATGAGTATATATCTATGTCATTTCGAATCCAAATTGAAATGTAATAAAAAAATCAGTCATTTTTAATTAAAGTTAAATATATTGATTGGTACTTGCACTTTTTAACAATTAATTTATAAATCAACTTTTAAATTTATTTCAAATTAATTTTAAAAAGGTCATTTTCATTTGTTTTAAAAATTTTAACTTTTAAATTAGCTATTTTTATTCTGTCACTATATAAAGAGATGTCACTTTTGTATAATGACATTTTATCTTATGAAATAAATAAAGATGTTTCAAAATGTTCTAAAAAGACATTTTTTAAAAGTCAATATAGCAATAGCGCTTACTTATTTCACCGATTAGTTAAATTAACATTAAAATATGAAAAATACTTGAATAAATAATAATTTCAATACATAATTACTCAAATATTCCCTTTATAATAATTCTTTATATCTTCTTAGTAATATTTTAAATTTACATTTAATGTATTTTAAATTTCATAATAAACTACTGGATATAATATAATCTTACATATTTTTCAATAATACAATCAAATGTATCTAAAAATATAATTTAATACCCGTATAATATATCATTATGAGTCCATAAAAAACCAAGATTACTCTTACAAATACTTTGATAAGGATAATTTTTTAGCAATAAGTTGATAATAATTTTCAATAAAAAAAGTTTCTTTGAATATTTTATGAGTATTGTAATTTAAATATAATTTTAATATATAAAATTGAATTCACAAAAAAATTACTTTGCAGCTTTATAGTGTGATCATATTTTTTTCTATTTCTTATTTCCCAAATATATACTGATTTTTCCAGATAATGAATACGAGAAACTTAAAATGGTCAATGTTCCAAAAATTCTAAAAAACGTCTTCAGTCATATTTTATTTTTTCCAATACATCAAAATTAATTTTAATTAAAAGAATAAATATTTTTGAAATAGTTTAATAAAAAACTTATGATACCCTAAAATTCTTGACAGACAAATTCAATACAAACAAAAGTTTTAAAGGTACTATCTTCAAGGTCAATGATTCAAAATTTTCATTACGACTAGGTAAAAGTATTAAAAGAATAATTTCTATACTCACGAAGTCTCCAAGGATTTTCGGGTTCCAAACATCCGGCGACCTCATTAGGAGGAAATCTGAGCGAACGTCTGCGCTTCCTATGCCGGTTGAGCAAAAGCGCGCTTCTGATGATGCGTCCGTCGATGAGCTGATGTGGCGAGAGGATCAGGGCATTGCGGGCACACCATCGGGGTCTTCGTTCCCCGGCGACGACGGGACGTGGTGGAAGTCGTTCGATGTCCACCTGCGCGAGACTCGCGGCCAAAGCAGCCGCTTTCGGCTCGAACTCGTCGCCGCTGCTCATCTGTTGCCATCACCTCTGTACCTACGATAAGAGCTTTTCTACATAAACCAAATGTCCAATGAATATGATTTCATTCGAGTTAATTAAGCAGGAAATTATACGCGGTGGAATTTATCGCGACGTATAAATCAGGATCTAATGTGAAACGTATTGCGGTCGCTTGAAATTTTGATTAAACGTAACGAAGATTGATTTATGCCAGCTAATTATTATTTAAAAAATAAATATTGATTTAGAATAATTCAGCCTCAAGTTTGTTTATTTAATAATCAATTAGTTTTTTATTCTTATAGGTTCATGGATTTAGTGAATTTCTACCTAACGTTTGAGTTTGTCCGAGTGCTCAACTAAATGATATTAATTACATTGTACAACTTTTTGTCAATATTCAATTTGAGCTTTCGTGATTATTTATATATTAGACTGAGAATTATATTCGACGTTAGTATCTATTGTAGTATCAGACATATTAAATATCGATTTCAGGTAGATCATTTTTAAATGGAAATCCCATTTTATTTTTAAAAAGAACTTTTTTATTTTAACATTATCTAAAATGTATTGAATGATTTACTCAAAAAAAATATTTTAACATGAGTAGATAATTAATATAGTATTTTTAAGTATTATTGTCGCAAAATTATTGAAAACAATATTAAAAAAATTTAATGTACTAATTTGATATAAATGGCATTAATTTTGACACTTGAGAAAAACATTCTTAAACTTTAATCAACGATCAACCCTGTATCTGCAAATTAATTAATAAATAGATAATTAAAAGCTGCGATAAAATTAACTAAAAGTTTAATTTTATTTCTTAAATACTACTTTAATAATCAAATTTAACATAAAGATTAACTATTTTTTTTGCTTTTTTATTGACCTAAATCATTTATTATGTATTAAAATTAACACATATATAGTCCAGTGCTAGTTTAGTCTGAAAATGATATTAGATCAATATTTATTCATTTTGAATTTATTAATTAAATATTTAAATAATTGAATTTTTTATAATTTTTTTCAAATCAATTTATATTAAATAAATAAAAAAATTACATAATAAATATTGTTTTTTTTAAATGAAATAATGATTACATATACCAAATTAATTATTAAAGGTTCTTTAATTTTGGTTCAATTAGATTATTAAATTTTTATTATCATACATAACAGAATAAAATATTTATTTCAATAGTTAAAACTCTACAAATTTAATGAAATAACGTTTGATCACTGGTTAATTTATATTGTTTAAAATTTTCATTTTTGATATTATTAAGAGTTTTATTGATAATTGGTACTTCTAGATTTGAAATTTCCATAAGTAAAATATTAAAAGAATTTAAATTTTTCAGATAAAAATAAAAAGTAATTCTAATTCAATAATTAAATATATTAATAAATAAATTATATATTTACTTATTATCATAAATATTATTTAAATTCATAAATGAATTTTACCTATAATTTATCGAATATTTTCTTTACATAAATTTGTAATTAATTTATATTTCAATCTTTCCGAATCGTTATTATGATGGATGGATATTAAAAAACAAAAGACAAAATTATAATGGAAAACAATTAAAAATAGAATTAAGTTTATTAATAAATAGGAATATAAATAAAGTTTGCTTATTAATTGACTTTTTCTTTAATTATTAAAAGTAGATTAAATATTTGGATTAAAATAAACAATTACTAACTACTCGATACATATTTTTATATATTACACCTTAATTAAAATCATATATATATAACACAATAATATTAACACTTTAATAATGAAAGCACTTGAAATCTTAAAAGAAAAGTCACAAAAAGAAATTTAAATCATTAAAAACATCAAATTGTTTTTGTTACAATTTATATTTCTGAAAACATTTATTTAATATTGAGTCAGAAAATAAATAATAAAATTGAAGCGCACATCCACACCCACGCAAATGTACGCTAGAAAACGCGTGCGTACACACACATACACACACTCAAACATACACAGACGCACACGCACGCAACTAATCGTAAAACTTGGAACACAAAAATAAGAAAGAAAATAAAAACAAATATTTGATGAATTACATTGCGTGTAAAGCAAAAAAAGTATCTTAGGCTCGCGATATAGATTTGACTTTGGCGTTGGAACGTTCAAGATTGTAATGTCAACGACGCGCAGGGAAAGAAGTGGCTTTAATGAATGAAAGGCTCGAGGAACTGACTCGAGGGTCGAGCTCGCGAGAAAAATAAGCGCGTGACAATTCTTTTTTAAAATGCGTCTTGATCACCTGCCGCGCGATGGCGCGAACAATCGTGCCTGAGGTAAGAAAGGGCGAGCTTTTACGGAGACGCAGACCATCTCAGGATTTATCGATTTGCCTGCACACGTTCGATCCTTCTTTTTATTTACCCTGGGCTTTTTTACTACCTCCTTGCATCGATAATTCGACGATCGGTCTTTGCCTGCGAGGGCAAAATTTATACGAGTCGTGCGCTGTGCTTACGACGTTCGAGGCAATCGTTTCGCAAGGCTCTTTATATAAATTCTCAGCTATAAATCGACCATACCAGATACTTTGTGATGTAGAAATTGTAATATATATTACAATGATTTAAACTTTTAATTTTATTTTTTCCATGTAAACGTTACGAATAGTTCTAGAACGGGTTATGCAAATCGCATTACACGGGGTTTATTGCTTTTATTTTTCTCTAATTCTCACAGTAATTTCCTTTATTACAGAATCAAAATATTTATTCTTTAATAAATCTACAGTACTCTTATCGTTTCTTTTTAATTTGATTTAATATTCAACAAGTTATCAAATTATACATTGTACGGTTTACCGCAATATTCAAAATTGTGAATACTGTAACGATTCGTTGTAACGATTAAATGTTTAATAATTGCTCTTACTTGTATAATACTTTCAAAATTATAAGTTATTTTTAATTACTTGCGAATTGTCAGATAATTCCAGTTAATAATATTTTTTTAAAAAACAATTTTGGCGCATTTTTTTAAAACTTTTACCAATTATATTTGACCCATTATAATGTATTTAGCAACTTTGCTTTTTAGCTTCTTTCTCCTTAGTTACCTTAAAATTATCAAGTTATACAAATAAGATTAAAGTTTAAAATTTTTAATATATTTAAGAGTAAATTAATTATAAACAATATTTATCAAAAACGGTATACTTATTATATCAAAAATCGTTATTTAAAATTGTTAATTCTACTAGTAGAAATCTTCTTTATTATTAATACTTTATTTATTATTACCTTATATAAGAAAACACTATAGTTATATTTTTTAATTTTGTATAAATGAATGTGTTATTTATACTATAATTTATGCTTTTATAATGTAGTAATTTAATTTTGTAAATACATTTTCTATATTATCTTTTTTTTAATAAATATGTATAATTTAAAAATTAAGTTTTGTTGTTTGTAAACATTTAATTAGAATTAAATTTTTTTATATCGAACAATGGTATGATTCTAATAAATCACTATTTTTGCAAATTTTTGTAACAGTAATTTGTTTACTAATTTTCGTTTGTAATTTCCGTGTTTCAAAAGTACGAATAAATTTATGTTCATAAAAATACGGTTCTTCAAATCCCGTTTTCACTTTTTTGTCATTCATCATAAATTTTAAACGTATTTCTTGCAGCAACATTAAATTTTTACGTTTACTTGTTTTATTATATTTATCTTACTTTTTTCTAAATAGCTGTAGTAATTATCGTAAATTTTGTATAAAGTTTAAGTTGTATAAAAAGCTACTATACATTTTTTTTATCCATTAATAAAAAAAAATTCTTAACACTGAAAACAAAAGAACCATTAAAAATGTTATCCGATTATTATAAAAAAGTAAAAGAAAAAATTGCAGTAAATACCTTTTGAATTTTAAAAAAAGTATTATATATGTATGGAATGGAACAATAATATTAAAATAATATTTTTATTATTATGATATTCGTTAATAAAATATAACTACCATTTTAATTTATTTAACTAGAAATTAATGTTACCGCAACCATTTTTATTATATTAAAAATTTTTATTAAAATCATAAATTGTTTAATTAAATTTAAAAGAATAAACTTATGTTTGAATTTAATATATATTATAAAATGAATTTTTTAATTTATTTTTAAACGTGTTTTTAAATCTGGTGTACAAATGAATATCGATGTTTGTATGTACATTTTTTTCAATATTTTGTTTTTATGAAAGTTTTGAATCAATAAAATTTTCTTCCGTAAAATTAGTAAAAATGTATGTTGTGTTTATTTAAATTCAAGATTATAGAATTATATATTCAATTCAACCATAAATATTTATAACAAAAGATGAGAAAATAGAATGCCGTACTTCAATATTTTATACATAACCAATGTTCTTATCTCATCATTTATAATACGGACAGATTATATTTTCCAGTTCAGTGCTATTTGTTAATATTATTACGCTTATTTGTCACGTGCAAATTATATACGATTAAATCATAATGAATTATACCGGAAATATTCGAACGTAGACGATAAATAGTGATACGTTGAATCAGGTGAACGGTATCGCGCAAAATGGTAAAAGCAACAGTTCAAAGATATCCATTTAAACTATGCGTTTCGTTATAACAGTATACATTAGTATTTAAGTAGGGTCATATTAAATTATCAGCAACATTTTACGAAATCTCTAAGTTAACGCGCGACGGTTAATTCCCAGGACACTTCGGTACATCGCTATCATAATCCGTTTAAAATACTCAAGGGTACGATACAAGATAGGGAGAAGTCGCCGAATAAAAAGTACCTCGCAAACAACGTGAATTCCCGGTTGTTAAAACACGACGGAAAATCAAAGGAAAAGCGCGCGTCTTTTCCCACGGCAGCTCGGCTCGTAAAGAAATGAGCCCATAGACGGATAAGTAGTAACGGACGATCGCGACGGCAGGTGGCAAAAAAAGGGGGCGTTTCATAGTACATCGGGCGTATGTTGGAGCGAGACAGAGAGAAAGACAGAAAGAGAGAAAGAGAGAGAGAAAGAAAGTCCGGAAAGCGCGACTATCGATTCCCGCCGAAGATTCCCGAGGTTCGCGCCGACCGCCGTCCGCTTTCTGGAGTTCGGTGCTGTCAGTGACGTATAGTCCGTCTGCGCTGCCGTTGCTCTCGGAGCGAGAGATTTGTACGTGGAGGAGGCGAGGACAAGGACAGCGACGACGACGACGACCGCGACCGCGACCGCGACGACGACGACGAGGACGACGAGGAGACGAGGAGACGAGTGCCCCATCGGTCCGAGGAACAAAATCTGCTGGTACGCGAGGAATGTCCCGCCGGGATTCCGCCCCGGCGTCCACGGATTCTCTCGGGCACTTGTGCGCCGCCCGAGGAAGAAAAAGCGAGCGGAGGGAGAGGGAAACACGGATAGCGTAATGCGCGCTCGCGGCCTTATTTAGGACGAGTTTTAGGTTAAAAGCCCCTTCGACTTTTCGCTATTACTTCCCTCCCTCGAGCTCGCTCTTTCCGCTGGAGGCGTCGCTCTCATCTCGAGCGCACGAGCTCCGACCACTGATTCGACCGTCCGAGCGTTTCTCATCGATGGGCTCGAGGAAGTTTGTTTACGTCAAGGAAATTCATAGACGTCGTCGTCTTCGTAGGTGCTTGCAAGTCGTTCTAGCGAGTTCTGTCAGTGTTAAAGGGGCACCTGTTTCCGTCTCTTTTTCTCTCTTTTATAGTTATCTTTTTCTCTGTGTGCGCGCGTGTCTCTGTGTGTGTGCGTGCCCCTTATACACTGACGTATGCTATGAACAATCGCTACCATCGACTATCATTGATTTCTTGTGTATGCACCGATGAACTTTTTTCAGCGAACGACATAGATAAATTATTATTGCAACGACTTACATTTTCGTTAAAATTCGTAATATCGTTAGTGCTCCGGAATCGAAGCGGGTGTCTGATTGTTTGTAGGCGCAGTAGTGTGATGTGTGCGTGTGTTTGTGTGCGAAGGGGTTGCATGCGTGGGGAGTCGGCGTTTTCTATACTCGCGACTCCCAATAATTTCACACACATATAGCCACTGTGATCCTCTTCTCCGATTATCCCCACATCTATTTCTCTGTTTTACAGGAGTTTATCCGATAACAAAGTTAAACGCCGACGACGGTAACCTCGGCTCGGAGCAGCCGACGTCTAGGTTTTTACACTATTCGGTCGCCCGCCACCACCGTATCGAAAGTCCGCGCGATAGAGAGGAAAAGAGACGGGGACGAAGAGAGACGAAGTTGGAGAGAGAGCGAGAAAGAGCGAAGAGGAAAGAGAAAAAAGTAAAGAGGATCGATCGCAACGACAGTTAGTGGGACTAACCTTGGAGGAGCTAGACATAAAAATGCAGTTATCAAACGTGCCTCCTTTTTGAAGAGGATTTAAAAGGGAGTGTCGAACTGTCTCAGTGGAGAAAATTACTGGCGGCTTAGGATCGCCTGCGTGGACGCGAGCTGAGCCAACTGTATCAGAATGGCTAGTCCTATAACTCCGGGTGAGTGTCAAGGGTTGATGCATTTGCTGAGATTCATGATGTGTGATCTTTGAGAATTAACTCAATGACAACTTTTTAGTAGGCCAGTCATTTTTAATTATAAAGATTTCGAGTCAGAAATATAAAGTTTTTGCTTGCTTCTATTTAAAGTGCTGACCGATATATTTTTTATTCCTCGTTAAGTTGATCGTATTTTGATTAGTGTTCGATAAGTTACATCGTTAATTATAACAAAAAATATACATGTTCTATTTTAAAATGTACTATAATTTATTTACTATTTAATTGCACATTTTTGGTTTGTTTATTTCTACTGTGTAATGTTGTTTATTATAATTATTTTAAATTGGTATTTAACGAATAGTAATGGTGTAATTTGTAATGTATTAAAAACATTATATAATTATTTGTTGAAATACTTTAAATGTGAATACAAACTTCCTTTATTAATTTTTATGGAATATTGACAAATAATTTAAAAATACTTATTTAATTTACATATTGCTTATTAAATAAATATAAATAAATTTTGAATGATTTTGATCAAATAACTATATCTTTTTGATTCATTTGTATTTATTTAATATAACTATAAAGCTGTAGATTAATTCACTGTATTACATTTTATTAATATCGATATCTTTTTAGAATATGTTTGCGCTGTAAAAGATTTTAAATAACCAGTTAATTTTCATTTAGGTGCAGACCCGTGGATGATTCAAATGCATGAACGAATTCGATACCAACAACAATTTGATTCACTTAAACCTGTAAATGGAGTTATCACTGGAGTACAAGCAAAAGACTTTTTCTTACAGTCGCAACTTCCTCCTCCTATACTCGGACAAATATGGTAAAATTTATAATTTTGTTTTAAAGAAGTAATTAACAATATTTTGTAAATTTTTTTTTATCTTTACTTTAATTTTGTACGTAAAATTAGTATTAATTATTGAATGTGTTTAAATTATTAATAATTGTTTTTCTTTCTCTTTATATAGGGCATTATCAGATACAGATTCAGATGGAAAAATGAATATTAATGAATTCAGTATTGCTTGTAAACTTATCAATTTAAAATTGCGGGGTTCTGAAGTACCGAGTTCATTACCACCATCATTAGTGCGAAGTTTACAGTCATTTGCTGCTGGTGAACTTTTATATTATTTATTTTTCATTTAACTCAATAATAAATAAAAAGTAATTTTTCTCGTAAAAATTGTATTAACTGGTACGAATGAAACTTTATCTTTTTAAGTTTGATTATATATATTAAGAATTTATTAATCATTTCTATACTTTTTACAATAAATTAAAAATTAACTTAATTCTTAAATAATTTGAATTTGCTCAAATAATTTGCTCAAGTTTTACTACATTGGAATATTTTACTAAATTATTTATTTTATTTATCTTCATATATGAAATATAAATTATGTGTTTAATTTTATTTGTATATTATGATTATTATATCAATATATCGATTTAGAAAAATCAAAGTTAAGAAATATTGAATATAATTTATAATTAGTTTCAAGTTATATTTACAATATTTGTGCATATATTTAATTATTGAATAATTTATTTTAAATTTCACGAGTACAGGAAATCAAGGTATTGTCACAAGTCCGGCAGCTGTTTCACCGGTTCCAACAGCAGTTTCTCCAATTCAAAATGCATCTAGCATTCCACGACCCATAACCACTCCACCAGTAACTATTCCTAAAATTGGGCCGCCGGTTGTTCCACCCATGACAATGCCAGTTGGTAAGTTATCCTTCTAGTTTTTAAGTAGAAGAGCATACAATTTCAATATTAGAAAAGAAATAGAAATATGTCCATAATTTTCACGTTAACTTATTATTGTAGTCTGCGTGATTTAAGTAATAAATTATAAATTAAAGGATTACAAGTAAAGAAAAATATTCAATTAAATTAAAATAAATTAAATAATTTGCACTTATTTTGGTGTGATAGAATGAATTATCGAATTTGAGATGGATGAATGTGATAATTTTTATCAGTTCAAAATTGCACCATTAGTTCATGCAGTAAAAGCTTTTTTAATCAAGTTTTTATAAGTATTTGAGTAAAAAAAAAATTTTAAATAAACCATTCATGTACTTAAAAAATTTTTTATATTTTGCGTAAATCTTTTTTTAAATAAAAATATTTTGATTTAAAATAAATATTTAAAATTTTTTTATTTTCTATTATTTATTTAATTATACAATAAATATTTTTCAATATTCATATAAATATTACAAAATAAAATATTTTATAAAAACTGTTATGTTTTAATATGAATATTATAATGATTACTTTTTATTGGAAATTTTAGATTAATATTAAATATTACATCTTACCAGTTTGAAATTTTTGTAAACTTTTACAAGACAAATAGTTATAACTTTCTTGTAAAGAATTATCAAAAGATTTTTTATAAGATGTTTAATATTTTTTGTACATAAATTGCGAAAAATTCCTTTAAATCGGAACATTTATATGAAAATCTGTTGAGTAATTTTTCTTTTTTTTCATCACTTGTTAATACGATTTTTTGAATTCAAGAAATTCAAATATCGTGAATAAAGATTGTATATTATTAGGTTCTTTATTATTTATTATAAAAATAATAATAAGGTATTAATTTGTAAATTAAACATCATATAAATGCATACATGCATGTATATACACATGTGCGCATATAAATATAAATATATATATGGATATGTATGCATTAATTGCATCGATAAAACAAAATGTATATTTATGTGTGTGTATGTATATATATCAAACATAGCATCACAACAATGTAGACAACCTGTAGCTGCGAATACACGTACCACGAATCAAACACCATCAAAGCCTCCTGCCCGACCGCCACTTTACAACGTTGGTACGTTGTTGTCCCATTGTCTAGAATCTCTTTGCAGCTAGTTGTCAAATTGCCTGCTTTGATTAATAATTCAGCATCCAAAGCCATTTTTTTCTATATTATATAATAATACATCTTATAACTGAATATTTACTTTGATAAAATATATATTTTACCTCAGAACGCTTCATATATCATTGCTCGTTTTTCGTACATTTTATTTTATTTACGTTTTTTTATATGATTATATATATATATATTTGAAGTGTTTGAACATTTTATGTAATTACTTTTATTTTGTAGAACGATTAATTTATTATATTCGATATGTTTGATAAGTAGATTACAGATGTAGCTAATTAAATACATTTTACAATCATTAGTTATTTTAATACGAGTACCTACGCTGTTGGACAAAATTTTATTCATAAATATTTTAAAACGGGAATATTGCGTAAGATGGATTCTAGACATAATCGTCATTTAAAATTATCATAAAATCATATTACATTGATTAGTCAAATACTTTTTTTAGGCTTCGTTTCATAAATTCAAAAGCAGCTTAATCACATAACAGCATAGATTCCTTACACAAAAGATTCACTTTATATATAGAATTTAAAGTTAAAAAATTTATACTTTTTCAGATGCTGAAGTGCAAGAAATTTTATTAAAACACTTTTTTATATTTTATTATAAGGTTTCCAATTATTATTTTAAATTAGTTTCATGTAAAAACAATTTTAGTATAACGTACGCGATTTAAAATTTATAAAATTTTTTCAAAATTAGAAAAATAAAGTGTAATTATACTAATTGAAGAATTTTGTATTGTAAAAATGATAAAAAAGGTTTTTTAGTTACTTTTTCATAAAAGTAATAATTAGTAAACATATAATACTGTTTATAAATATTTTCAATATATAAATATGTTTGTTGTTTACCGTTTAAAAAATTTTGAATAATAAATTTGAGTTCATATTTAATTATTATTTTAATTTAAAATTTTTAAATACTTATCATATTGTATTAAATTTTTTGCAATGCTAAAAATATTTAATTTATACGTCATTCTAAAGTATCCGTGATAAGATATAATTTTCAGATCTTAATAAAATTACGAAAAATAATTTATTATCCGCATATTTCAGAGCATAAAATTTTTACATTGTGTTCAAAATTGTATACATTCACAATAAATATCATTTTATTGGAATAAATTTATGTATGTTTTTTCAGCTCGTAAGGAGGGTATGAGGTCTTCGAGTTATATATTTTAACAAGATTTTTGCAGATCTTTAGTGACAACCGACTAGTAACTATTTTTTATAAGGTAGTGACTAAAACACATGAAATTTCATAAAATTAACGAAAAATTAAAAACTTTTCTTTTTCTTGTATTTTGTCACGAAAATTTATTATTAATAACCTTACAATTACTAATTAACATATTAACTTGCACCAAGTTTTACTTTAGAGCTTATTACATTTACTTTTAGCCACGTCTACTTTCTCAAATCATTTTCATCGTGATTAAATTTAAAAATCTTCGATTATAATAAAATATATTTAAATTAAAATTTTTCGCATTTCAAAACCATTCAATCTATTCAATAAAATCTATTCAATAAATCTGAGAGTCTTTAGTTTTATCTTTGTGTAACAGAAAATAGTTTTTAAAGTCTTATTAAAATTTTTGATTCAAAGACCAGAACCCTTTCATATTAGTATAATTACATTTGAAATCATTATGTGATATTAAAAGCATAATACAAAAGGCTTATAAATTAAAATTTATTTATGATGTAGCTACGTAACTATAAATGAAAATAGTTAAAATGGCAATAATTTGGATTCTTCTTTTAATTTCTTATATACCTTAGGAATCGTTTTACAATACATTTTTTATAAAAGTTGTATAAATATTTTCGTACTAGAATACTTCTCTATGATAAATAAAAAAATTATATTTTTAAAAACAAAGTTTTATTTAGGAAATTGCATACATTTTATATTTATTTCTGGCAAGAAGACATTATTTTTTTTAATTTGAAAGCTGATTTTGTATATCGATTTATGAGTTTTTAATACATGTAGCCAAATCATTACTGATCCTTATTGTTATTCACACGATTCATAATCATTTTTCAATAAAAATTAAAAAAAATTATTCTTTATAATTATTTTGATAATATTATAAGATTACGATAAAGATTTTTCTATCACAAAAAAATCTGTTAATCAATGTATGGAGATGCAAAGTTTTTAATAATTTGACTAATCTCATACTTATTATCCATAATATACGTTTTTTCGTGATTCATGTCTATTTTATTGCTTAACGCTTCTGCGATTTTTTCAATGCTGTGTTTTTTGTGCTGCACTAAGGAGATCCCACTGCTAAGATCGAAAGTGGTGCTATTCCGCAAAGACCTACACCTCCGGACAGTATCGGTAGGTTTCATAGTTGTCAGCGCGTTTCAAATGGCAAAATCTTGTTAGAGAACGTAAAAGAGGAATATATGAATGAAAGTCGTATCAATCCATAAATGTGAATAATTTTTTTTCATTATTTTCTTTTAAAAGATTTTTAGAATAAAATCTTAAAGACTAATATAGGACTTTGTTAAAAGTAGTATATTTGAATTTTAATTCGTTTATAATTAGATTATCTTTTAAATATATTTTCAATTTAAAATAAAGATAAAACTTTGTTTTTCAGCAGATTTTTTACTTATAGTAACAAAGTAATTTAGTTTATCCATAAAATATTTCCCTTTGAAAGTAATTTTTTATTTTTTAATTTCCTTGTCTGCAGATTAAATATTTATGTTTGATGAGGTTGATCTAAGTTTTCTTATTATTTTATAAATACATAATAAATATCGAAGTGGTAGTAAATATGTTATATTTGTCTAATATTTAGAAATGTAATTGCTTAATATTTGTTCTATCAATGTGTCTTTGTTTGTGTATAAACTATGAAAGAGTGAATCTACAGTAACAAAATGGATGTTTAGTCGTTAAATAAAAATTTCAGATTTCTTTATGTCGTTGTAAATTTATTTATACAATAATTTTAATTTAATTATTAACATTTTAAATGAAAAATGTACCTTTTAAAATTGTGCTTGATATTTAAAATGTTGATTTCGACAAAACACCGCTGCTGGTATTTTGTTACTATACGTTACTTATTTTTATCTTACAACCCCCTTTAAAACGTCATCTTAACGTAGGAGCTGGATTCATTCCTACGACCGGCCCACCACCAAAGCCACAGCCGCCATCCTTTCCCAATAGTCCCGTAGCAGTTGCATCGCCCGTTAAGCCGGTTATACCAACTATGGTTCCACCGGTTCAAATGGTCCAGCCGATAACAACATCATCTTCTAACATAGGTTAGAAAGTTTCTACGTGATAATTACTGTTTGAACATTATAACTTCACATTTTATAAGTTTTATATGTACATTATGTTTTATATTATAACACATATAAAGCAACAAACAGTTTCTTTATCTTTTCCTCTTTCTTTACAGATTTATTCGATCTTTTAATGTCGGAAGGTACATACTTGCTCAAACTAAACAGTATACATTTTATTATTTACAATTAAAGCCTTTAAATTATTTTATTTGTTGCTTATTCAGTATTCTTTTTTTTTAACAAGCAATGATTTTATGGCTAAGCACCCACTTTTACAGGTATCTTAGAGAGTTGAGTTACTGACACTTTTTCGATTATTTTTATTCGCTCACTAATGTCCTATTCCATCCTCGATTAAAAATTTTTGTCAATTCAGAGAAGAAAATATACGTATACAATGTATATATGTATGCAATTTATGTGCTAATTATACATCGCCAGAGCTTTGATCAAATTTTATTATGTAAAGTCTTATGATTTGTGAGCTTTTACGAAAAAAAGAAAGCGTTGAAATTTAACATTCAATAGTAATGAATTTCAATAGGTATGCCTTCGGTTGCACCAGTAGCACCAATCGCTCCATTGAATACAGCACCAGTACCAACAGCAGCTTTTAGTATGGGTCAGTCGGTACCTGCCCAATCCATGCCAACGGGAATAATACCTCCATTAGCTGCCGGTGTTACTACGGTTCCTCCTATTGTACCAATAGCTACGGGTAATATTCAACGTGAAAATGATATTAGTTATTCTAATTAACGAATTTACAATTTTTATTTCTATCATCATCTCTATCGATGCATTTTTTAAATTATCCTTAATCAGAGATCCAGATAAATATTAATTTTTTATATTTTGTTCCAGGAAACGGTATGGTAGGAACAGCGGGAATCCCACAAACTATAACACCACCCATAACCCCAATACCTCAAAATAACGTTGCTATGAACGGCAGCATTATACATACTCCAGTATCAACGAGTACTCCTCTAAGTACAAATGCCAGGCCTCCGAGTATAGATCGAGTAGGCTCTATAGATTCTCAACACAGTCAGCATTCCGTTGGTTCACCGCAAACACTCGAATGGGCTGTTCCGCATCAAACGAAATTAAAATATACTCAGCTTTTTAATACGTGCGATAGAACCAGATCTGGTTTTTTGTCTGGTCCTCAAGCTAGAAATATTATGGTTCAGTCGCAGTTACCGCAATCTATTTTGGCACGAATATGGTGATTATGTTAATCTTAATAATTCGTGTGATCTTTTAGAGTTAAAAATTCATCGCTGATATTACTTTAATTTATATAGACTTTAAATCGTAAATTTAAAAAATAATTCGATAGCTTAGAATTGAATTTTGATAATATTATAGGTATATAAATAAAGTTCTAAGACTTTAGCGAAAGGATTTCAATAAACTGTAAGATGTGTTATTAATTATTTTTAATTAATCCACAGGGCCTTATCAGATATGGATTCCGATGGCCGATTAGGTTGCGAAGAATTCGTATTAGCGATGCATCTATGCGATATAGCAAAAACCGGCGAAGTTGTTCCAACGGCTCTTCCTTTAGAGCTCATTCCACCAACATTTAGACGCCAAAGACAAAGTTCTGTCTCATCGCAAGGTGTTCCCGATAACATAGATCCATTGGCCGGTATGCCACAGGTAAAATTTGTTACAAGTCTTTTTTAAAAAAAAAGCCTCTTTAAAATAAAAATAATAAAAGATACTTTAAGAATATATTCAATCGTAATAGTATATATAAAATTATGCGTATAAAGATATAAATTCGTATTCTAAACGTTTAAAAAGAAATTAAAATTAAATTTTTTTATCGTTACCTTATAATATTTTTTATTTGTTATTATTTATGTTTTATTAAGACATCTTTTGAGGACAAGCGAAAAGAAAATTTCGACAAAGGTCAAGCAGAATTAGAAAGACGACGAAAAGCATTATTAGAGGTTCAACGAAAAGAGCAAGAGGAACGAGAACGAAAAGAAAGGGAAGAAGCGGAAAAGCGAGAAAAGATAAGGTTTGAAGAAAAGTATTTAATTGTAATATTTATAATATTAAAATTATAATTTTTTTATAAATTTATTATTACGCGTTTAGATTAGAACAAGAGAGACGTCGTCAAGCAGAGTTAGAACAACAAATGATGAGGCAAAAGGAAATCGAAGAAGAGAAAGAAGAACAACGAAAACGAGCTCAAGAACAAAGAGAAGCAGCAAGAAAGTAAGTATATTAATAAATTAAAATTTTTTTATAGTTAAAAAAAATTATTATTTTTAGGGAAATGGAAAGACAACGTCAATTAGAGTGGGAGAAACAAAAGTCACAAGAATTACAAGCTCAGAGACAGAAGGAGCAAGATATTCTATTAAAACTCAAAGCAAAAAATCAAACTTTAACTATTGAACTGGGTTCATTGGTAATAATTAATAAATTCAGTTTTTATTGTAAATTTAAATCTTTAGTAGATGTACTTAAAATTTATGAATAAGACTGCACATGTTTATTGCAAATTAAATTTTTAATGAAATACAATAACTAAAATATCAAATAAAAAATTTTAAAGTATTTAAATATAAAATGTCAATTTAATTAAATTAATGCAACTAATATTTAAAATAACATTTAGAAAATAGAAAAATAATGACTTATCTTTTTTTAAATGTGCACGATGTAAAGTTATTAACTTTCGGTTAAAATTTCAATCGAGGATTTATAAATTTTTGTAAATTAATTAATAAATAATATTCTTTTATAGAATGAAAAAGTAAAAGAATTATCTCAGAAAATCTGTGATACACGTGTTGGTGTATCGAGTGTAAAAACAACCATTGATGGAATGCGAACAACCAGAGACCAACAACTACAAGAAATGTCGGCTCTAAAAAACAAACTTCGTGAACAAAATCAGCGGTTATTAGCCTGCAGTCAGGAAAAAGCTAGAATTGAAGCTAAAACGAAGGCGAACACAACGCAAGATGCAGCTGGTCAGGAAGCTCAGAAATTGGCTTTTGCTAATAAACAAATCGCTCTGAAACAAATGAAGGATAAGATAGTAGATCTTGAACAGGAAGTCAAGGAAAAAGAAAAGGAGGTTGAAAACAGCAATAAACAATTGGGTGAATATACATTTTTTCAATTCGTTATACAACCATAACAAATTAAAGATTATACAGAAATAATTTATTTAAAGAAAATTTTTTTTTCCAATAGTTTCTTAAAATTATATCATATTAATGTTATTATGAAATTAATCTTTACAAATTTAGTAATTAAAAATTTAATAATAATTCCTTTTATTTACCAAATTCAGAGGAATTACAAAATCAAATGATGACTATGCTAAAGAACTGTCAGGAATTAAACGAGAAATTCGAGGAAAAGAAGGCGAAAATTCTAGAAATGCGCAAAAAGACAAATCAGGCTGACTTTTCGAACTCGGCTTGGGGAGACGAAGCATGGGGTAATTCAGGTGCTACAGAGGTCGATGTTGACGCATGGCCTACGGACGACACGGTGACGCCGGCGGCTAAAGTACCGGAAGAGGACACGAGAGGAATTAAGAAATACAGAGCACTGTACGAATTTGTTGCGAGAAATCAGGATGAAATATCTTTTCAACCTGGAGACATTATTATTGTTAGTATTATCGATGATTTTATTAATGTTTATAAAAATTAATACAAGAGCTGTTCAAGTATTTTTTGTTGATAAAAGAAGTTATCAAAATAATAATAAAGTTTTAAATTATATATAGTATATTAGATTACCAAATTTTCATTTTGTTATTAGGTACCGCCAGTACAAAATGCAGAACCTGGATGGATGGCAGGAGAAATTCGAGGTCATACAGGCTGGTTTCCAGAATCATATGTTGAGCCCGTTGATATTGGAACTAGTGTGACTATTGCCAGTGATGCATTTACACATCAAGATAGTGTAGAGAAACGAATGTTAGAGTGAGCATCTAAAAATTATAATTTTATTTTGTAATACAATGGTGGGATTTTTTAAAAAATATTTATTAATTTTTGTAGAGAAATTGCTGAAGTTCCTGAAAATGTATCCGACGCTGGTTCTGCAGTGGGTGAAGCCCCTTATGTTGAACCTGCTACACCCAAATTGGGCGAAGGACAACTGTGTAATATTTCAGCAACAACTCTTTATCAGTATCGACCTACGATTGAACAGCATCTTTCGTTCGGAAAAGGAGAAACTTTAACGATTAAAGAGCAACAAGTAATTTATTTGTTCTTGTAAAATATATTCACTTAGACATTTTCTTTTATATAGTTAGTCTATAAATATAATTTTAGATATAATTTTTATTAAGGAATAATAAATCAGAGTTGTGAGATGCTATTTTAAAATAGTTATACTAATACTTAATATAAATAATTATTTTCTAAATGTATAAGCTTTATTTATTCTTTCCGCTACAGACTGTTTGGTGTTATGGAGAATCAAGTACAGGTCACGTTGGATGGTTCCCAAAATCTTACGTAAAAATCGAATCTATGAACGGTCAGAATACAAATATTACTCCCGCGGATGGCCTTAACGAGTATTACATATCGCTCTATCAATATGCATCCAACGAATCGGGTGACCTCAATTTCAACCAGGGCGAAGTCATTCTAGTCATAAAAAAAGATGGTGATTGGTGGACGGGAGTTATCGGCAACAGGACGGGTATTTTCCCTTCGAATTACGTCGAGAAATATGACATGCCAGATCAGGTGAGTTATACATTTACCTTATTCTTTTCGGTTAAGCATTGATTGATTTTTTAATTTGAAAAATATGTTTCTATTTAATCTATAACATTGTTCTATTTACTCCTGATATTGTACCAGAAATAATTTTATTGAAAAAATCAAAATTTAAATAAAAAAATAATGAAAATAATTATTACTTTTTGATGTAAATTATGTTTTTGTAATTAAAAAATTGAAAGAAATTACACTCGAAATTCTTTTTTAAAACAAAGTTTTTACATTTTTTAATGTATTTGTCACATTAGAATGCAAAAAATATGTGTCTTTCATCTGAGCTTTTTTATATGTTAATTTAAGTAATATTATAAATATATTAAATTATATATCACAAAAAAATTGAGCTCTTAGAAGTATCATAGACTTTTTCAGAAAACTGATAGATATCCTATGAAAATATTTTGTGTGGTTTATGTTTTACTCATATGTAACGTTTTCGTTTTGTATTTCTCATATGTGTGCAATATTAATTTTATATAGAATACCACAACTCAGGCTACATCAATAGTTGAAAAACAACAACATAGAATGAGCGATGCTGCTGATATTGACATTAAATTACAAGACAAACCAGTGCGTACCATTATTAAAATAATTAATATATACTGCAAAGTAGATCGATTCTAGTTTTTAAATATCTTTCACAAATAGTTTTATTTATTAATTTTAATATGCTATTTGCTTATTATTGAAACTAAATGATAACTGAATTCTTATTACTGATTAGTATTTTATTTGAAAATTTATCAGGTAATTTTTCCAAACTCCATAAATAAAAACTGAATATACATATTGTTTTCTTTTTGAATTATTATTTTTTTCATTAATTTATTACATTTTGTATTTAAAAACTGTATCATCGCAAATTTTTGTTTATTCATAAATTATAAAACAATAACTTTTATAAGTATTATTAATTTAAATATATTATTGTTTCAGTAGAAAGTTAAAGTCATTTTATTGATAAATAAAAAAATAAAATTAGATGCATATATTCATTTATTTCAGTTTGAAATTTTACCTTATAAATTAAAAAATGAGATTCTCATAAATATAATATTTTTAAATTTAAAAATAAACTTATACTTACATCATTGCTGTAAAATTTTTTGTTTCTATATTCTAAAAATATTCTATTTTCTCTTTTATGTATTTAAAATTTGTATTTAAATTTGACTTATTTGAATTGTATATTTGAAAAGTTACCTATGTTTAAAATTACCACTATTTTAAAAAAGAGATATTATTGCTATTTATTTAATATATTGTAATACTTTTGAATGAACTAAACGAAGAATCGATCTTGATTATACGTTAACACCGTTAGATTTTTAATTAAATAACACGCTAAATTGTACGTGCACATTCGATGCCGCTTTACCGTAAGCAAGTGTACTCCGAGTATAATTAATAGCTTAACACGTGTAATATTTCCTTCCACGTTACTCACCTTATAATAAAAAAATACCAGGAGAAAACAGCCGAGCAACTTGAGGAAGAAAGAGCCGAGGCCGAAGACAGAGCCGAATTACCAGACTTTGCAGCCATGTCTGCACAACAGGTAATATACACACCATAGCCGATAATGATACTTCCAATTTTAAAAGCTCATCTTGATTTATAAATCTTTATACAGAAATATAAAAACTTATTATTTTGTTTACATGTTTTTGCGTATTTACATTGTTTGTTAGGCTTTTGATTCTAACCTTTTTGCGTTAGATGCATTTAATTTTTTTTATAATATATGAATATTCATTGCTTTTTCCGCGCGCTCATTGGACGTTCAAACTCGGTGTGCAACTCGTTCACCGTACAAATCGTTGGCTATTATTGTCGGCCTCTTCCAAACCACGACACAGTATACAAAGGTAATTGTTATAGAAAAGAGAGAAAACGAAATTAAGAGATAAAATGCTTTTATATTGCTGATATTATGAATACATTGCTTTTAATTGTATTTGTTCGTATAATTTTGTTCGTATAATTTTGTTCGTATAATTTTGATCGTATTATTTTTACACATTATTGTATTGTATATTATTCTCTATTTAGTAATATATTATTTATATTATTATTGAAAATTTTTTAAAAATTTATTCGTATTTTTTTTGTTAGCGTATTTTAATTTTAATCTACAATCGATTGATTTTCTATTTAGAGAGGACGCAAACCCGAAATTGTTCAAGTTATTGCACCTTACAAAGCAACAAGCATCGAACAATTAGATTTACAAAAGGGTCAGCTTATAATGATCCGTAAGAAGACGGAGTCCGGATGGTGGGAAGGTGAATTACAGGTCAGCGAAATTCAAATAAGTATATTCTTTTTTTATAAAACTCGGATATTTACTTTGCTCTTATCGATAGGCTCGAGGGAAGAAAAGACAAATCGGTTGGTTTCCGGCATCATATGTTAAACTTCTTACTAGTAGTAGTAATCGCAGTACTCCAGTTTCTCATAGATATCAAGATTCACCAACAACTGATCCATTCGCCGGTTGGTATTATTATTTTAGTTTATTATTTTTATATTTTACTGTGAGATTTATATATAGTGATACATTGTCAGAGTTATTTTATAAAAATTCAAAATTAATTATTCTCAGTTATATTTGTATTGTACACAAAGACAAACATTTTTAATGCACAAATTTTCTTTTTAAAACTTCATTAGAAAAAAATCTATTATTCCAATGTCATAATCATCGAATATATCTACTGAATTTATTTCAAGTTATTATTGTGATTTTAACATAGAAATTTATTCAACAGAAAAAGTGATGGCACTGTATCCTTATAAAGCACAGCACGAAGATGAAATTAGTTTCGAAAAAGGAGATGTAATTGTCGTCCTTTCCAAAGACGAAGATTCATGGTGGCGAGGCGAATTGAATGGTATAACTGGAGCATTTCCTAGTAACTACGTATCACCAATGTGTAAGTAGTGTTTATTCAAATTTTATTATAGTATTAGATGTTGATTAGTTAGGTTTTGTATGATAATTTTGAGTCTGTGTACTTTGCTTTTAATGTTAAACATTAAATCAATTTTTGTTTAAATTTTGAAATTATTTTTTAAAAGCTTACATTAATTTTTTTCTTTTAGTATTAAAAATTTTTAATTGATATTTATTGATTATTTTACGTAATTAGAAAAAAATTTATTTACATTTTTAACGAGACAATTAAGCTCTTTACAAAATTGCTGAAAATTTTCATATACAAAAAAAAATATCCCATTAAACTTTAGCGAAAACATTAATAATATAGGCAGGGTATTATAACAATTATTGCTTTGAATAAAATTTAATCACTTGCGTAATAATTATTTTTCATGTACTTAATTTATTTCAATCATTGCAAAAGATATCGCTCTACTTAATATAAAATCATAAAAAAGGCTTCAAATTGAAGCTAAATACGTAAAAATACGTATTTACGTTTTACAGTTTAATTTTGCTTCACGTGCGAGTTCTTGATTATACATAACATGCTCATTTTTTAACGGCGTTAATATTAATCGAATCCCAGTAAAATTTATAGGCCTCCATAATCTAATTGTGAATGGTTAACCAATCGGCACTCATACGTCCCTCTATATCCTATATAAAAATATTTTATGGTTTGCTCAAATACATGCACAAGCTTATTACAATAAGTTAACCAAATATCGAAAAACTTTAAAATTTTAATGATACTCCTACATAATTTTATAATCATCGCCACTACTATTCATTCATTATTTTAACTATTCTAATTCTAATGGGTTTATTTATTTGAATTTTAATTTTGATGCGTTACTTCATGTATAAGTTAAAAAAGGATTATTTTGTATTTATTCTTCGAAAGCGGTGTAGAGCGAAAAATCTTTTTATTCTATAAATTATATTCGTTAATAAATTATTTTTTAAAGGCTACTTCAAGATAGAACCCTTAGTATCGAAGTAATAGAAATATTAGAGCTTAATTAATGCTTAAAGCCCCTGTTATTAATTATTCATTAAGTAGTGTTGTGTTAATGATTGTGGTTTCAACAGTATAGTATCATGTGCGTATTTATTAAGTATTTTATTGGGTAAACGAAATTTATTTAGTGGTATTTGTTCTTTTACAGATAAATGCATGTATTTTTTCATATTTCGCGAAAAATATTATTCATTTTAGTATACAATTTTGCTTAAAATCTAAATTATTTTATAATCAAACTTCAAAATTGATAGTTGATAGTTGAAACATTAAGGTGATCGCATTCAGTATTTATTGTAAAGAATAATTTTTTATTTGCAAACATTTTTTCTTAAAATTAAATTTTTTTATTTCTGATAATTTACTAAAATTTTTAAATGCAGTAAATAAAACTAGTTTCATATTAAATAGAATTGTATATTAAAGATATTTTTTTAAAATAATATAAAATAATTTATAATTTAAATTGTTTCTTATTTATTATTATTTCTAACTTATCAAGTGCTCAAACCAAATTATTTATTTATTATTAACATAAAAATTGGCATCAACGGTAAATATAACTTTTTTTGTCTGTACAAAACGAAACATTTTTATGAAAATATTTCTTAAAAATTTATATATTAAAGAATGAAAGTTATTATTATAAACGTTGAAAGCTTATTTTTACAAATATTTAATGATTTTTTACAAATATAATAAAATAATTTAATGTGATAAACTTAAATATATTAAATTTACTGTAATTAAATTTATGCAATTTAATTAACTATATTTTACGTATAAATTTGTTAAATCATAAATTGAGAAAGATTTTTAAAGTTTCGTATTTAATATATTAATTATAATAAATTAATAAATTATCAAATGGATTATTGTGATAAATAGAAATATATGATATAAAATCGAATTGGAAATTGATGAATTGACTTTTTCAATCCGATTAAGTGCATTGAGCAAGACATAATTGATTTATTAATAGTTAGTATCAATATAGAAAAAATATTACCGCTTGATTATTTACTATTTATTTCGATTAACAATTTCTTATATTAACTAATTATGTTCATATTAATGAAACTATTCATTCAATATTGTTGTACAACAAAATAATTTAATTTAATGAGATGCTTATACTACTTTTCAATTTTTTTTAATAATATAAAAGCAGTGTCCTTATCCTCTATTATATTTGTGTTTTATTCGAGTCAATTGCATGGCTTTTTCATATCGCACAACTATTAAATATTATTATCCTAACAAAGAAAGTGGTTATCAAAATATTATACAATAAAAATTTTATTATAATTTGCTATTAAAATTATTTTAGTTTTTGCTAAATTCATTTTAACTTATAATTTTATATAATTTAATTTTTAAATAATATATATTATAAGAAATTTAATGAAGCGAATAGTTTGTATTATATTCGACAGGTATATATTATTTAAAATAAATCTTAACTAATTAATTTTTTCTTTTTATTATAAATACGCCTAATAGTAACTCATATTATTATAAGTATTTTTATCGACAATTAATATTTTTTTATTTCTTTGTCTCAAATACTAAATACAATTACCCAAAAACTTAATTCTATATATTTTAATATCTAGGTACTAAATTCTCTTAGAAATAACTCTTAAAATTTAAAGAATATAAAATTTTCTTTTGAAAATAATTTAAAAAGTAATAACATGCAATTTGTTGCGTATTTTCACAAATATAAACAACTGCAAATTTTATGCTTATTTTAAAAACTTTATTTACATAATTTTTATGTTTCGTAAGTTACTTAAAAATTCTTAAAAATTAGAAAAAAGGGAATGCATACATTATTAGTTAAATATTAATTAAAAATGCCATTAATAATAATCTTATTCTATAAAATAGACAATTTAATAAAGTTTTTCTAATTCATTGTATATTTAAAATTAATTTTTCCTTATAGAAAGTAATTTCGTCTATAATTAAATAACTATATTTTTTTCTATCATAATGTAGATTAAAATCATTAACTATTAATATTGTCTCGAAGCTTCAAGTATTTTTTATTTTACGGAAATATATTCTATTTTTAGAATATAAACTTATTATCATATAATTCTTTATTATCTTAATTATCATTTTTTATTCAAAACGGTATAATTTAAAGTAAATATCGAAGTATAATATCGAAAACCACATCCTTGATAGGATGCAAAAATAAATAGACATACAGCATTGTGTTTTCGTAACTAATAAATGTGTTCTTTCGCCTATGCTTATAATCATGCAGCGTAAGAGGATAGAGCATCTTCAAAGCCTCAAATGTAATAAAATGCAAAGCCAAAGTAAAGTTTATAAAATACACGCACGTGAGCATCTCGTGGCCTGTTTATATCTATTTGATATGAAAAAAGTCTGTGTATATGTATGCAAACATATGTATGTAGAAATATATATATATATATTTATACATACATTCATATGTACATATAAATATATATATAAATATACATACATTTAAATATGCACATATATATATATATATATATATATATATATATATATATACGTATTTATGTGTATAAGCATATGTAATAAAAAAGTAAATCGAGATCGCAAGTCATTTATTAAAAATCGGCATCCCTTCTTGGCCTGCTTCAGCTCTTGGGGATTGAGCAACGAAAGAGCGACGAATTCATCTGCTCCAGGGGAACGATTAACGAACAAAAACAAAAGAAAAATAAAAAGAATCGACACATGCAGTTATAATACAAAATTCAATGAGAAAAAGAGAGAAAAGAAAAATAAAGAGAGATTAAAAAATCCTTCTTGAGAGAATGAACGATTTATAAATAAGGTGGTGGGTGCAACGAAAAATAGATACGAGAATGACAACAAAATTAGTAAAAAAATCCTCTCCAAGTGTTTTTCTTCTTCTTTCATCTATCGAAAGTAAAAAAGGTGCGTGAATTTTCTCTAAAAGAAGTGTTTTTCTCCTTGTGCAGAAGCAAAACTGCTAAAAAATGTAAGTGTAAGAAACAAATGGTCCGAGCCTTCAAGATCATCCCACTTTTGTTATACTAACGACGTCGCACGCACACTCACTTATAACACACACCGTGACACTATTATTGCAATAAAAATTAATATTTATTAATAATTATTATTTCGTATGATACTTGTGTCAGTACTTATGTATAAAGAGAAATAGGATACGAAGTAATGAAAAATCAATAAAAAAAATTGACATAATTGTATAATCACGTATAAGCGTGTAAGTACGCTTTTTTATTTAGAGTTATTTATAATAAATAGCTAGTGTGTATGTGTGTGTATATGTGTGTGTGTGTTGCTGAAAAAATTCGATGGAATAGGAAGAGCGCATTGACCTGCGAATGTTTATTAAAGAGCGAATTAGTTTTTTTATTTTTATTTTATTTTATTTATTTATTGCTTTTATTATTATTATTATTTGTAAATATAACTATAAGTAAGCTCCGGAACTAAAAGCTAACTATAAATGCAATGGAAAAAAAAGAGATTACTATTAAATAATTATTTGAGTTGATATAACGAATGCACTTTTTTTATAGTTTACTTAAAAAAATTATGCACGATACACATAACAAGAGAAAAAAATTAATAGACAATATGTAAAGTAAAAACATTAATAATATTATTATAAAGAACTCAAATACAAAGTAAATAATATTAAGTAACGTATAATTGAAGGAATGAAAGTTTGTGGATTGAAGTAATAATTTAATTGCATTTTACAATTAAAAATTTAGAATTACAAATATATGTTTGAATAATTGCTATTTTTATTTTAATGACAAAATAGTCTAGGCTAATTATTAATATTTGAAAAGCGAAAAAAGGAGAATCTGAAGTTTAAAAATAAGTTTTTACATTACATAAAATTTTTATGATACAATTTCAGTGTATTACTCAAAAATAATAAAACAATAGATATTTTATAGAATAAAAAAAATGTATTAAAAAATATAGTATCATTATTCTTAATTAAATAAACACATAAATGATTGAAACTAATTAATGTTAATGGTTGTTTAAGTAACTAATTGTTTTACTGATTAAATATTAAATAATAAACTACAAAATCAAAATTTCAATCATTGGTTTTTCATATTAATTAGTTTAATATTTTACAAGGTTTTAATTTATTATTAAAAATAAATTTTATTTTATTTTTTTTATTAAATATAAATTTAATTCGATTTAAAGTTTTATAGCCGAAATTCTATTATATATTATAATTAATGTATTGCATTATTTCAAGGTTAGATCAATATCAAGATTATTATTTAAATATATAAGAATCAATAATTTAAATTGATTCAATGATCCTCTAAAAGAAAAGTATATTTTGGTTTCAATACTACTAAATTATTTTATATTATCAATATTTAACACAACAATTTAATGTGAAGAATATGTTTTTTCTAGTTGAAAATAATATTATATTTATGATAAATGTAATTTCTTTGTGTTACATACCTTATAAAAACTTTAAGAATTATTCTTATTTTAAGAAACAGAAACTTTAACTTAATATTTAGTAAAAGAAAGAAAATTGTTTACGAACTTATATTGCTTAACTGTTATAGTTTTATAGATTACTAGATAATAGATGATTATTATATATTTTAGTAAACTATTAATTTTGAGATCTCAATTATAAATATACTAATATTAAGAATTTGATTATGGCCTATGATACACTATTTCGTTAGAGAATGATGGTATCTAAAATTTTAATAGAATTAACAAGAAATCTGTTATGTAAATTTGAGAAATTATAAAGTAGTGTTTCATATGGAAGTATTTAATTAGTTATTTGAGTTGAATTTATTTAAACAAATTCAGTTTTTATATTTACTTATAAAAATCAAAATTTTTATTTTCTAAAATAATGAATATAAAACATATTCATAAGAATATTTAAATTAAAATCTCTAAGCTTTTAAAAATTTGATAATACAAAGGAATGTTTTTAATTTCTTAGAAAATACACAACATTATTTCTTCCATAAGTTTTTGTTCATAAAATAGATTTAAATTTATTATTTAGATATAAGGATTATTTGATAATTAGTCATTTACTGTACATATTATCTACAGTTTTCTTTTGTCCCGTATTTGTATCGCTTGCATGGGATCTTTAATTTTTTACATAAAATCTGATTGAAGGTATAATATCTTCTGAAGGTTAGTTCAGTTTGGAGTATAGAAAGATATAACCAAAATAGTATCTGTTTCTTTATTAATTTTATAAAAGTTTAATTATTATTTAATATATAATTAAACTATATTTATTCACGGAATGATTTTAATAGTGTGTTAAATAGTTGATCGTTCCGTTTTTCTTTGTATATATATGATATTTAATTAGATGAATAGATTTTTAAAACTGCAGTGATTTGTTTTCAAATCAAATTACATAAAAAATTATTTTCTTGTATTCTAGTTTAAGTTCATGTTTATTTATTTATAAATATGTTGGTTAATAGTTATTTGTTCATTATACAATCCAAATAAATTTTATTGTTTAAAGATAATTAATTTATGAAACTTACAATAAAAAATAAACTAAATAAATCATTGTTAAATTGATTTAAGAAGATACAATGTTTCGTTTGACGATGACAATAATATTTTTCTGAATCAGTAAATGAAAAACAAAAAGATAAAATCAATCGGATAAGAAAAAAACTAAATGCACGTCTTTTTTTCAAACTATACATATATATATGAAATAAAGACACGATTGCATTGATCTATTAACAAGATATAAAAGTATAAATTCCCTTTTAGATATAAATTATAATTTAAATTTTCAAGTTAATTCACCGTCAGATATGTATGTTCTTAGAATTAAAACTTATTTTATGGAAAACGTGTTTATGTTAGTATTTAAAAACTAATGTGTTCTATATTTTTTTAAAATTATGAATTAATCCATTATACATTTAAATATATGATTCTCATAAAACTTTGCGATACTACTTATTGACTTATAATTTATTCAAATAATAATAAATTTAAAGATTGAACTTATTCAATATTTAATATTTAAGTGTTTTTAATAATTCAAATTTTCAAATTTTTTAAAGATTTAAAATAATATTAGATAAATTTTAATTTATAAAAACACGCAAAATATTTCTACATTAATATTGTTTTATTAATTTCATGAATTTTTTTATTTCAATATATTATTTTATTCTTAATTAATAAGAGTAGTATTTATTAGAATCAGAAAATACGTTTATAAAATATAATTTTTGTTATTAAATAAAATAAAAAATTATTTAATTTAAAATGTAATTATGTGAGTAAAAGAATGAATAAAAGAAATTCGGGAAAACATATTTAATTTGAAAAGTTATAAAGAAAGAGTATGAAAATCTGTCGTTGGAAATAATGTAAAAACTTACCATTGTCATTCATCAGATTAAAATTGAAATTTAAGATTCTCGATTAATACGAAAAAATAGAGAAAATGAGGAAGAATGCATGTGAGAGAGAAAGCGATATTCTTAATAAAGTAATAGAAAATGAAAACATGAATCTTACAGTTAAAATGTATAACGACTTATATATTACATAAGAAATGCCTTCTCGAGTTTCGAATATTATATGAAGACTAGATATATATCCTCGTTTACTCTTGGACCGCCAAACGCTGCAATTCTTGATTTCTGATATTTATATAAATTAAAAGGCGATGAAAAAGCAAGCGTTATAATATTATGATAGTTAAACTGTTGACGTTTACGTGTTTCTTTTTTTCTTCGTTATATAATATATTTAACGATAAAATTTCGGCTGCACCAGATTTATCCTGGTACCGAAATGCAAATGAAAAAAATATATATAAGCGCTGTCACTGTAATACCAAAAAAGAAAGCATAAATAATAACCAATATGGAAAAATAAACAATTAATAAAGAAGACAAAATGAATAATGTAATCTTAGCCTAACTCGGCTTGAAGTCGCAGGGTCGCACAGCCGTTGGAAATATTGAGGATAGAATAAATGTTTGTTAATAAGTCGATCTCATGGCTTCTTTTTTCTTTAAATATAATCTTCTGTATATTATAATAAATTTTTCCCCACTGAGAAAATTTTTTGAAAATTCTTTTTTTATATAGATTCATAATTTTAAAAAGTTTACGAAACTTTTAAGAAGTAGACAAATCTTACACCATTAAAGTTTATTAATACTATTATAATTTGGTAATATTCGTTTTTAATGAAAATTTAATTTTATCATTTCATAATTTTCAATAAACTAAAATGATAAAACTAAATTGTGCAAATATTTTATATTGATAACATACACGATATTAAAGTTTATTGACTTTTTTTCTAAAAGAGCTTTTTTAGTATTCAAATTTTATTGTATTTTGTCGGGATGTTTAGGATTGAAAGAGCATTTATATTAAATTTGTAATAAAAAAGTAAATATATATTATTTACCAAGGATATCATGAAAGTAAAAACTTTACAAATATATAATAATAATAATAATCTAATAGATGTTCCTTTAATTTTAAACTCTCGATACGATATAAAAAATAAAATAAAAAACATGGGAACACATCAAAATATTTAAAATTCAATTTAAAACTTTTCTCTATAACGTATACATTTATCTTCCTATTACTCGCTCCTTTTCTATATGATCAAGAAAAATTTTATAAAATACACGAAAAAATTAAAGAAAAAAGTGATTCCGAAATAATTGTTTGATTGATCGTCGTTTATCGACTATTATTTCAAATTGTAATATACAATTGACTATCTTTTTGAACTCTTGAAAATATTATTACTTTTTCGGAATCACTTTGCAATTTCTTTCGCATCGAAAGAAAGAAAAACAATATGAACTTTTCAGAGTGCGTAATTGGTTAATCATTACGAAAAAATTAAATAAGTAAAATAATATACATATCTTGTACCCAAAAAAAAATTAAGTATTCAAAATTTTAAAGTCGACTTGATACCAAAGTTCACTTTTGCACTCTTGCGACCACTGTATGTCTTAAAAAACATGGTAAAAAGAATATTATTAAAATGAACAAACTTAATTAGGAAAAAGATATAGCGGATACGTGACATGATAATTTTAGATAATTAGGTCAGATATCTTCACTAGTATCGAGTATACTATAATGATTAAATATTATTTTATCTATTAGGAGCATAGGACGATAATCTTTGTAAAATTTTATTAATAATATAATAGAATGTATAGAAAGTCTTTGATTAATACATTTGAATTTGATAAATCAAGGCTCTTTCTTTTGTCGTGTTTTTCAATATTGATTTAAAAATTTAAAAAGTTAAAAAAATTATTCTTTAATGTAATTTTGTAAACATAGTTGTAATATCAAATATTCTTATGAATTGATAAAAGCCTTTATAAGTAAATCTCGAGAAATGCTTAAATAAAATAAACTATTTATACGAAATTTCAATAATATTAAAATTATAAATAATATTAAAATGACATGACATAATTTTCTTTTAAGCGTAATTAAATAGTTTTCCTAAATTTTTTTTGTAACATTAAAACATTTTAATATTGAATTTTGTAATAACAAAACAAGAAACATCGAGCATTATTTCATTTCAACTGTAAAGATTCTTTTTCGCAGATGATTTAGAATTGCATATGATTAAATCAATACCAAAGTTTATAATAATGACGTGACGTAGCTATCGAAAAATCACTGTCGTCGTTATTTAATTATACTGCGTTAGCTTAATAATATAAAATAAAGAAAGAACAAGTAAAAAATATATTAAGTGATCGAAAGGGAAGTTCACCAAAAAAAGACTCACTCAATACATTTTGACTATCACTATCACATTTTAACGCTAAAAGAATTAAATATATTATATTATAGGTCTTCCCAAGTAACTTGCTGTTCATAAATAACAAATGAGTTTTTTGATTGAACTCCGTTCAAAAACAAAACAATTTTGCGCTAATTATAGTAAATCACTCGTGTAAAAAAGCAAAAGCATTACCTTCCTTATTCACGCACGAGATATAAAATAAAATTGCGAATGTTTTTATTTGAAAAATTATATGGTAACGCAGATTTACTAGTTTAAATTAGAGGGTAAAAATACACCAGGTATATAGAGTACACAACCAAAACCTAAAAAAAATAGCGATCGCACAACACAGGTGTGTGTGTGTGTGCGTGTTTTCGCGTGACCCGTGCAATAATAAATTATATTCGCATAAATTATCTATAATTATAGAAAATGACGAAAAATTGGAAAAAGAAATATAATTATATATAGGTGTTATTTACAATTATGTTTTAACAAGTAGGAAACTTACGTGAATATCGATGAAAAAGAACAAATGAAAAACGAACATTGAACAGGAAAATGGATAAAATTGCCTGTAAAAGATTTTTCTATATCATATAATATAAAATAAAAATGCCGATACTGCGAAGAGTGTTTTGCAACAGCGTGATTACTACGTGTACTTTGAATATATACACTTACAGATATTGTAATTATGTATAACAATTATTCGTGTAGCGCTATCCTGAGATTGTTATCAATACAAGACTTATATTGTTTCTCGTTGTATTGTCGGATATTAATAAAAAAAACAAACAATGGCACGCAATGGAGTTGAATTAAACTTGTCTTTTAATTATGATTTGAGATTAACAATTGATTTATTTTATATTTATTGGAAGTATTTTACAAATCCTTGTTATGTTTTATACTTATTTTTAAATTTTATATTATTGCAAAATTTGTTTAGCTAATTTTATTTATTAATGATATTATTTATTGGCAATTTAGAAAAAAAAATAGATCAAGTATTTATTATTATTTTATTTAACATCAATGCAAATATTAAAATAGTATTTTATTTCTATGTTTTTATTATGAACAGTGAATGAAATATATGTATTTTAATTGTTTTGCCTAATTAATATGTTATTATCAAAAAGAATTTTATTTAATATAAATATATAAATTTAATATTATGCTTACTAATTTATGTCTTTAATTTATTTTATATGTTTTTTTAAATGTTCCTGTATTGTATATTTAATACCAAATATTTTTTTTAAAACGTTAGATTTTATAATATCTAAAAGATAGAAAATAGTCATTATCTTATAAGCAACATCTGTCATCTTTAAAAATATTCATCTTAATTAAGAATACAAATTTGTTTAAAAAGTTGTGTAATTTTATTAAAAAAATTAAAAAAAAAATAATTAAAAAAAAATTATTTTAATTTTTATAAAATTCTTAAATCTATGGATTGAATTTTTAGTTAAAATTTGGTTGTTCATTTCATTATTTCTAAAAAAAATGTTTGATTTCATTTTTTATATATAAAAAATTTTTTTAAATATATTTTTAATTATAATTGAGTAAAAAAATAGAAAATGTGTAGTTCTTGCACGGTTATTACCAAAATGAATAGTCAATTAAATGACGAAATCGCTGTTAAGAAAATATCGATTTACGTTATCATCAATACAAACGTTTATTATAAATAAACTGATTTTTTTAATTTGCAATTAAAAGTTACTTAATTTGATAATGTATTTTTATAACTTTATTATGAAAACTGAAGATTATTTATTGACAAACAAAATCTTTTGCAAAATTGAGCATGGAAAATGAAACGAATGACATTTCGGAGGTTATAATTACATAAACAAGTGAAATATTGAAAAAAAAATCACGTGAGTATTTAATTAATATATTTTGTTTTTCCTTAATTCTTAGTGCATTGCCACTTATTTTATATGCATGAAACACCAGTGTTTTTTTCAAATATTAAGTTTCTGTTATTATTATTTTTCACCCCCCAGTTTTCACATCGCGATGGTTACGAAATGGCATCTGGTGTCGATTCGTTGCCTAAGTTTATGTGTTACTGTTACTCTACCGTATTGTCGATGTCCTTTCTCTCTAAATATAAAATCTTTGCTCGATAGTAGATACAAAATTAAAACTGTAACAAGAAGAGATCAATATATCGGGCATCGGGAGCAAATGATTCTTGACACAATTTAGAAAAGCGCGTCCCTCGCGAAAATCAACATTTTTCGAGAAAGGAGAAGATAAAGAAAAAGAAGAAGGTGGAACAGGAGACAACATAACAGTGATAATTCCGAAGACTTTATATTGTTTATTTTTGTTTTCTTTTTTCGTCGCGTCCTTACGTGTGTTTCCTACACGCAGTCAGCGAGTTTTCGAAAGAGGATCCAATGGCGCAACTCGATCCTATGGAACGGAAGCGGCAGGAATATATTAAGGAGCTGATCATTACAGAGGAAGCTTACATCGTTGACATGCAACTGGTGCACGAGGTGATTAGCCCATTCTTTGCATTCGCATTTCCCGCGGTTCTTAGTTTCCTGCTAAATTATGCCAATTTGATTTGATATTGACTATATTATGAGGCGCAATCTAATTTCTCCATTATGACTAAATTTTTGAAGTTTTACTTTAATTTTACATGCTTTTATTATGATTTATCATGACTAAATATTAAAATATATTTAAAACCTGCACTTAAGTGATGTAGAAATAGTTGCCAAATTCTAAATCATTTAAAGAAATTATTATTTTATTATACTTCTATTACTTCTTAGAAAATTTAAAATATCTTGCAAAATTCAATTTTTTCTATCATAAAAAATATTATTTATCAAGTTTTATAATTAAAAATATGTCTTTAAAATAAATAATATTTTGTCTTTTGAGAAAGTATGATTAATTTATACTATTATATAGTCAGTAATTTTTATTTGTTCATTATTCATTAGTTTTTATCATACGAGCAAAATTTTTTTGATTATTTAAAGTATAATATAAAAATAAAATTGCTTTTAAAACCAAAAAATGCTCTTTGAATGATGAAAGATACTTCAACAATTTTTTTTTTCTATAACAAAATAAATTTATTCCACTAGCATACGTTTATAAAATATATTTCAATTGTAAAAGAAAAATACAAAAAAAGATAAATAAAACAGTTTATTTATTATAAAATTTTATTATCTTTCAGAATTTAAAACATTATTTATAAAAGAAGATATTTGAAATAACTTCTTTTATTCATAAACATAAAAGAAATTTTATTACCAAATCAGTTTTTTTTTGTCTTGTTAGAACGATTATTTTTAAATTTCATTTTTGACCTTATTGAGTTAAAATATTGTTATCAAAATTTAAATTAATATTTACATTTCTAACTTAAATTTTTCTATAAATTTAATAGATTATATTAAACCAAAAATTAAATAAAATTATTTTCTAATGATTTTTAAACATTGATTTTTTAATTTTCTAAAATTGATATTATTTCTAACAATTTCTAATAATATTTATAATAAATATATTTCAAATAATTATATATTTCAAAGTCGTAATATGTTAAAAAATTTGTTTTTTTTTAATTTTACAGAATACGTATTTATTACTTTAAGTATGTAAAAATGACCAGAATTATTTTATTTTTTAATATATTATATCTTAAAATCATAAGTACTAATAATTATTATACTTCAATAGATATTTATACATTTTTAATATTTAAAATAAATGATAATAAAATTAACTTGATTTATTTTATCTAATTATTATGATCAGTAATTTAAATAAGATAAGCTGAAAAACATTCAAGTGGTTAAATAACAATTTTTTAATGTAATTTTCTAAAATTTATGTTAAAAATTGTAAAAGATTTAACTAAAATACATTTTTTATTTTAAATAAGTATTTCTTATAATTTAATTAGTACACCAATTAAAAATTAAATTATACAATAATTTAAAATTTATTAATTTTTATTTTCACTATAAATTTATAAATATTTTGCTTAATTAAAAATTTGTCTTTTATACAGGTATTTGAAAAGCCACTTTTAAACAGTATGGTACTAACGGTAGATGCAGTTGATAAGATATTTGTGAATTGGAGGGATATAATTGCTTGCAATGACAATTTCTTGAGGTAATGAATTAAAATTATGTTTAAATATCATATTGATTTAAAGAAATATTTTATTCGCAGAACGTTGAGAATTAGAAGAGACAATAGTGAAGGAGGAATTGTTAGAATGATTGGTGATATTCTTTGTGAAAGTGTAAGTTACATAATTTTTCTTATTAAAAAATTAACGTATTATAAAAAAAAAGTTTGTACTTTAGGGTTTAAAATAAGCATCAAATATTTATAATATAGTGTTTTAATAAGGTTTTTTTTATAAGTAATTAATTTTTTAAATTATTATAAATATGTTGATAAAAAATGAATTAATAAAAATGTTTATTCTTACTTATAACAAAATTTTTCGGTAAGAATAAATATTTATGCATGTATTAAGTAACAGTATCATAAGCGAAGTTGATAAAAAAATATATCCATTTTTTAATTTTTAATATTATATTTAATAAAATAAGTTTAAAAGTTAATTACTCATAATACCAATAATAATAATTTAAACATTATGAAAGAAAATCCTTAATTTTCTAACATGATTATTATATACCTCCTATGTTTATATTACTGCTCACAGTATAGATAATAATTTTAACCATTTTTATATTTATAAAAATATAAAAATAATAAAAATGCATCTTCAAAATTATATGTATTTTTTATTATATATTTTCAGATACCACGCATGTCTGCATATGTAAGATTTTGCAGTTGTCAAATATCAGCAGCAGTATATCTTCAACGGTTAACCGAAACTTTTCCACCTTTTGTTGAAGTTGCACAAAAATGCCAACAAGATCCCCGTACCAAAGGAATGCCATTAAGTTCATTTTTAATCAAACCAATGCAAAGAATCACCAAATATCCATTACTTATAGGAAAGGTAAATAAAAGCACATTTTATTTTATAAATTTTTTTTCTTTTTTTTTATTTCATATTTTATTTGCTTTTTACTAATTATAAATACTATCAAATATTACATTTTTTATCGAAAATTCAGTAAATAATATTAAAGGTTTTTAGTATGTTAAAATATAATATTTTAAATTTTATGATGCTAGAAAGAAATATGTTTAAAATTTATAAACATTATTGAAATTACATATTTATTGTTGTATTAAAAAATTATTAACGTTCTGCAGTAAACTTTGTTTAAACGCTTTTTATAAAGTTGTTTATCTCAATAAATTTAAATATATGAAATAAAGAATAAAATAAAGAATATTAAGAAATAATTATAAATTAAGTTAAATATATTTATAGGAATTATTTAGCAAGAAAGTTTTTATCTAGGAGATGTATTAATGATAATTATTATGTATTTTTATAGATATTTAAAAAAATTTTTATAGCATACAATGATTAAATATATTTATTTGATTATTAATTTATATCATTTTATGAACTGCTTTTGATAAAAGAGTAAAATATAATTATGTATACAATATAGAAATTCTTATATGTATAGTTTTCTTAATAAAATCTTTATTTTTTTATTTTAGTTTAATAATTTTTTTTGTTTTCGTTTTAAATTAGATCCTAGAATATACACGTTCCGACCATCCTGATAAACAATATTTACAAGAAGCATTGGCAAAGGCTGAGGAATTTTGTACTCAGGTATTATTTTATTCATTGCATTATACATTTATAATACGTATTCGATTCGTTAAATAAACATTTTATTTTACGTTTAATTTTTCTAATAATCAGGTTAACGAAGGTGTTCGTGAAAAAGAAAATAGCGACCGACTCGAATGGCTTCAAACGCACGTTGCTTGTGATGGATTAGAAGAACAAATAGTTTTTAATTCGCTGACAAATTCCCTCGGTCCTCGCAAACTTATACATTTCGGGATTTTACATAAAGCTAAAAGTGGTAAAGAACTCATTGGCTTTCTGACAAATGACTTTTTATTATTTGCTCAGCCATTGAAATCTATACCAAGTGGTCAACAATTTTCCTTTGAACGGAATGAACATCATAAATTTAAATTGTATAGAAAGGTAAGATTTATCATTTTTATATCTAATCAAGAATATATTAATTCAATAATATATAGTACAATTTTTATAGTACATAATTAGATTTAAATAAAGATATAATTAAAAGCGGAAAATTCAATTGAGAATACGAGATCGTTAAAGTTGTGTGAAAAATTCATGTTTTTTTAAAATATAAAATCCATAAATTGTTGATATCTAAATTATATAAAGTTTTGCATATAATTAAATAATCAGATTTAATTATTTTAACAATATCTAACATTTTTAATAATTAGCCTTTTTATGACACCATTTGTATCAAAATAATATTTATTCAACAATATCGAAAAAATATTTGTATGAAGTGTTGAATTTGTAACGTTTTATCGTATTTATTGAAAGAATTTTTAGACCGTGTATTCTTTTTTAAATTTTTATGGAAGTTTCAAATAACTACATAAATATTTCAATTTGCAGCCAATATTCCTTCAAGATTTAGTTTTATTTAACGAGTCAGATTTAAATTCTGGGGCAACAATGAACGGAGGCGACGCGTCCGATCAGTCGAGAACCTTAAAGTTAAGTGACTCAAAGAAAGCAATAACATTGCTGGCACCGTCTATGAGCGAATGTTCATTGTGGGTGAGGCGAATAACGGAAGCTCGTCGACAGTTCGTAGAAAATGAAAAGTGTCGGTTGCAGCGTCAGCGTTCGAGTAAGTATCACAACTGGCTATTCGTTATTTTTTATCAAATCTTATATTTCATTCATGGTATAGGATTCTCATTCAAAAGATGCTTTTATATATCACTGGTTTAATGCTTATCAATGTTGTCAATTTTGCAAACTTGCTGTTTAAGACGTTTACGAGTAAAAATACCAATATTAATTTAAATATGTGGAAGAAGATTCTTAAAATAGTAATATCTAAATCAATAATAATCCAATTAAAAGTTGGTCTCTAATCATTTTAATCGATGGATTAAAATATTGTAAAAATTTTAACCACTTTAATTTTGTAAATTTTATTAATAGATTATAAATTTGTTTAAAAAATACGTATAAAAATGTTATTCTATGAACAAAGTCATAAAACTCAGAAATTTCTTTTTAAAATTTTTTTCTCTTTAAAATGACTTAATTTTTTTTTAAATAATTTGGTATCCACAATCTCAAAAAATGAATAGCTTTGTAAGTTACCCAATATACGTTTATTTTGGCTAATAGAACAGGCGCAATTCAAAGCCTGTGGACGAATTCTTGTAACAGTGCTAGAAGGATCCAGTTTAAGATCTACGACGGGTAAGCTATAAGTTGTCCGTTTTTATATTAGCCATTTCTATTTTTGTGCAATTGTGTATTTCTATATTTATAAAAAATATTATATATACTTTAATTAATATTTATGGATTTATATGTGAATTAAAAACTACAAATTTTAATAATATACTTATTTTAATAATAAGTGTTTTTCATTTAAATATCTTTTAAACAAATATATTTCTAGTAAATTAGAAAATCACATTAAAAATCATAACATAGTTTTTAAAAAAATTAATATATAATATTTTTTATTATATATAACAGTATTTATTTTGTGTGTGATATTTTTTTTTTGCTTATCGCTTATTCTTTTTCCTCCTACTTGCATGTTACATTTTCTTCCTAGATTCGATTAATGTTGAAAAGTCTAAAAATGCGAAGGTACAATTGGGGTGACATACATCATTTTTAATAAATTTTATTTTTAACCGTAAAACTCTAAACTATATACTAACAATTAATACACTCTATTCTAGTATGTCAAAGATCTCCAAAAGGCTTCCTTCAGATAGTGATTGAGGAAGCAGAAGACCTTGTTAATAAAAACAAAGGTAAAACATTTAAAATTTCAAAAAAATGTTTTACTTCTTTATTTAACTTCATTCATAAAAAAATTATAACATTTACATATTTATTTACATATGAATATATTATATAATTGAATAATAATATTAATCATTTTGAATGCTGAACCAATGATCAGGCAAAATTGATGAGAGATGATTTAGGTATAAATCCATTTTACTAAGAATATTTTTATTTTATTGACAACTATATATTTTACACTGCATGAACAACATTTTTATAACAGTTTAAAAAATATTACTAAATTGTATGCAGAAATATTTTAAGTATAAAAATATAAAAGTAATTAAAAAGAAAAAATAGTCATGTTACATTGGGCTATTAAAATGAAAATCTCAATTAAAAATACTGTTACTTTTATATTAATATATACAAAAATAGTTATTCTAGTTGTACTAACACGTTTCTTAATATATAATCTAATATTTTAGATGAACTATGTAGATCTTAGATTAACTCTTGCTTTTGTCTGTACTATTATTGTATCACAGGTAAAGCATATATTGTATGCGTATGTAAGGTATACATACAGTAAGTCTTATAAAAATTAAATCTTGTGCTTATAGGAAAATGCAATGCATTTTGTAAAGTTTCCATGGGCTCGCAAGAAGAACAAACGATCGTCGTTTCAGGCACAGACTCTCCAGTGTGGGACACTTCTATGCAGTTCCAAGTTAAAGATTTGCACGAAGACACATTATGTATTACTATTTTCGATAAGGGATACTTTAGCCCGGATGGTAGGAAACTTATAACAATTTATTACATTATTATAATTTTCTGAGCACCTTTGACTTAACACCGCTAATAAAATATAAAATAAAAACTTAATTAGTAATTAGTCTTCATTAGGTTCCTTTTTGAGATTTCGTAAATATTCTATTTCTACTTTAATATTTTTAAAAATTATTATAATTCTTAAAAAATATAACATAATTTTTTACTTTATACTTTCAGTTATAATTAATACTATATAATAATAGTAAACAATTGTATTAATTTATATTTTCAGAGTTTCTTGGTCGAGCGGAAGTTCGAGTAGTCGATATAGTGAGAGATAGCAAAGATGCTTGTGGTCCCATCACAAAACGGATCAAACTTCGGGAAGTTGACAGAGGAGACGTAGTTCTAAAATTAGACCTTCGCTTATTCGGCAGTAGATAGTACATAAAAAAATTGTACAAAAAAGTAATACAAATACAAAAATATGTAAATTCGATTTAAATTGACAAACTGATATTTCAGTCCTGTAGTATATAAGAAAGCATAAGTATTCTAAAATAGTAAAAATACATATCCAAACATTTCCATTACATTCTAGTATTTTTTGTAAATGAGACTCCAAAGTCAAGTCTGATTATGGGCGAATAGTTCATAGTTTGTTATATTATTTAAGTAAACAAAGTGTTAGGAAATATTTTCCTGTTTAATTATAAAAAGGTATTTCATTGTTTATAACTTTATTATGGATTTATAATTGTTATTTTGCTATTGTGAATGCTCTCTTTTATTATGTAAAGATTAAATTATTAATAAAAAATATCAAAAATATATTAAAGCTAGTAATTAGTTATTTATTTTATCTTCAAAAATCTTGAATGAAATATATTATTTTATATTTTGTAAAGATAAAATTACCAATCAGAAGTATTAAATAATTATTTTAAAGATGATGAATTCATCAATTATTTTATCCTTAAGAGTTTTGAAAAAGCAAATGTATGATGTTTCATCGATGGATGAAATTTTACATAATAGAAAATCATAATAATAATACCAAGTATAAATGGAATGATACAAGTAGCAGATATTAAATAATGATACCATACTATATCAATATTACTAGGTAAGCTTAAGAGTATTAAAATACTTGCTGAAATATTCTCTAATAAACATATGGTGTAGTAAAAAAGATGTTTCGTATATGTACCGGAATCTTCAGGATTCAAATAAATGAAAATGTATACAAATCCAAGTACGCATGTAAATAGTGTAGATTTAATTCTTTCCATTATCGAAAGGGGTAAGTGTGGTGCACGTTTGGAAGATTGACAGAAGGTGATTAATCCACGAGATTCCATTAAAATCCATATTGTCATTCCAAGCCAATGGAAAAAACAGGCTAATATTACGCATAAAGTTGAAAAAATTGCCGCTGCTGCCACACATGCAATTCGTGAAGCTAAATAAATTTTTAGAATTAATAATTTAATATCAAATAGAATTCATATATAAATAAATAATTATAAACATCTTACTGGTAATGAATAAGTGCCATAGAAACTGAAGTACAGATCCTACAAAATTAATATTCTTCTTATCCGCTTGAGCAAGACGAATACCACGATGATAACTAACCATGGCCCATGCTAAACTTATAAAAGAACTGGCAATGCTAATTATTTGATGTAATGCTAAAATTTTATTTAAATTAGTAAAACCTTTTTCAATTCGACTAAAAATTTCTTATAAAGAAATATTATAATAAAAAAATGTGTCTATTTTACTTTTAAAAATACTTACTCATAATACTAAATTCACCATAATAATCTTGTACAAAAATAGATAATTGTAAAATTTGCTGTGGTGCTGCTTCAATAAAACATTCAAGAACTCTAAGAAGCGCGATATCTTGTTCTTCCTTTAACATTTTAATAAAGTATTTTCTTTGTCCAATTTTATCTCCTTTTCTCTTACAATTACGTGATTTGATAGCATATTTTAAACTAAGGTAACATCGTTGAGCCATAGTAAATTGTAAAATTACTATAAGTGATACTTTGATGACTTTTCCTATTTTTTTGCAAATCGATGTAGCTTTTGGACGTTGATTATTAAGTACACTTTTCTAAAGAAAAATTAAAAGAATTTACAATTAATATACAAAGCATTAGTTTTAATAATGTATAATTAGTTACCTCATCATCTTGATGATACATTTGCAAACTGACAATTGTATTAATAAACGATGGAATCAGAATTAAACTTATGGTCCATATAAACATTCGTAATTTATCGTTTAAATAGTATTGTATTACAAGATTAATATCAATACACATATCAGAGAAATGAGTTACAATTGACAGTATAAGAAAAAATATATCAAGATTGGATATTTTTGAACTTTTAGGGGGAATATCAGGTACATCTTCTTTATTTTTTTGTTCATTTGATATGTCGCCAGACGTTTGTAAGGCACTTGTTGGATTAATATTTACTTCCAGCTCCATTTTATAACTTTCTTTGAAGTATGTAATTAAAATATTTAAATGTTTAATATTTGAGGTTAGTTTTGATACACTCAAACAAATATCATCGTTATAAGCATTTATTTATTTATACCATTAACTCTATAAATATATTTGTTAATTATTAATTCAAAGCTAATATTTATATAGATTATAATATAAACCTATTATTCTACATCTTCTACACGAATAATAACTTACAGAAGCCTATAAAAATAAGAAACTTTCTTATTAATACTGTAAAGAGTTCCCATTAAAAATAATGAAGCTATTAGTGCAAAAACTACACTAAAATATATAAATTGATTTTAAACGTACTTTCAACTATTGTATTTTCAATCTTTGCTTAGCAGTTTCAAGCATGCCGCCATCTTTTCAAATTATTGTACGTACACACCTTTACCCACAAGGTCGCACACACACACACACTCGTACTCAACACATTAATAAAGCAGCATTTGACATATTCGTGTATACTTGTCAAAAAGGTTTACAGTTAATCGAAAAAATTTTATATCTAGATTGAATTTATAAGTCAATTCCAAATGTATCGATAGATTTAAAAATTTGGAAATTTATTCATGTAAATAACATAATATAGATTTTAAACACAATTGACAAAATGCCAGTAAGTAGAACATAATACGTTTCTAGGTTATGAGTCATCCGTATATTTTTATTTATTTTTTTTTAATAAACATTGTAGTTTTAATGAATGAACATCTTATATACATAGTAAATTGATTGATTAAAAATTTATACGATTTTAAAACTTATTTTCTTTTTATTTTAGGCTTATCATTCCAGTTTTGTAGAAAAAAATAATAATTTAGGTAATTTGGCTTTATTACCATTGAAGACAACTTTTAGAGGTCCAGCTCCACTTCTTCCTAGTAGTGAAGAAATGGATATTGTAGATGAAGCACTATATTATTTTAAAGCAAATGTATTTTTCAGAACCTATGAGATCAAGGTATAATTTTATATTACACACATTTATTAATTTTATATTATTAAATTGAAACATCAAAGATAAATTTTACTTTTAAAATAAATATAATACTAAAGAAGTAAATAATTTTTAATTAATAATAAATACAAAATTTTTATTTTTGTATTATTAATACATAAATTCATTTTGTTATGATTTATAATGTTAGTAAATCTTTGCAGAGTGAAGCAGATAGAGTTCTTATATATATAACGTTATATATAACAGAATGTTTAAAAAAACTGCAGAAGTGCATTAATCAGCATCAAGCACAAAATGAAATGTACTCTTTAGCTATTTCTAAGTTTGATATTCCTGGAGATGCAGGTTTTCCATTGAATTCTGTTTATGCCAAGCCAAATAATCTATCCGAAGCTGGTACGAAAAAATATATCCTTGTTAATTAAAAACTTTTTATTTTTAAGTAGACGATTTATCTTAATTCATAAATTAATTTTACATAAAACATTAATTACATTAAATTATAAAAAAAAATTTTCATTGTTAAGCAGTTTTAGTAGATTTTAATGAGTAAAAGTAAAAATAGAATTTTACACTAATGAATCAACTTAATAATTAAATTTCAGATTCTATGAGGCAATATTTATTACAATTACGACAAGAAACAGGAATTCGTCTCATCGAAAAAGTTTATGGAAGCAATGGGAAACCAAGTAAATGGTGGCTGTGTTTCGCAAAAAAGAAGTTTATGGATAAATCTTTATCGGGACCTGGACAATAGTAAAATATATTGTGTAAAGTTTTAATACTTATATATTTAATAAGAGATGTAAGTTACAAAAAATTTTCTTTTTTATACTATATTCTGTTTTTACATATTCGTTAAGAATAAATTAAAAATCTGCATAAAAAATCGTACATAGTTTTTTATTCTATATTTTACGAATAATATTTTGTTTTCAAACATTTTAAAATTTTTGAAGATCTGTTTCTGAAAATATTTGGAAACGAACTAATTTGTATTATTAATTAATAGATTCGGTCTTATTATATTTTCACTAAAATTCGGTAATAGCAATATTTGACGCAAGTTGCGTATTGTGCTAACTATATCTATGTATCCATTGTTAAAAGGAGACAGATATTTTAAGTACATGTATTTCTTTAATAATGTCATTGATTATAGTATTGTAATATCTTAGAGAAAATTAAGATATAAAAATGGGTGCGCTCAACTAGTTTTACATACATTTACGCATTACTGCTTATTTTCTCTATTTTTTTATAAACACAAAAAAGGAAGTAAATAAAAGACTTATTTTATGAAATTAATGAAGTCTTTAATTGACTAATTTTTCAATTAGTCAGAATAATTAATGAGCTCATGCTCAATTTTACAAAAGAATAAGTACAAATACCTTATTTTCATAAGGAGTTTATGACTATTTGAGCCTTAAAAATACGAAGTCTCATAAATTTAAATACATTTCCATTTAATCGCTCGAACTCGGAAATGAAATAAATAAATAATTTACAACTAATTTATGTATGATAATTTTCTTTTCATATGAATGTATAAATTTAGGAGACATAGAAATCACCGAGTTCGCTTAGTGCATTAAACAGACTTATGTAATTATCATCTAAGATTCTCTAAATTAACGAATCAACTAAAAATTTAATTAATTAAATTATTCTTTGATATAAGATGTTAATAATACTTGAAGTCATTTCGGTTAGGATTGATTCTTGGGATTAAATCGCCCTATGTGAAGAATCAGTCCAGTAAGATTGTGTCTTATCAAGTATAGGAAAGGTTTGTCCATTTTCATTCTAGATTTTTCTGTTTCTGCTTGCCTGCGATTTCGACATCGTCTATGTTTCTCAGGTGTCAGCGACCATAATCTTTTCTTGTGTAGTTTTTGTCTTAAATCTTTAATTCTATCGATGCTTTCTTTTCCTAATCCGGGTAGTTGGGATTGCAATACTTCAGTGTTTATATTCGAGCTGGATAAGTCGTCAGAGGTCATCCAGTCTTCGCAATCGTCATCCTCGTTATCCTGTCTACTACTTTCTACAGCTTCAGCACCATCGGATTCATTATTTTCTAAATACTCATCGGTCCTAGCCTTAACATTATTATTTGTTTCCGAAGCTCGAGTATGCCTGGATGATGATCCAGGAAAAGTTTCGCTCAAGGGTCGTGCACCTAATTTATTTTCATCGCCACACGTGTAAAACAAATTCATCTGGAAAGATAAAAAAGATATTTTTGTTAAAGGATACACAAGAGCTAACCAAATAATTATGTATTTATTAATTAATATATTATTTTATTGGTTTTAATATGATTACTAAAGCTATTTGGAAAATATTTTTATTGATATGTAGTTTAACTGTATTCTTTATAATGAGGAATAAAAAAATTGTTTATTGAACTTGTCTATTTATAATACATACAAATAATGTATTGCAAATATATACATTTCTGTCTATGAAATCAATTATCTTATATTTTAAAAATTAATAAAATATTTGTTCTTTTAAAAAAAATACATATTTTCTTATTTTATAAATATTTAAATTTAAAATAATGTTAAATATGTATTTTTTTAAATATTAAAATCTCAATTTTGTTTTATTACATAAAAATGCGTTAAATTATTTAAGAAAAATTCAACAAGAAAATTCAACAAGAAAATAATTTTTTTACATCCTTTTCCGATAAGATGAATCTAAATCTTATTTCTTTTAATTCACTTTAATATTGATTTATTTTATTTCTTTATTCTTTGTTTATTCTTTCTTACGACCGGGATGCGATATAATCAGGCGACCGTATTATCAATTACAAACTAACAAATTGATTTTTAATTTTTTATAAATACATATTTTCAAATATTTCAGCAACATAACTAAGTAGAATCGTGATTAAAAATTCAATGTATTATTTTATAATAAAATTCGAATAAGTTATTATATTTCAGAATAATTAGAAATGTGAAAGTAATGTTCAATTTAATATTAAATTTAAATAATATAGACGGTAATAATTAGATTTTAAATAAAGTTAATAAAAGAGAAGTATAACATAAACTTATATTTTTTAGTTGATACTGATATCCACAGTATAAAAAATTTCTAAAAGTTAATAAATATTAATCTACCCTAATGTTTTATGTGCAACAGAGGTATTAATGAGATAAAATACATATAAGTAATCTGAGAATATTAACAAATTAAAGTTGCAAATGAAGGAATAATTTGAAACGAAAGTCTAAAAATCAAAGCTAATGGATTAATTTTTAATTTGATATATATATATTTTTTTAAACAATTAATAACATTAAAATCTTAATAAAAATTTAATTGTAAAAAATAAAAATAACTATGATTTATTAGAATATTGATTTTTGAATGTTACTAAAAATATGGAAATTTCATTTTTCACCACATTAAAAAATTCATTTGAAATATGTTTGATGAATTCTAAGATTTATAAGTATCAATAGATATTGTAAGCATAATTATATTTCATCTTCATTTATATACAAATATACATGTGTGTATATTTAAAAATGTGTGAAACAAAATTTACTTTTAATTTACTTTTACCGACCAAAATTATCGTTTCTACAAAAGTTAATATATTCATACCTGCAACATGTCTGCCAAATAAAGATCGTGTCCAGCTCCGTTAATACCCTTAAGATCAGCAGTTTTAGTAAATAGTTGATCGAATCCCAATTTTTTTAGTGCCGATGTTATGTTTACGATCGAGCGATGACTGAACTTGGGTATTTGAACCTCTACTCGTCTTGGAACAATCACTTTAAGTAATTTCTCTAAAGCATTGTCGCTGGGATTACCAAATAGCCTGTGTTCTAATCGTTCCAAATTGTCACCCGCTGCCGTGAGACCCTGTTGTCCTGGCATAACCATTATTAAAGACACCGGCCTCTTAGCATCCCCTAACGCTACCGCAGTCGCATCGAGACTTGGCTCGTATCCGGCTAATACTCCGGACTTCCAGACTACGGCGGGTATCGGTACCAGCTTTCGTTGTTTCACCGTTTGCGAGACCGCAAAGTACATTTCTCCGTCTCTTCCCTCGGAACTAGCATCCGGACTGTCGCAACTCGTTTGGAATACATTGGCGGATAATGCAGTCAAGGGCGATCGTAACGGTACTGTGTGGGTCTTTACAAAGTCTTTTATTCTGCCACCGGTTTGCTTTCGAATAAGCAAGTTCGTTCTCCTCCTCAGAATATCGCCAGCGGTGGAGAAATTTATGTCTACGACTGCTCCTTCGTAAAATTGTTGAGCTTGTTCCTTATAAAAAGGCATTATTTTACGAACCTTCAGCCTGTCGGCAAAAAGAGATCTAACAAAAGCAGCATTTTGAATACCCTGACCTCGCGCCAAAGTCACGGTATCGGTGATATTTTGGAAAACTAAATGAGGATTAAATGTTACAACGTCATCCAACTTTAAGATATCGTTCATCTGATTCGAAGTAAGACCTCGAGCGCCTAGAAATATCATTGCCAACGTACTTATCATTCCAAAGGGAGACAATGTTACGGATCTCGACGAACTTAATTCTGAATTTGCTAGTGTCCAGAATTTGAAAGATAATTCGTTACACATATTTAAGAATTCAGCAACGTCTTTGTCGAGTCCTTTGTTACTTTGATCCAAACCAATAGCACCCGTTGCATGATCCAAAGTTATTACTTGTGGATTTAACTGTTGAGCTCCTTCTTTACTGCTCATGGCTAAAGGCTGTTGTTTAATCTCCGCTGCTTCTTCGGCAATATTTTTTTGTGGAATGAGAGTCCATTTATCGATATTACTTTCCTTTGTAATCCCGACTGATTTGCTAGTTGTGTACTCTTTATTAAAAATTGTTGTACCTTTATTATTGATTGGTCTAGTTGTTTTTCTCGTATAACTTTGATATCCTTCGCTCGCAGGCTTTTTATCCGTAGTATAATAAATTTTATTTTTCATGGTGAATTTAGCAGATTCGGTAGGTTTAACTTTCTGCATTTTATTCTTTTCTTCTTCAAGATTTATTCTACCAGCAGATTTATCTATCGTAGATTGAGTCTTTTCAAATAATCCTTTGGTTGCGCTGTATGTTGAGGTCATATGTGGTTGTCCCGTAACAGGTTGTTTCATTACAGTCAAAAGAGTAGTAGCACCAGAATTAGGTCTGACTTTCGAAACGCTGTCGGTTGTTACTTCTATGTTTTGTTTTCTTGTCGCATTATAATGACCAGTTGATTCCGTACTACTTAAATAAGGTTTACTATATGGAAGATTTTGTATCGCTATGTATGTATTATTTTGTGATTCCGCGGATGTTTTTTTTATATTGTCGGATATTGTTGTAAAAGTAATACCAGTAGGCGTAGCATTACTTTCATCGATTATTGTTTCGAACCTTTCCAAAGGAATAACAGTTGTGGTCATACCATTAGAAGATCCGTATACTACAGGATCACGTTCAGTCGATTTATCTTTTAATCGATTAATCAAGTCACTTATTTTTTCTAAAGATGGATCATATTTTTCTTCGGTTTGACTAGGAATTTCAGTTTTACTAGACATTGGAAGTGATTCAATTGGTGTAGAAGATTCATAGTTGGTTACTTCGAATGCTTCATAATTGTAAGTTGTAGTTTCTTCATCTTCAGATATATAAATAGGTATAGAACTTGTCTTATCCATATAGTTTTTGTCATTTTCTACTAATAAAGTTGTTGACTTATCTTGGTAACTAAAATTTTTGTCTTTTTGCGATACATTCTCTAACTCCTTATTTAATGGGAAAAGTAATAAATCCTTATTTGTACTTGAACTACTAGTTTCACCAGCATTATCATACAATGTAGTATCGGTGAAATATTCAGTCGTAGTTTTTACTTGGTTGTACGTAGGGTATCCTGCTATAAGTCCACTAGCAATAGTATTAGGTGACTTATAATAGTTTGATAAAATATATTGCATTGTAAAAGGAGTATTCGTTGGAGTTGGCGCTTCTGATATTATTTTATCCACGTCGGCAATTGTATTTTTAATTTTAATTCTTGTGAATGAAGAGTTACTCATATGATTGTTATTTGATTCATGAGAAATGCTTTGTTTATCAGAATCACTATTTTTTAAATCTAAATAAGTTATAGGAGTTTCGACATTTTTATTATTCATTCCAGGATATTTCGTTGTAAAAATATTATCATCTAAAGATTCAGTTGAGTAAATTTCTTTCGAAATAGTACTTTTAGTAACAGAATCTAAATCTTGCTCTGATTTAGAGTTATCAAAATTTTCCGAGGTATAACTTGAAGTTGATGAAAAATAATTGGGTGTCTTTGTAACATTATTTTTAAAAGATACCGTGGTTAGGTTCATATTCAATTGTAGTTTCTGTTTCATCGTTTGATATTCTGGTACATTAGTCTTTATGTGATTTGAGGTTGTTAAAGTTGAAAATTGATTTGTACTACTCGAAGGACTTTCATCGATGAATGTCGAAAAAGTCGTTAAATAAGGTACTTCATTGTAATTATCAGTTGTTGACAATTTAGAATCGTAATTCTCTTTCAAATAATTATTGAATGTTTCGCCTAAATCAGGTAAAATAGTATCTTGTGCAGAAATATTTTGTGTAATATAACTTGGTACGAGGGGAGTAGTTGCGATAGATGGAGTTACAGAATCGGTAATTTGATAAATAGGTTTATATTCATCTTCATTTATTGGTTTAAGAACCTGTGGTATTTTGTTCGAAGATAAGTTTGTCATGTTGAATAAATTTGAATTTTCTGATAATTTAATATTAGAAATTATTTTAGGCGTAGTTTGACTTGGATAGTTTACCGGTAAAGTATACATGTATGTATCATCATCGTACACCGGAATAACTTTAATCGTTGATATTTGATCTTCTTGTAATAAATATTTGTTGTCATATTTATCATTTTCAGTTTTAAAGAGGGCAAGTTCTTCTGTGATTGTTTCTACTTTTTCATTAGTGGCTGTTGCATTACCCGTATTAAATGAATCAAATTGATTAAAATTATTTTCAATATTAGAAGTATGAGGTGAAATTGTAGAATATTGTATTGTTGATTTTATATTAGAATTATCTACAAATGAATTAAAATTTAAAGGTAGTATTTTATTTTCGTTTACTGTTACTGCCGTTTGAGGTTTATTACTCTCTGTTACCAAAGCTGCACCTTCGAGAGAAGGTTTGGTAAAATAAATGTTAACATCAGAGTCTTTATTTTGATTAACATTTACAAAATTCTCTGTTGTAAATTTGTCATAATTTGTAGGTCTAATTTTATAACTGCTTGTATACATTGGTGTAATTTTATCATTTAAGGCTTCTGTTGTATGTTTATAAGTTGACGTATTGTTTTCCACTATTATTTGAATATTACCGTATGTTGGTTTTTTTATATTAATATTATTATTTTGCGTAACGGAATTTTCGTATATTTTTGTAGTTATTTGATAGTTTTCTTTTACAGGTATTTTATTAGCATTAATTGGTTTAGTTGTTTGGTTTTTACTTATAGGTTGTTTAGAATAATGATTAGTGTATGATAAATCAATAATCTTGTTTAAAAGTGTACTGTACTCAACTATTGAATCAATGTCTGATTGAGAAGTAATATTATTATTTTTAGAAGGTATAACAGTACTATCTTGTGTATTAAACGATGATTCCTCGTAAGCACTTGAAATAGGTTTTTTCACTTCATTAAAATCATATTTAATTGAATTATATTCTGTAGTACTGTCATACATTGGGATAAATTGAGTTGTAGTTTCACTTTGAATCCAAGATGAGATTTTGTCATTTTTATTTAAGTATATATTGTTCATTGTATTTGGTTCTTTTTGAGTATTTAAAGATCCTTCTGTTGTTTTATCAGTTGTGATTGGTAAATATGGTTGATTTTGATTTATCGATTCGCTTATATGTGGTTCTTTTATCGAGTAAATATCATAATCCGGAACTATTGTTTCTATTACTTCAGTTGGTGTATTTGTTTGATTATATAATATTTCAGGTTGCTTCGTTGTATCATTTTTGGTTATTGGAGTGTAATAATCAAAGCTACTTTCTGTCTTAAATTCTTGAGTGTTTATCGATGAATATGTGGACGATTCTTCGTATTTATTATATTCGTCGGTTTTCATGGTTTGTTCTAAACTTGTTGCAATCGTATTAACAATCTCTGATTGATTTAAAGTTTTAGTAATATTTTTATGTATTGTAGATAATTTATTTTTTCCTTCTGTATTAACAGGTAAGATTGTAGAGTAAATCTTGCCGTTATTCTCGTCAACATTGTAGAAATCTTTATTCCATTCACTATTTTCAGTTGTTTGTTCAGTTAACTTCTCAGTTTTATCCGTAGATGAAACAGTATTATGATTATAAGTATCAATGAAGTTTGATGTCGTTGAAACAGCAATTGGATTAACTTGATTGTTATTATACGATGGAATTTTTAACGAATTAATCGAAGTTTCTTCTGTATTTTTAGTTACAAATGATACGTTAGAATGTTTTTCATGTTCTCGTAATTGTTGATTCACTTGCACTAATGGTTGATTTTTGTTATCATTTTTAATTATTGTATTTTGTGTATTGGTAGGAGATTTGGTCACTTTTAATTCTACATTTTGAGTATTTTTTGATGCAAGAACTTCTAACACTGACGGTGAATTTTTTTCAGAAGTGTACGTTTGATAGGTATTACCGGAATATTGTGGCGTTTTCAGTCCATTAGTCGATTTAGTTGAAGTCTCGTACAACCACTGAGAAAAGTCTGGTTTAAGAATTGTAGTACTTGTTTTCATTTCTAATTTATTTAATAAATTATCAGTGGATAATGATAGAGTATTAACAATGTTTGGCTTAGTTACTGATTCATACACAGGTCGATGTGTCGATGGACTAAGTTTTGTAGTATTTATTTTATTTAGTGGATGATATATAGGTCGGTATGTTGGTGCAATATTCAAAGTACTTAGTTTTGACGATGTTTCGTATACCGGAAAGTATGAAGATGCTGACATAAAATTATTAGTAGTTGATTTTGTTATTGGTTCATACATCGGAGGATACAATGTAGATGGTTTATAATAAGTTCCAGGATTTTTGTAACCGCCAATATTTTCTACATTAATTTTTGTAGTATGTGATCCATCTTTAAAGTTTGTACTTGATACAGTTTCGGAAGAAATCGTTGGAAGTATTTCAAGTGTCGGCGTTTTATTTTGATTTGTACGCTGTGTTGAACTAATTACTTTGTCGGCCGAAATAACGGGTACTTGTATCATCGGTAGTTTTGTGAATTTTGTTCCACCGGAATTACCATATGCTGTTGTTTTCTTATAAAGAGTATTGGTTATTGTTAAATCTTCGTGATTACCTAACGTTGAAGTATGATTTTCTTGGCTTGGTTTTGGAATATAACTTTGAATTTTATAAATGTCAAGTTGATTATTATGATTATGTAGGTTTGTTTGAAGTTGAGATGAAACAGATAAGGGTATATATAAAGTTGGTTTGCCGTTGGTTGAATTTTGTAAAATAGCAGTATCTTTCAAATTAAATGGTTTTGTCGTTGTGAATTTCTGATACATCGAAGTCAACGTCGGTCGACTCGGTCTTTCTTTTTCTTGCAAAGTGTAAGTTTCCTGTTCGCCCAAAATATCGCTGTCCAAAGCCATATTACCTAAGAGGTAGATTGGCTTTTCACTGGTGCTCAATGTTGGCTTACGATTCACTATATTAATTTCCTGTTTGTTCGAGGTAGGCTGTGAATGAACGTAGTTCGATCCTGACTCGTAGTGATCATTTGTGTGTTTTTCTTCTTGCAAGGGCACTACATCAATGTAAGACTGATCAACGTCTAACGTGGGTAAAATGATGCTTGCGTCTTGTGCAACGTCTTGTTGGTCTACCGAACCACCGGATAAGATATACGGAAGCATATTACTCCATTGGCTATTGACATTGCCAGGAATCGAAGAACTCGAAGGATGAAGTTGAACTGGTTTGTTTAATTCACCTTTTAAAACCTTCTGTACATTATGTACTACATCGGAAACCTGTAAATGTGCATACATAATAGTTAATATTTAAGAAACTAATTAATTTATTATTTAGAAGGAGATATTTAATTTAACATCGTTCAATATAATTTAAATAAATTAGTATTTATTTTGGAAAATTAAGCGAAAGACGTATTTGAATATTTATTTTCAAGCAAATTTTAATTACGTAGAATATAATTGATTTTTATACTCATAACTGTACATTAGCTAAATTAATAGATTAGATTGAATTTATCATTTACCTTTATCAATAGTTATTAAAAAAATTTAATTTTTAACTATTCATTAATATTTTATATTTTACACTAATTATTAATAAAATAATAGCTTGTTTAAAAACTTGATACATTGGATAAATATTTATTATAAACAATGATTGTGTCGATCAATTATTGTGAGTATCAAAGTACTCTTTTAATCATTAATTTATATATTTTCTTAAACGAAAAAATAATGTTTAAAAAACAAAATAATATTGTTAAAAAATTTTAATATTATTTAGAAATGTACACAAGTATAAATCCAATAACAAATATAATGATAAGATTAATCAGAGAATAAGATTTAATCAGAGAAATTTAATTGATTCTATTTATAAATATAATAAAAGAAGAAGCAAGAGAGAGGAAAAAGAAACCATCTATATGAAAAAAAATGTAAGATAAATTTGTAAATTTGTAAACAAAAAGTTTCATAACTTCAAGATTACATAGAAGAATTAATTAATTAATTATATTCAAGAGCATTAAATTTCTTTTACTTATTCGATTTCTGGATATGTAATATCGAAAAATTAGGAAAGCACTTGCAAACTATTTAGTTTCATAATAAATTAAAACAGTTTATTCCATTTTGATTCGTTACAATAGTAACAGCCTCCGTTGTATCGATCGTTCGTGAATTTGCATTCAGACGAATATATTGTATACTCGAACTTGTACACTTAAGGAAAATCAAAGTCTTACCTTAGGCACATCATCGGTCAGTTGAATCTGATGTTTTCCGGGGTCTACGATGGAGCCACCCCCATCGCTCCCACCATCCCCAACGCTGGCTGCAATCATACCCTGGATCTCCTGCTTAGTCATCTGCTTCATGACCAATTGGCCATAGCCGTTGAGGGTGTAGAACTGGAACTCATCTGGCATAAAGAGTTTGACCGGCGAACCTGGAGGATCGCGGGGTCGGCTCTTTTCTCGCGAACCTGTTGAGATCGCTTTTTTTCTACCGGTGCTCTCATCCACGACATCACTGCTCAATCAAACGATCGTCGATCAAACAAATATCTTAGACATATATTTGTTTCTACATATATTTATAGTTGGACAAGTTGATTTCATTTTTAACTTTTTAATTGATTTTTAATTTATTCGAAACGTTCAAAGAATGTGACGTAAAATGGATCGTTTTATGGAAATAAGAATTAATTCGATTTTATTCGATTCAAAACTATTCAAAAAAAATATTTATAAATTTATTATTATCGAAGATATATTAACATTTATTTCAATTTATATTATTCGTATAAAATTTTCTTTTTTCAACAAAAGGAATTTATTCAGAAAATTTCTGAAAGAATTTTCTTTTTAACATTCATTAGTTTTTTATTATGTGTATGAATAAAATCAATGCATTAAAAAAATATTTTTATTGTATTAATTATTACTCTTATAGTATTGAATAAATTTAAGTCAATAATTTTAATTTTAATCGATTTTAAAAAATGAATTCTCATTTAACACAATTTTTCACTTAAAAAGAATATCCCATTTCCGACAGAAACGAAATAAATAAGCATTCGTTATTAAAAAATCTTTAGAAAATACGGTAAAAGCAATAACGCTACACAAAATATATACAAAATACATTATATATACAAAACTTTGAGTTTAATGCTATTTTATCGATCATATGATATCGAATTTAACAAAAAACTCCAACCTAATATTCACAAAGATGTTCTATTTTATTTTAATATAATATTTATTAAAGAATTTCGATTAACAAAAAAATATTTGATATTGGTATTATTGCATTATCATATTAAAAAACTGATTAATACGCGTAATTTTAATTATCTTTTAATTGTCGTTTAAAATTATGAAATTATTCTTATTTAAATCTTAAATTATTTAAATTTAACTCACTAAAAATAATTTTATCGTGAATATCATATTAGTATTATTAAATAGGAATAATTTCAAGATATTATAAATTTGAAAAAGGTTACAGTTTTCTGTTACTAAATAATTTATGGATAGCTTATTTCAATTTTTAAATGTATTTTATTTTTTTACTATATTTCAATAGAAATATCGTTAGAGAGGCTTAATCACATTTTATATCAATAGTATGTATTTATGTACGCTATAAGATTTATAACTATGAATTATTTAAAATAATTCTTAGATCGAAGTAAGTATTATTTTAATTTATTATGCTATATATTTAAAATTTTTATTATTATTTACGATGTTTTATTACTTATATAAATTAAATCTCAACTTGTTATAGTAAAAGCTTCTAAGCCTGATAAACCGAATAAAAAAGTATTTAGATTTTAATTTTTGATATTTGTATTTACAAAATATTTATGAAAAAATGGTTTTTAATAAAATAAAAATATGAATTTTGTAAATAATTGTAAAGTATTTATAAACGTACTTAAAGTTTTCAAAATGAAAAACATATTGATTTAAAAATCAAATATTTAAAGTATAAAACTCTATTATTAATTTAGATGACGGTACATAAAATACTTCCTTCTAATTTTTTTGAGTACAGGTTTAAGCTCAGTCAGTAAAAACACATCGGATACACAATCGCGACTTCAGAAACCGCACGAGTAAACGAGTCCAGATTTCTTCTCACATTTCTCACACTTCTCTCTCCGTCTTTCACTCTGTTTATCTACCTATCTATCTTTTTCTTTACCGTAATGTAAAGGATTCAAGAAAGGTCTATATTGAACTAACTGCTCGAACGGTACACTGTGCTTGTTTGATCTGCCACAGTTAGCGTTCCATTATTATCTTCATAGTTTTGTGATATTCCTAATGACAAGTGCGAAACGGCATTTTTTATGTTTCTAACAATTACTTTAGCGTGTGAAAAAAATCAAGATACAGATTTCTTAAATCTTGTTGCAAGCTTTTATGTTACTACAACGCCAATGTAATTTAATTACTCTAAAAGTTAAATCTTTCTGATTGAAAAAAGTAATTACATAAATTATACAAAGTAATAAATATTAAGAAAACAATAAAATCTATTTATTGAGAGATAAATCGCTTTAAAAAATAAGATGTATAGCTTTCTGAAATTTGTTATATCGAACTAGATATTTTTATTTAACGATGACTTAAATATGCATTGGTTATTGAATGATTAACGTTACTTTATCAAAACAAATTCCAACTTTGCGTTAGCATATAAGTTGAATACTTATTCGATAGGATTCAAATTAAACTAAAAAAAATAAGGAAAATGAATCCCATAAAGATTTTTCTTTGATTTTTTTCATTTATACACAAAGTTTACGGCAGTAAATAAAATTTCTCGTATTCACTATTATTATAACGATAGTTCGTTAAAAATGATTTTCTTTTCATTGACAAAGAATGCAAGGCTATACAAAAGATACATATTTAACTAAACCTTGAGTGATCTCGACTTAATACCAAAAGAATTTAAATCCCATACACCCGATGGCGTTTGATTGCTTTACCTGAATATTGAAGTGTCCGTGTTCTTCAACGGCAGTGACGTCGATTTTTCCGAGGTTGGCTGTGAAGACGAAGGGGACTCCGACGAGGCATGGATCGAATTCAAATTTTCCCAGATCAGTAAAGCCACCAGTAGCGGCAGAATTCGCCGCTTCGACGTCATACTGACCTGTCGCAAGAAATTCCCATTTTTTTTTTCAATAACGTGTTCTTACTATTCGTAAAACTTCTTTTTTATCATGCAATTAGATTATACAGTTGTATCGTTAAAACGGATTCATTAGTTGCATGATCTATATAAATAAAGAATAGGTTTGTTTAAGAAAAAGCGATGTAAAGTTAAACGAATAATTAATTAAAAATAAAATTTCGGGCATTACATAAAAATCAATCAAATTTATTTTAATTTTATCACTATATATTTTTTATTCCTTAAGCTTTGCTGAGTAACTCTTTTATTAAGTTTGTTATTAATTAAAAAATAGTTAAATAACTTGATTAAAAATACTTTCATAAATCTATAGCTCAAAAAACTGAAGCTTCATTCAATATCACTTAATAAATGTAAGAATTATGTTTTAATATAGTATTGTTATAATAATTGTATAAGTGAGATGTATTTTTTATACACAAGAAATACCTTTAGAATTGTTACCTAATAACGTTATTACATTATGCCTAAAACTTTTTTCTATACTACATCTTATTACAGTACTTTCTCTTCTAATAAATTTGGAATTATAGGAGAGTATAAGACTTTATGATTTTTTAGGAAATTCAAAGTTCTAAATAATTATCATTAATAGTATGAAATAAAAATACAATTTGAAAATTAAAAAATCTTGAATGACGTTTGAACCCTTTGAGATTTATAAATTATACTTATTCATAATAATAATAATTTATAATAATATTTTTGATTCTTAATGGATCATAATTAATTTATACTTTATTTATACAATTAAATATAAAAAATTACCATTTTTATTTATCCAAATATTCTTTTTCGAATATATTAAAATTACAATATGTAGAGGTATTCAGAATCCACATTATCAAAATACAGCTGAAATTATACAAATTTCGTAATTATTAAAAATTAATAATATAATATTAGCATGATTTGCAAAGAAAAAATAAATTTTAATAAAATAACTACAAAATACGAAGAGAATATGAAAAATGTATGTATAATTATTTTGACATCTTGGTGAACATATTGTTTATTTTAATTATGTGAAGTGCTTCAATACCACCTTAATCTTTAATTAATATCAATATAAGTTGAAAACTCGATAACGATAAATTTAATAATGTAATAGTATAAGTAAAGATAACGCAACCTGTTTTTGCGAAGAATATTACTACTCACTCTATACGTCATCGATAATAGACTAAAAATACATTCGTAAAAAAGTTATTCTCTTGGAAAGTTTCTCGACGAAAAGAAGCAATTTCATACTTAAGTAAGTAAACTGTTTAAAAATTCTTGCCCCCTTATACCAGTCTTTTGAGCCACGTAAAATCAATCTAACTTTCAAAGTAAATTTCTGCCCTCGCAAAAAAACATCAAGAAAAAAAAACAACACACTGCCTAAGCCAAAGACCTCACGAATCCACGTACAATAAAATAAAACGGGGATGCGATCGAGCGCGAAAGCTCCGAACGTCTAACTCGTCGAATAAGTTTAGCGTCGTGTAAAGCAGGGGTGACTTTTCCAGCAGGCGAACGATCGGAGATTAGTCCGGCTTTGGACCGCGAGCGAAGCGCACCAAGGCGCGAAATACAAAAGCCGCGCGAGTCGAAGGAAATAGATGAGTTTGAGACTTACGCGGCAAGTGTCCAGCTCCGCTGGCTCAGTGCAACATCAAGCGGCCTCGGGACGTCGCGGCTGCTGCGTTGCGTCGGTGGTGAAGGGCCGAGAGGCGCAACTTGGTACGGATATGCGCGCGACGCGCCTACACGGGAGTCACTGGTTCACGGGCGCAGCACTGCTTTCCACGCCGGGGGCACGACCATCGTCCCCGTCCACGGGAAAGCGTCGAGGGGAAAAAGCACGGCCTCCTCCTCCTCCTCCTCCACCTCCCGACTCCGTTCCTCTTGCTTCTCCTCTTCTTCTTCGCTCCTGCGCTGACCTTGCTTCGGATCTAGGGGCTAGTGACCTCGGGTTCCTCTCTTTCCCCCTCGTTCGCTCGCGCCTCGCTCGGCAGCGGCTCGCCGAGTCGTCGGTAATGGGCCCGTCGCGCGGCCTCGAGCTACGGCGACGATCCTCGCGCTACTGCTGCCCAAATAACGCCCAGAGGAGCGGACGCATCGCCTCGTCGCGTACCGTCGTCGTCTGAAGCGCGGGCCTCGACTTTGGGCCCTGCACACACCGGAGATGACGAGGAGGCTCTGCGGGACGAGCGAACCAGCCGACGCGAGAGAAGGAGAGAAGCCGATGAGCCACGGGAGGAGGGGTTAGGGCGCCCGTAAAAAGTGACCGACGGCCACGGCACGCTGGTGGGGTGCGTTCCCAAGCGATGCTTCTACTTTGCTTCGAGATGGGCTTTTCGGTTGTGCGCTTTTCACTCCTTCGCTTCTTTTCCAGTTTACGACGTTCCGCGCGATTCTGGGATCCGGAGGTAATCGGGCGGTGGAAGGTTCAACGATTGCGAGAGATGGGAGATCTCCTTGTTCTTCGGGCAGTTGCGTAATTCTCGGATTTTTCCCCGACTTCTTCGGGCGAGCGAGATTCTTCGATCGTTTACGATTATTCGTATAATCTTCTATTCCTTGCTCTTTCCAACTCCGATATCGATCCGATATCCGATTTGATAAATGCATTTCGCGAAGAATAATTTGATGTACGTGCGAATACTTTCGAAACTACGAGACGAAACGTACGAGAATAGTTGGGATATCTCGTAACGCGATCGGAAGGATTTGAATAAACGTAAGTCTATAAAATTTTGCAGCCGTGTAATCTACGGGGATAAATCTTGTAAGACATAGCTAAACCTACGCGTGAAAAAGTACCGTGAAGGCTTAAAAAAATAATTCCCAATGACGAATCGTAATGTGTTTACGTTCGCGAATATAACGTGAAAAATCGGTACCTTTTTACTTGCATTCGTATACCGACGTCGGTATGAAGTTCCAGCGCGAATCAACAGTACACTAAAGCCGAGAAAAGAAAAGAAGACAGCCAATGGCGAGAGTTGCCATGGTTAGAAATAATCCAGGACTCGTCCAATTGGATACTCTCGTGAAACGCGCAAATATAGTCCTGGAATGTAACCGAGCAAGGAAACACGACGCGAGTTATCCACTTTGGACTGCTGAGATACATCGATTAATCCTCTTTGGATTTTCTACTTCCACCGCGCGAGGAGCTTCGAGAAAACGAAAGTTGTCCGTAGCGATCTGAATAATGAGACGTAGATCTTCCAGGTCTTCGGTAAAAAGCTTACGACTTAAAGTTTGCCACGTGATTAGAGACTACTTTCCAGTGATTAACGATCCGATTCGTTACTCGGCTCGAATCTACATACTAAACTAGCGCATTTCGTAGACTTTCAAGCTTCTTATCCGTTTTATCGGACTTCTTTTAGCAAACTCGTCAGATCGTAGTTTCGTTTTAATTATTGTTTTTTCTTTATCCTTCTAAAGTACCTCTTCAACCTTTATTTCAACTAAGTAAAATATGAAATACATGTTTTCCATTTTATGAAGGTAGAATTAGACTTAGTATTTATTCGACGAACCCTAATTTCATAAAATAAAATTTAATAGCTAATATATTATTAAAATAGTTGCGTATATTCTTTGTTGATTGAGGATGATTTCTTGTACTTTTTATATAAGAAAATCTATGAATGTTGTACAAATTCGTTATCGATAATAGTTTATAACAAAAAGCTTAAAATCCCATATATTACACTCTTATGAAAGTAAAATTTATAGTTTTCTTTCTCTTATTTTATCTCATTATGTATTTAATTTTTCTTTGGCGTATGCTATTTTATTAAGTAATATTATTTGATAAATGATTAATTATTTCAAATTTGATTGCATATTTCGAATGTATCACAATAAACGAGATCGAATGTTGATCTCAAACAATTATCATACTTACAAATTGAACTGTTCGGGCAACTCAAAATATTTGCTGTATTTTTACTCATTAATATGATTTATCATTATCCATTTACCGTTATTCCCATCGACCTAAGATCGATAATAAAATATTTATAGTTTGAATCAAGCTTCATGATATCAGCACTTTATTATCATTATTAAAATCAATATCTATCTATGTTTTTCAAGCAAAAATATCAATTTTTTTAATGTTTAATTTAAAAAACATTAATTTAAAAAAATTACTACCAATTTATTTACAGTGGGAACTTTATTAATATATTATGCACAATTATAATTTATTTTATCATTGATTAATGTCATCTTCTATCCTTGAAAGTTTATTAATTAGTGTTACTAAATATATAATCATTATTTTTTAATTATTAATTCATTTCTTTTTAATTCGTTTAAGTTTGTGATAATACCTTACTTGATATGATCGAATTTTTTAAATTATTAAAATATCTAAGAATTTCCACAAACTCTGCTAATCTATAATAAAAATTCTGTTTATATTCATTCCAAAAGTGAGTAACGAATCCTTAATTTTTCTTTTGTTCTAATACTAGTAAACAAAAACTTATATTTTGAATATTTTAATTTAAAATATGATTAAATTTTTAATAAAAATTAAAAAACTCTATAAAACAAAAAGAAAACTTCGTTTCATATTTATACCTTATTTTTAAGATAATCGTAAACACTTAATTTTTATGCATCCATTAAACAATAAATTGTTTCTTTTTATATTATTAAAGAATTAACAAACCTTATGATATAAAATATCTAAACATTCAATTGTAAGGAATTATTTTTTTAAAATAAGCTCTTTAAATACAAAAAAATAATTAACGCGTTAAGTTTAAAACATTAAAATATTAAAAAATAATGAAATGAAATAAAATAAAATGAAATAAATAATACAAAATTAATTTTATTTTTAAAGTATGAATTCTATTACGAGTGTTTCAATTATTTCAAGTAGCTAAAATAAATTACGATTTATTAGTATTATAAATCAATATTTGTTTAAAATGATCCAATTATTTAATGCCAGAAAGATCCTAATAAATTATTCATCGACTGTTTTGATAGGACAGTAAGATTATTGGGAAGTGAAACGCTTAAATTAAAGTGACCTACATAGTAAACATAAAGTACGATCTGCTTTAACGTTAAATTTTTTTAATATTTTGCTCTAGAAAAATTAGTATCACAAATAGTTTATACAGAATATCAAAGTACAGACTCGCTTCCCCCTTTCCCTTTATATTCGCTTGAAAAAAATGGAGGAGAATAAGAGATGTAAAAGAAGAAGAAGAAGAAGAAGAAGAAGAAGAAGAAGAAGTAGAAGAAGAAGCAGAAGAAGAAGCAGAAGAAAATGGCGCTAGCTGGAAAAAAATATATCACCCAACGTGTTTCAGGGTCATTCATCCCCTTGCGCGTTACATAGAGAAACCATTGGAAGGAAGAGAGGTAGCGCGAAGATCCGAAGGTGAGGAGAAGAAGAATAAGAGTACGAGAAATAAGAGCAGCAAGAAGACGTAGATGCTCTCGAGCAATCCGCCTCCTCCTCCTTCGCGCTCGCACCTGTTCCTCTCGGTGGTCTCGAGCGTAGGCACGTAAAGAGCGTTGACTCGTAGGTTAACCTTGCTCAGGCTCCCCGCGGCGCGCTGTCCTCCTCCTCCTCCTCCTTCTTCTCCTCCTCTTTGTCCTCCCTTTTTCCTCCTGGACGCAGCTACATGCAACTCTTCTCTCGGCCGAGATAGAAGCGAGGACGGTAGCGGCGAATCCATCCATCTCGTTGATCCTCCGTTCCTGTCGCTCATCTCACGAGTCCGTCAAAAACCGGTCGGTCCTCTCTTGCCGCTTCTATCGTTCACCGATATACACCGATGCTATTTCATCGTGCCTTCGACTATTGTCCCCGTGATGACGATCGACGCAACAAAGACATCGGGTATTATGATGTTGACGTTCATCTCGCTCATCTTGTACGGCTCGGCTTTCCTTCTCTCCCTTTGGGTCTTGCCTTCCTCGGTAACACGACCGATCGAGAATAGACGACTATTCGTTTCGTAACTTGCTTTTTTAGTTCGTTGCGACACTTTCCTTTGAAGTACACTAGATCCTTCTCATAAGTCTATCCAAGCGGGAACGCAAGAAAAGTACGATCGCACAAATTTCACGATTGATGTAGTGCGATAATTTTTGATACGAAGATAATTCGAGATTTCTTACGCAGTTTTTAAAGATATGCGTGATAAATTAAATTTAATTATATATAATAAAAAATGCCGGTTTAGAATTGATTTTGCATATTTTATTTATAGCACACTAGAGTATTAAGCTTCGAGAAACGCTATCGGCTATAGAATACTTTGTATTTGTAAAATATGCTAATGACATAAATACTTGGTTGCAATTTACGTTATCCCCGTGACTTCTGAACCAGTAACTCTCTTTTCACAGGTATCTCAGCTTAAAAAATGTTTCAAGTTGTTTTTAATGCGAATATTCAAAAGACTGGAAATATTTCTTTGAAAATCCTCAATTTTTTACGCAAACTTTTATCTGTAGAATGTCAATAGTTCAACTGTAAAATATTCAAATGAATTACGAACAAACGTCGGTTACACCCAAAAATGCAAATTTTTTTTAATTATTCATCTTTAAATTAAATTTTATTGTACGATGGTGTTAAATTTTTCAAATTATCATAAACGATAAAAGTTCAAAAATACCTTTAATTCATGTTTTCGCATTATTCACAAAAAAACTTTATCCTCTTTTGAAATAGACACGGATAATCGTACAGATAACTATTGGATAAAATTATCGAAAAAAATAATTCGCCATTCCAAAAAAAACTAAGAAAACTTAATAGTAAAGGTTCATTTGCAGCTTTGCGGCTACGGAAATGAAAAAAGCTTAAAAACGACTTTTGTCATTAGAACAGCCGCTTGCAGTGCATTAACCTGTTTTACATTTTTAAACTGAACTCATTGCGGTACGTACACACCGGTAACACACTTTTTTTGTGCGTCGCGGGGCCGCTCCGGTAAAAATTGTTACATTCTACTCGGTTCATGCGCATGTATGCGTATGTGTGCGTACATTCGACCATGCAAGGAGCTTAATCAATTCAACTTGTCCCCGCATCGAAGTTAACGGTGTGTCTACGGTACCTTCCTCGCTTTTGCTTATTTAAACTTACGGTTCACTAGCCTCGAAAGTTAAAATAAAAAAAAAATGCCTTTCTACGCGCGAACGCGGCTCGTAAATTTGTATCGTCATTTTCCGGTTATCGACCGAGATCTCGACGAAATCCGAAAATCCAGTTCGGCCAATTATTTTTGTTTGCACTTCTTCCATTTTTTTATTCTTCTTTTTTGTGGTACACGTGCCTTGCTCACCAGATGACTCACCTAAATAATGAACATGTGCAACCATGCAAATTACTTTCACACAGGATCGTTCTTTATACAGTGCGAAGTGTATGCAAAAATTACAAATTCCTTTAAGAACATAATTAGAATAGTTTATATTTAAACTAATGGCGCTATTCGTAAATTGATTTATGACGATAATAATCCATATTTTTAACGATAAAAAAATTATCTCGTGATATTTTTTATTTTTCTTCCTATTGATATATAAAAAAATTACTAGTGATTTAATTAAACATTGTTGTTTTAATATATAAAACAAAAAATTTTTAAGTGTATTTATGAAATTAATGTAAATTAAAGTTATTAAAAATTAGTGCTTTGTAACTGCACATATTAAAAAAGATATATAATTGAATGTATCTGAATAAATATTAACGAGTAGTAGTAAAATATTTATACAAATTTTTATTTTACATGCAAATATTTTACGGACTGAAATATAAATCAGCTGTTTCAAGATCTATATTTATTATTTTCTCATTAAAAGCTTCTGAATTTGAAATTAACGTATTTGATTAAATGAGAAGTCATTTTGTCGATAATGATGTTATTATAGAAATTAATGATATAAACATACAAATGTTTGCTAAAAATAATTAATAACTTGTTCTATTTCAAATTAATAATAAATAAAACGTACTTGCAGAAATCTTAAAACATAATTAATAATTATGTACTACTTTTTAATTTATAATTTTATTGATTAAAATTATATAGGTACTTGTTTTGTTAATACTATAAGATAATTAATCTCTACCACAAATAAGTAATTCATATATACAAAACGTTAAGGTATATAGATGATATTAAGTGATTTTATAAAATATATTAATGACGAATTTTTTTATAAAATAAATAATATTAATGAATTAAAAGATTTATTTTTAACATAAAAATGAAAGAAAAAATTTACGTAGAAAATAAATAAATATTTATGAACATGGTTTCACTGATATCTAAAAATTTTTTGTAATAATTATATTATTTTTGTATTTGTATTAAGATTGTAACAGTAAGTTAAAAATAAGCAACAAGAATATATCTAAAATTTATTTCAATATTACTAAATTTTGAATTCAGCGATAGAAAATTAATGAGTCTTTTTACAAGTATTAAATCATGGTATAGTTTTCTAGTTACAATCTGTTAGAGGTGTTCGTATTTTCCTAAAATGGGCAAACGTAATTATTTATTTGAAAAAGCTAATTATTATATGAAATTGTTGGAAAGTTTATAATAATGAAGCTTATTAACACAAATTCTTATATATGATTTTAAGTAATTCTAAAATTTTTCATACTTTATGTGAAATGTTGTGCCAGAATCTCAAATATTTAAAAATTTTTTACATATTTATAATAAATAAGTTTTACCAATGTATATTTTATACACTTAATTTCAAAGTAATTAAATACTAAATAATTAATAAAAAATATATTAATGTGGAAAATAGAATTGTTAAAAGTTTAAATTATATACTTTATTCTTTTTTATTGATTTTAATTAGATTTATTTATTTTCATTTTTAATGGATAAATAAAATATTAAAATGATATAATAATTAAATTATTTATTCTTAAATTGAATTTTAAATTTTTTTCATAGCGAAGTTTTACTGATTCAGGAGTATAGATTTTATATTTTTATTCGTTACATTTTTATATAAATATAAAAGCTTATAAATTCCTAATTTTTATATCTATTTAAATCACACTTATATTTTAAATTTCTCATACAATTTTATTTAATTTTACTTTAATTTTCCTTAATAAAGAGCTTTCAATGTTTCTTCATATTAATAAGAAATAAGAGAATATTATTAATCAAGAAACTGACTTAAATTTTATATTTAATGAGTTACTGTACTATTATAAATTATATGGCAAAAATAATTTTTTATAATCTAAAAATTTATAATAATCACAAGAAAATCTCGGCATAAGGGATACATAGACACTCTATTTTAATTAGTTCAGATAAATTATTATTTGAATCAGAAAATTATGTTTCATAAAAATATAGAGATTTTAGAGGTATGAGTTACATATTATCTGTGAAATTACGGGAGATTTTAATAATAGTTTTAATTAAATTACTAAGATAAAAATGTTATAGGGTAAATCCATATTATTACTTATATATAGCGTAACGATATTAAGAAGATATAACATTTTTTCAAAAGAAAACTGAATATTACGAAATATCATATTTAATAACAAATTGTTATAAAAATTATTCTCGTGAAACATTTATTTTAAATTTAATTGATCGTAAAAATATATTTTGAAAGGCTTTATTTCTTCTTTTTATTTAGAAACACAGAAATAGGTACTTATATTTCTGGAAAATTTTTCGATGCTTGAAATAATTCAATACTTTGTAGAATATAGGTTATTTGAAAATATTGTACTTAAATATTGTTAAAATTAATTTTACGTTGTTCTTAATTGCATATACATATAATTTTACAAGATAAGAAGCAGTTTAAAACATATAATATTCATATAGATAATAGCAGCAAGAAAATAAGAAAATTTATGCTTTCAGAGGTTTTAAAAAACAAAAACCCGGTTAAATTTGCGAAATTGAAGAGCAATTTAATCTATGCATATTAAATGTGCGTCTGACCGGACTCGATTATTTTCTACTTCGACACACGCGAGCTCATCAATGTAAATTGCCCGAACAACGTGAATTGACATTCAAGTGTAGTCCATAAACAATTATAGTTATATATAAGGTATTCAGACAAATATGTCGCAGGTTAATTTCGACGGAAGATTGGCATAAGAGTTACAGTTTACATCACTTTCTTAACCCGTTCGTCACCGAAAGGTTATCATTGACCTTATAACTTTCTCGCTCGTTTTACCAACAAAGCAGCGACTCGAGTCACACTTTTCCTAAAGAATACCTACAGTAGGACTTCCCATATCATTAATATTCCCGATAGATTGTGCGGGAAAAAGCAAAAAGTCGATGCGCAACGAAAAATTCGGTCGACCGATCGATAACCCGAATATAAGGAAGTCAAAGAAGCGCGCGATCGCTCCTCTTCTCCAAAAGAAGCTTTCGGGTTTATCTCTCCTCGCTTCCGCGCCTTCCAAAAAAAAATAAAAATGAGTAAACGAGACGAAGAGAGAAAGAGGAACAGAGAGAGAGAGAGAGAAAGAAGGAAACCTCCCGTTAGAGCGTATCGCCGAAATTTGCCCGGAACGCGTACACGCGTAAGAGCGCAGCGTCGAGCTGACCGTGTCCTTGGTGGCGTCTCCCTCCCTCAACGTCTACCCGCTCGCCTCGAGTCGTCGCGCCGGCGGCGGTTGTAATGTGCGCAGCTTCGCGACCGCGTGACCTGGAAATCGCCGGCCACACGGAGGAGCGCCGGACCTGGCCGCGTTGGGCCGCGTCGCCAGTAGTCGAGAGAACGCGCACGCGCCTCTGACATCGGCACTCCTCTCTCTCTCTCTCTCTCTCTCGTTCTCTCGCACACGCACGCACGCACGTACTCTTCTCTCTCTCTCTTTATTTCTCTCTTTGTCTCTTTTCTCGGCCAATTTCGGCAGCGACCCGCTACGTGCCGATCGCCTTTGATTCGCCCGCGCAAAAATGTGAACGACGCCGGCTACGAGGCTCGCCAAAGGCTCTTCGCTTCTTCGCATTTTCCATCCGGCGAGGTGTTGTTGCGCTTGCCTCCTACGCGTGTACATGCATGTAAGCTCCTTATCCGTTACTCTTTATTTATCGCGACTCGGACCGCGATTGGATCGAGTTGCTTCCGATTCGAGGCTAAAGCTTGCGCCATCGGAACGATCCGATTTGTAAAATGCTCGGCGCTTTTTGTCGCTTTTGCGTACTCCTCGTTTTATGGAGCTTAAAATCGCGATCAACGGTACGTATATTATATTTTCCTTTGTAAAAAATGAAAACTCTTTCTTGAGCTTTTACGGCCACGTTATGTCGAATGAATGCTGGAAGACTTGGATTAATGTTTGACGTTTTTAAATGGTTTGCACCAGTGATTTATATTTACATACAGTGCGCGATAAAGAAAATTATAAAAAAATTATTTTATTTATTTGTTGTATCTTTTATTCTTACAAAAATACACGTATAACATATAATGATATTTTTTTTAATATTTATAACAAATAATGAATCGATTAAATTTTTTTGTAAGTAAAACTACTGCTAGTTTTGATAAAGTTGATTACGTACGATATTCGTATATTTCAATTATTTCTTTTGAACGATTAACAGTGCGTATTTATTCATATATAGTGTTATTCAACTTAAAAACTGTATATACTAAAGCCTACTGGTACATGCATCTGCATCATCGATAAATAATATCTAATTACATAGTTGGTTTAAAATAATAAATCAGTTTATCGAACATAATAACTTGTTTTCTAAAAATAGAATTTCATGAAATCTACATATATCAAATATTCATTTGCTAAGTCTTCAATCATTCGATTGATTATATCGTTTACATTTCATAACACATTTGGTAAAATAAACTAACACAAGAAATGAGATATTTTTATTCAACTTATCGCTCAATTTTAATTTTGCCTTATCGAATAAGCTATAATTCTCTAAGTATAAATAAATCGAGAGATTAGATTTATTAGTACAATAGTAAATAAGAATAAAATTAATACAATTTCATAAAATGTATACCAATATTTTTTATATTAATAATTATCAACGACTTGATACCACCAATAACTATTTTATTTGTTATAATAATTTCATAAATGAAAATTAAACTAATAAATGTTGTCAAATGTAAATTATATTTTATTAAGCTTTTTTATTTCATCTTTCTATATTCGTTTATTATACTTATTTATGCGTTATAACCTTCATAAATTTTAGAATATTAAATCTTAATTAATTTCTTACTGTACGCAATTAATTACTTTAGTATTATTTTTACGTATTTATATTGAATTACTAATTTTCTTAATATAAAATTATAAATCTGGATAGCGTTTCGTACGAACACTTCTTACCGCATTAATATATTAATTTTATAGTATATTAATAATATATAATATGTGAAATAACAAAATCATTGTATAGTCAGTAAAAGATTTATATAAATTTATATTCAAATTATTCTTAAAAAAATTTGTGTAATTACAAAATATATAATTTATTGTCCAATATGAATGTAAAATTATCTATTCCGAATATTGAATAATTAGTGAATTTAAAAATGTAAGGCAAATTTACTTTAATGCTAGTGAGATTAATACATGGTATAAGCCTATAAACGCAAATTAACTACAAAAAGAGGGAGGGCGAATTATAGAGGGAATAGTCACAGATTCCGATTTAATGAGTGTATGAATAAGCGAATGAAAAGTGCTTATTATTTGTAAGCTATTCATAGACTATACAATGTCTAGTATACTTTTACACGGCATTTGTTCACCTAGTAATGAGAATTTCATTATTTTTTACTTTCAATTTCTTGTCTGTTTATATACAATATTAAAGATATTTCTTTACAAAGTTTTTCAAATATCTAATTTAACAATAAAATTAATTATGCAGAAACATATGATTTAGAATTCTTTTCGTACATGAAACTATAATTTGGTATAAAAAGTGAATACATTTTGTTTCAATTATATTTATAGCTTCACTGTTAAACTCGAATGTTATTTCATCCACTAATAACTTTTAAAAATTAATACAGGTAGTTGTTATTAGCAGCAAAAATAATTACTCTAAATTCTTTTCACAGAATCTTTTTTAAATTAAATTAAAAATTGAACCAAACAATAAAAAACTGATTAAACTAATATATCCCACCAAAATTAGATCAACTACATAAATGATTTAACACAAGAATGGAAATGAAAAACTTTTATTAACCAATTATACATTAATTTTACGTATATTAATCAAGTATTTGTAAAGCCTATTACGAACCGTTTAGCCCAATTAATTTATTACAATTATTGATGATACGTTAAATAAATATAATAGTAAATTGTATTCTTTACAATTGGTCTTCATAAAGTGTTAAACGCATAGTTCAAATACTAATCTTATAAAGCATAAAACGATTCATAAATTTATTAGCTGTATCGAAAACTATAAATATTTTTTATATTAATCATAAAGTTGTAGATAACTATAATATTTAATGAATTATATTTAATTTAAAAAGTAAAAAATGATTTAAGGTCATCATACCTTCGTATATTTAGTTTACAAATATTTATACTTATGAACTTTTAGATATTTATAATAATGATATGAATACTATTACAGATTCGTTAAATATTTTTATTAAGTTTGCAAAAAAATTATGTTCAATTCATCTATGAAGATATATTATATGTATATATATGTATATATATATAATTTTAAGATAAAAATATTCAATTAAATTATAAAATGTTTTATTTGATTATTATACTGAAATACTCGAGTTAAGTTGTAGAGTAATTAATTTTAAGTTTAAGTTTTATCAAAACGAAGTTTGATATTAGCATATTGTCTCAAATTATTATTACGGTGATTCACAAAGTTTAATGGAGCACACAATCTTCAAAATGGTTAGATTAATAAAGTGAACTGTTATTATACTGACATCGTTTTATAATTGAATGATTCGTCTTCATTTTTCATTTTAGTAGTGTAATTGATATAAAATGTAAATGTTTAACCGTAATATATTTTTATATTTCAAACAAGAGTCAAAATTTTGGACATAGGTTTATCGGATATTAAGTAGTATAATTTGTTTTACAAATTTAATATTTGAACCAATACAATTGTAAAATAATTCAATTTTATTTATATAGTTAAATATTATCCAGTTTAAACAGCAAAACAATTTTACAAAATTTATCGATTCATTTTTTACTGTAAATAAATTATATCCTTTCAATCTATTTATGTTACATATTTTAAACAAGATTTTTTCACCAAAAAAATTACCCAAATACGTACTTAAGTTCGCTTCATACGCTAAATATTACGTCACGAAATTCAACGTCGATATCATATACCGAACAATACAATATACCGAAGAGTTTTTAAAAAAAAAAGGAACAACTTTTTCAAACGAGCTTTGCTCCCCCGAAGATAAAACACAAGCTAAAAAGGGATGAAACAGGATTGCCAACCTAGAGACTGATTCAAAGAGCTTTATGGTTGACCGGTCGTACGTAAAAGAACGCCGCCGTCGGCATCGATGAAAACACGAATAAATATAGCTCTGCAATCGCGAACATTACGTTGTACACAAAGCGCCTTACGCGTTTGCAAAGAAGAAAATCCTGGTTTTTCGTGCACAGTTTCCTCGGATAGATTTAACGTTCGAAAATCCATCGTCGATAATAGCGCCATCCCACGCGATGCCGAGCGTCCAACGAAGCTTCGCATTATTGGACTTTTATACACGCGTAGCTAATGCACATACGTACACGCCCACCGATGTGTTCTTCTACGCGTATGTATATACATGTTATACATATCGAAAGAGCACGCGAGATGTGCGGCTCTCGGTTCGGTGCGAAATATGCCGTCGAGGTGACGCGACTTCCAAAGTCGTGTTTGAGCGTCGGCTTCAATTAAAAGTTGCAAGCCACGACGTTCGCAGTTCATCGTGTTTTTACGTGCTCAAAGTTCGTCAGGGGTTAGCTAAGCTCTGCAACGACCGGCCGGAAGATCGAAGAGCCCGTGTTACACGCGGAGAGAACCTCGTGAGTCGTGCGTCTCCCGAAATGTACGTAGAGTAAATTTATCAGTTTCCGTGTTCTTAAAGGTGAAGACTGTTCAACATTGTTCTTGGAGTAACTTTTATCGTTCGTTGAAGCTATTTCATTGAGCTCCGATATTACTGTGATACGTACATTTTTTCGGTGAAAAGGAGTAAGACTCTTGAATAATAATTAAACCTAGGAATGTTCGGAAGTTAATTATCGGTGGTATTATAAATTTGACTCAAAGCTAATCACTATACTTTTTCAAATATTCTATGAAAATAGAATAATTCGTTATTGCTAAGTTACTTTTTAAATCTTTAATTCCATTCCATTGACAATTATGAATTTCATTATGAATTTCATTATTAATTAATTTTTTATTTAACACCATCGCTTTCAAATTTAATTCAAAAACTTTTTCGTAATTTTCACGTAATAAATTATGTACAATTTAATAATATTTTATATTATTTCTTTTCGTTTATCGTTAATTTTATTTTTATAAAATATAACATTTGATATTCTTAATTAAACGTGTATTCATCGTTTAACAATGCATTTATGATATCGTCGGTAATTTATTTCAAAATAAAGAAGAAACCTGTAAAACTTTTTATTGTATCCTTAAGTTATATTTACAATGCAAGGTTAGGGTAGAATAAAGCTTTCCGAAAGAATATATAAAATAATTTATAAAATTTACTCCATTTTTAGATTAATATTATTCATGGAAACGTTATAAGAAATATTTTTTTTAATTTGATACAATTGGTTATAAATTAATTTTATTTGAGGATATAATATTTTTTTATACCCCTATCGTACTTTACGAATAAAATCAAATTAAGGCCAAACTAATCAGTTCAAAGTGATTTATACATTATATATTATAACTAATTTTAAGTATAAATATAATGAAATGTTTGATTTCGAACATTTTAATCGATTTATAAATTGTTTTTTCTTTTCTACAAAGTAATTATAATTTAATACAAATATAACATAGGAATTTTTATAATATTTTATAATCTATTGACAAATAGTATTTCTAAAATATATCGAATAGTAAAAGTTGAAAAGTTGTATTAAATTAATTCATCATCGTATCATTTTTTGTTTTTTTTAATCGAATAAAAAAATCATAGATTTTCGATATTGAATGATCGTATAGCATTCAATTATTAATAATAAAATATAAAATTGGAAGAAACGTAAAAGATAAAATCAATTTTTAAATTACAACTTTAATTCACAATTAAATTTTAATTTAAAATAGCAATCGTTATATGTAATTATGTATAAAAAGGCGTAATAAACAGGATTTTAATTAAAATTCACTATTTTTAAACGTTATTTTTAGTATTTTTTAGTGATTCATAAAACTGATAATGAATATTTCATTGATACTATTTATGTACTTTGTTGTTTAATTTGTTACTAAATTAGTTTTTTAATCATTGATTAAGTATCGATAACATATAATTTGTAATATCCATTTACAAATCGATAGAACTTTAGAGAGGGGTAAAGCTATGAAAGATGTTACGTTAATTCTGATTTTGTAAAACTGTGGGATATTTTTTAAATCTTTATTTTGTAAAATATTTTTCCATTTCATTAATTGTTTACAAATAGCAATAAATAATAATATTTTAATATTTTAATTAAATGAAATTCTTGATTGAAAATAATTTTCGAAAATCAATATCACATTTAGATTTTTCGGTTAAACTTATACCGGAAGTCTTAGTAAAATAAAACTAAAGAAAGTTATAGTGTTATTGGGGACTAGATATGAAATTTCTTTGAAACGTGCATTTGTATCATTCCCGTATCGAAATACTTGAGTATATAAATGTGCATTCTTTGTTATTATGTATGCATAGATAAAATTGTATCGTATGATTTGAAACTACATACACATATACTTATCGTTAATGAAAGCGCATACGTGTTTGGGCACGTGAAAAGGAGGCGCGACATGACGCCGCTCGATAATTCTGGCCGGCATTCGTCTATATATATATATATATATATATATATATATGTGTATATTTACGTGTGTTTATGGATATATATGTACATACACATACATGTGCATGCATAAAATATAAAACAAGCATACATATAATGTATCTTTCGTTTCGTGCTCGAGCGGACTCCCTGGTACTTTTTCGTCATCTGAAGTGCTGATATCGCATCGTGTTTATTATATCTATTGAAGCGTGTAGGGAAAATCTCGTTTTTATCTTCGTCGTATATAAGTTGCTCCTAACGTTTTATTTACTATTTTTATTCAAATAATAGAAGCCATTTAAATAATTATAAATTACTTGAAAAAATTTGAAATTTTTTCTTTGTGGAAATGAGTTTCATTATAATTTAACAAATAGATATAATTATAATCAAAATAAATTAAATTTTTCCTACAAGAATTAAGTACATTATTTTACTTATTGAATATCTTTTATATTATTAAATTTGAATTTATTGAAATTTTTATTACCATAGTATTATAATATTTTACGTTTTAAGAAGAGTAGAACAATAAATAATCATTTATTTACTACTTTGGATTTAAAGTATATATATATATATATATATATATATATATATATTGTATATATATCGGTGATATTATACATTCACTGTCAATTTCATTCATTGACTATTTTTTAATTTCATTTATAAAACTTTAGTGATTATAATTGTAAATCTAAGAATTTCAAATGAAATTCAGTAAGTTGATATATGTAGGCGATATGAATAGCATGATAGTAAATTATTCTATACTTTGATAATTCTGATTTATACAAATTTTAAATAAATGATAACGTATATTTGTATGAAAATATATACGTTTGTAAGTGTGTTTGATAATCAAATTCGTACGATAATGATGAAATACTCAAAAGGATATCAATACAATAAATAAAGTCCTTTCAAGTATATCTCAAAAAATCTTAGAACTGTTTTATTTTTAATTAATTAATTACACTTTATTTTAAAAAATTTTTTCATGTTCATTTTTTTACTGATTAAAATGTTTCTTAGTTAAAAAATTACTAAAATGTAATAAGAATTATACTTAATAAAAATTACAAGTTTGAAATTATAACTTAAAAGATATGAAATACGATACTAAGAAACACAATTGTAAAGTTAGACAACGTTATAATATTTTTGTGATAGGAAAAATGTAGAAGATAAACTGTTCCAAATCCAATAAAACAATTCAGAAAAAAAAATATTTGTTAACGAACCAAGGAAAAATATTTTTTGCTTAAATGAAAAATGTCAGTTCCGTGACAATGCACTTGTCTGACCCACGCGTGTAACGGATTTCTTACAGAATGACAGAATCACCAAGCAGAGCTCGTGCGTAGTAAGCTGTGATAAATAATGGGAATGCTTACGACGCCTTGTATTTGAGCTACCGTTACTTTTATAATTACCGAGCTTTTTCAATCTAACATTGTTATTAGAACAATAACTTTCGATCGAATTCTTATTTTATTAAAAGAATTTTTATTTTGTGTCTCGTTTTGAGTAGTCAACTGAATGGAAGTATTAAATGCGATTAGAATATCCATTTTTAGTTGAATACTTAACATTGAATTTTTACATATATGTATAATATTTTAATAATAATTTGTATCATTTTCAAATTATTACGATGAAGTTATTCCAAGTCATTTACCCCTGTTATTTTTATTTATATTCATCGATTAATTCGCAGAGATACGATTAAATCCATACCAAATTTACTTTTCGAAGTTTATTCCAAAATATTGGTCTTAGATATGTAATCGTTTACACTACTTTAAATAATTTATAAATAATCACAAATACTTAAGAATTTCATGATAATTTTATTTATTTAAATTGTATAATTGATTCGGAGTATTATTTAAAAAAATTTAACAATAAATAAAATGTTAAAATATAACTTTATGTATTATCTATCATACAGAAAAGAATATTAATAGATATTTGCATATAAAATATAGTGACAGTATAAAAATATCTTAATTTTGGATAGCCTTGATTAATGGGTGTACCGTTTATTTGATTGATGTTTCGCTAATTGTTATTAAAACATCACTATATTCGTTTAAAACGAAGGTAACGTCAAAAAATTATAATTGTTATATAAAGTTTAAAATATTATTATTATAGTATTATCTTATTTTATTATTATAGTATTATCTTATTTTATTATTATTTTATATATTTCCATAAAAATAATTTTATATATTATTGCAGGAAATCTTTTTATGAAACTGCTGAAAGTATACTTTTTGAAGACATTTTTTTTTAAAGCTAATATTACTTTAAAAATGCTCAGAAAGTCTTCGTAGGAAAAATATCTTAATTCGTAATATATAGTTACTATTTTTCTATAACAGGTAAACAGCGCAAATTTTGTAAATAACAAATTTATTTAATAATCTGTATAAAAGATTACACATCATTTTATATAATTCTAAATAGTTTTTAGTGAAATTTTTAAAAATGGCATACGACGACGTTATCTCGCAAATGGGCCAGTTTGGTAAATATCAGCGTAGGATATATCTGCTGTTATGCCTACCAGCGATATCGTGCGCTTTTCACAAACTTGCGGGAGTTTTCCTTGGAGCTAAAATGCCTTCAAGGTAAGCAAAACATCTTTTTTAAGTTTTTTCTTTTTTTATGATTACTGTGATAATTTGTTGTTTATGTTTTTAAACTTCCATGTATCCGACAATTACTATGTTTAAAACTAATTTAAGATTTTACATTTATGAATACATCGAAATTAATTTAAATAATCCAATAAAATATAAAAAATATGGCATTTTAACGATTTTTATTTTAATTATAGCAAAAGATAATCGTTAAAAAATAATGTGAATAATAAAGTGTCATTATTAATAAGTTTCATAAATATTAAATTTTAATTAATACGTTTTGAAATAATTTTATACAAGGCAATGTATATTTTTAAGTAATCGATCTATTATCTAAGTTTACATAAATGAAATTTTTTATCGATATGAAATACAAATGTAATTTTTTATCCAATTCAGTGATTTACAATTTTTTATATCGCAATATGTAAACAAATTTAATAAAAAAAAATCTTTTGTTCTTAGATGTGTGTTACCTTTTGAAAATATGGAGAACGTTACGTATTATTTACCCGAAAATATAATGAATGAGAGTTATCCATGGGATTATAAAAGCAAGTCATGGTCTCGATGTGAACGTTATTCTGATCTATCGAGTGTGAATCCGATGACAACAGATTTTTCATTGACTGAACAGTATAACACCACTAGAAACACAACTAAGTGCAATCACTTTATTTATGACAGAAGCAGGTATAAGAGCTCTACAACATCCGAAGTATGTTCAACAAAATTTTTATAGTTTATTACAATTTAATATGATTTACTAGAAATCAAATTGTAAATGATTGATTTGATCACACATAAAAATAATAAAAATAATTTTTATTTATTTTTTAATATAATTTTAAAAAAATCGAAAATATTTTTAAATATAAATAATATAAGAAATTCGATTAATTTATAAATGCATATATATAAAACAAATATGTGATAATTTTCAGAGCTTATAAAATAAAATAAATAAAAAAATTTATTGACAAAGTAATATTTAAACAATATTTAAATTATAATATGATTAAAGCAAAGTAATGATGGGTAACATTTATAATTTATGTATTCAATAAAATACGTTGATATGAATAATTAACATCATTTCTAGAATCATTCGATTTGCATACATTATATAAATGTGTTTCTTAGAAATAAATTAAAAGAGATTTTCAAATATCCATAATAGTAGATATGTACAACAGGAATAAGAATAAATATAAAAAATTCTAGAATAATATTTACACATTTAAAGCTGATTACCTTCAAATTATTATTAGATTTATATATATTTTAAGTAAAATAGAAACTTACAAATCTTAATATTAAATTACAATACTCATCTCTCAAAAGTACTTTATATTATGAATATAATAATTTATAAAAAAAGAAATAAATATTTTAATTTATTGTAAATATTGGCTAGAAAAATAATTTCCATTATTTTTTCACTAAACTATAAACTCGTTAAAATGATCGAAATATATTAACTACTTGCCGCTGTAGTTTCAAAATTTTTAAGAGATTTCGTAACTATCTAAGAAAGTTTTAGCACATTAATTTTGTACCATTATCAAAATTGACATAATATCTTTTGCCATTGATACTATAATTAAGTCAAGCGTTAAAAAATATTTGATTTCATCCTCTATAAGAAGTAATTATTGGTAATTATAGAGCAAAGAAAGAAGAATATTCAATAATGAATAATAACATGCTATTGCAGTGGAATCTGGTGTGCGATAAAGACTGGCTCAGGGCGATGGGAGACTCCATTTTTATGGTTGGAGTGATGCTTGGCTCGACGATATTTGGTGCTCTATCCGACAAATACGGGCGCCGGCCAATTTTCTTCCTGTCGCTGGTCGTGCAGTTAATAGGTGGTATCGTTGTTGCCGTCACGCCGGAATATATTTCATTCGTGATCTTCAGAGCAATTGTCGGTTCTACAACCAGTGGAGTCTTTCTCGTAGCTTATGTTATTGGTAAATACTTTAATTTTCTTATTTCTCGTTAAATCTCTTATGATTAGAATTTCAAAGCTATATTTATAGATACTTCCCCCGCACATACATTTATATATGTTTTACTTGAAAAATTCCAAGTATTACAATTAATATAAATAATATATTTATTATAAACATGATACAAACATTTTATATATTAATATTATATACTATTTATATATATACATATATGTAATAATTTGGATATTTAAATTTTAGTACGCAATCACTTATTTAATATTCAATAATTTTAATAAATTTTTTTAATAAATTTTTAGATATCAATAAGCTAGAAGTATAAAATTATTTATACTTTAATTATTCCTTTGATATGTTTCGAAACTATTATAATTAACTACCATTTTTTTACTTGAGACGTTACTAACAAAAATTTAAGGTATTGTACAATTTTTTTCAATTATTTCAAAAGTTATATATACATATATGTATGTATGTAAGTTAATAAGAACGACCATCAAAACGTCACTCATGATAAATCAAATATTGTTTCTATTTGATCGAGAAAATTAAAAATCAGGTATTCTCTTATCGAACGGATTATTTTAAAAAGCAAAAATCATAAATTTTTTTTAAAAATAAGAATTATAATTCATATTGATATTTATTAAACAAATAATATAGTAAATTAGGTATCCTTACTAATACGGTCATATTAGTACTATCAAATCGATCTTGTTACTTTAAAGATATATATATGATAAAACATATAATACAATATATATATAATATGTAATGATTGCGATATAATGGTTTTATTGTTTTTGCACTTAAATATGAACATTCTTTATTTTTTATATTATATAATAGCACGATATTATTTATTTATCATGTTACTAATTTATCATAGTATTGGCTAAAATCAAAGAATATTTTTTATACATAAAAATACTATTATAATTCTTGTAATTATGAATATAAATTTTTCAATTTTCTATTATATCGATAGATATAAAAATTGAAAAAATAAAAATGTTAAAGAAAACTATTTTATTATTTTAAAAAATAGTTAAAAATATATTAACAAAAAGAAAATATAATTAAAAAATATGTTTTATTAGATTAGTATTACGTTCTTTTACTTTTAAAATCGGATGACAACAAAAAAATTCCAATTATACTTAGTAAATAAAAATGTATTCCACCGTAAAAATTCGTATAGTAATATCGTCTTTTCGAAAAATTTATTTTTCATATAATTATATACTTGATTTTTGAAAATATATACAAACCTTATGTACTCGTTAAAAATGTTAACAAAATAGCTTAAGGATCTTTTTGTCTGGACATACAAGATCTTATCTCAGTTCGAACAAGGAAAAGTAAAAGCAAAAACGAGAAAAGGGAATACGCAAGATGAAAATCACTAATAAGAGTTCGTCATGAAATGCCATGACTTCCGATTACTCGCGTCGCATATATAATATTTCAGATAATTTTAGTTCGCCCCAGCGAAAGATGCGGAGCATGTTTCATAATTTTTGCTTTTCTTTTTTACTACGTCGAGGATGTCTACGTCCAGTCGCATTTCAGTTGATGCTAATAATTTATGCAAAAACAATAAAATACGCGTATGTACACTTTGTAAACTCGGTAAAATTGCTCTGGTTTGACTGCGTGTACAATGTAATATCGATTTTAAATATTCGGATTTAAGTATACGAATTTTAAATTAATTTCGTATTAATAATTGCTTTCAATATCCACACGCCAATATTTGAATAAAATAATCGTACGTATTAATACATACATTGGACTTTCTTTTAAAATCATGATCTAAAATGAGTTTTATTAAAGAATACCGAATACATTTTGAAGTACACCGTATTAAGTTGTTGTCATATTTTTTTCAAGTCGGAATATGATTTGATTTTTTGCATCAAATTTCATAAATAAATTAGTTTTTTATTCCTTCTTTACTTTAAAAAAAGTTTATTCATTGATCGATCTTATTAATTTCTATAATTATAATTATATTATTATACAAAATTTGACGTAAAATAATTAAACCTTTTATTCGATCGAAGCAAGGATCAAAATCTTTTAAATGCACGCATCGTAGTTACGAGCTAACGAAATGGTAATAAACATTTATTAAATAAACTACTCTTTTCAAAACATAAAGTAATATTATATTTGTATAATTTTCGGATAAAAATAAGATGCGTATGCGATAAATCTTCAAAACCGCTTTTATTAAAAGTTAACCGTGAAATTAAGATGAAATTGATAATAGTAGTACAGGTACGAAATATAAAATGGTTCGGTTTCTTTAAATTGAGCTGACACTTCGTAATTTCAAACGGACTTGGAACACAAGAAATTCACAGAAAATCTCGATTCGCAGCCTACAATCATAAATTTCAGCTCGGTTTCCCTCAAACCCAACCATCGTTCTCTTTCTCGTTCTCTTTCTCGTTCTCTTTCCGCTAAAACCATGACAAACCTCGATCCCATTGAGCCTTGCGATTCGAAACGGATTCGAGAGAAAATCCCAGCCTGCCGCTCGCGGCTTTCATTCCGAAAGCTGCGAGTCGATAAACAAAGGGTCTTTTGTCCAACGCGAAGGAAAGATCGAGGAGTTCTCGGTCGTTCCATACGTAGTATGCGTATGTATAGTACGCGGCCAAGGAGAGCGCAAAGGCCCTCGTTCGACGGTACATTTATCTCTCTTTCTCTCTCTCCCGGAGCGAAGAGATCGAGCAGACGGCCGTTGGCCCCGCGGATTTTTATCGAGCAGAACTCGCCTCTCCCGGCTGTTTTCTCTTTCCCTCGTCCTTTTGCCTGTGGAGGCGCCGACGTTGTGGCTTCTCTCCTTTCGCGAAATGCCGGGAGCGCGAGCTCAAGCCACTTTACTGTTCGCCGCCACCGTCGCTCGCCTTTTCGCCGCAGCAACAACCCCTTCGTTCCCCTCGCGAACCGCGCCTCCTCCTCCTCCTTCTTCTTCTTATCCTTCTTATCCTTTTTACCCTTCTTTTTCTTTCTCTTCTTTCCCCCCGTTCGTTTTGTTCTTCGGCTCGCGCTCATGCCGATGCTGCTCGGTGCTTTTTGCGCGAGAATGCGCTCAAAGGGAGTCGAGCTAAAATTAGACTCGTGCTCGATTGTTTCAGCTAGAACTTATATTATAAACGAATTTACGATTTAAAGCAAAATGGCTAAGAAATGACCGGAAAAGTAGTTTTTTTCTTTTTTCGTTGCCCTCTCGTAAATGCGAGTACGTTACTTTTTTTATAGGAAAATTTTTCATTTATACCCTCACGATCAACCTTTTTTTAGGTTTAATTATTGTCCTTTAACATATCCAACATTTTTATAAGATAAAAATTGAGTTATTATTGGAGTATAAATTATTTCAACACGGAAAAAGCTTTACAATTGCAATCAGTACAAATGCTTGTTACCGAAAAATTATATTTTCACGGTTTAAGGATTCAGCGATGTTTGAATCGATGATAAACGTAAGCTTTATACAAAGTATCTTTTACTTGCGCTTGAGCTTCAAAGGGTTAGAGTTTTTTAAACAGTACGTACAACTTTAGGACTGTAAGCATAAGCGACAGACGAACGAATTCTATCTTACAATGCCAATTTTTGTATTTAGCCCTAGAAATGGTGGGGCCACAAAAGCGGCTAATAGCCGGTGTTGGATGTCAATTATTTTTCACTGCCGGATACATTATGACAGCTGGTTTCGCCTATTACATCACCGATTGGAGGACTCTACAGTTTGCTCTCACAATCCCGAGCATGGCTTTTTTGTTATATTGGTGGTGAGACTTCTTTTTCTATACTCTTTTATCATAGGGTGTATTTCTCTTTAATCTTTGACATTATTAAGATGATATTAAAAAATTAATTTAATAATTTTTTCTTTTTATAAAATTTAATCTTTGTTATAATATTTTTTATTATAAATAAATTCTATTATTTTATATAAAATATCTTAACTCAGTTATGTCAGTAAGTCATCCGTAAAACAAAAATTAATATAAATAAAACATAAGGTAAAGAAGTAAGACATCTATGTGACGTAAAGGATTAAAGTATTTTAACTTGAAAAAAATATTTACTAAGAAAATAATTTGCGATAAAATATGAAAAAATAAGTTAATTTAAATCTAATTTACATGGGAAGTATGGAAATTACTTACTATACTATAAAACTATTAAAAATTATTCAAATAAGCCGCTAAAAAATTGATGCTTTTAAAAATACTTTAAATTCTAATTAACTATACTGAAATTAAAAATTTAATAAATATAGGAACAACTGTATTAAATTTATTTCTATAATTATAAATTTAATATTAAAAAAATTTATTATTGCTTGAACGTTATACGATTATTATGCGAACAATTAATCGATATTTCAAATATAAATGTAATTTTATAAGATATTGCTAGTAGATCTTTTCTCAATAAAATCAAATATGATTATAAAATTTTAATAGTAGATTTTTTAAAACATTTAAATTAAATGTCCTAAAGAATATTACTTAAACTTTATAATATTTCAAATAATAATCAGCAGTAAATAGCCTAAGAGTATTAAACTTAAATTATGTAAAGATTAAAATTATTTACTTTTAAATGAATGATCAAGTTATTTTATTTATTCAGTATTTCTTTTTAACGATTATGTTATTAAATAAACTTCCCCGCCTTTTTCTTGTTTTTTATTGAGATTATAGAATATAAGCTTTACATTGGTTATTTACTGAAATGAAACTATGTTTTCTATATATATTTTAGAATTCCTGTAATAAATCAGATGTGAAATGTAAAAATTTTTAATTTTAAATTGAATAAAGAGACGAAAATTTTCAAATTTTCATGATTATTTTAAATTATTGATTTTGTAGACAAAAATGTGAAATAGTGCATAGTTTTGCAACGTATTGTATTAAATTTTCTTGTTGTGCACTTTAAACTGAATTTTAAAAAAATATATATAAAAAGTTTTAAAAAATATGAAAATTTAAAATATGCGCCGATGCATCGTAAATTTTAAAAATATCTAAACGATTCAAGTTTTTTCATAAAAATATTCATAAATTGCGAAATTCTAGAGCTATAATATCAATATCTCATATTTAATAAAAGAAATCAATAATTTTTGAATACCAATATTATGATTTATTATTTGATATTATATTTATTAAAATCTTTAAAATAAAAAAGATGCTATATCTTTCAATTTTATATTTATATAGTTTTATAATTTTTAATCTTTTAAATATTTAATTAAAATAAACTTGTATTAGTTTTAATTCGAAAAATTATATTATTTTTATCAAAAACGATTTTTTGATTATTTTATACAAGAGAACATGAGTACATAGTTATAATACTATTAGTAAGTATTGGAGTTATCGTAGAAAAAATTTTATAAATATAAAAATATGTTTAATTTTTATTTTAATAAATCATAATCATTTTTAATAAATAATTAGTAAAGTGGATTAAATTTATTATCAAGTTAAATTTAAATTAAAAATAATATACTATAAATGATGCATAAAATTCAATTAAGGTATTTAATATTAGTCTGATAAATTGTTTAACGAATAAACGAATATGTGAAAATATTATTAAAATTGTATTTGCATAGTTTAAGTTTAATATTTTTTCTACGATAGAAGTATATTCTATAAATACTCATGATTGTTTTTATAAGATAAGGATTAAAATCTCTTAAATTTTATCGTTAACAGATACACATCAAAGTCACATATTTTAGAATTGATACGTCACTTAATATAAGGTAATTTAATCGCAAATCCATTTTTCAGAATACTTATACTAGAAAAAATTATACATGAAACCGAAAAGAGATACATTGTTAACGGGATCGGGCAAAGAGTTATGTTAAAGAACGACTGTGACCGCATATTTATAATCCCTGGAATTATTGTCACGTATTCCTTATAAAATTTGTGGTAGACTCGCACATTTTTTTATGACGTATAAGAGATTATTTATTTTAGAACGATGATACTTCGCAAAATAAGAATACTTACGAAAATTTATACATAAATTATCAATAGTATAATTAATAATAAATTGTTATTAAATATTGCAATAAAAAGTTAATTTATTCATATAAAGTAATTAAATAAATACTTTATATTAGATTATATACAACATGTATAGAAGAAAATGATAAGTAGTTGTATTTTTAAATACAATGAAATGAAAAACAATATTACAAAAAAGTGAAATACCTTAGTTAAATTTATTTTCAATTACTTAGCAAAGTACGATAATAAATAGAAGAATTGAATCAAGTACTCATAAAGATTTCAATTTTCCACTGCGTTTATACCTTCATTTTAAGTAAATTAAATCATGAGAAAAAATAACATTAAATATATTTATCAATATTTATTCTATCGAGTTGTGTTCGTAAGTCACAGTAGTAGCATTTAAAAACCGATAAGCACGCGTTTAAATTGTTGAATAAAAATTCATTCGTTTTAAGGAATCGGTTTAAATTTAATTCAAATACCAGGTTTAAAGCACGTTGAAAACAACGTATATGAAATATGATACTTTGATAGGTTCATCCCAGAGTCGGCAAGGTGGCTGTTAACAAAAGGCCGTGCAAAAGAAGCTCGGGAACTACTACACAAAGCGTCGCAGGAAAACGGTGTCGAAATCACGGAATCGACACTCGAGCGGCTACTCGACGATTCTAATAATGATAGTACACCTGATACCAAAAAGCCATCGATATTTGATCTCTTTAGATATCCTAATCTCAGAAAGAAGAGTTTGCTGCTTTTCTTTAATTGGTATGCTTTATATCGTTTTTATACACTGCACTTTTTTACCCTGGCGTTACCGAGTAAACGAAGTTTATACATATATAAATTTAAAGAAAACTTTTACGTTTTATAAAATTGCTTTAATTGGAACATTTTTGTGGATGTTTAGATCGATAAAGGCATTTAATATTTCTACTACCACTTATAAATTCATTTTCTTTTATCGCGAAAAATAATATTATAAGCTCATTTTTAAATTATAGAAAATAGATTAAAGTATTAAAATAACTTTTAGAATGCAATCTTAAATTAGTTTCAAGATACGCAATCCAATTAACAAGTGAATTTCTAAAAATAAAGTTCATTTACTTTTAAAAATAAACGTATAGAAAAATGTTCCGCTGATAATATAGTTACAAAGGTTTGTATTAACTTTAATTGATTCACTTATCGTTAAAAAGACTATTTGGTTATTCGCACGATATTTATACGCGGTATACAAACAATAAATGCAATGAAAAATCCACAGATAATCAACAAATAAAAATAAGCCGAGACTTGGTAATTTTTATAACGCAAGTGTATTATTATCCAACAAATGATGATTTGCTGGTATTAATACACATATATTTTTAAGAATCCTTCCTATTTATCGTTGAAATTATCGTCGAATCGTCTTGTATGTTCAGCATCTTTTACATTTTCACCTTTTTTATTTGTTTTCCTCTGAAACAGGCTCGTAAACAGTGGTACGTATTATGGACTCTCGTGGAACGCATCCAGTCTCGGTGGCAACGATTACATGAATTTCGTCATATCCGGTCTCGTCGAGATACCAGCTTACACCTTTCTTATTTTTACGCTCAACCGATGGGGCAGAAAAGTGATTTTATGCGGATGCATGATAGCGTCCGGTTTAGCCCTCATGGCGACGTTATTTATACCGAGCGGTCAGTGCTTTTTTTCTTACTTTTTACTTTTTTACTATTTAGGTCTCGCTCAATTAAATTCTTGTTTTATCATTCCTTTATCGTCCGGTGCACTTTCTCGCTCTTTTTATAATTTTAGATTTAATTTATATGTACATGCGCGAATACGCAATGTCCAGTTTATTTATAGAATCACGAGAATTCATTTTTTTAATTCAGCAAGAGCTAAAGGTGACAAAAAGGGAACATCTTAATTTCGGTTTTGTTGTTAATATATAACTAATCGAATAATTTCAGAAAAATTTAATTAACAAATAAAATTAAGATAATCGATGAATCGCTAAGTTTATTTTATTTGACATGAAATTTCAAATTTAATTAATATTTGTTCGTTCATTCATCAAAATACGCTTTAAAATATTATTAAAAATATATAATAAAAACAAAAGATATGGTTGCTTGTAACTCATGAAATTTAAAGAAAATGCTTACGAATAATAAAGATTAATAATTATTAAATGTTTATCCAGGAAAATAACTCAAATTTATCTAATTTTAATTAATTATTCATCATTGATTATAAATATAACGATCGGAAGAATTTTAACGAATACAAAATTGCAATTTATTGCAATTATTCATTTTTTGTATTTCAATGAACAATTGAATTTTCCTTTAACAAAATAATATTTAAGACAGAAAATAGTGGAAAATTCAATGTTAATGTAATGCAATAAATAAAAAACAAATCAGTTTAAATCATCGTCTAAGAATGAGTAAAACGAAGAAGATATTTTTTTCCACAGAAATGACATGGCTCAAGGTGACGTTTGCAATGATAGCAAAATTGGTGATCACATCATCCTACGGTACAATTTATGTCTTTACGGCCGAACAATTTCCCACGGTTATCCGGAACGTTGGTCTAGGGGCGAGTTCGACGTTTGCTCGAATAGGCGGAGTCATTGCTCCCTACATTAATTTCTTGGTATAGATCGCAGAAGCGCATTTTTTCCTACTCTTATTACCGATAAAACTTGAAGTTGCAACTTCGAAAGCATAACTTATTCAATTTCCATTTTATCAGGCTTTTTATTGGGAACCGCTACCTTTCGTAATCTTCGGATTTTGCTCACTCCTTGGCGGCGCCCTCTCACTCCTTTTACCGGAGACGCTAAATAAGAAGCTGCCGGAAACTATTCAGGATGGCGAGGCATTTGGAATGTGAGTATCGACAACTGTGACTATTCCGTTGACGCAAGTTGTCTGGACTAACGGATATTTTTAGTTACTTGGATTTTTATAATAATAAAATTTTTACATTTTATTGTCTAAATATTTTACGGAACTTATATTTTATTTTTGCTTTAGTTTTTTAATGTGATAAAGTTGATAAGCAACGATTCTCAGGAGGCCTTAATTGCTTTACATTGGCATTTGGATATGTAGATTTTTTAGATTTTCCTTTATAGGTGTATTTTTTATATTAAAAAGATTCTTTAATTTATAAAAGTATTAATACATCGAGTTAAGAGAAAACTTAACGAATAAACAAACTACGACTGAATGATATTTTAATCAGTGTTTCTTAAAATTGTTTAATTTTACTTAATAAAAAAAAATTAAATATTTTATATTTTATTTCAGGAAATTGAGTAAAAGTAGCAAGAAGCGATTGAACGTAGAAGATATAAATGGGATGGATGAAGTGAACGATATCAAGCCACTCAAATTTTAACAAAATTACTTTCAATTTCAATAAAAATTAGTTCTATTACTATTTGAAAAAATCAACAGGCCAATTAAATTCTATTTTTATTGTTATTGTTCTAATCAGATTTGAACGATTTACGAATAAAAATAAAATTTGTGAAAGCATAAGCACCGACAGCATTTAAATTATGTTTACGCAAGTATATAAAAATGTGATAAACCTAATTAATATTCTGTCAAATACGTAGGCTAACTTTAAATATAATGCACGAAATTGTTTTTACAAATTACTCGGAGTAATAGAACTTAATTATAGCTTGATTCATTTCCATTTACAGGTATCAAAACACGATTACAAAAAATCGCGTTTAAAGAAGGTGATATGTATTTATAGTTTGATAAGTATTTTTCAAATAAAAAATTTCATCTTAAAATTGCAATTGCAAGATTCAAATAGATCGTTTCCTAATTCGTAATTAATTACTGAATTATGTTTATAATCATATAAATATTATTCGTTTTATTGTTGAATAAAGCAAATCGGTTTATCTTTATTATAAATGATCGTGAAAAATACGAATCGGGAAATTCATATAATAATCAGTTTTTTCAATGATTCTTGCTTTCCAAGAAAAGCTTTAGTATTTTTATCTTGCCATAGCTTATCATTACCTCAAAAATGAGTACCAAAGTATCAATGTTTTTTATGTAAGTTTACGAATTACAAACGCGACAATTGTAACCGATGGTTGTGCTAAAGAGTAATAAAGATTACTCATTGTATTTCATAATAAATACAAAACTGCGATATAATGAATATTAAATTTATTCTAAAATTTCTATAATATATTTAAAGACTGATCAAAAAGCATGAAAGTTATCAAAGATTAACGAATGTCACATTAATATCTACACATGAAATAATATAAATAAAAAGTAATTCGTTATAAACTATTTTACTTTTCATTTTATAAATTATATGAAAAAATTGCATTTACGAAAAATTTTAATTAGTTATACGTAGTTGTATTATGTAAAAACATTTTAATGAAACTTTAAATGTTTTAAATTAATAAATTGTTTCAACTCTGTAAGATTTTAATAATTTTATTTTTTAAAATCTATATAATTACATTTTAATAAAACTGTATAAGTTATTGTTCAATTTGTTGTATATAATTTAGTCATATTTAATAGTTATAACAGTGCATAGGTGTATATATATATATATATGTAATCCCTGTGGTCAATAAGTGAAAAATATATGACTATAAATATCTTTTCAAGAAACGATTATCTAATATTCAACTCTTTTTTCTCGATAACATTTGTTGGTCCATCCGTTTTTCTAATAATGGTATAAACTATTGACAAATTTTTCGGAATACACTCTTTAGTTTTACACGTCATTAAATCTAAGATGACGTGTATTTGTTTTTGTTCTACACCTGCTGGTATTTTTATTAAAAATGGTGTTAACGAATCACCTTTAAATTCTGAAGTTTCCCAGTCGCTTGATGGTAGCTTTAAGTACCACTTTTGAGGTGCTTCCATATTCAATTTCAAATCGTCATTAAATACTGGATCAAATGATATGGACAAGTTAACATTATTTGTACTAATTATGGCAGTAAAATTGTATGAATATTCTCCTCTATTCCATACTTCGGCCGGAAGAGCAACGGCAATCTGTAATAAGGTACTTTTTTAATTTTATCATAAAATACTAGAGCTTTAATTAAAATTATTTAACGAGTAAAATTTTATTGCATTTTAAGTATTTATTTGTTAAAATTATAATAAATAAAAAATAAAGTTTTCAATTTTCTATTATTAAACCATAATTAGTATCTAAATTTATTAAATACAAATAATTAAGTTAATTTACCACGTGTATATTTTGTAAATTTTTTAAATCAATAGCTTTAATGCAATGATTATTTGTATCTGTAACATACAATACTTCTCCATTTTCATTTACTGACAATCCACTTGGTTCATCAAACTGAAAGAAAGTATTCGCTAAAGGTTCTTCTGTATTGTTCAAAACTTTCAGTAAACTTTTCATATTAAAGAAGCTTACACTTTTAGATGGTTTTTCATTACCACATACTGTCACACAGTTACCTTCACTATCTGTTTTCTTTATTTTGTGATTATAAGTATCTGCAATATATATCATTTTATCAAATTTATTCCATGCTATTCCTAATGGATGTTGTAATTTTGCTGAATATTTTTGACCATCTTTATCACCAAAACAATGTAAATTCTGAAAAAGTAATTTTTTTAAAATTTGTATTAATTATTTTAATACTTATATAAATATTTTATACCGTTGGATTATTATCAGCTCCACAAACTGGTAAAACTTTTCCATCGTCGAGACAAACTTTTCTTATTGTACTACTTTCACTATCAGCAAAGAAAACTAATTTTAATTCTTGAGCTACCGCAAGTCCTGAAGGTTGAGCTAAACTTGATGCATGAGGATATGAATTATTTCTATTTGCTTCTCTTCCATTTCCAACAATATTTGCACAAGTTCCAGCTTTATATTGTCTAAATAATAAAATTTTAAAGCATTTTATTTAAAAAATATATTATTTATACTATAAAACGTAATTATTAATGAGTTACAATTGTTTTCTAATAACTTTATAGATATTTTCAAAATTAAAATGATATTTTTTTAAATTAATAAACTATTTATACTTTTCTTACTTTTTCTTCCACCAAATTGTATCTTCTAAAAATAGAGCCCAAATTTGATGAGTTCCTGCTATAGCTATTAAAAGTACCGGGACAATTTTTCCTTCTTGTTCATGTTCATAAATAGCAACATCCCATGGAGATGATAACTCTTGCTCTATCCCTTCTTTACCTCCTGTATAATCACGTCCCTGATGACCAGTTCCAGCAATAGTAGTTACAATTTTTTCTCTTAAGCTGATCTATATATATATATACATACATATATATAATTAAATTAATATTCAGAAATATTTATTATTAATTTTTTATAATGAAAGTTTATTCAGACTCATGGTTTACCTACTTTTCTAATAGCATGATTTTCATTATCAGCTACAAAAATATTATTATCAAATGTACAAACACCTTGTGGTGCATTAAATCGAGCAGTTTCAAAGTCTCCATCTTTAAAACCAGGAGAATATCCTCCGATAATATGTTCAACTTTACCATCTTTTTTCATAACTAAAATTCGATTGTTGCCTGTATCAGAAACAACTAGCTTTTCTTCAGATTCTGCTTTAAAAGCATGAATTTTTCCAGGAAACAGTAAACTGCTTTTGTTCATAGGTAAAATATGTTCTGCAGGTTTTAGAGGTATATCATCTGTTGAAATTTGTTTCAAAGACTTAAAATATTTCAATGCAATTTTTGTGTATAGAAATAATTCATCTTTATGACTTTCTCCTGCTAATACAAAAAGGGGTTGTCCTTTGGGACCTAAAATTATAGAATTCGCAATTTTAATCTATGTTTTAATTTATACTTTCAAATAACAAACTTCAATATCTTAAAATAATTTATTAATTAAAACCGAAAAAGTGTGATAAATAGAAATATTAAAAATCTAAAATCTAGAAATAATTTAAAAAATAAATATGTATAACATAATTTTTAATAATACATTTCGAATTTTTTATTAAGTAGAATAAAGGAAAAGATAATGAATTTCGAATTACTCATTCAATTTTTCAACTTTTTATAAAATATACTTAGTTTTAGGGAAAAAAGTTCAAAATTGATAATAATATTGATATAAATTAAGGAAAAATGATTAAAAATTTAAATTTGCATTTCTCATATATACATTTATACTATCTCAATGTATTTCAAGAACTTTATGACTGCATAACTTTTTCATAACTAAAGAAAATTAATTTTTTTAAATTTTAAAAATATGAATAGTTATTAATTTAAAAATGTTTGTTAATTTTCGAAATTTTTTTAAATACCTAATACATTATTTTTTACTATTCATTATTGTTGAAAAATAAAAAAAATTCATTAGTTTTATAGTATATTATATTTCTATTTTTAAAAAATTAGTTAATTTTATATATGAGACACCTTTATTATTCAATAATGTTTTGAAAATAGATTTGATAAATTTTTTTCAATTTTTAATGAAAGTATAATTTATATAGTTTTATATGTCCAAAAATTTTGCATTTTATGTAGCAAAATTTATAAATATATATTATTAAAATATTAATTAAATGTATAAAAGCTGCTTTTAAAATTAAGTTATTAAATTTAAATTCTTGAAATAAGAAATTAAACTTTATATATTATACCCTCAAAATATACAGACATACCTAATATCACTAAACTTGGCCAGCAGACAATACCGATATCTCGCCACATAGAAAGTTTTGCATCATTTACAACCGGATGTCCTATGTTATATCTTTGAACTGCTGATATAATTTTACTAGAATCCCGTTCATTGGCAAATTTTGCACTATGTACACCAACCTAAAGTCCATGAATTATTAGAATTTCTCAGTAGATTTACTTTGTGCTAGACTTGTTTCATAAAATATTTTTATACTAACAACAACAAGACCATCTTGGACAGAAAATTTTTTTTCTAAGGCATCTAAGTCTGGTAAAATATGCATGCAATTTATGCAACAGTAAGTAAAAAAATCTAGCACTACAATTTTATTATCAAGATGTTTATATATAGATAGACTTTCTGATACATTAAACCACTCCAAACCTATGAATAAAAATATAATTCTTTTTGAACGATAAATTTTTAAATACAGAGGAAGTTTCATAAAATGTTAGTACACATAAAAAAAATTAGATTATTAAGCCTTATTTATTAAAAAATATTTAAACAATATAAAAATATAAGTAATATTTTGATTAATTTTATCATTTATAATTTATAAAAAAATAATTATTATTCATCCTTTAGAGGTAAATCAAATTCTTCGTGTAAACTGGTTACTGTAACCCCTCGCATTGTTGCTAAAGCACCTAAGACTATTTGCGTAGCATCCTTAATATCATTATATTCGTGTAATAGTTTCATTATTTCTTTAGTAGAATCTTGTTTGTCAATTGTTTTTCTAAACTCTGACAACTCTAATTCTAAACAACTTTTCATTTCTATATAATTTTCATATTCATCTCTTTCCTCTTCTGTTAGAAGTTTATTATTCTTATTTGCAGAAGATTCTTTTTGGGGTGTTAATTCATTTTTTGAAGGCTCCCCTTCATTAATTTTAGAACCTTTAGATTTCAACATTACTGGGTATTAAAAAAAATACACTGTACCTGTAATTTAAAAGTCAGTTATTTACATTAAAATTTTACGTGTATATAATAAAACTAAATTATTGTAATAAATCGATTAAAGGATGTTCAAATATAACCTTTTTCTTATTAAAATTGTTCTTTATATGGTTTCGCGAGTAAAGGTATATATATATATATATTTATTCAATTTACCTTTTGCAAAATCGTTAATTCGAATTCCTGACTCTGTATAAGCTTTAATATGTTTCAAAACAATCTGTTCTTTTTCAATTTCATCTTCGGTAGCTTCAACAACGCTGCGAAGTTCGATACAAATTTGAGTTAAATCCTCTACCGTACTTTGAATGTTCATTTTTTTTAAAACCTGTAGAACAATTTCTAATATAACAGATGAATCGTCAAAAATAAATCGCCAGTGATTAGTATAAATCACCTTCCGGCGATGTTGTCAAATTTATATTTTTGAAACAATTAAAACGATCACAAGATTTCTTATTAAAGTAATAATTTTTATAACAGCAAACGACACTTTAACTTATTTACACAACTTAATTTAACGAGAACATAAAAACAATTTAATAAACTGAATCCATTACTCAAATTTATAGTTTTTATACATTAACGTTTAATAATTTACAATGTAAAATACCAAAGTGCAATCTACTTTATCGGTATGCAATATTTATGTGGGTGTATGTGTGGATGCGCGCGGAAAATGTACAATGAATCATTTCTATATCATATACATGATAATACGGTTACACACTACAGACTGTTGATGGTTGTGTTGTCATGTGGACATCGGTATTTTTGGAACTGGAATATGGAGATTAATTTATTTGGGAATTAAAGTAATTTAGAATAATTTGACACTTACTTTCGTAGATAGGTTTGAATTACTTTATCTTATCAATATTTTTATTCATATATAATTTTGAACACTTACTCAGTGACATATAAAGTTACTAATATTGTAAATGCCAGCAACCAGTAATTTATTAATTAACAAATACACGTATGTGCTATTAAAATAATTGGTGTATTTCATACGTATACACATTCATTTCATATTTATGATTCATTAAATACTTTTATCAAAAATAAACTTTTAAAGTATCAACATTATAGCGATAAATTTCCTTATAATTAAAAATTCTATTTATGCTTTCTGATGTAAGTTATTTATAATCTCCATATTTTAGTACAGTAATATTTTATTTGACTTGTAGAAGGTTTAATGAGAAACTTAAAAGAGTGATACAAAATTTTTATTTTATACAAAAAAATGGATATAATAAATAATGGAAATACATCTGATTTAAATAATGATCAAATTCCATTAGATCTAAGTCAAAGAATAATTTCAGATGAACAAGAATTGGATTATCCAATTCAACTGGTAACTATTTTTGTTGCTTACTTTATGATATAATTAATTTACATGTTTGTTTTTAACAGGAAACAAATATTGGAAATATAAATGAATCTCAAAATCAAGAATCTTTTGATTTTATTTTAGCTTATATTGATAATGGTAATCCTGTTCAAGCACAAAAAAGAGAAATATTTGAAAGAAGCTTGATAGAAGAAGGATTACATTTAGAATATGAACAAAATCGTCATCTATGTTTTGTTAAAATTTGTGCTCCTGAAGTAATTTACAATGATATTCTTATCAGAATAAAATTTAAATATTTATTTATTACGTTACAATATTGGTAGTATTAAAATAATAACTTGAACTTGATTTTTAATTTTTATGTAACGATTGTAGCTTGTTGAATTTTTTACAGAAATAATATTAGAAAGAAGATTATGTATAATTAAAAAAGATTTTAATAATGATATTTTTATAGGAAGTTTTATGTAGATATTGTGAAATTATGAAACTTAGAATGCCAATTAAACCACTACCGAATGAAGATTTAATAGAAGAAACCGATTTGTTCGAAGATGCAAAATCTTGGTTTATTAAATTATTTAGTTTTGCACAATTGGATTCTTCTAAATTTCCTCCTATAAAATTTCAGTTAGCAGCTGAATATTCTAGAGATAAAGATTATTTGTATGTATTAAAAAATATTATAAATTTTTATTTAGTCACGTATGCATGCAGTAGAAGAAAGTAACTAGTTAACTCCTTTTTTCCAAAATTCAATGAAAAAGATTTGATACCAAGGACAAGAATTTTTTTTCTACACACACTCGTGTAATGATTGTAAATTTTATTTTGGAAAGACAGTGTGATGGTATTCAGCGTTTGTTAGCTGCAGGTGTTTATACTGCTGCGTACCCTCTGCATGATGTAAGCTGTATCATTTATAGGCACAGTTTTTATTTAGCAGAACTATTATTTTGTATTAAAACTAAAATTTAAATATTTTATTTTAATATTTTTGTATTAAAACTTAATTGGCATGTTTTTAAAATTTTTAAATATTATAGAATTAGTTGATTTAAATTGATTTATTTCTTTTATAAACCATTTAAAAATATTATCGAATAATTATTTGTAAAAAATACATTTATAATAGATTGATAGATTAGTATCATTTAATTAATATATTGTGATTTTTTATGTATTTAAGCATCTTCTGTTTGGTTATTTAGGGTACTATTAAACAAAAGGGGAGTATCAGAGCTTTACTTTTTGATGAATGGGCTTCAACAAAGGAATGGATAAAATTGCAGCCATTGGATACAATACAAGAGTATTTTGGAGTTACTTTTGCTATGTATTTTGCGTGGCTAGGATTTTATACATACATGCTTATTCCAGCAAGTATCGTTGGTCTTTTATGCTTTTTTTATGGTAAAATCAATAACTATATGTAGTTACATATAATAATATTTTATAAAATTAATTGTTTTGTTGTACAAACAGGTCTGATGACTATAAATTCAAATCAACTAGCTGAAGATGCATGTAGCGATTGGGCAAAAGATACCATAATGTGTCCACAATGTGATAAGAACTGTGATTTTTGGAGATTAAGCGAAACGTGTTTATTAACACGCGTAACATATTTATTTGACAATCCTGCTATGATATTTTTTGCAGTTTTTATGTCAGTTTGGTCAATGTTTTACATTGAGTTATGGAAAAGAAAATCTGTAGCATTAAGTTATCACTGGGGATTAGTTGGATGGAATAGAACATCGGATCACTCACGACCACAATATTTATCTACTCTTGCCAATACAAAAATATTTAAAGTTAAAGAAAAGGTATTATTTAAAATACCTAGTTTTAATTTTATATTTTATTCGTACTTTGTTAAGATTATCTTTATATTTTACGTAAAGTATTAAATTAATCTATCTATAGCTTTTAATTAAATTGCCTGCTATCTTGATTTTATTCTTTCTTAAACATTTTCCGATTATTTTATTTTATTTTAATTTAATTAAATTTTATTTGACTTACGTATTATTTATTTTATTTAGATTAATCCTGTTACAAGAGAAAAACAACCTCACGTTAGTTTTTGGAAAGTACGAGTTCCGGTAACATTTTTTAGTTTTTCTATTGTTTCATTATTAACAACTTTGGCATTAGCAGCAGTATTTGCTGTTGTTTTATATCGAATGTCAAGTATTACATCAACATCATTATTTGGTCAAGAAGTTAATTCATCCAGTTATAGAACATTTGCTATACCAGCAATTGCCGCTGCAATTAATTTGGTATTTAAAAATATTACGCTTATTGTGTAGTTCAATTTAACATTAATTTGCTTGAAAATATATACATTGTTAAATTTTAGGGTTGTATTTTAGTTCTTAATTATATTTATGATTGGCTAGCTGTGTATTTAACAGAAATGGAATTATTAAGAACTCAAGCAGAATTTGATGATAGTTTGACGCTCAAAATTTATTTATTTCAATTTATTAATTACTATGCTTCTATATTTTATGTTGCATTTTTAAAAGGCAAATTTGTAGGATATCCTAAGAAATATAATAAAATACTTGGTTTTAGGTAAGTAAAACCTTTTTAATATAAACTGAATTTAATACTTATGAATAAATACTTGTACAGACAAGAAGAATGTTCACCTGGTGGATGTTTAATGGAATTAACTATTCAACTAACTATTATCATGGTTGGAAAACAGGCATTGTATACAGTAATGGAAATGTTTTTACCAATATTATATAAATACTGGGCACTATTTCGTATTCATACGGGTCTTAAGCAGAAAAATCCAATTGTTCCTCGTAGTCAGTGGATAAGAGATTTAAAACTTCTCGATTGGAGTGAGTTTATTTGGAATAGATTTCAAATAAAAATTATTGCATATAAATGACATTTTAACACTTGATTGTTTTAAGGTGCCAGAGGGTTATACGATGAATATTTAGAAATGGTTATCCAATTTGGATTTATAACACTGTTTGTGGTGGCTTTTCCATTAGCTCCATTGTTTGCCTTAGCAAATAACGTACTAGAGATGCGTTTAGATGCTGCGAAATTTTTACGGCATTATCGCAGACCTGTGCCTCGTCGAGCTCGTGATATTGGCATTTGGGGACGTATTCTTGATGCATTAGCTCGCATATCCGTAATGACAAATGTATGAAAATTTTTGAATTGATAATAATAACAGAATCTTTTTGATTTTTGAATTAAAAAACAATAAAAAATCGCGAATGTTAACAATACATTTTATTACTTTTAAATTTTGATTTCTAATATATATTTTATATATTTAAGTAAAAATTAGAAAATACAGTTTAAAATTTATTTGTAATAAAATAAAAGTGATAATATAATTTTAAGTATTTTTACAATATTTTATTTCAGGGATTTATTATCGCATTTTCATCGACATTTATACCTCGATTAGTATATATGACTAAAGTTAGCTTTGACAAAACAGATATTGGTTTTTTGAATCATAGTCTTGCTGTATTTAATACGAAAGATTTTGCTGATGGTACAGCACCTTTATATAGTTCCTTTGATAACATAACTATGTGTCGATATGCAGAATATAGAAATCCACCGGATCATTTCGATCTACCGTATAAAAGACCCACTATTTATTGGCATATTCTTGCCGCTAGATTAGCTTTTGTTGTAGTTTTTCAGGTAATTGCAATTATAATTTTTTTTATAATTTGTAAATTTATAATTTTAAATAATTTATATTGAATCTTTGAAAGAATTTATTCTACAGAAAATCTGAATAAAATGGAAGAATTAACGCTTGTAAAAAGAATAATATATTTATTTTCAGAATGTTGTAGGATTAGTAACAATGACTGTGCAATGGTGCTTATCAGGCATACCTCGAAAACTTGAAGCCCAAATCAAACGAGAAGCCTTTTTAATAGAAGAATTAACAATCAAACGGGAATCGGAAAGGGCTAAGAGTAGATTCGTTTCAAACGATCAACAATCCAATACTAATAGTGATAATCTAAGAAAAAGAAACGCTTATATGAATAATTCAGATAATAATGAATTGTGAGCTTTAAGTTAATTCAGGCATCTATTTACAAAGTTACTTAAAGTAACAATTATTTTCAAAAATGAAGTTAGCAATTTGTTAATATTTAAAAAATTTTAAATTCCTATTAATTGTATAAATTAATTATAATTAATTGTGCAATCGAAATATGACATTAGTGTTAATTTTTTATGCAAAATTTATTAATATTATTATATTTATTATTTTTTATATGTATTTGTATGTATGTATATTGTATTATGTATAACATATTTTAATTATGTTTACTGTTCGATGTATTATTCAAATTACTATATACACAAATCTTTATAAATTCACTATATATTATGTTATAATATAAATTTTAAATAATGTATATACTTAATTCTTTTATACACTTATTTTCTACCAGTGTACCTGTTATCATTTGAGTTCTTATTACATTAATTTAATACAGTTCAAATTTTGTAAAGAAATCAAATTACATTTTTAACGATATTATTTTCAAATTTATAATTAAATGAATAATATTATGATAGAATGTAACTTTTAAAAATATGTGCAAGTATTGTATTGTCCATTTTTTATATTTTTATTCAAATTATTAAAATAAAAAGTTAATTTCAGAACATTTTTTATAATATTCAAATCAGTTGTATAAAAATATTTTTTTATTGAATACCGTACGTCTATTTTTAGTTTTAAAAAATGGTACAAAAATATAATCTTAACTTATGTAGTTTATTTTTAATACAGATGATCTCTCGATTTTTCTTTAGAAAAAATATATATTTTTTTGTTGATTTAAATTATCTAGAATAACGAGTTACAATTTATTACTATTTTTTAAAATTTTTTACTAGTTTTCACTCTACAATAGTTTCTTAAATCCACCGCCAAGCTTAAAAATAATAAAATCCGAGGTGACATCATAGACATCTCTGATAAAATCTCATATTTTTTATTTCAAATAGAAATAAAAATGTTTACACTTTACAGAACTCCGATTTATCTTTAGATTTATTATATTAAATTATCAAAATACACTTGATCCTCTATTTTATTAGAAATTTGCAATACAGTTTTGTTTAAGAAAATAAAAAATTAAACTAAGGAAGAAAAAATTGTTCAAAAAGTTCGAAATAATTTGATCAAAGTAACTTTTACATACACAGTATTTTATTGATGAATTAGTGATTTTGGGCAATATCGTCGATAAAAATAAACAATATAAATTCATTAAAATTTATCGTGCTAATTTTGCACGATAAAAAGATTTTTTTTCTATAAAAATTAATTTTAGTTTGTACACTGTACCGTTTTGAAATATTTTAAAATCCTAATATCAGAAATGAAAAATCCTACCATGATTAATATATGTTAAAATCTCTATAAAAACTAAGTTGAATACAATCTAGACTTGATATTTATTTCGTGGATGTGAAAGGTATTATCGTAATAAACATTCGAATTTAGAATTACGGTTTAATTTTTAAATATTTATGCGACAAGACTTTATGTTAAGAATTCAAATAAATAATGAGTTCTGAATTAGTAATTGAGTCAGGCTTACAAGTTATTACAAGATTATTTGATCGTCCATCGATACAAGATTTAGACAACGATCTGTTCTTTAATAAACTTAAAAATACCGATATCGTTGAAATTAAAGGTAATATTTTAAGTGCAGTAACTGCACTGTTAACCAAACTTATTGCAAAATGTATTTTACCACTGAAATACAATGGTCTTGGTATAGAAGTGCTTTTTATTAATACAGAGAATCAGTTTACAGTATCTGATCTTTATAAGGTTTTACAGAGTAAAATCTGTAATATCGATGGACCAGTTAATGTGGATGAGATTGTTAAAAAAGTGTTAAATAATTTAAAAATTATGAATTGTTACGATCATTATCAAGTCCTTTTAACTTTTAACTCACTGGATAATATTTTATTGAATAATAAGAAAGTAGGTTTAATTGTGATAGATAGTATTAGTGCTTACTACTGGCAACAAAAAGATGGTTTATCTTATGATTCTTATCTTATGAAGATGTTAAATATTATTTGGAAAATAACAAGAGAATTTAGAGTAGTGACATTATATACAAAACAATTCAATTTTGAGTCAAAGCAAAAAACAATGGTTTGGCATGAAGGAAAGAAACTTCTTCGTTATCAAATCTGCTTGTCAAAGAATGAAAATTCTGAGAAATTAATTTGTAATGTTAAATCAGGAACTGATAAAAGACAGCTCAATTATGAAATTAATGAATTTTATTTAACGTGGGTAAAACAAGAAAAATAAAAATCATTCATAAATATTTACTAAGTATTTATATTTGATAATAAAATTTTATCAACCACTTCTAGTGGATTTAGCAATCTTGTACCTCCAAAGGTAATTTTAGGGTAGGTTTTTCCTTTTAATTGGACTATATTTTCTAAAGTCTTTACTTCATCTGGAGTAATTCCACCAAGAACAAAAATTATAATCCAAGAACTATCGCAAGGATGACTATTTCCTTTTCCCATTGTAAAATAACTAATAAAAAAATTAAATATTATTTTATGTTTAATAATTTAATTTTTTTAAAGAAACTTGAAATTATTACATTAAATTATTATGAATCATTATTTTAAAATTGTTACTAAATTTATAAATTTAATTTTTATATTTTATATTAATTTTTTAAATTTACAATCATATTTTAATATCTTTAAATTTCAGATATGTAAGTTTCAAAATTAATAAATTTTATAAACATACAATTTTACTTTAATTATAAATACTTTATTTTATTAAAAAATTAAATTTTTTAATTATTAATTGCAAGTTTCTTTTCAAATATTAGTAAAACATACTTAAAACCAGAAGATAATAAGGATGAGGTGCTTTGTATTAAATCAGGAATATCGGGCCTTTTTTCATTTAACAAATCTAACACAAGATGTTCTAAAAGGCCAATATGCTTAGCCATTTCTTGTGGATTAGATTTACTTATTACTTTTCTGAAAATGTAGAGAAAGATTTGTAAATATTTTATTCTTATAAATAAATAAAAAAATTGTTTACCTATAATTTTTTAATGATTTCCTTTGTGAGAAAATCTTATGTAAAATTTCTATTATCTGTTCTGTTATTTTTACTGAAGCTTCTTTTGTAGCTTTTTCATCTGTTACACCTACTCATAATATAAATGAAATAAATATTTTAAATAAATGATTTATGTTTACTAACATGTATGTTAACTAATAGCTACCTAAAAGTAATAAAGTTTGATAATATGCGGAAAGTTCATTAGTGGTTTCTGTGGCATTACACTTTTTAATATCTTCATATATTGCACTATTTAAAGTTTCTTTTAATTCATTTTCTTGAACGCTAGATAATTTTATATCGGGACCAGCCATTGCATAAAGATGAATTAAAAGTACCAATAAATTTTCCATATCTAAGCCTCTTGATTCTCTTGTTTTTACAATATTACTAAACTGTAAATACATGTACAAAAAATATGAAATGAATTTTGTAATTGATATTATAAAATTGAAAAGTACGTACTTGTGATAGTATACTTGACGAATCTCCACTAACTGCTAAATTTTGTAAAATTAATTTTTCTAAACTTATTATAAATTCAATCTGAGCAGTTTTATTTGATTTAAGTGCCTGAGTTACTGCAGCAATCAACTTAAATAAAAAAAATATATGTGCATAATAATAATTTTAATACATTTAATAAATTTTTTAAAAAATATACTCACCTGAAGCTTTTTACTATTTTTACATAAGGATTCTATGCTTTCTAAATCTCGGAATTTCTGAATACCTTTTTCTAAACTATGAGCAGAAATTCTAGTTACAATTTTGTTAGTTTTTGGACTTTCTTTGTTACTAGACATATCAATCAACATTTTGTTTAATATTAAGAGCACTTCTTTTTGTTTTTTATTAAAAAGTATATCCATTAATTCTTCATTTTTATTTGCTAAACATCCAGGGACCATGAAAGAAGATGAACATTCCTGTTATAGTATATAATCATATGTAATAAAATATGCCATTAAAATATATAAGTATAATAAAATTAAGTATTACCTCTCCTTTTGGACTAAGTGTATGCATAAGTACTGCGACATCATTATAATGATGAGGCAAATGAGGCAATGTACATAAAATTCTTCCTAATATTGATTCGGAATTATGACTAGTTGCTGTTGATAAATCAAGCGATCTATCTACCAATATTAAGGATATTTTCCTCTGATCTGTAATATTCTACATACAAAACAAAATTTCAAGTTTTAAATTGGTAATTAAATATTTAAATTATAATACTTTTATATTAAATTTACTTTTCTTCTATTCACTGCTGCAGTGAATGTTTGTAATTTATCTGCAACATAGTTGCTAAATTTTCCTAAAGAATAAATATTTTCTTGCACATTATAGTGGGCAAATAAACTGTGGAATGAACTTATTAAAAATTCAATATCAGCTTCATAATCTTTTGTCAATGCTTCATTATCAGATGGCATTAAATTTCCAAATGGTGGTGTAACAAAAACATCTTTTTTTAAACACGCTAAGAAAATTGGCTTAAACATCATTGTCACTTGGGAGTTCTAAGCAAATTTAAATATAAACATTTAAGTACATTCAGATAAAGTAATCAAAAAATTTGATATTTTACTGTTTTAAAAATCACCTCTGAAAAAGTTTTATCATTCATCCAAGACAATATATCTCCTTTCAAAGTATCATAACTACTTTCGTTTTCTATATCAGGTAAAACTGACGTATAATTTAAAACTTTTTTATGGGCTGTACATATAATTAAGCATTTTTCAAAATTATTTTTCTCTATAATTAGTTTTAATGTACGTTGATAAAAAAGTGAATCAGTCGACGTAGAAATAATTACAGCTTTTGTTGCTCCTTTAGCTTTAAGATTCTGAAATTAAATAATATAATATAAAAAAATCCTATAAAATTTAATAATAAAATATGTGCTTAATTAATATTTACATGAAAATTATATAAAGCCAATTCATGAACAGAAACTGCACCGGCATCTTTTAAACTTATATATGCTCCATCACCGGTATACCAGTGAAGACACTCAGCTGCCGCATGATCAATGTAAACAGCTGTCTCGTTTACCATTGATAGAACTTCTTTCCAACAAACATCAACAAACTCTTGTACTTCACCAAACATTATTTTATTGTTTTTTTAAATTCTAGATCTTAAAAATAAAGTTTTTATTATTAATATAGACATATAAGTGTCATAAAAAACAAAATTAATTAATATTATATATATATTGCTTCTTTAATAAATATAACATTTTTTAAATATTACTTGTAAAATACTTGTAACAATAATTAATACTGGTTTTTCATTTACTTACATTATTGGACATAATCTTAAACATATTGATAGGTTATTTAGACGTTTAGCACAAGAAAGCTCGACTTCTGTCACTACAGCAAATTACAGAATTATGAATAGACACGTACATACCAATATGATATTCTTGTTACTATATGATACGTAAATTGCTATTTATACGTGAAAAATATAATATAAAAGTCTGTTGACATGCGCTGTATTTTTATTAAAATTTTTTGCACTGAAATAATTGGAGTAATTGTTTACATTAATGCACTTTTTATTCGAATATAAGGTATTTACAGTGTCCTACGTTATCGACATTACTTTGAATTAATTATTAATTAAAAATGAATACACTGTATTTAGATAAATATAAAAAAATATTTAACTAGAATTTTATTTTAGTAGAAGAAAGATTAGGAATTTAATATTCAATTTTAATAGAGTTTTTAAATAGTTTTTTTTAAAGATTTCTGGATATAATTCAAAATGTTACAAAATAAAAAAATGTTTTTAAATATATAACAATAAGGTTCTGTAATTATATAATAACTATATATAAAATTTAATTCATTAATTTTTAATTTTAATATTTTTTTATATTACAGTACTAAAACATTATTATATTCTATATTTTCATTTAAATTATTTTATATGTAAAATATAATTGTATAGATTTAGATGAGTTTAATAACTATATAAGGTATTAAAATTTATTTATAAATACTGGAATAATATTAATAGCTAATAGCTAATAATTAATAATAAATTAATATAACAAAATTAAGATAATATAATACGTATAAAATATACATTAAGTATGTACTTTAGTATTTATATTCAATATGCATATAATATAAGAAACCTATATTAGTAAATCTCAGGAGTACACGTATTTTTGCACATGTATATAGTATATTACAAGTACAAGATGAAAAATTATTTTACGTATGAAGTGTCTCGTATACTATAGAAATCTAATATGAACAGTGACGTTTAATCAGTATAGACGTAGTTTCAATTAGTAGCTTATACAAAAACTATAAATCATGAATATAATTTATTTTTTGTATATGTATGTATTAATCCTTCGAAAATTTTAAATTAAATTTTATATCTATAAGCTTCTACAATTTGAGTTTATTTCACAGTTTTAAACAGAAAATGTTAAAATAAGTCTCATATTTAAATGTACTATACTTGTAGTTTAAGATTCCTAAATATTCTTAAACATCTATCAGTTTCTTGAATTTCTAACCGCTCAATAAATACTTAATCTTGAAGTCTTTTATAGTTAAAACTAATTTAACAAAATAAAAATTCATATTAGAAACGTATGTGATAGTTAACATTTAATAAATAATACATGTAATTATAATATTCTTAATAATAATATAACATAATATCAATAATATTTAAAAATGTATTTCTGAGCTTTCAAACCATTTTTAATATAATAAATTAATGATATTTTCATATATCATTAATGTTTTTATTAATTTAACAAATCTTTTAGGTCATTCGTGAAAGTTCATTATCCCTTTTTAAAATTTGTAAGTAAGATACTTGAATTAATATTTTGTTTTAGTATCTATTTAAAAATTTCTATTCATTGATACGAAATTGAAAAACTATTAACTTTATTTCGTTTATACTTGTTAATTAAAATGTACATGATTTATACAAATAAAATTTTTACATAGAAATCATAAAAATATTAATCACAAAATAAAATAAAATTTAATCATTTATAAAATGTAGTTGACTGAAAATGATTATTTATTTAAAGATCTGGTATTTACTATAATATTAATAATAACAAAAATAATTTAATGTATTATAATATTTTATTTCTACGTAAAATAAAGGCAAATGAAAAATTATATAATTATTGCTATCTATAATTGTAGTATATTGTCATTATTTAATATTTGCAACTATATATACATATATAGTTTGACATCAAATTTTAATTTTGTAACACGCTAGTTTTTTTTGTAAAATTAACTTCAATAAATCCTGAAAATAAAATTAAATTGCAATTAGAGATTATAAATAAATATAAATTTAACTACTTTAAAAAAATTATATGTAATTACATTGAATATTAATTTTTAAAATTACTAACATTAATGATTATGAATTCCCAAAGAGCATATTATGAAAATCAATTTGTTCTTATTTTATTTTATAAACAAACTTTTAATATGTACTTTAAAAATTATTTAGATAAAAATATTTTTCATTTAAAGTGCTAGTATTATTTTAAAAATTTAATAAACACTTAGTTATAAATATTTAGTTTATTATCGACTAATTTAGAATCAATTTATTTTAATGATTAAAAGAAAAAAAATTAGTGAGTAACGTTTAAGAACTTATAAATTCCATAAAAAATTATTAGTAATTTTTTGTAAAAATGTCCATACATAATAATATCACGTCGTTTTTTAAAAATGTCCTTCATATATATATTTTACTTATAAATGTTTCTAACAAGATTAATATTGCTACGTTAAAGTTTATCAATTCATATCAACAATTTTAAAAAGTTAAAAGTATATGTAAATAAATGTAATATGATAAATTATAAAAGTTTAGAATTTTTTATTTCTAATATCTTAAGAAAAGTGCTGTTAAGTTTATTGGTAGATAATATTTTCGGTATACAAACCTTCTGAATTTGTTTCTTCGTCGATAATAATAGAATCAAGGTTTGTTTCGTTTAAGTTTCCAATCAATTCGTTTTGAATATTGTTATTTATTTTCAATGACTTTTTTATTTTTGTAAAGAACGTGACTGCAATATTCTTAAAATCTGGTATCGTTGAAAGGATGACGGACTCCTCTTCTTTCAATCTTAGTTCTGACCACATTATTAGTGGATGCTGATGATATTTGGCGTTTAATTTAGATTTGCTCTGAAGGGCATCGATTGAAAAGGCCATGATATTTAATGGTATTATTTTTGTAATATTGCAATTGATAAACACTTTTTTAAATAAAGAAGAAAAGGAATAAAGGAAGGAAAGAAAAGGGGAAAGGAAGAGAGAGAAAAGGGAATTAATTTCAAAACGATATAACCGCTTGTGTTCCTATTTCATAACTTCGTGAGTTGAAATATTTTCCGTTAAATACTTAGATTGTTTGTTTATGTTGTATTAGGGTAAAGGCGACGAAGAATACATTATATCTCGATTTTCGGAAATATACCTTGTATTCGTACATTTATTAGACATATGCTTGAAGTAAACGATTTATTAATGTCTATTTATTTACTTAAAGTACTATTCTTTTGAATTTAAAATAAAATATAGAGAATAAAAATAGTTATAAAATCTGTAATATTCATTCGAAAACTCTTTTCTGTCTTTTATACTATGAAGTTATTATACATTATGAAATAATATTTAAATTTTTGATATTCAGATATATTTGATAATATTTAGATTCAATAAAAATATAATGTAGTTTTACAAAATGCATATAAAATTCATTAAAAGAATTTAAATTATTATGAAAAGTAATATTAAAATAACTTTTACAATAATTTAATATTGGAATAATATATCAATGAAAGGATCTTTATTTAAAAAATTATAAATAATTAAAATTAAATAAAGTTGAAAAATATTATTTTAATATGAATTACAGTAAAACTGTATTATTATAAAACGACTATTTGTATATTTAATAATAAATCTGCAGTATGATAAAAAATTTTTATAGCTGTAAATGTAATCATTGATTTAAGATTTGAAAGTACTTTTTAGCTTACATATTAATATTTTATATAATATAAATGTTAATATAAATATTACATATTATGAATATTATGTTTGAAATTGATTTGAAATCGATTATCCACGGTTCATAAAGTTTTAATTAAAAACAATTAAATTATTCATTTTTAATGTAAATTCTGTTATTAAAGATTTTTTATATATATTTTTATAATTAAAAAATTTTATTTATAACAAATAGAATTCATGCATAATATAAAAGATATTTTAAATTTTATTTTTTTGTAACTTAATAATTTCTAAAAGAATTTTTATTTAATTAAATAATTTATTGTTTAGATATTTTTTCTTTCGTTAAATATAAATTTAACGGGTATTATTGAATATTTTAGAAGGAAAAGATAATTTTAAATCATATAATAAAATATTAACTTTTTTATTTTTAATTTATGTTAAAAATAACATTTTGAATATTAAAATGACTTTTATTCAAAGTAGTATGATAATATCAAATATCTAAATTTCACATATATTGTAATGAAATTTTATTGTTGAATTTATAGAAGTTATTCATAACTTTCTTTTCATAAAAACATTTATATTAATTTTTAATTTTTATAAATTAAATTTATTACAATTACAATTAAAAATTTCATTGATAAAGGTTTTTCATAAAATTCCTTGTTAAAATTTTACAATACAGTAGATGTATTATATACAGTTAGTGTAGGTAAATGATGATTAGGAAAAAATATATTTTTGTTTAAAAAATGGACTTCTTTTGTAAGATGTATTAATTTATTAATATATATATATATATAATACATACTAAAACATTCTCCGTTGATCGAAGAATAGTCGCGCATCACTTAACTTTAAAATAAAATAATTAATAATACGATTCGTTCCTTATTCTCTCAGTCGGTTGCATCAGATGCTCTGTCGATTAGCTACGTTATAAAAATAAAAACGATCAGAAATTAATGAGATTATAACTTGAGCTGAAAATCAAAGGCAATCTTTAATTCCTTACCATTTGGCTATGGTGAAGGGTTTGCACGAATCCGACGGCTTGTCGTACGTGTAACCTGTTTGGCAGTTTATAAGCTGAGGCCTGTGATTCCTGCACACAACAACACTTGTGCAGGGCTCCGTTAGCCGGTGTACTTCGCCGTTCTCGCAAGGCGCCTTTGCAAACTCCTGGGGAATCGTATGAATTACCTCCCACGGAATCGTTATTGTCGAACTATCAAGTTCTTCTTCCTCCTGATCCGTTTCCTGATTACAAAGCCATTTTATTCACTATTTATAATATCGAGTTTCTAAAGATTTTTAATCAGTGTAGTATTTATTCTATTTAAAGAGTGCAAGATTGCTAACTATTTTTAAGGAACAGATGAAATAACTGTTATGTATTTTATATGATAAAAATATATGATAAAAAGGATCAATTCGTTTTTCATTTAAAAAACCTTGTAAATTATTCAATGTTTGTCATTAAAATAAAATTTTAAAATTAATTAACCGAATTTTATAATCGAATGAAATTGTAAGTAATTAAAATATAAATATTAAAAAATTTATGTTAATTTATAATATAAGATTTTTTGATCGATTTATTACCAAAAACTAATGTTAAACCCAATTTAATGATTTCAACTGAAAAATCTGCAAAAGAAATTTGAATTAATTTTGTATTTGATTTGCGACCTTCCACTTATTATTCAAGTCTTAAAATTAAAATCCTTTCCTTAATAATTTTAAGCCCAAAAATAATAAAGACTAATGAACAATAAACCGTTTCTTGGTATATTAAATTTGAATAGCTACCGGAATATTAGCATCATACTGCTTTATTGGGTTAAAAAATTACCTTACAATCTTATTAAATATTAGGAACGGTATCCGATAAATAAATCTTCTTTCCCCTTTCCCTCTACCAAAAAAAGTACTGGAATCGAGTACCGTTTTACGCTAAATTCTTGGTCCATGCACGAGGAAAAAAAATAAATAAAACGGGACACCTACTTAAAAGAATTTTATTTTACGGTAAACGGTCTGTTTCATCATTTTGATGTAAACAACATTTTTCTCGCAAAAATTGAAAATATTTTTCGTTTTCGGTTTCTTGAAAAAATTTATTTTATTTTTATTCGAGAACAATTTAACGATATTTAAAAAATTATAACCTATCATTTTAAATAATTATTTTGTATTTTGAAAATTAAAAGATTTTATCTTAAAACATACTTTATACGTTTTTTAAATTCAAATAAATAAAAAATTTAATTTAATAACGAATTAGTAACTAACTGATTTTTGATAAAACATCGGATTACAATATTTATAAGTATTTTACAATAGTAGTGGAAAACTCAGGTAGATACGAGTAAACATTACAATACCTTTTGCGTTTGAAGGTCTTTTTCGAGTTCCGACTGTAAGACGGCCTGACGCTGATGTTGATGCCAGAAGTCCGGGTTTCGTAGTACGAAGCTGTTGGTATTGTAAGGGTTGATCGGGGAAGGTAATTCTGGTAGGCCTGGGTGATAAGGAGGATTTGGGTTCGGCGAGTCATGACCCGGTAGATGCGGTGGTGGATGTGTCGGCTTATGCGGTGCTTCCGTACTCGGAGGCGGTGGTTTAGGAGTCACTGCGCCCTTGCAGTCCACGCGTGACAGATAGTCGCAGATTTGTGTCTCCTGCGCTTATTGACTTATCAGTTTATGCGGAATAGAGTGAATATTGAATAACTGACGTAGTCAGCGCATACTAATCTTGGGTGTTTAAGTTTTTGCTGTAGACGTTATAAGTTTTGGATGTTCGTACGAAAAATAGTGTACGTTTAAATTAAAAAATCTTTCAATATTTAAGTTATTTAAACATAAGCATTGCTTGAGTTTAAAAACGTCGATGTTTTAACATTGAATAAGTTTGTGTATGTAATTTATTTAACTACTTAAAACATGTAAAAAATCATAAATAAGAATCTGTAATATTAAGAAACGAAAATAAAAATAAAAAAAAATTCGATATCAGGTTTAAGATAAAATACATGGTTTCGGATTGCACCCTATGATTATGATACGAGGACGACTCGAGAAAGAAACGCATTGGTATCCAACAGGGAGAGCGTGAGTCGCGAAAATTGAAGATTCTGAATTTAATTCCTGGCCGAGTAAAGCCATGAAATGCGTTTTCTCGAGTCTTTCTTCGGAATAATTTTTATTATTGATAATACGTAACAATACATAGTAGTTTCTTATAGGTAGAAGTAAGACTAGCGATTGGAGCTCCTCCCAATGTTAAAACTCCTTCCTTTGTGATTATTAATAAAGTAACAAATAAGAAATGCAATAAAAAGTAAGGTGCGTCGAATGACGTCAGAAGTTCCGCGCGGATTCGAGGGACAATAAATGAGTTGAATGAAGTAAAGGATAAAGAATGTAAAAAAAGTAAAAATGTTATATCCCGGATGACGGAACATCCACGCGGATCCAAGCAACGATGAACGACTTAAACGATGTAAAAAATTACGGAGGATGACTTATACACAGTATTAATGGTATCACGTAAGATTTCGGATTTTCCGGTCACTCAGCGAGAAGAAAGCGAACGCGTCACGAAAATTAAAGGCCACGTGCCGCTTTTTATCGATTTTTTTTCCAGAATAATTTTGATTGATAACTACGTTTATAAAATGAATGCTAATAATAATGAAAGTAAACGAATTTTTTATAAACGTTCGCTAATTCGTATAAAAAATCTCGATTTTTTTTTATTAAAAATTGCAAACATTTAATAATTAATCGTAATATTCGATGGTAAATTTTAATGAAAAAATAAAGTCACGTAGTGTTGTATAATTTCCTTAATAATGTATCAAAAATCTTATAAATAAATTTAATTGAGCGATTCAATATTCGTGAATTTTAACGTTTAAAAATTTTCTTAAATAAATGTACTATGCCTTCTGGTAAAAATTTTCGAGTTTTTTTTAAAGAATAATAAGTGATGTTAAGTTTATTAATATATTTTTGATGTGTATTTTGATAAGGAATTACGTATTAAATTTAACATGAAGAGAGAATCGTTATTTTGAGACTTTTTTTATGAAGATGTATTTTGAACTTGTTTATTTGGGTGAGTAACGTCATGAATTTTAACGGAATCATTTCGCAGATGAAGATTACTTTTGTAATATTGACTCAAAAACAATGTGTTCACTCGATGAGTTTATACTTATTTTATAAAACGAAATATCATGCATAATAAATTCTCGAGTTAAGGTGTATCGATAATTGTGTAATATGGAAAATTAAGTTATTGGTAATGAAAACAGGTCTTAATGTACATACAATGATAGCTTATCAGAGCAGTCGCTCATTTACATATCCACATGCGGTACCTTTTATAAGAAAATATTAATAAAAATGTTGATTACTTATGCAATCACAACGACCATCTTTAAGAGTACCGAGTTCGAATCGCTGTGAAAAGAGCAACTACAGCTTCTCAAGAAAGCAATTTATAAATTTAAACTCTTTGATATCGCAGGTACTTTGCGCTGTAATTGTAATTTCACATTTATATTTTTTTATTCTATTAAAACTATAAAAATCCAAAAGTAATAGTTGTTATAGATAGACATATGCTTACGTCACTATAAACGAGTCCTGCGGGGCAACTGAACTTGATCGGGCTTCCGGCGAGGCAGACGAAAAACTCAGAGCAATTCGTTGCGCTCCTATACCTTCCATTTAACTCGGGACAACGCTTCGATCCTCCTGGCAAGGATGGCTCTGTACAATAAGCAAAGAAAAAGATTCTCATCAAGCTGTGCTTTTTTTTTCTTTCCAAGTACTGTGCGTTAAGCTCGTGCGTTAAAATACAAAAGCGATCTATGCTTTATCTTATAAGGCTACCTTTGTAATTGTCTTTGAGATTGTAAATTTTTAAGCAATGTGTTACTAATGTTTAAATAAATTAATATTAAATATACGTTTGAAAATTTAAGATAAGTTCTATCTTGGTTTTATGAACTGATTATTTTTAATTATAGTATAAGATTATTATTTATTATTTTTAATCTTTTCCCTGACTATAAATGTATTAAACATCTTCATATGCAATGGTAATTTAAGATAAGCCGTTTTAGACGATCATTCTTAAAATGTATGTACACTTGCAAATACGATTTCAAGAATTAGTTTTTCAATTTTACGTTCAAGTACATTAATAAAATAATCCATCGAGTAAGAAGCTACTACCTTTTTAACGATTATTAAATATGAATTTCATACGTTATAAATAAAATAAATATCAAGACTTTATCACATTTTTATACGAAAGATTAAGTTAATTTGCATTTTTTATAAGATATTATTGTAATTAAATTTTATTTAAATTAAGTATTTTATTTCATAAATAGAACATTAATAATTTATTTCGATTCAAAATAGCTTATTCATCGAAAAATAATTAATTTTTATTTTGCTGTAACGTAGAGTATTAATAAAAAATTTGAAGATTTGAAAGTAACATAACTCTAGATACTTATTCGAAATCTTAAATACAATATCAGAGACAATATAAAATTTGAAAAATTAAAAATTTTCGAATATAACAAATGTTTGCTGTTCATATAATAAAGAAACTTACTCGGCGTGGGCTTGGGTCGATTACCGCAATGCACATTGTAATCGAAGTCACAATACTGTCTTTTTTCATTGAACAGCAAACCCGTGGGACATTGCTGCTCTACAGCCACATCGTCCCAGCAGTTTATGTAGTGGGAGCAACTCTTTGGGCTTGGAAATTGTCCTCGATCACCGAGACATCCTGATGGACGAGTAGGTTTCCCGGGTTTGCCTGGCAGTGGTCTAGGGATTTCATTTTCGGAGTTCGAGCTTCCTCCACTGGAACCACCGGAAATACCGGAACCTCCGGATCCCCCGGAACTACCGGATCCACCGGAACCTCCCGATCCTCCCGATCCTCCGGAACCTCCGGAACCTCCCGATCCAGCGGAGCCTCCGCTACCACCTGTGGAACCACCCCATATGCCGGAACCCCCTGTTCCGGCAGAACCTCCCCAACCGCCGGAACCGCCGATTCCCACGGAGCCACCGATTCCAACAGAACCGCCGATACCATGAGAACCGCCGATACCATGAGAACCACCGATACCATGGGAACCGCCGATACCAATAGAACCTCCGGATCCACCCGTCCCGGGTAAACCACCGGAACTACCGGAACCACCGGAACCACCTATTCCAGGAGAACCACCAGAACCGCCTTGTCCTGGATAGCCAATGCCGATATTAGGATAACCCCCTTGTGGAACGTAGTATTGACGGCCTTCGATGGATTCCGTTGGGATTTCGGAATCCGATTTTAAGCCGAAAGTCGTTTCTGTTGAAGTGCAATTTAAGTTTACATATTTGTTAAAGCTTATTTAAAAAATTTTGAAGAAAAAATACCAATATCGTGGACTTATAAATACTGATAAATAGTATCACTTTATGATTTATTACACGAATATTCGTTAGCATGCTAATAAAAGAAGGCTTGTATTTTATTTTGATAAAGTAAAATACTTATTATAGTATTTATTATAAAAAGTTGAGAGAGCCAATTAAAATTTTTCATGAGTAATAGAATTTACTTGATCAAAATCAGATTGTACATAGATTTTATATATTTAAAAAAGCTTTATAGTTAATTACTCGTTTGTCTAAATTTTATTGCATTTTTATGTATACCTTGTCTATATCTAAAATTATTTTTAAAAAATAATGGTAAAAATATAAAAAACTTATATAAAAATAATTTTTATAAGTTACACTCTAATTAAAAAAATAATTTTTAGAACATCTAACTTTTAGTTTTAGTATTCAGTTCAAATAATCATGTTTATTATCTCGACTATAGCGTATTATTAATATTAATGTGAAAAAATAATTTTGACAAGTAAAATTTATTTAAAAATCGTATAAAAGTTTACGTATTCTTAAAATATATTTATTTTAATTTTTAAACAAAAAAATCAGACTTATATTTCTTAAATTCTTAAAAAACTATTCTAATAATATTTTTTAAAAATGAACTAAAAAATTTTTTATTTTATAGTTAAGGAAAATCAAATAAAAAAATGAAATCCCATGGAAAAAGTTTTAAGCGAATACCAATATAAGAAACTCCAGTAATGAATTCAATAACTTAAGTTGTATCGAATTTTAACAAGCGAACGACAGGCTGTCAGGCGAATGTGAAACAGGAAGCCGGAAAAGAGCGACAAGTGTCAACTTACCATCGTTCCTTCTAAGTTGCCGACCTCGTCCTCTCACGGGTCTTCTTGCATCTGCCAGCACGAATAAACACACCGCGATCACGATAAGCTTCATCTCGAGCGAATCGAGGCGAAGAGCGAAAATAAATAAAGAACTATCACTGGGTCTTCCGAAACACGGATCGAAGCAGCGAGTTAAGTAAAGGCTCGCCTGTCCGCGTGGCTCGTTTAGCTGCCTGAAGATGCGCTGGTCCATGGCTGACCCAGGGCTTACATAGGGCTGCCCCCACCACAAGCTCCTGGCTGATGCCACGCACAGGACCCCAATTACGCGCCTCTCGTCCTCGTCTCTCCCTTGCCTCTCCCTCTTTCGCTTGCAGGAAGTGCACGCAACACGGACCGAGGAAAGGAGAGGTGCGCTGGACCAAAAAAGGGAGGGAAAATAATGCGTACAGTATACCGAGTAACACAGCCAAAGAGAGAGGAGTGAGAGAGCGAGAGAGGACTGATACCAATTTACTCAAAGTAGGATTTTTTTATAATTTCCACGTATTTGGACAAATTACACCTTTTGTTTCAGAGATGTAAAGAATAATTATCGCAAAAGTTAACGATTCTTAATCTTTCTAGAAAAAAACAAGCATTGCGCAATTGACAGTTATTAAAAATCATTGGTGGTCCATTTTTTATAAACTTGAATTATACAAAATCAGTTTTAAATTTATTTTATTACTTAGTGGATAAAAAAACAAAGATACGTTTATCAAACTGAAGTTTTTCCAAATAAATAGAAATTCTTATATAATCTAGTTTAGTTATATAAATTAGATACAGTTACGATTATTCGCTATAAAAATATATTAGAATATAAATCTCAACTTATTAATCTTCGATTGAAATTGGTATTCTTCTTGAAGAGATCGAGCTTGCATGAATAAAATTTTAAGACAGACTATTAAATCGTCTTAAATTCTCAGAAAATATCATTCTCAAGATAATTTTGACATTTCATACGTTGGAAACATATTTCTTCTCTTTCGAATAAATATTTTCTTTGTAAATTTGTAAATTTTAAAACAGAAATAAACAAAAGTTCATAATTCTACATCAAAGAGGATTATGAGGATTCGAGGCTATTTCTTTTTCAGTTAGTCGACATCGGTATCAAGACGAGATAACGTTCGCGATAGTTTTCCGCCTGTTTTTTCCAGCCCTTTGACAGCCTTACTTAGAACCGGTTGGAGCTAGGAGACCTTCACGTTATCATTATGGTAATGGGAGAATCTTTGCTTGACGACACTCTTTTATGAAACAAAACTTTGCCATTTCTATTTATTTTCTGTGTATTTGTTATTTTCTAGAATACACTGCCTGTAGTCTACAATTATTATTACCACCAACTCTTGTGAACATGTTTCTACTTTTTACTTTGGATATAAATAATCAAATTTATTGTATTTGAGACCTCAAGAAAGATTTCTTAGAACATAAAGAGTACGAATGAAAATATTCGATCGATTTTGTGATTAATTTATCATATTTTAATCTGGTTATCCAATGCATAAAATAAACTTAGAATAAATCAGATTATTTTTAAGAGTTGACATTATCTCTTAATAATATTTACGAATTACAAAATTTAATGTTTTTTATGCTTTTATGTTCTTTTTGAATTATTGAGCAATTCTAAAGAAAAATTAATGGTTAGTTTAAATCGTTTATGTTTCATTAAAACAGTTATTTGAGGTGATAATATCAAAGTAACCGTTTAAAAATAAACTACATTAAAAAGATAAATTAAAATTTTTAATTAAGTTAAATAATATTGAAAAGAAAAATTGTCAAGTTATCAACTTGTTAAATATTAATCTACTAGTTTTAACGAAAAAATTAACCGATCAAACAGAAAAAAATACGCGTACGCAAGTCGCGTATATTTCTATAGTCTTTCATACGTTAAAAGTGAAGTAAGATATATATTTACAATGAGACACGTATCAATTTCCATGTCCATCTTGTTACTCTATACGAGATCGGATACGATGCAAACGTACTTAACATACTTATTAACGGCGAACAAACGTTCCTTAAGACAAAGTTGCACTGACACATGTTCTAACAGGCCAATGAATGGCTCGTCTGGTGAGACGAAGAGTCGAGCGAAGAGATTTTTAAATAGCTCAATCATAAATCCCTGTAAAAACGTGGAGAGATTACAGCAAACCTACGTAAAAAATTACTATCCGGTCGACGATAGGGAGCGGTGTAAGAGCCGGATAAAAAAAAGGATAGGCGTTCGCGGTATGAATAGCTGACTCGATCGATTGCGTGCGCGCGGGGGAAGAAAAATCGGACCGCAGATAATATGTTAAATGAGCTTAATGGTTGGAAACCGGTAACCAAAGATTTTTCTCTCGATACATTTTCGAAATCCCCGCGGTTACGACTCGTCCTTTTTCCCTCGGACGTTTTTTGTTCTAGCCCGCGACTAAGAGGAAGATCGCGAGGGGATGGTATTTTGAGAAGAAGGCACGGCAATTTTCCTTTTTAACCTTGACTTTATTCAGTATTAAGTTCATTCATTGGACACAGGCAATTTACGTTCAATTTAAATACTAAGAATAATGTTGAAGTGGACAGGTTACAAGCTTGTAACGAGGGTTGAATGTTATTTTTATACCACATCGTGACGAGAAAATCATTATATTCGTGTAACTTATTTTCTTTTTGATATTCCATTTTTTGAGATTTTATTTTTATAGTTTTCTTATGCCAAGATTCATTGCTGGAAATGTACTTTTTAATTACTTATTTTTATACGATATATAAAGCATAACGTAATGTTTTATTATTTGTAAGTAATATTTAAAAAAACCATATTAAATTTATTCCTCTGAAATACAGTTTTTGAGAATATTATTGCTTTATAATATCGTAAAAAATATATAAGTTGAATTTCAAAATATAATAAAAATAAGATTTGTTTCGTTTTGGGTAGATGTGATTCATCTTGTCGTTATCTACTAAGGAAGTCTAAAACATCAAATAACTCTTATATTTATAAAATTTATTATATCTACAAAATACCTGTATATGTAAACTTTTGAAAGAAGTACGATTGCAGATGTTTTTATAAAACTTAAAAGAATCCGATTGTGTATCTTAGATTTTCACATTAATTAAAGAAATGTATTTTTATTTCGCACGACATGGATTCGAACTCATTTGAAATAATCCTTTTAAAGCCTGGAATGTATATTCAAAAATCGCATTTTTATTAACGCAAGATACATTATTTTAAGTAACTGATTGTGTCGAAAGTAAACGATGCTCCTTGTAATAAAACGAGAGCAAGGAGAGGATGTGCTTTTCCTGGTAAAGTACTTAGGTAGTAAATAGCATCCCCTTTGGTAACCCATTAAAGATTATTTTCTTTTCGATCCCGAGCACATACACGTATGTAGCGAAAGAATTTTTAGAGAGTGCAACATACTACCCTCTTACCGAGAAAAGGCAAGAGGAAATCCAAAAAGTAAGCATAAAAAGGACGATCGAGGAGTGGAACGAAGAGCGAAATCACGTCGCGCCAAGACTTCCTTCTGAGAAAAATTAAACATGTCGAATATAACTCAACGCAAGATAAGACTAAAGGATAAGACGCATCATTTCGTGCCGGTTCGGCTTTAATTACAAGCGAATGTAAGTTTACCGTGAATGTTTGACCGCGTACCTGTATTTCGATATTGAGTTTTGCTCACTATGTTTTTCCGGATTCATCGCATTCGTAAGGAATTCTGCTTATCCTGTGTAAATGCAGGTCAATTATTATGCATTTTACTCGTTTATTTAAGTAGGTCAAGGATCGCAAATGACATTTTTCTAAATTTTAAATCGTAAAGACATAACTGTGTTTCTCTTTTCATTGGTGTATAGATTATCAGATGGAAACGATGTATCGATAGCTCGTAAGGTTGAATCGACGGAAATAGGAGTTTATCGATTATATCCATACTTAAATTTTAATAAGAATATTACTGTTATATTTGTTGTGATATATTTTAATGAACGTAATTGAACTTAACATCAATTTTATAATGAATCATTGTACAAAAGACAGGTTTCAAAACAAAATAAACAAAAAATATGGCATCTATATATTCCAGTATGTAAACATTTATTCTTTATTAAAAATTTATTCGTTAAATTTAAAAAATTTTAATAGCCAATATAGTAACATCAATTGATACGCCATTGTTATAGATTATAGATTATAGATATTTTTATTTCTTAAAATATAAAATTTAGTTTTTAAATATTTTAAATTAAACTTCATTCAAATAAATTAGATTATAATTAACGTTATTTCAAATAAAAAAGTCTCGATAAATACAACTTGGTTAATATGTAATAATCTTATAATATGTTTGAAATTCAAGGATAATTTTTATAAAAGTTAATCTTGTAGGGATAATATTATCTTTAATAAAGTATGATATTGTAAATAAGTAAATTTTAAACTATCTGCTTATACATTTTATGCATCATCAACTTTCATTCTTAATAGAAGATGATTTAGTTTTACAATAACGATTATTTTACTTTTACTCATCTAATAAATTTCTATTTTTCGTCATTATGGACAAGATATGTTCGGTCCCCTTTCAACGGCTTCTCTTTTATATATATTACACAGATGGGTTGTTTTATAAATTTTTTTTCGTGATATATACTACACACACTACTGAAAATTTAACATCATTGCCTCATACTAGTATAAGGTTTATAAGCTATTAAGCTCATCTTAATTCTGTAAAAGGAAGTAAGCAAGGACCAGTTTTTGAGTCTATTTATTTATGCTTCATGAATCAATATATGTTGCTTGGTATATTTGTTGTTATTGTATTCACGGTGAATTAAGTATACGTATAATAATATTGAAAAATTACTTTGACAAATTTTTCATTACACAAATATGTAGATAAAAAAGAAATTCAATTTTTGAAATATTTAATTCATAAATAAATTACATTTGAATAAAAGTTCATTTTATAAAAATAAATTTCATGTAGTAAAAAATTTTTAAATTAAAGTTAAATATTGTATATAAATAATATTAAAAAATTATATATAATAAATATATACAAATTTAATTTTAATTAAATTATTTCCATATTATTTTATTGATAAAAATTATACAATATACATGTTTAACGTTAGTTATTATTTAAATATCTTTTATCTTAAAAAATATCTTTTCAAATATTTTTATGTACTTTATAAATTTGAGTTCTAAAATACATAAGAAGATAAAGTTTAGTTAACATTAAGTATAAACATTTTTAATGTATGCACAATATAATAAATATACTAGAATTATTTAAATAGATTACAATTTTTATAGAATCTATTTTATTAGTTTCAAAGTTTTCCTAAGTAAGGTTTAATTTATTCCGAGTAAAAGCAGCATCTACTAGCGTAAATTTACAATTTAATCGAATAAAAAACAGAACTATCATGAAAAAATGATACAATCTAATATAATAATCCGCGGAAAGTATTTTTAATAATTTAAATGCGTATTCTAAGTTATCTAAATAAATGTGTTTTTCACGGAAAAAATGTAAAATATTATTATTCTTTTTAACTTATCTCATTAGACGCAATAATAGTCTTTCATTTTTAAAATACTGTAATCGACTAAATTATACGCGTTTTATTTACATTTTATATTACCGAATATAACGAATCAATCTTATTTTAAAACATTAGATTTTTAAATAGATACAGTAAATTCTTTTTTTTTTAATCACATCGATAATATTTTTAATCAATGGAAAATTTGCTAAGAAATCAAGGGATTGTTAATTTAAAATTTTTTTAAATAAAATTGTTTTGCTATGTCACGATGTTATATATTAGATAGATATTACGTACAGTATGTTTAATATTAATCGTATTACCGTCACCTGCCGTTGGCTGCTTTTAGCAAAACTTGTTGAAATATCCTGAGGCGACAGGTGAGATCCTTCATTTTTCTCAATCAACATTTATTATAAAATTACGAAAATCTTATTTATTACTGAAAAAATGTACTTTGTATTTTATTCGATAGTCAACTATATAAATTTCATAATTTCAAAAGTGCTACCCACTTTTACATTATTATTCATTCAAAAAATTTAAATGCATGCGTAATTTTGTAATTAGTTTAACGCTAAAAGTTTCAGTTATAAAAGGTTCGTGACATTATATACGTGTCCTAATATTACACTCAATCATTCTTCGCGCGTAAATTAATATTTAATGGCAGCTATTATATATTTTCATTTATCCGCAATGAATATATTTATTTTATTAAAAATATTATTAAATTTAAATATATGTCTAATGTAACACGATTATACGTATATTCGGTAGATTTATTACCCATGCTTCATCGATAATAAAGATGAATGACACAAATGATACGAAAACACGCGTAACAAAATTCTGTAATCGCGACGAGCGACATCCCAGATATTTCGGTTATTACGAATAACCAAGAAAGATAATGCAACATCTTTAACCGCAGTCCGTATTAAGGTTACAAATTTACGCATAAGGCGCGCGATATTTTTGAAGGCTTAAAAGAAACGCAATCGTTGAGCTTGTTATCCGTTCCGTTCATTACAGCATTTATAAAAGTATTATACATTTTCTTTTTCATTCCCCTCTTCCACTAGCGGGGAGTTCCGTTACAGGGGCGCTCGACACCGCCCGCAAAGACTGAGAAACCGTCGAGCGCCGTTAACTGTACGCACCGCGTCCTTAAATCCGGTGCTCGCCGTTGAAAAGACCAAGGTGCACGGCTCCTGGCTCGCGTCCTTGCACAAACAATACCCACTCCAAGAGCTCCGATGCACCATCGCGCAAATTATCATAACTCTTCGGCTCTCGCACCCTCTTTTTCCCTCTCTCTAACTGTACAAGGGAGCTGCCGGACTCGTGCATTCTCGCTTTAAGTTGTCGACTTTTTTTTCGGCGAAGAGAGACGAGTACGTATCTCGATCCCTTTACGTCACGATCTCCAAGGAGTCATCGAACGGCGAAGTGTACTCCGCTCTCGGGCCTTTTTGGCGCCCGCGTGCACTCGAATGTAAGGCTGGGAAGGACGAGAGGAAGCGGGATGACATTACTTGCTCGTTGAACCTCGTAACTTTAGACTAATCGTACCGCGAATCGCTTGTATTTTTTGAAAGCTGGATGCCGTGTAGCTGCGTCATTGAGCTTCGGGAGTAGCTATTTTCTCCTGGATGCGCTTTATGCAATCTTGTTTATACAACATCGCGCTCATGACTCGTGTTTAATTTAATCCGCGGACGCGTAATGCTTTGCAGAATCATTCATGGTATCGCGTGCGATCGCGACAAAATATTCATGATCTGAAAACTGGCAGATACTCGTACTGGTATCCGCTGCTTGCTCGTGGTTCATTTTTAAGTCGTTTCATAGCGATTGATTAGCTTGTAGAATTTGTCATTTTTAATCGATTGAAGCTGGATTAAAATTCTCGGTTTTAATGGATTCTATACGAAAGACTAGAAGTCTTTGGTCAAATCTTTACCAATCTACTTAGATCTTTTTAAATATTTGCTTTGGTAGTTATCGTTAAGAAATATAGTTAATTAATTTTTTTTTTATTAGAATATTTTTTAAATACGGTTACAATAAAAAATAGTAAGCTCTTTATATTGGCTATTTAAATATGTCAAATTATAGATTTATTATAATTAAAAACTCTTGAATCAAAAGTGTTGTTTGATGTAAGATTATTTTTAATTTAAAGCTACTTGATCATGATTGAGATGTTTCTTTTTCCGGTGACTGAATAAATTTAAAATCGTAAATTTAAAAGAAGCTGAAATATTAATTATGATTTTTAAAATGATTTTTGAAAGCAATATGCCAGAATCATTGAAGATAATGAAAAAGATGAAACAATTATTTAATGTAAAACTTGTATAAGTTATGTTTATATTCAAAGTTATATATTTCATTGATGTATTTTGTATCAGTACTAAAACATAAATAGGCTAACCATATTTTTTTTAATAAAATTCGAGTTGCGATCTGAAATCATTTAACATCTTAGTATGCTACTTTGTATTCAAATGATACTAGAAAAATAATGTTATTAAAGAATGTTTTAATTAAAATTTTAATGAAAATCATTAATTTAAAAACAATTTTTTTATAATAACAGGTTAGTAAATCACAGCGATATTTTTTCTAAATATATATCTTCTATATGTAAAACAATGTTCGCCAATTATTCAAAGATAATACAGACAATGAAATTATCTTTAAAAAATATCTAAATCGTAAAATGTAAAATCAAAAAATTTATCAAGATGGAAAAATGTTAATGAAGATGAGTATATCATTACTAAATAAATTTATATAAATCAATGTACATTTCAGTCAGACAAGGCAAGACTTATTCTACTTAAAAAGATGCATATCTAAAATCTGGTATTATATCTGACTTATATCCGAGGGTAGAATAGCGTTTTAAAGTTTTTTAGGTTTATTTGTTAAGTTGTTTCAGGTCAGAAAGACCGAACAAGATGGCTATTATCCTTATCGTTTATTTTGCAAGATTGGAAAAGAGTTAAATTTACCCTTCACATGAATCTCGTCACACTTAATTTGTCAAACTTAAAAAACTAAATGAAAATTAAACTTGTAATGATAATGACATGACTCATTAATAACAGGTATCGTTTTTTTTTATTTATTTCATAAGAAACAAGCTTACAACAAAAAGAAAATTATTTGTAGATTGGTAAACATTGGGTAGACACGATAGAGTTATTTTATTCTTTTCAATTTTTTATACAAGGAGTAGTACAACATTATATCTCTTTTTAAATGTAATTTTCATATAAAATCATATTTAATGTAAAGAAAAATTTCCGCGGTACACAGTTTGTTTAGTGAAACCAGTTTAATTTGAGATAAAAAAATTATCAAACAACTTTCATCATATGTTACGTTGATTTCTGTAAATTAGTAATAATCAGACAGTGCGCAAGTACATAAAGTATACTTTAGTAGCGATATAAAGGATGGGTTTTTAATGAGCAGTAAGTGTTTTGTGATTCATCTGTAAAATATCAGTTCTGATAGAGGAGTTTAGTATGGTAGGTGCATGTCACGTATCGTATTCCGTTCATTGAACGGATCTCTGAACTCATCAATTATGATTAATGGATTTGCATTTTTTTTTACAATTTTCAATAAAATTCATCAATTTTTGTTAATCAATTAATAGCGCGGTATGGAGATTTTTTAATTTAAGATAGAATGAAAAATTATCGAGACACATTAATTTAATTTATATCTAATTTTATTTTTGTAGGATAAGTTCCAACTAAAGATATCAAAAGAATTTGTTTCTTAATTATTTAGTTTATTTATGTTAGTATGAGATTTAAGTATTAATTAATTTTAACTTTTTCTCTCGTGAAAGATTTAACTATTTTTAATTTGCTGATTTAAAAAATTTTTTATTAGGGAAGAATATGAACATTTTATATTACGTATTTTAAAAATTAAAACTTATAAACTTCATAAAGTTCAAGTTTAGTTTTATAAAATATTATTTCTGAAGCATCTATTTCATGACTCAGTTTCAAGAGTGCAGATAAATAGTAGTATAGCTAACTCTAATAACTTTGATTTTCATTCGTTTAATTTATAGTTTAATTTAAATATTATAGAAACTTGAATACATTATAGTTACTTCCTTTGCAATTTCTTTGCATAAAAATATATTAAAATATTTTTTTAAAAATAATTTATCGATTACTTTAAAAATAGTTTTTTAGTCTTTTTTATTTTTTGAAAACACTCATTTAAAAAATCCTAGTTTTATAATCTTGCAACCTATCAAAACCTTATTAAGCTAATTAGATGTAAACTTTTATTAAAAATGGATAAACATACTTAATAAAATATTGTTTAAAATTCACGAAAAAATTTTTTTGTCTAACCAATAATGCAGAAATGCATAAAATCGTATTATAATCTTTTAATGGTTCATATTTCCTTCAGTGTAATAAACATGACTGAAATTTCTACTTAAATTTTGAGACTAGTAAAAAAAATGATTTTCATTCATGATGAACTTTTAACGATCTAAGATTAATTTGACGTAAACTACTAAAATATTTTGAATTTCTTATTTAATCAAATATTTGTAACGCGATCTTTGAATTTAATGGCGCCATACAAATGATTATAGAATCCTATAAGTCAATAAGATAAAGAAGATAAATGACGAAGGTCTAAGAAAACCAGCTCATCCCTACCTACCAGATGTTAAAGGTATTTCCATTTCCAAATACAGCATAACAATATTTGCATCACATTGGACCATAAAATTGCATAAAAATGTAATAAATCTCAATCTTTCAGATTTATTTTTACAGTTTGCAAAGCTGTTTTTTTAAATTAAAGAATGTTTATTTTCATTGCTGTAGGAAAGTTTAAATTAGCCAAGAAAGTTCGTTAACGAAATTGATAAATTAATTATAAAAAATCGTAAGAATGTCGGTTCTAATAACGTTATCTCGAATACAAAGAACATAGAAAGATAAACCGAGAAGGGAAATACCGATTGCGTGCAGATGATATCAGTTGCTTTCTACGATGCAATTACGCAATTAACGCAAAATAAGCTATTATCGCTTGTCCGATGCAAAGTGTCTTTCCTCCCGCAATGGCGTTTTTAGTGGGTTATAAAACGTGGTCCGCGTGCGTGCGAAAAACTGCAAGCGTAATCCTTAGTAAGCAGACTATATCGAAGAGATCCAACAGCGGTGCTCGACAAAAAAAGAGGAAAAAAACCCATGAAGGGGAAGGAAAGAAGATAGAGGAACGAGAAGAAGAGGAGGACGAAAAGAATTCGGCTGCTGCATGGCTTCCGAGACTCGGGGAATGCTTGGACTGCACTGACCGGACGCTTGGTTTATGCACTCGGAACGACGAGTTGGGCGCTGTTTGTTTTCCTTCGATTTATTTTTACTTGTTTATTCTTCCTCAGGCTTATTTTTTGTTTCCTTCACCGAATAAATATAGTAAGATGAATTTAGTAAACTGGATTTCGATACTTTATTTTTGATAAATTTCTACAGAGACAGAAATTTATTTTGATGAAAAAATATTCTCTTAATAATTTTAATTCAAAAATATGTACGGATTTTATGTTTCATTGTCGAGAATATTTATAGTGATTTAGCTTTTTCGATTCCGAGATTAATGTTTAAACTAATTTTTATCGGATTCGATAGCTAATTTTTTTAATACAGCAATACGTACTTACGATAAGTTAGTAAGGTAAATTTTTAAAGGCTATGGAATTAATTTAAGTACGGAGAAAACCAAAAAAATTCAAATCGTCTTACTTTTACAAAAAAATAATATTTATTACTCCTACTAATTATGAAAAAATTAAAAAAAGAGACAAATAAAAATTCATTCTATAAAAATGCTTCTAAATCGATTTTTATTAATTAATACATTGTATAAATAAAATGAAAAACTGTCACAATTACACATCATTTTAATGGCATTCATATTAAATATAAAAATATCGTTAAAAAGGCAATGTTTTTAGCGTAATATTTTATAGATATGTTTCCTGTGGAATTTTAACCGTAATTGATTTTGAATTTTATTAAAGTCATACTAGAAATAAATTCAATTACTTATCTTTAGATCTATACCAATTGAATCTTAAAAAGCAGTTTGTATTCGAATGTAATGGTATATTTTTTTATGAAACAAGTTTAAAGCTATGTGAATTATACAAAGAAGTTGAGATAAGAATTAAATTCTTATCTTTCACTACGATTTAAATTTGGAAAAAGAACTACAAGTTCACTAGTTTTCTGATATCGCATTAGAGCATTGATCTAAGGACACGTACGTAAAATCCGAATAAATTCCAATGACTCTGGATTATTTTATAGGATAAATATTTTTTTAGTAGGTAATTTATTCTTATATACTACCAAATATAAATATGTAGAAATTATAATGAAAATTAATAAGAGTTTAGCCGTGAGTAAATATTGGATATTGAATTAAGTAAATGAAAATTATTAACTTTGCTTATAAATCTATAGTGATAAAATTTATGTACACAATAATTATCATACCATTGTAAAAACTCTACTCGCGGCTTTATTAGTAATAAAGACAAAGTTAATATTTTCGTGTTTATATAATTTTTATTTCGTTTATATTACGCAATATTTTTTTATTGAACTTTTAAAATAATATAAAATTGTTGCGTTAAGAAAATTTCTTGTGTTCGAATATCATCGATATCTATAATTTTACGATTCTTTTCAGAAAAAATATAATTACTAAATGATATACTAATATTAAATAACACTATTTTCAATAGAACAAATAAATTCTCTGACTTTATACTAAATACAAAATACAAGATGAAAATTGTTAATTAATAATTTTAATAAATATAATAAGATATTTTTTAATAAATATAAGTTACAATTATCAAATGCATTAGAGAATTATAAGAAAATAATTGATGAAATGAAAAAAATAATCTTCTTCGATAATCATTTAGCTGTTAAAAACTATAGCTTATATTAATCGCACGCTCGGTGAATGCACGTTAAAAAATAATAGGAGAAAAAAGAGGAGAATCCTTTATTAGAATAAAGTAAAAAGTTTCTGCGAAAAAATTTATAGTGCTTCGAGTTCCAAATATTTTGGTTCATCTTCCTTTTTATTGCAGTACTAGCAGACAGAGAAACGAAGAACGCAGATTTGTTTTCGCTCGTGTGAAGTCCAAAAAAAGACAAGAGGCCGCCGCGATTCGTGTCGCTCTTATCGCTCGTAAAGTTTGTCGAGCAAGAAAAAAAAGGGAAAAGGCGAGAATGGCTCGCACATCGAAGGACATGAAACTCCCCCAAAACTCGCTTCCTGGTCGTGGTCAATGAGTCAGGATGAAAATAAAGCTGGTGCGCATCTCGATGTCGATATTTTTAAGATTCGTATATAGTGCAGTGGGACTTTCCGTTATCTTTAGGTCTTCGCGACCTCCGCAAAACAGTTATATCCTGAAAATCCAGGTATTTTACGCAAGGTATTTTTATGTATACACTTATGGTCGATTCCGATTAAGTCAATTTACGCGTGGTAAGAACGATAATATTCCTCGAGGACAAGGAAAATACAGATTGGAGTTACGTTGTTAACGCCGTCGACCCGATTTCCCTTACAGAGATCTTGAGTCATTTCTATTTATGGAAAAAAGTCGAAAAACAAAGTGGAAATAAAATAGTAGAGATGTAGACTAGGGAAAAGACTCCGAGTTACGCAGAGGAAGGTTCCATCGAGAAAGCTTTGGGAGAGTCAGCGTCATTCGTGACTCGAATAGCGTATTTCTCGAGGTTTTCGAAGGCGGTAATATCCTCCCTCGACCTTGGGTCTGAGTTACCGTCAGGCTACTCGACATGTACACGTGTACATATGTATTATAACGACGAAACGTAAGAGTTACCCGAACTACGACAGACAATTGACGTCGAGACCCTGAGGGCGTCGTTTTGCTGTCACGTTAAACTTTCGAAAATTAAAGATCTCACTTTAATCTTTAATCTTTCGCTCTTTACTTTCAGTTATTATAAAAAGGGAGCGTGCTCGATAAAGCAATAAAATACCTAATGCTGCAATAGCAACTAGCAAAAAGTTTTGCAGTTTTGAGCGAACGTTAACTAAAGGACACGCGATAAATTATATTCCTGTCACGGCAACTGACGAAATGATTAGATGCGATAAACTGTATCTATATATAATACAAACTTTCAGTAACACACTTAATATTGCTTCACTTAGTCCTTTGATTTTGATCAATTTATTTAATCTTTTAAATTTATCGTTAACTACCTTCCGTCAAGAATATTTCAAACTTTAAATACGATTTCAGCGCCTATCAATGAATTCTCAAATTACAAAATTTATCCTGAAAATTTATTTTTGGTTAAATATGAATTGCTAGATAATTCGATAAAATTAATCGGTGAATTTATTTGAATATAAAATAAATGTAAATTTTAAGATAGAATGAAAACCAAACGCATCGTTTTACGCAAAATTAATTTATTAAAATTAAGGATTAATAATTATGCACAAAATGTATCCGAGTAAGTAGAACGTGCTTCAAGCCCTTGGAATTGTTCATTAAAGACGTAAAAATATATTTCCCGTGATTCATGACACACTTTTTTCTTGCACTAAAAATTCCAAAGTCCTTACGAAACTGATTCGTCGACTATCTGCATAAACGTGCAAAACTTTTATAATTCAATTCGAGGCATACATAAACAGATGACAGTCGGCTTTTACCAAGGGTGCAATTCACCTGAAATACAAAAAAGATAAATCCAGAACGAAGAAAAGCTTTAAATGAAACGACCAGTAACAAAGCATATCTAATAGCAGTTCGTGATAACGTCCGCACCAATTAACGAATATCCGCGTAACCAAGTGTAGGAAACTCGCTCACGTTCCAGATGAATTCTCGCGGTACAAAATTACTTCGGATGCAAATCGGCAAGGTGCTTACGTACGCGACGTGTCCGCAGCTTATTTACATTCCTGCTGGAACCGAGTATCTTCTTTTGTCACGTGTACACTATTTTTGCACTTGGCCTCCGTAAACCCACGCTCATGGCTAGACGAAGACCAGAACACATTTTTAAATTCAACAGCTTTTCGCGCCGATGATGCACTGTCTTGCCATTTTCAATGGAATTCGGTAGGAGGATAAGCTATAAAACTGAACTTATTTGCATATTTTTAGGCGCACGTGTGTTCTGACTTTGATATCGACCAACAAAAGTTTTTAGAGGTTGTACAAAGTATCGCTTCGCGTTATTGTTAAACATTAATTGTACTCGTTTTGCCAACGAGATAATCGACCTACCGAGTGGATTTGATATAGGAATTTACGAATCGTGACTTCAAATGCAAAACCATCTTTTGTTATATTTAAAAAATATTTATTCAAATACTGTATAATTAATGATTTCATATAATTAATAATAACATTCGTTCTGTATAAAATTTATATTTATTTATTAAAATCTAACGCAAAGTTCTTAGATTTAAACACAGATAATTTTATTTTCATGTTGTTCTTAATGCGAATTCTATAATATATATGACCTCAAAGCACAAACTTCACTCATAGAAAATCTCCTGGAATTTATACTTACCGTTAAAAAATCTATTTATTTCTTCTCTTATGGCGGAAATATTTTATTTATAGTCAATCTAGGACTATGATGTACAACAGGTTTCCACTGAACAAATAATCAATTGAAACTTGCTCCGGAAGAAAATCCTGTTAGTAGGATCTGTTATTATTTTGAATAATAAGAAAAATAAAATATTCATTTCATTTTATAAAATGTTCTTTAAATAAAAAATAAATATCAAGGTTGAATAAATATATTAATCTAATAACGGAGTTTAGTACTACAAGGATTTACTCATATTCTTATGTTTTTAAGTGCATCACATATTTTCAAGCTTTAAAACTGCCATAAACAACAGAAATACAAGTGAAAAACATTTCTTCTTACTTAATGTTGTGCATTAATTAGTTTTTTTATAAAACTTTGCCATAAGTTTTCAGAATGTTTGTTTTTGAAGTCGTGAATATTCAACAAGAAGAAAAAAGATTTTTATAACATTTAAAATCAGATATGTATGCGAATAAAATTTCAAAAGTAAGTTACTCGTCTACTTAATGTATATTTTATCTTGTATATTAGACAAACTATGGAAAATAATAGAATCTATTTAAATTATTTTAAAGATAACGAATTTTTAAATAGATTTTATATAGTTTTTAAAGCGTAAAGATCGATGCATCACCTAATTCTTAATATAATTAAAAAATATTCTTTTTTAACTTCTATTCTTATATTCATTTTCATTTTAATAAATTTAATGCCTAGTCAAAAATAGATTCTTTAATTAACATTTATTATTGGCCGCATTTTATAATATTTTAAATACAGGTGGAAATTTTTATACTTAATTAATTTTTACAGTAAGATCGTTTTTCTGTAATTATTTATAATGTACTTTAACAACTTTATGTAAGCTATTGAGTGGCTTAATAAATTTAATTATTTAGTTATTATCTACACATTTTTTAAAGTGCTCATTGGATTTTCTAAATTTAGCTCAAAGGAACTTTATAAAATATTTTTATGAAATTAAAATCTATTTTTGCGTAATTAAAATCATTAAATTATATATTACGTCGTTTTGTACACGTGTCTCTATAAATTAATTAAACAATAAATTTAATTACACATCGTAGAGTTTCCAGTGCATACCATTAAATATAAATACAAGATACACCTAAATAAGATCAAACAGTAGTTTATCTTCTTAAACCTATTTTTGTATCTTTTTAAATAAACAGGTAAAAAACTTTGCATATATATATCAAAATGTCAATTCTTAATCTTCATACAAATATTCACTAAAATAAAAATAAATTGTATAATCTTCTTTTAATACTTAACATATATCATTTGATTTTTTATTATTTTATTATTTTTCTCAATAGAAAATTTATACAAATTCACAGTATTCAAATTACAATTGCAAACAATTATTTTAAATTACATCATTTGTCTTTATTAAGACGATCATTTATAAACATATTTATTTTTTATTATATTTTTATTCTTTAATGAATGAATACTAAGAAATAATATCTAATTTAATCTAATGCGTAGATAACTTGAACAAATGTATTTTTATTATTTTAATGAAACATTATTTTAATGAAAATTTAGTCATTATTTTGAAAATAATTAATAAACCAATTATTTCTGATTATGTAGATTTATTTTTAAAAGTTTCGTAAATGTTATTTAGTGGTAATGTAAGTTTCATAAATTCTAAACTGGTTTTTAAATAAAAAATGAAATTTACAAATTTTAATAATAAGATTATAGCTTAGAAGTTTGAATATTCTATTCTGAATATAATTTAATTTGTTTTTGATACATGAGTTAACATTCATTCTTATTATATTGTTAATATCTTACAGATATAGAAATATTAAAAATATAAATAACCTATTTATAATAAATAAAAGCTTTTAACTAAATAATTTTTTTAATTTATCATATTTGACTCTATGTTTAATACTCAATAATTATAATATTTTGAAATACTATAAATGCATAAAAATTATAAGAATTATATACCATAAAAATAAATTAAACATTTAACATTTTATTAATTTTTATAATCCTAGAGATGAAAAAAGAAATAAATTTTTCTTGAATGTGAATAAATTTTTAAAACCTAATTAAATAATAGTACTATTCATTAAAGATAAAAGTGTTTCATTCCATAAAGAATAATAAATTCAGTGTATACAATAACATATAAATAATACTAAAGTTTTATTTATTTTTTATTATAATCTATTACTTAAACAATAATCTTTAATAAAAAGGTTTGAAATTATAATTTTTAATTTAATTATTGAAATAATATATTTCGAAATAATAACAATACATTATGACATCTATTTAAATTATACAGAAGTGATCTTCAAGATTTAAACTTAATCACCGTGTGAACATTTCTCGAGAGCGTTCGAAACTACTTGATAAACGAATCGTATATGCGATTATGCTACTGTAAGTTTTTCAAAATCTGATCGGAAACCCAAGGTTAAACAAAGTTATGAGCATCTTCTTACATGTATCTATTCCTGAAATCGAGAAAAATGACAACAGAAAATGTGTGTACAATAAGTTTTTCATAAGTATAGATTTTATATTATGGAATTTAAAATTATTTTATAAAAACATTTTTTTTTTGGTAAATTAAATTTGTCGAAAAATTATAAAATCAATAAATATAGATTCATTTTTTATTAAATTATTAAATACAATGTTTTTTTGCATATTAGTTATAGGTCACATTGATATAACATGTATCGTATTGTAAATTAAAAAAATATGTTTTTTGAATAACAGTAATTTGTATTGTGATAAGTTAAAAAATGAAATTATACTGAAAATATGTACAACAACATTATAAAAAAGTACAGTTAAAATATAAATGATCAGTTTTATCATTGCTTTCATGATTCTGATAATAAAATGAAATTATTTTATGGTAGAATCGTCATTCATGATTTGCGAAAGACTTTTTTTTTTAATTCCAGATTAACGGTTGGTTCGTATTGTTGGTCACTTCCTTGTGAATTTTCCATTAATATTTATCGAAGCAATAAATACAAATAAAAAATATTGAAATAATTTCGATACAAAATATTTTTATATGATTCTTCATAATTTTTAGTCGTTAGAACCTTAAGAGTTTTGTAGTAATCATACATATATTTTGTTCTAACGTAAATAACATATTCTTTAATTAATTTTCAATTTTTGTTAAGCTTAAGAACAATTTCTATATTTTATATAAATGATTTTATTTAGCTCAATATTCTTTATATAGTTATAGTTTCTAATTTTTTTTACTTAATAAATTTATTTTAAAAAAGTATTAAAAATTATATGTTTATTAAGATTTAATACATGATTTTTATTACAAGATTTGGTAATAATTTTTTTACAAGAATTTAGTTTGGTATATAAAATTTCGTAATAGTAATAAATCAAATTTTACTGATCATTATAAAAAGAATTATTTAGTGTTATAAAACTACCTTACATTATGAAAAGTAAAAGAAAACTAAACTTTTATTCCTTTTTATTTTATTCAAGAATTGTAAATTTCAAATAAGCTTAATTTAAAATTCAAAATAAATATGAAATTTTTATTCAGGTAATTAATATTTACGTATGATACAGTAAAATATTTTTAACGCCAATAATATGTGTCACAATATCATAATGTTTCTCGATTATCGTGTTCAGAGTAATTTTTACGGCAGAATTCTTATTTTATTTGAAAATTCTTCGCGAATTCTATAAGGCTTAAAAAGATTATCTCAATTGCTACAATAAATATCTGTATACTACATTCATTTATTTCGCAGCAAAGGTATGGAAAACTCCGCAGCTCACAAAACTAATGATGCTTGCATTTAAGGCACCGCTAAGCTATCCCCAAATAATTCGTACACCACCTAAAATCAGATCGAAAGTATCCTTTCAAACATCGTGTACATCGTACCATACATACTTTTATCCTGATTGAAATAAAAAATAATCAACTAGAAGGCAAAATTCACACACACAGTTGAATAAAGGAAAAAGGATAAAAGAAAGGGAAAGAAGAAAGACAGAAGGATGGAGATATTTCGAACGGTAAAATTGCGGCGAGTCGTGTGACGACAAGAGTCAGATACGTACAGAGGCGGATGATTGATAAAAAAAGGTTGTGCGCAATAATCAGAAAAAGATAAAAAAAATACCTTCCCCATCCGAATCGAGTCGAAACCAGAAGAAGAATTAAGCCAGGACAATTTCCGGGACCATTGGATTTCGAAGAACCGGTGGGTGAACGTTTATATGCGTCGTTTTGTCGATCTCATCATGTCCCGGTCAGAGGCCTTTAAGGATTGTTATGATCCTTGGATATATGGATCATCACATATAAAATGAAGCTTGAAAATCTGAAATTATTAGCTCTATACTTTGTCGATTTCACAAGTATAATTTAAACATCAATTTTTGATATCTTATATTAATCTGAAAAGCCATTCGTGAATTCAAAATAAAATTTGACACTTGAACAGTGCAATTTTAGAGAACTACCATAATAATAAGATTTTGAAAAAATTTTATTTCAACAACTAAAAATATTTTTATACTTAAAAAGTAAATTAATTAAAGGAACTATATAACTATAATTGTAGATTAAGATTTCTGTTATCAAATAGTTTGTATATGTAAGTATAAATTCAATGAATTGCACGAATTTATGATTTCTTTATAAATTTATATTCGGAAAAATATAAAAAGAATTATAAATTTTGTAATTATTACTTTATAAATATTCAATGAATATTAATTTATGAATAATTATGTAATTGTTATTATAAATAATTAAAAAGTGATTTCAAAGAAAAGCAAATATCAAATACACACTACAAGTTTATAGTTTTACCGGTAATTAATAAACTAACAGTAATATTTTTTACTTAATTTACTATAACTCCTTTTGAAAGAATTAGTTTTAAATGCTTTTACATCAGAAAAGCGTATACACCTATCAATTATTTTATGCTAATATGTAAATATAATATTAATATATATTTACAAAGAAGTACTTTTATATTACTCAATTTGTTTTTTAATCTGTTTTTGCAATTAAACAAAAATATAGATTGCTTGATTTTACGATTACAAGCTTATTAATTCAGATCAATAAATCTATTACAATTTGTAATTATTCTTTTTAATACTTTAAAAATCAGAAATACTCATTTTAAACTCTATATTTATATAAAATTTCAAAATTTTTATTCAGATTTTAGTTTTAAAAAGAAATATACATAAAATATTATCAATATTTAAATAAATAATTGAAGTCGGCCCAGCACATTAATCAATTACTTTTTGAAAGATTTTGACAAATTTATAAAAAAAATTATTAAATTAAAAGTAATTAATTGTAACATTTAATATAAAATTTTTAATACTCTTCCTTAAAAATTAAACCTGTACTTTATTATATAATTATTATTGTATTATTTCGTGATAAAATGTAAAAGGTGATCAACAATTAATTTAAATGTTTGTAATTTATAAAATTTTAAAGATTATAGAAAAGATAAGTATTTTGTATCAAAAATCCAATACAACGTATTTATGATAAATTACGAATTTAATGAAGAGAATATTATGTATTAAATTATGATATTATGCTATCCCTCTATATTCAAACATATTATAAAAGAGATTATATTTTGATATTAATTCATAAATTGATAAATTAAGTAAAAATGCATATAAGGAAATTAAATGATAAACACTAATGAATAATACAAATTGTTGTTATTACTGAATTTTTTATTTATTCCCTTTTACTTTTTTACAGATCATGGCGAGTTTACGATCCCTCTCAATTTTTAAACAGATGGAACTATATGTACATACAGTGTATAATTTTAAAACTTTCAAAAAGACTTGTTTTTGTGTCGGTAATTAGATGTTTAACATCACACATTTAAGGCCTACAGAAAGTAGGCTTACGTAATAAATTTAGTAAAGATGAAATAATAAAAACATGAACATCTGGTATATCATTTTCATAATGTATTTTTAGACATAAAATAGAAGAAGTAAATTTTATAAATCAAAATTTAATTTTCATTTTATTTCTAGTATCGATATGATGTTTCTCAAGTGTACTTTTAATTTTCATATTTTATTATGAATGTTAAAATGTAAAAAAAATATTTTCTTTTAATACTGAGTTTGATATCTTAAATTAATACTCTCAAATTACTTTTTTTTTAAAATACAGAGTAACTTTTTCAATTGTTATTTTTTATGATATAAAAGATTTGTAAATGTAAGTTTACTTTATATTATTATAAACTTGTATGTAGTACGAGTTAATTAAAAAAACATAAGATATTTTTAAATATTCGTATCATAAAATTTTTTTTATTTTTAATACGTATATAATTACCTAATAAATCATTACAGGCTTTATTTATATGCAAATACTACAACTAACCTAAGGTGATCTATAATAGATTGTAGATGACTTTTGTAGATTGCTTAGATCATTCCAATATTAAAAAATTTATAGTTTCAAGAAATTTTTCTTTGTATTAAAATTTCTTAGAAATGAAATAGTAGATTAAGAACTATGATACTTATAAATAAATATTTTATGTATATTTTAATATATTATAGTATCATTCTAGATGAGAATCTGAGCACAATATAATGAACATATCTGATTTTACAGGGAATATCGACCTGTGTTTTTATTAAGTTACGTTAATATAGATTTGTTTTAAAATTATATTTTATTTACATATAATACTAGTATCAATATAAATAAAGTAAATAGTAAAAATAATATTAAACAATCTGAAAAAATAATATTTTACATTACGGTGTAAAATTTATAAATTATTTTATTGAATTTCTTTTATATAGAAACATATTTTTTAGTTTTAGCCATTTTTAAGAAAAATTAATAATAATTGATTAAAACCGATAGATTTTATACAAATATGGAATCTAAATATAATATTCTGTAACATTTATGTAGTACTTACGAAACTTATATTTATAAATATTCTATTAAAAAGGAAATTCATGCATCTGTACAAAGTGTATAGAATATAAATAATAAATATATAATTTCTAATTTAATCCGAACACACCAAAAGAGATTATCCAATTTTTATTGAATAAATACTTCTAGTATTACATTTTCAGAATTTTCAATTATGAATGTTAATTTAAAAAAAATTTTAAATTATAGATATAAGATTTTATAATGCTTATTTCAAACATTATAAAAATCGTTTACAAATACGTTGTGTGTTTTTCAATGATTAAAATAGATTTCAATAATTTGTAAATTAATTTTTTTATTAAGAGTCAAATAACTTATTAAGTTAGTGAATTTATTACGTATTTTTCTTAAATTTATATTAATATTAGTATAAAGTACAAGTGAGACCTATTAAATCATTGATTTACCCAAAAAAGTTGAAAAATAATATTGAAACAATTTTTGTTCATTTAATTTAATGTTCTTTCAAATATGTCAATGTATTTCTATTTTTAAGTTACATTATAATAGTAAAAAATCTTAATCTCTATTTCTAGATCTTGATATTACAAGGTTTAAATTTAGTAACTACCTCTGGTAAACTCGGTAAATTCGCAAGTGATCATTATCAAACATATGATTGTCATTATTTAAAAAGAAGCGAGAAAAAAATTTACCATCCACGCGTGGACCTCCAAGACGAACACATTCAGCAGCAGCATATGAAGTCGCCATCAATATAAAAAGAAGAGGAGAAAGAATTAAGAAGCCCTGCGGTCTGCATCAGAGATATCGCTGAAAGGGCCTTATAGTTCAATGATCTTCGCCTCGGCTGCGATTATACGCATATTATTAATGTTATACACCGCATAAATGCGTGTAAACACGCGGCGGTATGTGCTATATTACAAGAGGATCGGTAAGGGTAAGGATTCGACTTTGCTGGATAAACCGTACAAGTGACAAAGGATCGTCCACGCGTGTTTTAGATACTCGTGGTTTGGCTCTCACCGAAAAGGATACGATCATTCGAACAATTTGTACTGCCTCGCAAATAATCCTGTGCAGGGATCCGCATATTTATGTCGACTTTTTCTACGAAACCCTGTCCCTTCTCTCATCGCTTTTGTGTCTTTCTTGTTTCTCTTGCTTTCTTTTTAGGTGCTTTTTTGAGTTTTACTTTTTGTAGTCTCGCAATCTATTTCGCTTTCTTTTATTCTCAAAGTTTGTTTCCTGCTTCATGCTTCTATTTTTAGATACTGATTTTCGTAAAGCATTTAATAGAGTATAGTTATTATTATTATTATTATTATTATTATTATTATTATTCAATTAAAAACTTTATTTTATTTTTTAAACACATTTTAAAGTTTATTTTAACATAAATTAATTAGTAGACGATACTTTAATTTAATTTTAATCAATTTTAATCGATAAAATTATTTTATTCTATTTTTTTCAAATTACTTACTTTTATATATTTAATTATTTACATATTTTTTATTATATACATATTTCAAACATGAATTTATTTTCCCTTTACGAATTTCATATTTCATCATAATTTCATAATACAAACACTTTATTTTTCTAATACATTTTAATATTTCAAATTTTTATAAGCATCATCGAAAATAAAACATACTTAGAATTAACTTTTAATAAAAAATATTAAATAAATATTACATTATTAAAAATATTTATATTAAGAAAAATTAATTTTTATAAATACTATATGAATATTTATTTTTATTATTTATTCTTAATTTTCTATTGTAACTTATATTTGACCGATATGTTTTTTATATCATGTTGAAACATCTAAAAATTATTATTAGACAATATTTTTTTACTGTTATAATAAAGAATTAAATATTAGATATTTAATTTTGTTTAAAATATGTTTTTTTTAATATTTTTTATATAAAAATTTTTAATCATGAATATTCATGATTTTAGCACAGTCATACAATAATTTTATTGACAAAAATATCAAAATTAATTTTTGTTGCATGTAATAACTTACTGATTAGATATGTTCTAAAGATAATATTTTCTTACTAATCAATTATTTTATGAAATACAAAGTATGTACTAAAATTGATTATTAACATACTTTCAATTAACATAATATATTATATTGATTTATTCAATCAATTTATATTATATACGATCAACGTGATACATTCTTTGTTGATTAACGATGGGAAAATATTAAGCACAAAACATATTATATATAAATATAAGTATAACTAATGATTGATATCACTTTTACTACATTATGCCGATGCAATCTATATCTAAGATGTATAAGTCATGCACATATGTACTCGGATCTTTTGAGTATATTTTACAGTATTTAATTTAAGGTGGAATTATTATTGAATTTATTATAAATATAAATTTATTAAAAATTCATATTTAATACATTTTAAATAAATGGACAGGACTTTTATTGCTTAATTAATTATAATTTAACAAACCACAATATTTGAAAGACAATTTTTAGTTTAAAAATTACACGCGAAACAAAAGATTAATTAATCGTTCTATTTAATATATTTTGAATATTTAAAAATAACTAGTTATTTTATAAAGTATAGAATTTACTTAAAAATTTTAATGTAACACTGAATATTCGAGAATTCATATTTACTAGTATTTAATAATTTAAATGTAATTTAATTTCAACTCGTTGAATAAATATAAAAACGTATATTGATAACCATTAAATATTTAAATATACTTGAATTATTTGATTAAATCTATTTTTTACTCTAAAGTCAATCTCTTTCTACACGACAACAAGAGAACTCTAACTAATGAGCTTTCAAATTTGATTTACCGATGGTGTAACCACTCCTTGACAGGATTTAAAAAATCTAACCGTTGCTAAAACAAGATTTGCAAATCGATTATTCTTAAAATGTGATGAACTAACATAGTTTGAAAAGTCAAATTTATGTATTATTGTATCAGTATCAACATATAAACTATGCATAAATTATTAAAATTAAACGTATACAAATGTCACGTGTAGGAACCTTTTATCTCGTGCTAATAATTTAATTATTAAAAATCTATAGCTTCTTGAATTTTTATTTTAAAGAAAAACTAATAACGGTAATAGATAGGCTTGAATAATGTACAGGCAAATAATAATGACTCTTTTATATTTTTGTTCATTATTCCAGGCATCTTCTTCCTTTTTTATATACAAGTTGTCTCTTCGCGTACATTTCTCTTTTCTTCTCTTTCCATCTCACTATCATCGTCGTACGTGCCGCAACTTGCAAACTTTTTTCTTCAATTTATTTATGCTCGCCTCCTCCTTTAACCTTTCTTCAAATCCTATCTCGCGTCGTCGTCCTGTACTCGTGTACATGAGAACACTCGTTCGAGAAGGCCCTGGAAACGCGTGGACCGAACCCCCAATCCGGTCTTTTAGGCGCGCGAGAGGAATGCGATTCTCGATCTCTGTTCCAGGAGAAGGGATGGGAAGGGAGAACAACCATGCAAAAGCAAAACGAACCGCGGTTTCGATGGGCTAACAAAGACAGAGAAAAGCATTATATATATAGAATTTATAATATTGAATATACTTAGTAATCCATTAGATCATGTTAATCGATGATATTCATAGTCTTCTATTATGTGTTAGTAACCTGCAAAGTCCTAACGGTATATGGCAAAGGGTTTTCTTTTTGCACACGCATGGCTTCTTTGCATGTGATAAAAGAATAATATTGAAAATGTGAGTATATTTACTATCTATTTTCTCGGAGACGGTTAAAATCTACGCTATGTATAATTATAAATGTGAAATACTTTATTTTCAATTTAAATTACCTGTAAAATTAATTAAAGATCGTAGACATTATTTAACATTCTAATTTTTCTCGTATATTAATTAGATAATGATGACAGAAAATTCTATACTTTTAAAGAATATGATGTTATTGTTACTAATTTTTTCAACTTTTTTTTAAATATTACGATAAATATTTATTGTAAAACGTTAAAAGTAATGTTAAAGTGAATCTTGTATACAAAGTTATAAATTTTTGAAAATTGTAAAGAGGTAAAAATTTTAATGATTCCACACTATAATATACGTTATAAAATATAAAATAAGTTTTCAATTTAAAATTCTTTCCAAGAAACGTATGAAATGTAATAAAAAAATTTTAGCTTTAAAATTTATGACAAATTCAAGTTGGTTCATATCGAATGCACAAATGGTGATAAGCGAGCTTTTATTATTGATGTATTTTATGACTTACGAATGATAAAATAAATGTGTAAATAAACAATTTTAATTATGCAATCATGCACATACAGTTGTTTTGTTTTTATTAAGGTTGGATGTTTTTAACCTCAATAAACGAAGATCGTTTACTTACAGATATAGAGTTCATTCCCTTTAGAACTTAAAAGGAAATATCACCAGTCGATATATCCAAGAGAATATATGTTAATTAAGGTAATGGTTTTTAAAACACTAATGATCGAAGGAACATTATTTATCGATGTTTTATGTAATTTATTCATAACACGTATATATACTAAAAGTCGAGATTGAAATAACAGTTCATTTTAAATTTTGATATATTTACGTCAGATTTGATTACATTTTTAAAATATTTAGAAGTTTATTAAATAAATATTATTATAATATTTTGGTTTTTCAAGTATCTTTACAGATTTGTATTTAATATTTTATTTATAAAAATGATTATCTATAACAAAGATGCAATATTTTGTATACTATGAAATTTTTATTTAGAAACTCAAAAAGAATTAAAAATTATTATCTATTTATTTTAATACAAATCATCATAAAGTTAGTCAATATAATATCTTAAAGTTACAAAATATTTAAAAATGTATTGTATAATTGTTCTAATATTAAAGTTAATTATTAGTTTTATAAAAAGTATAAAACTTCTTTCTATTTTTTATCTATATTGTAAACATAGTTGTGGATTTTAATGAGAATTGTGAATATAGTAATTCTCATGACTTTTATTACTTGGAACCTTCCATGTGAAGTAGTAAAAATAGTTCTTGATTCCGGTTTATTTTATGCGAAATAATTTATGAGCTTGATCTCTTAAAAAATAAAAATTTACTGTAAAATAAATATTCTCAATTCTAAGAAAATTAATAAGGTATTAATAATGGAATCAAAAATTTGAGTGGTATTTATTTGATTTCAATTAAATATTTATTTGTAAATAATTAAAATATCTAGCCATAGAACTCAACTGAAACATTTAATATTTATAATATCAAGTAAATCGATGCCTTTAATAGCAAAAATAATATGATTTTAATTATTATAAAAGTACCAATATTATTTTATGTTTAAATAATGATTTTTATAAAAATAATAGTAAATCGAAAATAGATTTTTGAATTTATTCAAAATATATTGAAAATCATAAATCAAAATTAATTGAAAAAATCTTAGGTTAAATCAATCGAATATATGAAAATTAAAATTAATAATAAAATGGTTTTAAAGAAATGAAAATGATTATAATTAAATAGTGGAACTTAATTTATAATTATAAGATTTGATAATCGAAATTTATAAAAAATTACTATCATTAAAAATATTTATTAAACATAATATATTATTAAATAATTTAGAATATTTAAAAATACACATAGCTAAATGTTTCGAATACAATAGGATGAATATACAAAGCATAATATAGGAAATCACACAATTACAGGATGATTTGTATTCATTCATCAATATTTGGAAATGCTTCAAATTAACTGTATTAACCTCGATCTAATATGTAATTATAATAATAAAATACAATAAAATTAAATATAATTTATGGAATAATTAAATATAGATTGTAACATAAATATACATAAATGTAATTGATACATCAATAATAATGACAATAATTTTAATAATGATAAATAGAATTGAATTTAATAATAAATTTAAATAATTATTTTCATAAAACATTATAAATTTTAATAATAATATAAACTTTAATTAATATTGAAAATATATTTGTAAAATAAAGAATTTTTAATAAAAGCGAATTCAACAATATTTAAAGTAAAATAAGTAATGAATTTATACAATAAATTAGATTCTCTTAAAAAATTCTGAGTTCATTACTCCTTAAACCTTATATGGTATATGTTTATACGTAACATAATAAATTGTTCTTGCGAACATAATTTGATTAAGCAATATTTACGGTGTTGCTCATGAATTGCTGATTTACGATAAAAACGAAATCTCTTACGCATAATAAAGGTTACGTGATATCGTAATTAATATGGAACGTACCTGTGCACATATAGTAAAAGTAAAGAAATTAATACGACACCAACAATTCTTTATTTTTTTATTTTAAAACGCACTAGATATATATTAGATATATATAGATAGATTGTAATAATTAAAAATATTTTATTTAATCAAATAGTTAAATAATTATAGATTAAAAATATGAAAAATAAAATACAATATATAATATTATATTATTAAAAAACTTTATTATAAAAATATTTGTTATAACGATTGTAAGATTGATATGCACGTACTTTACGAGTGACTAGTAAAAGTAAGCGATTGATCGCAACGACGGTATCCTCTGTTATGTGGTAACGCCTCTATACTGGTCTATACAAGCAATAATAGTAATATTCATTAGTATTTATTGTTATTTATAATTAGCATATAAGCAGCTGCTTCGAGTTATCTTTTTAATGTATAAAGATGATCTAGATAGCCTTACTGATGCATTCAGTAGATCGATTCAGAAAGAAAACGTGTACATATATAACATCATTTCATGAATTCTTGTTACCGCCCTATTTTATTTAATTTTCTAACACTAAAGAAATTAATTCTAAGAGAATTCATAGATATAATACCATGTATTATTTCAATCTAAATCAGTGATTATACTAATATAATAATTTTCTATAAAAAAATAAAAAATACATCCACAAGTAGTTTGATAGAAGTTTTATATAAAATTAATTTGTAATGAAATTACTTGTCTTATTTACCGATAACAATCTTTTTATTTTATACAATATATTTATATATAAATTTGATTTAAATAGTTCAATGTAATTACCAATAATATTTACTCCTTCTAAATCAGGACAAATATTTTAGATTCAATTACTTGGATTATTCATTATACATATGCAAATAATAAATATAATCGGAAAATAGTTTCCTGTCCCTTTATTGGAGTACAACTCTCTAAACCTAAGATATATACTATGCGTAACTTTTATTGTTAAATTTTCTTTCACAGTGTCTATAAACACGAAAGATTCTTACGCTAATGATAAACACAAACATATTAAATCACCTTCAGTGTTATGAAGACCATTTTAGCTGAACTAACTGTTCATAAAATAACTGAATTCAAAATTGAGGACTCAATTCATCTTCGAAAATATTCTGGTTTTAAACTTAAGTATAAGCCGACACCTGTAATTGTTATCAAAGGCCAGTTCAATCTGCCATTAATCTGTTTTTCTCTTCCCTTTATTGCACGGCTACAAGTGCCAATATTCGTATGGCAAAAATGTATATTATATGCATTTTATACGAATTCAGTAATCTTCGAAGATCGAAGTTTTATAAACATAGGCCTTTTTTGACATGCATTAATTTCCAACATTTATTTTACAATCCTTGTCTATTATCAAATATACTTTTTGTACCATGATTTATGATAGTCGCTGTTCTATGTTATCTATATCTTTTGTCTTGTATTGCTGATTTATGAAATATTTATGACCTACTCATCTTTGATCAATAAAATTAGAGTTTAATCATTATTATTTTCACCTTATCGGTAATACTAAACTTGATTCTTCAATTTACATTTTCAGTCTTTCATATTTTTATCAAAGTATCGGAGTACTTGCTTTATTACAAATTTATTTAACACGTATCACGAATAATTTCATCTATTAATTTTTTGATGATAACATTCAATTCGATTTTCTTTTATAATCAATAAATGACAATTTCATTTATATTTAAAATGCTCTTATATCCTTATATCTATATTTTATATATATTTTATTTTAAAGATAATATTTTTTAAACAAAAATTAATATCAACTATTAAACTATCAATCATGTATTTTAAATTATATTATGTGTTTTTTATTCATGTTTTAATAAAAATGAGACTTTTTGAATTCACTTCATAATATCAGGCTTTATTAAAAAAAACGGAATGTACCAATGAAGAAAGGGAGAAATCGATTTTCAGGATATAATCAAGAAGAAGTCAGTCTGGCCTTACCTAGTTATTGGAACATTTCCGTAATAACCTGCGCATATAAGTTGTATTCAGTATTCATTACGTCGATAAGTAAATTCATCATGAATTAATTGAAGTTTGTAAAGTACAAGAATGTTAATTCACGTGATATTTAAAAGATAAATATTATTGGAATAAATTCATGGTAAATTATTCGAAATATACCTACACAAGTTCGATCAATCTTAAATTTTTGTTTTAATAAGTATATAATTATTCAATTATTATAATTCTCTTACACGAAATATTTTTTTAAAAAAGTTATTGTAAAATCTATGGATTCTTTATCGTCACACTTTATGAAAGCCAAATACTTAAGGTTTAATTTTACTTATATTTCGCAAAAATTATTTTAAATTTATTAGAATTACGAATAGAAATTTGGAAAAATGTAATTAATAAATAATTTTTACAAAAAACTATCTTTATTACACTATATTTGTGGTTTAAATCTGAAATGAATATTGATTTTAATTTAATTCTCGAAATAATGAAATTACATAGTAAAAAGCTACTATCGATTTAAATTTATTTCTTTATAATAATTTTCATTAAAATTTAAAATCGTTTTGATATGTTTTTGTTTATTTAAAAATATGATTAAATTTTATTTCATCTTATACGCTTATTTTTACGAAATAAGGAGGCATAAATTAAATGATTCGAAATTCCCTTATTTCGGATCTGTCTTAATTCTCAACAAAGTCAAAGAAACTTGACCCACGGCGTCGTGAGAAATAGCCATTCGTAATAAGTGATGAGGGTTAAAGCTGAGACTAAAGTCATGAATATAGGAAGTGGAATAAAATAAGAATTTCTTATCTAATAAAAAAATGCATAAACAGTAAAATCCTTCTGAATAAAAGGTAGTAGATAGATACAAAGCTTCTATTGATGTCCTATAAGCCTCGAGAGGATAAACGTGAGACTACACTAATTCCTCCTACTCACGAATTATAAGCAGACGATAAATAATAAGTAAGTACTTAATGATAAAATAAACATTGACTTTTATCTTTGTCACGAAGTAATATTCAAAATGAATAACGTAAATGTTGAAGTACAAGTTGAGACCCTGTTCGCACTTACACCGACAATACAGGCATGAAACACCTACGCTCGAGATAAGTTACATTGCGGATTCGAACACGCGTCAAACGCCAAGCCGAATTGTATAAGTACCGTCGTATAGCTTGAATGTCCTCGTTACATTGGTGTCTTCGGGGAGGTCCTGGGATCCTTTGCCCTCCTCTGATTTTAGTCTCGAGTGGAAATCTATGTGTTTGTGACTAGCGGATGTTTTTGCCTTGATTATTTTTGTTTCAGATGACATTTAAATTAATTTAAAACTTATCGATAAATTTATGTTATGTATGAAAATATTTTTATAATCATAAATGATATGTGTGACAATGAAAAATTATTAATAAAAAACAACAATAATAATACCCAAGATAATAGGTTTTTTAATACAATTTGTACAATGTCATTTGAAAAAAGTAATTAAATAAAAACATGAAAAAATACCGCAACATCATCCCATATAAACTTCAAGTAATTGAATATAAATCGAGATTCAGAATATTAAAAAATCTTAAAAAATGAAACCATGACAAGAGTTAATTAAGTATGATGCACTCTTACAATTTATTAATTTTGTAAATGTAAAGTTGTGATATTACCAACGAAACATTAAAAACCGTTAAAAAGTCATCTATCATGTAAAAATGAAATTTAACACCCATGGTATATAGTGAATTTATAATTAAATATGTGTATATATTGAAGTATGCATAGCGAAAAGTTTCTTATCGCTATAACTATGAAAATGATATGACTCCTGTTTATGTTATTGCTGATATACTTAGAGTATCTGTTTATTTAAATATATCTATTATGTTTTGGGTTATTTTAATATATTGAATAATACAAATCTTCAATTATCTAATTTGATTAGTGTACGTTCAAATAAAAAATATGATAATTATCATATTAAACAGGTATACGTACACACACATTCTTTTTAAGTTTTTAAAAAATCCATCACAAATTTATTACATTATCCAATTTTGCCATAAAAAAATAAGATCATTGTGTTTGTTTTGATAATAAATTTATTTTTATATAATTTCCCTAGTGATATATATTTATAATGCATTATTTAAATAATTAAATAGAAGTATAAGTTATAAACAGTGGGAAACATTTTTTAAATTTTCATATTAATCGAATGATACAAATGGAAAATTATTTTAATTTTTAGAATTGTTTTATGCTTCTTTAGGGTTTCCATGAACGCTCAGAGATGTCGCTTGAATTGTGGTAATCAGATAAAAACAGGTTTTAATGCGTGGATTAAAAAAGAAAAATTCATAAAATTCTATTAAGTTTCTAGATAAAGAACAATTTGATTTAGATTTTAAAGACTTTTATGTTTAATTTAATATTAAATGTTAAATTGTAAATTTAATATTCTAATAAATCTGAAAAAATAAATTTTGTCTGAAAAAACTAAATCAGTGTCATCTGTTGACGAAAGGTAATAAAAACGTGCGCAATAAATATACCGATGTAGTGGAAAATGATTTTATCGATTAAAAAAATTTTTCATTTATATGCTATATCATTTAAGTAAAGGCACTATTTACTTTCATATTGCATGAAAGCATGTATTAATAAGAGAAAATTAGAATGTAAATACTTTCTCGTTAACTCTTCTAAAAATGTCATGACATTTGAAGGAAATTTTGCATATTTCCAGTAATTAAATTATTTTGAAATGATAAATATAAATTTAATTATATTATTTAAGTAAATACTTTTATACAATTGTTTCATGTACTCCTAATAAATACACGATGTTAAAAAAAATAATGAAAGTCATTAAGTAAGTGTATAAATTGTAACGTAAAATTATACAGAATATATTCAGTTATTATTTAATAATCGGATAAAAATTAAATATAAATTTATGTTTAAATATTATAACGTCTGAAATAAAAAATTTAAATTAAGAAATAGTTAATATAATCCAAATTAAATTTTTAATACTACTTACTAAAATATTGACTATAACGGATTTACAATATTCTGGTTGCAGCATCTGGTAAAATAAATATAAATATACACCATTTGATATATATAAATTGCAAAATCTTAGATGACGATTTTATAATTTCTAATAAGTGACCAAAAATGTAAAATGAAATAAACTATTATGCTAAAGTATATGAATACCTAAGAAAAAATAAATATTTTTCATAAATTGTATCATAATTAGAGTATTATTGTTTGTAATAAACAGAAGAACAGAAATATCTACAAATTTAACAAAGTAATATTATATCAATACTTAAAAAATAAAATAATTCAAACAAAAATAAGAAAAAAGCATCGTGTAATCGTCAAAATTAAAAAATTGGATAATTATAATCACTCAAACATCACTTGCTGTGTTTTTAAAATCAAAATTTTTAAAACAGTACATAAAATCACTGTCTAGATTTTAATAATGATAAAAAATCATAAAGAAGAATAAATGAACTAGAATATATTAATCTTATGATTATATGCTCCTGAACCCTTGGGGGGAAGAAAAATATGCAATAGGGGCCGACTTTATAAATAGGAGAAGAATTATTTTTCATAATTTGAGCTGTGAAACCTACGCATCAGTTGGGAAGTAAGAGAAATCGTGATTCCCGGCGGCGACTCATCCACTGCCAGTCGGTCGATGCCATCTTTGAAGAATGATCGAAGAGTACATGTCAATCACAGTCTTATAAATGAATATTATTACATTCCTCTCTTTTTTAAACAGTGTATCTTTTTTGTATTATGAATACAGATTTTTTTAATCGACTCATTGCCGATTACAAATAATAATTAATAAAAAACAAAAGAAGAAGGAAAGGAAAAAAGAATTGAGTAAGATAGGATGAACAAATTTCATATTGTTTTGACATTGGTTTATTTGAGACTTTTTGTTGTAAAAAGAAGTTTTAAAGTTAGAATTATAAATATCAAAAGAATGAGCATGAAGAAATATCTGAAAATGTCATTTCCGGTCTCAATACTTTGCCAACAATTCTTGTCTTGTGCGAACATCATCCGGCGGAATTTAGCAAAGTCTTTATTTTATTAAATACAAATGTGCACAAATAGGTGTATTCATATGCCACTCTTTTGTAGACGTGTGTATTGTTGTTATAAGTTTCTATTTAAAGTAAATAAAAAAATACCTAGGATTATTTTCATTTATTTTTTGAATTTCAATGTCGATACTATTTTCTCACATTTCTATTGCTTTCTAAAAATTAAACGATACAACTTTTAAGTCAAATTATGCGTTGTTTGTGTTAAAGATGGGAATAAGAATCTATGTGTGTCAGATGTAAGAACTGCAGTATCTTTGTACAGAAATTTTACTGAATTTGTACGTTTTAACAGGTTTTACCTTATTTATTTACAGGAAGATTCTTACAAATGTGATTTCTATAGGTATTCGTGAAGTTAACTCTTGACATCCATGAGTCATAACTGTAAAGCTGAATTTTCAGTCACTATGAATAAAGTTTAAATTGATACTGCAAACAAATATTGCATATGTACTTTTCTTCTTTACATAGTCGATATAGGTATTGGAATATAAAATTTATGGAAAATTATTTAGGAAATCTAAGAGATAAATTTACTTTATAAATATCCTACAATAATATAAGATCCCATGCATTCAAAATACATATTAAATATTTTATACGCGTTACTTAGTAGAAAAAATAAAGTACGCGTTTTGAGGTTTTCAAGATTTGCATAAATATGTATAAAATACGTCTATACCCATTGTATTTCTTTTAGGTACGAAAGAACTATAGTGTTGAAAGTAAATTAAATTTTACTTTATATATTTTTTATTATTGATTTATAAAAACAGTTCATGTAGAAGTTAAGTATTCCATATTTGATTAAAAAATTAAATTGATAGTTGTATAAAAATGTTAACGTTGATTAAATTTTAATTACAAAATAAAAGTTAGTTTCTTTTTATCAAATATTTTATAATAATTATTTCATAACATTAATTATCTCTTTATGAAAAGATGAAATCTTACTTTTAAGATGCAAATTAAACTATTATTATTTATATAAATATATACTACTGTATCTATGAGATAAGGTATTATATTAATTAAAATATACGTATAATCTTAAAATCAGTTTTTCAATTAATTAACATTTACCCATGTATTTGCTTTAAGTAATACACAGACAATATTAATACATGGTTGACTTAAATAATTTTTAAATTCTATAGCAGAAATTTCTTTTTAAGATTAAAATCGCTGTAATATATAATTATATTTGTTTGTGTTTTGAAAATTATTTCAAAATATTCCTTATATAATTTACAATATTTTTTATATTAATTCTTTATACGACTTTATTATTGAATATATACTTCTTAAATTATTGCTTAATTCTGTAAAATTATACAAGGCTACAAACAATATATACCAAAATTTAATTCTTATAGATAAAACATAATATTTATATTCTAATTTTTTATTTTTAACGTATACTAAAATATAAATTTAATTTTAAGTAAACATATAAATACATATTCATCTTTTTAAACAAAATCAATGACTTAGTTTATCACGGCTTTTATTTTATATTATTTGAAAATCTTTATTATTTGTTTTAATCTCTAAATTATATAGCCTAGCTCAACGTTTATAGATTAATTTATACAAAGTAGTAATAATTTAATAATTTAATAATTCAATAATTCAATAATTCAATAATTCAATAATTCAATGAAAAATTATATTAAATTTTTTTTTAAAGTATTAATTTCTAAGTGATAAAATATTTTTCTTTCGAACTAATTTTTATATATTTTATTTTTAAAATATTTCTAAAATATTTATTATCAAATGCTTGTATTAGAAATGCAAATGCATATAATTAGTGAATTAATAATTTGCGTAATTTATTATATATTTTAAACGTTGAAAATTCTTTTTATATCGAATATGACTTACGAATATTTTTTAATAATGTTTCAAGCTTGAATATATCCTTTTTCTAATATATTTTTCGTATACATTATGTTAAATATGAAGATATTTGTATTTTATAATCATTATACATGCATATAAATAGAAGTTTACGTGCGTACTTATTTTCATACTTTACTTCAAGCTTCATGTCAAGTAAGTCGTTAAAATTGCTTTTGTAATATAATTATAAAAATATGAGTTTAATTTTATATATTTCACATAAATATGAACGTCGGTTAACTGATTTTATAAAATAATTATATTTTATATTAAATTATTAATAATTAAAATTTTTATTAATATAATTTTTTCTGTTATAATTCTATATTATATTAATTTTATAAACATACTTTTATAAAAAACATTAATTATTTTTCTTCCTGTAAAATTATAAAATCAAATGAAAACTCATATTTAGATTATTAAAATAATATTTTTTATTCTGCAAATTGAGCATTTTTTCGTAAAATATTAAAATTCAAATTATTATAATAAAATATAGAAATATTTTTTATTCATTTGTAAATAATTAAGTTATAAATTGTAAGGTTGTTTATCAAAACAAGCTTTAGAGTCAAATTGTATAGATATTATTTATTTATATTTAAATTATTTATAATAATTTAAAGTGAATTGAAAATGAAAATATTAAATGTTCGATTATAAACCGTTACTAATTTATACATGAGCAAAAATTCTGAAGCTGCTTATATGTGTTTTACCACATGACACAAGTAGTATTATTGTGTATTATTGCATTAGACGTGGATACTACTTAGTAAAAAGAAGCTTTAATGTATCGAAAGTAGTCGGTAATTGCCAACTTCAAATATTTAGCATAAGTAAATCTTAAATGTTCGTTTTTGTGTAGAATTATACAATAAATTAAGATTACAAGAATAATATTTTGAATAAAACTTACAGTATGGCAGATTATTAAATAAAATTAGATAAAGCAAGTACGTAGTTTGAAATTTGTAGAATTTTAATAGTTATATTAAGGATTTTGGATTCTTAGTAGTTTAGGTATAAATTAGGCGATTAATTTTTCTGCATCAATGGATTGACGTTTACAATAATAACTCGTTTATTATGGTATCACAATATCAGTATCGAAGAATTTATGTTTAAAGGAATTACTTTGCATAATTTTTTTATAAATTTTTTTAATGCACCGAAATTGCTTTTATATTATTTAAATGATATAATAATTTATACAACAGAATATCAAGATGTATATAGAACTGTTACATTTAATTTGTGCTTTTTCAATTTGTCGAAATCATGAATAGAATTTTAAGAGATTAATATCAAAATAAAAATTGATGAATCATGAATATGCATTTCGAAAATTATAATCGAGCTGCTCGTTTGAAGTTTACTAATAATGTAATAAACTATTTTTCCTTAGTGTTAGGTATCAAAAAATATAAAATTTAATAGCAGGAGGTACAAGTTCTGATAAAGTAGGCTTCATTATTAAAGAACTATTAACGGGACCTGTTCTGCTTCACTGCAATAAGGATTTGGCATCGGTTCTACTTCATTATAAGACATATATGGTACGCCAAGGAAGCTATATAGTAGCACAGTCTTTTTTTATCGTCACAAATTGTTCGCCAAAGAAAGTAGTCATGCTGGTACGGTACTGCGAGACTAAAGACTTAGAACTAGTGCTTAGTTGCGACATTAGTGCACATTATATAGTTTGGAATAACTCGGACATCAACCTCAAAAGAGTGAATTTTGTAAAGTTTCTGGTCTCGTTTAATTTAGATATTATAACACAAAGGTAAATAATGTAACTTTCAAAAATGCTATCAAAAAAAAGATTGTTTATATTACTACAAGTAAATAAAATATACGATAGGCGATTTAATAAATTGTGTATAAGACTTTATTATAATGCTATGGTTAAAAATCACAATCAAGATACTTAGAGCACGTGATAAATAAATAAATAAATATATATATATATATATGTATGTATGTATGATATAATACTTACTTAAATATCCATTCTTATAAAATATAAAAATAAAGATCATAAAACATCTGTTAATTAAAGTTCTACATACATATGTTATTGTTAATATTGTTTTTATTAATATTAATAATGTTTTAAATACAATAAGTAAGCGCTACCAATGCATTTATTACTAGACTATATTGAATTATTTATTAACATCGTCACTTAAACGTGATTCTGATATATTTAGACTTAAAATAATTATTGTTGTTGATATGAATTTAGTTCTACAATGCTGAATTAGTTTATTTTGAATACACAACATTAATTTTTAATTTATATTAAATTATTTTAATAGCTTTGATTATATTTAAATATCTACAAGTATATTAGTAATTAAATTAATGACTTATAGTAACGACATAAAAATAATGCTTATTAAATCATCGGTAATATGATCAACATGCTCTTATTTATATTTCAAGAGAATTAGATCAGAAAATGAATTTTTTCTTTGTTACTCTTCTCTTAGGATATATAAAATTCATATAACGATATTTTTATCTTTATATATATAAAAATATGATTTATATTTTAACAGTTAGAAATAATTCTTTTAAGATTTGTTACAATTACTTTCATTTTTTACATGTCCTCATCGTCACCCGAATAAACTTTCACTAAATTTATGGCATATTTAAATTTACCATTTTACAGCAGTGAGAAGATATATTGGAGAAATTTTACTTTCACGTTATTTGACCATTCATGTATTCTTTGTACTCACGTCTATATCAAAAAGCGATTAAAACTCTTCTTTTAACAGGCTTAAGTGTATGGAATTGATCATTCATGTATCGTATTTTTTATTGTAATGTTTTAATTATATTGGTATATTCTGATGTCATTGGAATTTGATCCTTTTAATATTTTATAACTTGTTAAAGTATTAAATTTAATTAGTGTGTTATTTTAAAATGATAAAAAGTTTATTTATCAATATAAAGTCTAATTCTATTTGCGAATTCATAACAGATAATTAAATACAAAATTAAAATTGTTTTATATACAAATTTAAATTAAATGTTAAAGAATTACAATCTCTTTAAAAATGTCTAATATTTTAACGTATTACAAATCATGAATATTACAAACTACACGTAAAAATATACGTATGGTTATCATTATTAATCACTTAATATAACTAATAGTAACGATTATTATATTCTTTTTCTGAAGAGAACATTCAAGTGAACTATTGTAACCGATGAAAAGTTTTTAGTACTATCAAAAAAAAAAATGAAATTAATCAAATTATATTATACTTATATTGATTTCTCAGTTATAGAGAATAAGCAATAATAAATTCGTATTCCAAACTTTATGTTTGTAATTCAAGTTCATTTTCAGGAAGATACACTTAATTTACTTTCTCAAAATAAAAAGCTAATGGATGTGAATACTATGTAATTATCGTTTAAATGTTTGGATATGTCAGTTACCGAATGAATTGAGATGTACTATATACTTTTACTTGAAATCAACACCAAGTCCATAACTCATATTTACATGCATATTAGTCCTGCAAAGTCCAGTATATTTTTATGATCTGTCCCACGTGTGATGTCACCGGGATATACGGGATACGAAAGAAATGTAAATCGTATGCTTGTGGTTTATGTTATCCGACACTAAATGGAATTATCCTATCTTGGATTTTATAATTTAATTAAAAGTTCAGAATTTTCTATTTCTCTGTAGGTCAACCAGAAAATTTGTTGAGTTGTACATTTAATAAATTTTCTAATAAATTATAACGCCTATTTTTAAAATGTTTGAAAGTTATGTTATTGAAAATCGATTTTGTCGAGGATTAAATTTGATTATTTATAGCTAAATGTAAAATATTTGGAAAGTTTACTCGTAATAACTATTAATTATATTTTGAGATAATTAATTTTGTGTTGAGTTTATATATTGAAGATATTAAACTAATATGCTTTATCTAATATCCGTAAGTTTTTAACATTCACTTTTCATACATTAAAAAACAAGTCGAATTATTTACAAAATTATTTCTTTTATCGCTTAGTATAAAATTAATATCAGATATAAGATCAATAGTAGATATTACGATAGTGAATTTCTTCTGAATTTTTAATAAATAAGTTAAAAATAAACGTTTTTATAAGATGTATAAATTTATCCATAGAAAATTATAATAAATAATTTTAAATAAATAAATAAGTATTTAAGAATAATAAATTCGTTAGTTGTAATTTAGTAAAACTTTATTTGCAATTTACATTAATTCAAAATATACAACAACATAAAAATATTTCGTTTGTATAAATTAGAGATATTTAGAATAAAATAAATTGATATAAATTTTTAATCGATTAAAAAAAGATCTATATAACTGCTTCAAACTTAAAGATTTAAGATAGTATAAATAATTTTTATTTCCCAAGGGATATTTGTATGAGAAGCACTTCTCTTTGTAAGCAGGACATTGCTTTTCCAATCGCAAGTACAGTTTCTTACTTAGTATAGGTGCAACTGAGACTGCGTCATCGAAAGGCTACTTAAATAGCTGCTACACGACAAATTAAACAAGAAAAATAATGTGGGTGAGAGAGAAAAATTTAAGTTGGCACGTATACGATTGAAGGAATATATGTTCTTACAGTGAATATAATATATATTTTTCCTTTTCGTAATAATACGGTGTAAAGAAACTGTATTTTTACCTTTGTTTAATTTTTGAAGTATAATTATCACGTTAGAATGTATAATTTATTATAAAACGTTTTAAAAACTCAAATTTTAAGCCATTTCCAATCGCAAGAGAAGTTAATATAATTAACTTATTTTACAATTTAAACAATCTTCTACAAAAAACGCATCTCCATCACTTTTATATACTAGTTCAGCTCATTGTGTTATAACGAGTCCTTTATGTTTGAAATATGATTGTAATACCCACAGAAATACGGATGAATGTCGTTTATACGACTGCTTACACGGTGCATAAACGAGATGTCAAAATTTGCTAGCGTTAATATCTCGAAACGCGTGTAGCAAGCTTAAGCATCAACTCACAGGTGCGTTCTTGCGCAATAAATCTCTTCGAGAAGTCGCACCAACGGTGTTAGTAGGTATATACGTAAACACCTGAGCAAAGGTGAGTACATGCACAGTAGAATGAAAATAAGGACGATTTCGTGCCTTGGACATCCATGTATCGAAACGCGTACGTGCGTACGAAAAGGTACGGAGGTACGGGCGTTCGAATTTGAGGTGTAGACGGAGGCAAGTGCGGTCACTTTGTGCACTTTCACGCTGTAATTTTTTTCTCCGTTGTTACATGTACGCGTATGAGCGACGCTGATAAGTACTCGGCCACATTTCACCGCCTGGCGGTTGCTGCATGAACGAGAGATGCCGGCGAGGCGATAGCTTTCATTGATATAATTAATTGTAAATATGCTTGTGGGCAAGTGCATGGCGTTTCGTTTGGTATAATATCGGGCGCTATTGCCTGTGATCTTGAGTCTGATTTTATGAACTCGCAGCTGCGCGTAGGAAAGAACTACTGAGAAAAAATTACTTTTCCTCTTTTTCACCGACGTTTGCGTGTGCCGCTCCGATAATTGAGGAATGCTGAGGGGTAGATATTACAGAGTTAAGATCTTTTGCGAATTCGAGCTGCCGCAACTTCCATTTCTCTTTCTTGGCTTTTATTTTGGCAAGCCATATTTTTTGTCCTGGGTTATTATAAATTTGATAAATGTTTCGTGTCGTAATCTATAGAATTTTTTTTTCGAATTTAATGGCTTCGGTTATCTCGGAAAATAAATCGTATATTGTACTTGCTTCTTTCCCACATTTTTATGAGTTGATATTATAGTGGATAGATATTTAAAGCACCGTTGTAAAATTTTAAAAGTAATACTTACAACGTACTTTGCTCTATTTATATATTCAGCGGTAAATGTTAAAGAGAAGAACAATTGATTTATGTTTTGAACGTGTGAATGCTATCGACGGTGGAAAAAAATTAAGTTATTTACCAAATTTATTTCAAAATAAATTTACATATAGATTTTATTTATTTAATGATATCTTTCAATTAAATAATTATTTTAAATAATGTGCATAAAATTCATTTTTAAATTCTTTAATTATACAGAAGTTAATATGAAACTATAAAAAAAATAAGATGTTTTAATAAGTAATAATGTAAAATGAAAGTAGAAATTTTTTAATTATTTATTTTGCATTATTTAATAAGTATCGTATTTTATCTGCATCCTTTGAAAAATAATGTTTAATTATAAATGATGTTTTTATTAAAATTAATAATCAATATTTCGAATAAATAAATAAGTAGAAACTCCTGTATTTTAATAATTAATTCATAATTTTCAAACAACGTATACCTTATGATAAATGCATATATTAAAATTTAATATATAAAAAAGTTGACCAATAAATTGCTTAATTTATATTTAAAAGTATCATAAGATGTTCAATGCATTTAAAGTTAACCAATTCTGATAATCACATTCTATGATATTTCATAAATAAGAGAGAAAATGGAAGAGTTCTAGCGTAAAATTGGTATTTTTTTATATCAAATAAAATTTCCATCACTTATTTTTTATGCTATTGGAGATATTTTACTTTCCACGTTTATTATGATTTATGATGTTTAAAATTTTCACACTGAAAGAAAAATATGTAAAACTAAATTTATTTATTTTACTATTTTAAATTATGTGATAAACGTGGCATGATTTTCTAATTAATGAACAAACCAATACTAATTATATAATAATGAATATATATTTTAGATAAAAGAATTTAACTATATTTAGCTGTTTTATAAAAAACTTCATTTTTTCGAACACTTTTTTACTTTAATATAAGTAAGTCCCATATGTTGCAATATTTAATTTATTACGAATATAATTTACGGCGGCATACAAATTTTCTGATTCTATATATTTAAAAATAAGAGTATTGTGTATTATAATTCAAAATAATTTCTATGCTTCATATTTTAAAATAAAATATAATAAAAAAAAGACAATTAATTTTAAAAAAATGTATGAATTTTAAGCATGAGTTTTTGGATTTCATATTTTCTATGTTCTATGTACAATACATTTCTTAGTCTTTATAAATTAAAATATAGTTTGAAAAGAATAAAGATATATGTTATTCAATATCATGAATTTTCATTAGTATCAATTTCATTGAGCCATAACGCTTATAATAAACATTATTATATGACAAACAAAACAAAACCCTATTGATAACATTTAATTTTTATTTAATAGAAATTTTGTTCTAAAAAATAAGAGAATAATATTAATAAATTCTAAAAAAAAAATTATTAAAGCATTAATTAATATAAATTTTAACGTTTTATTAAATTATATGCATATTTATCATATAAATATGTAGAGATATATAAATCAATGATTATTAAAGCTTTGGTTTAATATACATGTATAATAATATATAAGGATAAATATAAACATTTTAGAGAAAATTTTCACGTTTTACTTTTAAATAATTTTAAATAATTACTTTTTAATTTAGAATTTGAAAAAGCGGTGAGAAGCAAAAAGCGATAATTATATTAAAAGACGGCTGTTTTTCTCATAACGAGAACGTCGACGAGGTTCAATATGAAAGCTCACGCAAGATAAATGTGATTCTCGCAAGAGCGTACATTAGGTTTCTACATAATTTTTTCTCTTAAAATTTGAAAAGGCATTTCTCTTTTAACTCAAGGATCAGTTGTTACAGGTAGAGTCGGCCTCTTCGTGAATCGCGATCCACGATCCACGATCCACTCGGAGCACAAAGCTCTACAGGAAAGTGGAGTATGTACGCAGTAGGAGAGTCGAGGTCTGGTCGATATCAGCAGCTATACGATGCCAGCAAGATCTCCTGCCCGAGCTAAAAGAGAGTGGAAGGCCCGCGATCGGATGGACTCCTCCCTCCTTCGTCCTTCTCCGAACAGAGCACCAGTCCAAGAGACGAAAACTCATCAACCGTAAGGGGCCCCAAAAGTCAAGCACGCGTTCACGCCAACGCAACGTCCGTAGCCAACTCTCCGTCTTGGTCTCGGTGTTCTCCCGCGGAAGAGGACGGACGCGACTCCCCGGTGGCTCATTGTCATTCGCCGAGGCTCCGTCGATCGACCCCCACCCCCGTTTTTTGTTTTCCTCGCTACCAGCGCTCGGTAGCGGAGCAGCGGTGAGACCGGCTGCAGACGCACCAGCGGCACCGACTAGATAATATACTCCGGGACAACGAGCCGAGATACAACGCGCCCACGTATAAACACGAGACCGACCGGATAACGAGCTGAGCGTTTCCACGAGGGTAAGCACATCCGAGATTCGAGCCGATATGATGACGACACGAGCGATCGCTCCGCTGCTCCTAATCCTTCTCGTTGCCGTCCAAGGTAAGCTTCTTTTTTCCTTTTTCCCTTGCGAGGGTTGCCGTTCCTAACTGGAATTACAATTTGTCGAGCGAGGAGAAAAAAGCTCCACCATCGCGATGCTTTATTTAAATCTCTTGAAAAATCATCCTCTTTTTACTCGATTGAGATTAAACTTGCTTTTAGAGATACTTTTATTATTTCAAGATTAAAACGAAAAAAAGGATTACTCTAATAAACATATTTTATAACGCATCCGATTTATTATCACTATTATCCGGTACTATCCCGATGTATACATTTAAAAATTTTTCTGTTGAAATCATCGATATTTTTATCGTAGATTATTATTAGAACATGCTCTTGTTGATTAAGAAGAAAAAATGGTACACTAATTTTAATTTTTTTATCTTATAAATTGGACGAAAGATAATCACGTGGAATTTAAGGGTCGACGTGTAACATTTTTCCAAACAATTTAATATTTTGCTTTTTATCGGCGTCCAATACAGCTATCAATTTTTTTTCGCTTTTTCCAGACATTAATAGCTATTACCGGTAACGTTTTCATTTTTTGTCGCGTACTTTATGCGGAACTTTGCACTTCAGCAATGTCACGGATAATTAGTTTCCTTCGATCTTTACTTCTATAGTACCTGTTTTGTAGCCTTAATGGAAACCAAAGTCACGGTTAACGAAAGTGAACAGCGAATTTCCATTCAAATTCAAAGAGGTCTAAAGTTAGGGTTGAATATCCGTTAAATCGATTATTTAATATTGAAGTAATATTTTCTGCAATTCAAAAATGTATCTGTAATATAATAATTGTTTATTTCATGCCTTAATAAATACAATCATCCTTACTAAAAAAAGTTATACATTTTTTCGATCACTCGGTGAAATGTAAAAATTTTTAAACGTTTGATTTTTCCGGTTGAATAACCAAAGATCTCATCGATCAAAGTCGAGTGATTCGATCGATTCGATCGACTCGATCGGCGAGATTGATGTCCGTATTTCTACGTAATAAATCGTAAGACATAGGTGTAAAATTGGATCATCGATTTGGCTAAAGATACGGTAAAGTAGAGAAATCTGAAACAAGGTATCGGCCGAAAGCGAGTCGGACCGTCCCGAGTTTTGAGACGGACACGCGAGGTAAATAAAAATTAAATGCCCCAGCCCTTGGAGAGGAGAGGGCGAGGCTCGGGGCGGGTCGTAATCGAAGCGCGAGATAATGGCGATTGGCGAGGCGAGCAAGCGCATGCTCGTCAAGTTTCACGCATCCGACGGAGAACTTTCTCTCCTGCACGACGGGTGAAAATATGAAAGTGACTCGCATCGCGAGCTCACGCCTTTGCTCCGTCTAGCGATCCTTGTAGCCCCTCTACCAGCTACCGGTTGCTGCCTCGATACGTATCCGTATCTTTTTTTCCTCAGCGCGTATAGAGCCCGGCCGATAACGCATGCGCCGTCGATCCTTCAAGATGGACCGACTATGCGCTGCTTTCTAAACGAGTGAAAACTCGTACGAGCCTTTGAATATCGGGGACTCGCGATCCGATTCAATTGATACTTCCAAGATATGCTTTGCCAAGACTAATCTTTGTGCAAAGTACGGAACTGTTCCAACGCCCTCTGTTTCTCTACGTCTCTCTCTCTCTTTCTTTTCTCTCTTCTCAATCTAGTCTAAGCGCACAGTGATAGTATTTTTGGTTTAAGCATAGTAGCTTTCACTTTTACTAGAGTAAAGGAATATTATCGCTTCGACAAATTTAATTAAAATAGATTTTAATGATTTTTATTATGAACATTCAAGATTGATGATAATTATGTAGTATTGAAAACGATTAACTTTTAAAGTTTGTATAAAATATTCTCTTTATTGGAATATAGTTCAAAATACGTAGTAAAAAAAGCACAAACAAAATATTTAAAGTCTTATAATCATTTTAAATCAAAAAACTTAATATAATTTGGTTTTTTAAAAATTGTTTTCATTTTAAATGAACAAAATGTTGTTGCTTTAACGGAAATCAACAATTTTTTCTATATTAATATTAACGTCATGGATATTAACGCTCTTGATAGATGTTCCACTCAATTATATTTTATTTAATTTTAAAGCTTTTAATGAATATAATTGACTTTAATGTAAGTTTTTAACATTACGTTTAACATTTATGAAATAATGATTTTAATAAGTTCTTTATTCATCATATTAAAAGTTAAGTGAATTGTTCTTTAATTTATTTTTGAATAATAATTTAAATATTAAAATAATTTCTATCGTAACTCTCTTTACATTTTTTTAATAAATATTTAGTTATGTTAATTATCTTGACCATACTTTTTAAAATATTTATAATAATAATACTGGTATATTATTATAAATCCAATTTGAATAATATCTAAAAATAATAATAATTAAGAAATATTTGTAATTTAGATTCAAGATTTTCTTTATACTTAAAAAGTTTTTTTTAAATAAAAGACTATATCTAAAAAAATATCGTTCAATAAATTATAATACATTTGAGCTTACTGAACAAATAATTTACAAGATTTATATATTTGAAGTTTTGTTGAAACGTTCAAGTTTACGGAATATTCATTACCGTAAATCTCATGAAAATAAATGATTCCTTAGTATACTAAATGAGAATTATTTATTGATATTAAAATCGGTATTACGTATTAAAACGAATATTCCATTGTTCCATACAATGTATCATTATATTACTCAGTACTTTAAAATTATTTTATATTGTACTCTAAATTCCTATATTTTTACTTGAAATTATAATTAAAATTAAGTATAGTATACGTGTTTTATATACATGTAATTTTTTAAAAATCCGGGGTCAAGATTTTTATTAAGATCATTTTTTTTCTTATTTCGTTTACTTTTTGTTTAATTTGCAATATTGACTAGTTATTAAAATTCTGAACCATGTATTTAAAATATTATTTAATTATTATTTGTAATGATAATTTGATGTAATTGATAGATAATAGTAGTTAATGATTCTGAATATTTATATGAAATATGAAATATAATAAACTAAAATTATAGAATTTTGCGTTATTATTTCGAGTTGAAATTAATTCCATAAGAAACTTGTATATTGTTAAATGTAGTGATTACATGCACAATTCAATTATGGTTGCAGTAAGTCGAATAATGTGCGCACACACATAAGATTTTTTATAATAATCTTTTCGCTGCATGAGAAACAATTATTTAAAAAAAGAATGGAAACAAATATGATTTTATTCGATGATAACTTAATGCCCATTCGTGATGCGAAAGAAGGTCAAGGAAGTTTCCGTAGCTAAGAGCTAACAAAAGAAAACGTGGAATAAAATATATCCAAACAAACATTTTCTTTTTGATAGTGAGATTAGCGAAAAATATTCATCGGGATAGAGAAGTTGTAACTTCCGGAGAAATAAAAAGACCGCTAACGAGTCTTCTGAAAAGTTTATCGATCAACGCGCACGTACATACGATCTCATTAGCTAAACCTTCAAATCTATACGAGAAATCTTATAACTCTCATTGCGCCATGTTACAAATTTTTCAAAACTAATCTCACTCTAGTTACCTCGCTTATGGACCCCATACGTAAGAGAAATTCCTAAGCAATTCTCGGATAATCGCACAGCTTCTAACCGAAGTGAAGCAAGCCCAATTTGGAAAATTCTCACACTTACGCATTGAGTGTGTACGGAAAAAAGTAAATTAGTTTTTTTACAATATAATTCCAACCAATAAAACCACCGACTATAAATAAGAAAGTCTTTGCAAGTCGAATACCTCGGGTATTTTATTTTAAGGCTTGGTACTATGCAAATTACACGAAAACGTCTATTCGCGTACGCTCGGCTCGCAACTTCCGAACAAAGGTCCTCTGGTGAACCGACGACGCCATAGGAAATTCAATAGCGCTATTTCCAAAGAGGAAAATCGTGAACTTGATCTTGTCGATAAATTTGTCGCGGAGCTTCCACCCACGGCTCGGGGAAGAACCATCGGGAAAAAAGCGCGCGTTCGCGTTCCAGGCGCTCCCGTGGAGAAGGGCAGCAGCTGGTGCGCGAACGCGAGGCTCGACAAGGGCGGGGCTCGAGAGCGAATGAAAATTCGCTCTTGCGAGAGACGTAAACAAGTACGAACCTCGGTGGCCGCGTGCCCACTTACGGAGGCGCTCCGCTAATGGCTTGGCGCGCGGACTCTTTACGATCGTAAAGGAAGGGAAAGTAAGTACCGCCATTGGCTTACGTAACACCGAAACCGGAGGAGCACGAACGGCTTCTCTCTCTCTTTCTCGCTCTCGGGCCCTCTCTCCTTTTCTCGCGGGTGTAACGCTTCGCTCTCGTGGATGCGCCGAGGAGTTACGCGTGCTCTCGTTTTCTTCCGCTACACGAGGACACTTTCCTCCGGCAACTTCTTTCCTGGTAAGTGATTACCGAGTGTCGTTCGTCTTGTGGTCCCGACCAATCGACCGAATCCTTTTTTTGGTTTCTTGGTTGCCACCGCAAGAATGACCGAGCGCGTTCGGGAAACTGTCGATGGGCGCATTGACCTTCTTTTTTCGGTGATTCCTTATGTGTTTTGAACATCGGATAAGATAGTTTTTTTCACGTGAAAGGTAGATAGAAGTAAATAAGAAGAAATGATTCGTGGAAGTAAATTCATTTGCGTCGTTCGAATGTTAGGTAGATAATTACGAAAGCTATCGAGAATGAAATTTCTATTATGAATTTAATATGCAGCATACTATTTTTAGCTCTCTTACCTTTTTTGCAGCCTTTTAACATAGAGGTGTTTCAATAGTTTCCAAATACGTAATTAATTAGAAGAACGAAGTTGATAAGATGGAATGAAAAATTTTTAAATTATCGATATGGTAAAGATTTTTATTTTTCTAGTCTATTTCAAAAGATGTTTATTAAGATTATTTCATTCGCCTAATTAGCTATTCAAATAAATTCATTCTGTAATTTATAATTATTTTATTATCGTAATGTAAACTATTTAAAATTAGTGATCCGATCGCAAATCAAATATTTAAAAATAGACGAGTAAAATACCGTAACGAGGAGTCTGCAAGATCGCATGCAACGATTGCAACTATCGTTTCAATTAATGTCTCTTGGCGTGTGACTTGCTCGAGAGATTAAGCTTATCAGTGATAAACTTGGATCATTTTTTCCTACGAGAATTTGTAAAAACCTTTAATCAATCTTACTTATCACCCAATGTAATCCAATTCATAACATAATGAGTTTTGCTTACACCTCTGCAAATCAATCTCGACGGCAAGATACACCGCTATAAAGTGAATTATGAACTTAACAGTTCTTCTTCCGCGTGTCGTTGACTTGCACGATGTAACGGTGTAATCGTAATCGGCTTACAGGGCACGCCTCGTATTCGTGGCTCGGCTCACTCAACTCTGAATCTGCTTGTGTGACATGTCGTTGCTTCGTCTTATACGCGTTTCACAAAGCCGGATTTTCCACTTGCTTACCGCTCGTTGGATAACGGATTTTGCTCCATATTTCTTTTCTCGTTAGATCGGATTCATTAGGATTATACGTCGAATCGAATTACTCTACTAGATCTTGAATATAATGAGTTTGTTCGGTAATATACATTTAAAGTGAGTTGTTGATGCAATTAACTACACGGGTTAGCCGACTATTATAAAACCTAAACTGGACAAATTTTTTTAATGAAAAATTACCATTAAATATATACACTCGATTATAAGTTATATGGAATTGTGTAGGATATAGAATTATTGTATTACCATAAAAATAATTTCAATATTTGTTTAATTGTTTGATTTTTCAAATACTTTAAAATCAATTATAAACCTTGAAGTATTAAATTATTGTAAAAAATTTATAATGGAATCAAACAATTTCTTTGAAAAATAGTATATAATTATTATTTTCTATTATATACAATACAAATATTTACAATAAACCGTGAAAGTAATTTCATCAATTTTGATAAATGATTTTCTTTTTAAGTTTTACTTAATTTTTTAATTTTTTTTATAAGAAATTGAAACTATTTTAATCCATATTTTTTGCAGAACTATTTTAATCGAAAAGAATTATAAAAACTATTAATAATATAAGTAATAATAAATTGATCTGAATCACATAATTTATATCCAGATTCGTTTTATACTAGTAAATTTCGAAGAACAATTTCTTGACTAAAGACAAAATATAATCCTTCGTTATATTTACACAATTTTACTTAAAATTTATATAAAATAATTTATTAGTTGAATATTTTTTCGAGAGTATGGGTATGAGTTTAAGCTGCTAAAAGTTATTTAATATTTCATAAAACTTAATATAATCATATCGTGTATTGTTTGTCAGTAATAAAATATACATTACATTTTTATTGTATTGCCTCAATTTTAAAGTATATAATGAAATATTTACAAAAAACTATGTCAATATTATTGTCTTCAGTTTCTTTAATTCAATAATTTTTTTAAGTAAAAAATTTTCTTCGAAAAGTGTTATTTGATTGAGTGCGAAGATTTGAATTTATCTTTACTTGGATAATAACTATAAAAATAAAAATAAAACATTGCACCGAGTTCAAATATTTTAAAATGACTTGAAACTAAATGTAAATATGAAAGGAATACAACAAAATTATACAAATTAAACTATAAAGTTTTCCAATACTGTTGGTATTGCATTAATTTCATTATTGCGGCTATGAAACAATCATTGAACATATTTATAACGGAAACAGTGGCATTATATTTGTAGAAATATTATTCGCACGTTGAATTCTGTGCGGATGTTATCGCGAGTTGAAAAGAAACGCTAAAAAAGGTACAAGCAGCTTAAACAATAAAAGAAACAACATTAAGATGCCTGTGGCAAAAATTGTGAAATTCTTATGCAACGAGGCGCCCTCCTTAGTATTATTGCTTCATGAAAAGTTAATATCCTTCCCGTTCGATAACTATGTACGAGAGTAGAGGGAGGAACCCATGGGAAACAGCAGCGAATCGATTCCGGATCGGCGCAATGGCTACACAACTATTTGACGATTTTGCAAGCGCAAATATGATAGTGCTACATGCGATGTGTGGACACTCTATTTGAAACTAACATAAATTCATACTGTTTAATTTATGCGTTTAGAATTGAAAGCGAAAATTACTTTGACTTGAAAAAAAACGTAGCAGTTTTAACGTAATATAATAGAATAAAGGAAATTCATTTTATAAACGATACTTTATATATTATGCTTTGATCGTGTGTAAATGATTAGGGGTGATCGTAATAAGTAAAATATCGGAACGTATAGTATTGCATGCACAAAAAGTAATCGTATTGGAAATAGCGGTGAAAATGAAATTGAAAGGACCTGAAATTATAAATAGACATTTATATTTTTAAATAATTATAAAATTTTGAATGTTAATGTAGGGAATGGCATTAGTCCCGAAGAGAGTATCGATATTTTCTAACTTAGCAGTCGTAGAGTTGGATGGAGAGGAAAGCCGCGCCTATATTTCCCCTGTATCCCTTTCAAAATGTGTATATATGCGATTAGCGTTCGATGGTCTCGGGAGTATGTAAACGCCTGAAGCCAGTCATTTATAATTCGACGTGCGAAATTGTGCGGAAACTCAATTTGACGTCTTCTTGGATGATGACCATTTTTTTACTTTTTATTTGCTTATGCATTTTTAAGTATTCATGAAAACTAATTCTGCATCTGAAATGATTTTTATGAATTCTTTACAGTTTTGACTATTTAAAATATTTGAAACTATTCTTTAAGTAATTTATTTGTTAAAAATAATTATATAATTTCTAGAAAATGGATTTATATATAAATAAATTATATTGATATAGAGATTCAATGCTTAAAATATTTATTAAATTATGAGAAACCGAAACTTTTAATAATAAAGATTATTGTATTTTACTACATGATCGATATTTTACGAAGCCATTCATGCATAATAAATATATGCTTTAAGTTTTAAATATTGATTTTTTTAAAAGATTATATCGATCAGTATTTCTAATTGTAAGAATTTAGAAAATAGTTTTATCGTTTTTTTGAATGATATAGATTTTTTAAGAATATTTAAATAAACTTTATATTTTTTAGTCTCCATAAAATAAATCTCACTTAAAATTTTTAACAGAAGATTGTTAAATCCTTTTAATATTTCTTCAATGATATAATTCGAAGTCATGTAATAACTTTCCATTTTTATAAAATATTAACGTATACTCATAAAAATACTTATATAATCTATTAATCTCTTAACTATTAAAGTATTTTTATACTAAAGTGCATATGTATTAGAATTGAATTAATTAAAAAAATTAAATTAAATCATTAAATTATTCAAAAAAATTATTCTTCAAAAAAATACTTTATTTATTTATGATGTTATTGTAATATATTTGTCAAATATCATCCACTACGTTAATACGAAGTGTAACTTTGTTGATCGGTAACAAGATTGTCCTTTTTAAAATAATCCTTTTTATTTTATTAAAATATTTATTTCGTACGTAAATTTTTAATTTAATAAAAGTATTTAACAAACAGTATACACAATACGTTCAACTTTCATTCAACAATTAATTTTAAATGACAAAACTGCACATGAACGCATCTATAGCGCTCTAATCTTCTAGTCTCTTTCGCATATGTCAAGCTTTTTCAGATGGTTTAAAAATACTAGTAGTACTCTATAATCACATATAATTACAAAATTTCTGAGAAAGTATGAATACGTTCGAGATGTCCAAACGACATTGAAGAGGAAGTTAAAAAGAAGGAAAAGAAAAAATGGAAAGTCCGCTACTAAATATATCCGTGATTTCACTGTGCACTCGACCATACCTGCACATAAATTGAATAGTAAGGTTTTAATCGACATTTTAATTTAATATATATGTATGCTCTCATATTATTTAAATTAAACAATAGGAACTTCTAAACTTTTAAGGATAAATTTTTAGAACTTAAATGTTACAATTAGAAATTTTTTTTCGAGAATTACTGGGTGATAAGTACTTCAATTATAAATTTAAGAACATTAAGTTGATTTTTAATCGATCTATTATAGTTTGTACGTAATAAAAAATGAATGCTAAAATGTATTGTATTATCGTGAATACAATTCTCTCGATTAAATATTTGCTGCATTATAATTTGATTAATAAAAAAATAATGAGCATTAAATCTTCAGAGTTTATTGTAAAAATTGGACATCTCGTAATTAGTTGAACGTGTGTATTAAATGTGCTAAAATAATCTAGAAATAAACTTCATCCATCATCCACTCTCAGAATAGATAAATTATAAAAATAAGTAGATAAATTCCAGCTGAAACCACAGGTTAGCGGTCTGGTGATTCGAGAAATTGAGATTGTGCGGGAATCTTTGGCTGAAAGGGGGCGGACCACAATCGTGAATCCACGTGAAGGTTGCAAGTCAAGGCTAGGCCTTAAGTCCCACCGCTTCGTCACTTTCACTCTTGGGAGCGTATATTTGAGATACTTCCCATCTCTCCGCGTGGGGCTATTTACCTTTTACCTTAAAATTCGGTCTATCCTAATTTCTATCGCTTTGTCTTTCTTTTATTGTGTGAATTTTAAATGAAGAACTATGATAAAATGATGATAATATTATTTTTATAAAACTGTTTAATTTTTAAATGATTTTTCTAAATACCGCATTACTATAATGCGTTCGTAAAAGTAGACTTTTTCTTTTTGTATTTGATTAAGAAATTAAGTTTAACGATGGTAATTAAATGGGCATTCTAATGATGAGTATTAAGTTTTACGATGAATTTATTTGCACTATATAAATTTCAAAAAGTTTATAAAATACTTTCTAATTTTATTCAAAATATTTAAAAAATATCTTTTGGTAATTTAAATAAAATTATGTCCTCTTTGATTAATAGCAAAATTTACTGAAATAAATAAATCTGTTATTTTGAAATTTATAGAGTAATTGATCGTTAATTAAGACTCAGACGTAACTATTTTAAAATAATAATCAATAAAGAAAAATTAAAAAAAATAATAAATTTTTCTAATATGTTATTTCTGATATTTAACTAATCATTACTAATAACTTTTGTAATATTTCATTGTAAGCTTATAGCCTTTTTCACATTTACATTATTAAATGAGGTACTAACGGTCGTAAAGTGAACGTATGAATTTATAATATAAATTAAAAACATAAATATTTCATTAAAAAATATAAAAATATAACTATCATTAAAATGAGATAACTTAGAAAGTTCATATTCTATACAGTTTTTTATATATTCAATAATGAATATATAGTTGAATGTTTGTGAAACTTTCTTTAACTGAGTTGCCTACATAATCCGTCGGTTAAATAATTTTAACTGTTGCAAACATTAAAAGTTCAATCCATATAATTATACTAATTAAAATAAAAGTATGAATATTTTTTACGTGTAAAAGTATGTTAATCATGTTCCGTTTTATTTATACAACAGTAATATAAGTTGTTATACAATTACAATAAATCGTACATAATTTTATAACTGCAAGTTTTATCTTTTTTTATTTATCGAAATTTGTAAAATGGTTATGAGTGTATGACAGTAAAATAGAGGAATAGAGTGATAGAGAAGAATCAAAAGAATACATGTACGTTTTTACACATAATTATTTATTCTTCTTATAATAAATCCGTTTCATTCCCTTCTCTATATTTGAATAAACTTCAATTATGAAAAGTATAAAACTTTTGTTTAAAAAACCTATATGTTATTTCATATTCACGGTTTTAAAAATTTACAGTTTATTTTGTAATCAGTTACAAGTTATCTATAATTTTAAATAGTATATACAAAATTTTAAAGAAATATACTTTATTTAATTTAGAAATTTTTCAAATAAAAAATTGTATAAAGATATTTAAATATATTAAATGTAAAGCTATATATTATGCTAGATATTATTTTAATTATTATCTATGGTATTGTTTATCATTTTTCTATAATTATCGAATATTATTTGTAAAAAACAGGCACTTTCATAAGTGTATCACTACATTTATCATTCATTTATGTTTAGTAACTTATTATATATTAATTGAATACAATCTGTTGGAAAGATTTATGATGTATTTACTTACATTAAATTAGAATTCCGGACACAGCAAGTATAAAACTTAAATCATTGGTTTCAAACGTTACAAATACTTATTTTTATAAAGAACTGTCTAATAGTATGTAAAAGTAATCGTGATAAATGCTTCGGTAATACTTTTATTCCCATATTTTTAATATTTTCCAGATAATAAAAAATTATTGAAACAGTATTTAAATAATTTTTATCTTAACTTTCACTTTATAATTGACCAAATACTTTCTATAGAAATTACATACAGCAATGTTTATTTTCAAGTTGAAGCTGTACACGATTTGTAGAATTTTACTGTATTATCGAATTAATAAAAATTTAAAATATTAAATTCTTGCTCCTTAAAAAAAAGATTATTCAGTATGTTTTTAATATTAGTCATCTGTAATTTCAGAATCACATATTACATAGCATTAAATTATATCATTATAAGAGAATAAAATTTTAATTCAATTATTTTACGATTATAGCGTCAAATATACAAACTTAACGCAACAAAAAATTAAATTTAATACATAAATTTAATAAAAATATACAATCAAACAATTTTTCAGCTTCCCTGGGCCAGAAGCAGCAACAGGAAGATCCTTGCCAGACCAAGTCTCGGGTAGTCGGCGATATCGAGTATTGCGATCGCTATTGGGAGTGCGTCAACGGTCGTCCGGAATTGTTCGACTGCCCGAACGGTTTAGTCTTCGCCGGAAAACATCGCGGCGTCACCGAGGGCTGCGACTACCCTTGGAGAGCGAATTACTGTGATGGTAAGCGTCAGGCCAATCCGCCGATATCCGCTGAACACTGCGATTGGCTATACGGTATCTTTGGACACGAAACAAGTTGCACGAGGTATTGGACATGTTGGAACGGAACAGCTACGGAGCAGCTTTGCATCGGTGGACTTCTCTACAACGAACGCGCGAGATCCTGCGACTGGCCCGAAAACGTCGAGGGATGTCAGAAACATCGTACGTTGCTTTATTCCTGATACTTATTCGTTCTTAATTGCAATGGTTGATACATTTTTTCGATTGATCGAGTTTCTTTTAATTTTTATATACAAAATAATTAAACATTGTTGGACGAGTGTATTCTATGATTGGTTTATTATCTAAGTGAAGAATTATTTCTGTGGGTAAGCAAAACATTCGGTAACTTTATAACGAGCATCACTGCAAACTTTAATAATAGTTTACAAACCGCTGTTAGGTGATGAACCATGAAAGTAGCATTTAACGATCGGAAATATCATATTATTGAGATAAAAGCTTTGGTATATTATTTATAATTATTATTATAATAACCTTTGATACTTTATTACCTATTACCATTTTAGAATATTATGGGTTATAAATACTTAAATGAATAGTACAATTATGAAATTACATAGATTTTATTGCTTTAGATATATGCCATTTTATAAAATTTTTATAATTATTATAATAAATATATTAACCGATTCAAGTTTTAACGTAACAGATATCTAGATATCTTAGGCAAAAATTTGCTAAAAATCTCATTTACAACACGACATAAATAATTCTTAAATAAAGTAAAAATAAAATCTATGTGAAAATGAATCGATAAGATTTAAAATAATTTTATTAAGCTTGGATCATTAGTTTAATACTTCGTTAAGGAATATTTCTCCTGTATAATTAATTACCAATGCCACTTTATATTATATAATCTTAAAATAAGTTTTATAAAATTTAATCCGATATTTTAATTTTTTTATTTGGTTAATTCATTTAAATTGGTTAAAAAATAATTTAAAATATTTTTAAAAATCCCGATTTTCAAATATTTATAAAAAATTTTAAATTAAAAGTTATAGGCACAATTTAAAAGTCATCGTAGATTTATATATATTATTTTGAAACTTTTTCTTAATAGTTTACATACTTTAAGAAAAAAATATTTTTTTCTTGAAGTCGATAAATCATATTTTCATTTAAATTTAATATTCTTATTATACAGTTGAATTTTTTATTATTAAACTATTAAATTTATATTAAAATACTACAAAAATGACCTAACATTCTAAAAAATAATAATTTATTGCATACTATGAACAGCATGTTTTTAATGGGAACTTTATTTATGTTAACATTTTACCATTTTGGATGATTCCAATGCTTTACGGACTTATGACTTGTTATATCAATAGTTCTATCAATTATTTCTATCAATCCTTTTCATTTTGAAAATAATTTAACTGAAAATATAAATTTTTAATTGATAAATATCATAGTCAATTTTTTTTCATAGTAATCATAATATAATACAAAATATAAAATTAAATTAAAATTTTATGAAATTATTATAAAACTAAAATAATCTTTTAAAAATCCAATGTTACATTTTATGTATAATTAAATATTTATAATATTTCTAAAAATATTTTCCAATTATTTAAGCTTTTCTAAACTAGCCAAGATAATTAAATTTATTAAACCATTCACATAAATTTTGTTCTCGAATACGAGAAGAAAAAGACAGAAAAAATCACATGATTTCAATCTTTGAACAGTATAATATAGATAAGATTGAATATTAAGTAAATCATTATCGGATAAATTTAATATTTCTCAGAGCATTGACCATGCAAAAAGAAGGATTATTTAAAAATAAGAAATCGCTTTCCCTATTATGATCATGGATATTTTATGTATTTTGCCTACGCGTTAATGGGTTTAGGATGCTGGATCGTTTTAAGGAAACTATCGCACGATAAAAAGAAAAAGAAAATAATGTATTTATGCGCCTGACTGGATATTTGAAGGACCAAATGAATGTATACGTACTGTATCGAATACGAAAATACTATAAGCATGAAATTTCATTGGATAAATATAAAATACTGAATATTGAATACCTAATTATTGAATTCATTTAATTACTTATTGAACTTAATAATATTTAAAGAATAAAACGACTAAAATTTTTCTACTTGGCTAATATAGAAGCACAAAACTTTCATTTTTGGGATTGTATCGAATACGAATGCAATTAAAATATACCGTATGGTAAAAATATAGATGAAGATGACGCTAAACTAATTTAACGAACCTAATAATAATTAATAAAAAATCAGTTATTTTTAAATTTTAATGTCACTTTCAATTTTAAACTATTTACTTCTTTTTAAATTAGTAGATAAATATAAATTTATTAAAAGATCAAAAGTTAAAATAATTACAAAAAATGATATCAGAATTTATTTAACACATTATTATAAAAAATTGTATATTTATGCGCGAAGGACGTATATTGATATTTCTTTAAATATACTTCATGAATAATTTTGTGATAAAAAGTTGTTTTTTTATAGTATTTTATTGCTTTTTCGACTGGCCTTTGACAAATGAATACATTATCCAGATATAAAACGAACAGAATGTATTAATTATTTGATTAATTTAAATTCCGGTTTAAATAAATCATAGTATGCAAAGGAATAAATATAAAATAAAAAAGTCTTGAATTTTTATTTTTCCTATACGCAGCTTTGTGCAACGATGACGCAAATGGTAACGTGCCACTGGGAAAGTCCTGCAATCGCTATTGGCAATGCCAAGGTGGTTATCCCCGACTTCAACGATGTCCAGCAATGTTAGTATTTGACAGGCGTTCGCTGCGTTGCGTTGTGCCACCGACCGAGGAATGCGATGTACCCACGACACCTGCTAACCTGGAGGGCGATCTCCCGGAGAATAGGAATGAACAAGAGCCCGAGGAGGAAAATTTGCCACCAGGAGTAGCACCCCTACCTCATGGAGCCATCCCAATACCCATTAGGGGTTCACGTCCCAGGAACTAATGGACTGAGAGGAAGCGAAAAGAAGAAAGATAAAAAGGTGTGTGAGTGAGTGAAACAGTGTAAGCGCGAGAGAGATTCTGGTTGTTTTTGTCGTGACTGAAGAGGATGGCGACGCGACACACATATTTGATGCACGCATACTCAGATTTTATACTTCTTTTGTCTTTTTAACCTGCGATTCGCTTTTTTCTTTGTTGCATCTGCGTTTGTACTTGTGTCTCTTATACGTGCACGGTAAATTAAGAAGTCATACTTTCTTTGTTTTGGTTATTTTATTTATATTTATGGCCGATTTGCAATGGATTATTTATTTGATTGGAATTGATGAAATATTATTATCCAAAAAAATTTATTTTCAATCTGAGTAAAATATAATATTTTTACGAAATTACTACGAATAATTTAAATAATGTATTTAAATTCAATATAATTAAATTTAATGTTGATATTATTTATTTTTGAACATATTTAAATAAAAAGTAATTAGATATTATTATAATTTACTCAGGAAAATTCTTGGCTTAAATATTAACGAGGAAAAAATACAAGTAAACAAAATTATATTTTACAATTATTTTTAAACCTACTCTAAATTAGAAATGTTTATTCGTATTATTCCTTCCTAGTTATAAAATAATTTTCTTTTAGTTTTTTTGAAAAATTTTATTCTTTAATCTCGTGTTAAAAAAAAGAGAAAAATATAGAGATCTATACTATATAAATATTGAGCTAATTATGTAAGGCTTTAATTTATGAAAATTTGTAGTATTAGTTGAATTCATCAAACAAATTTAATTTATGTATGTATTTAACAGAAATGATTTAAGAGTTACGTAAAAAAATATAAGTAAGTATTATATTGTACGAAAGAGATGCGCAATTTAATTCCCGAACTTGTTAAAAAGTGTATCTAATTTAAAGTAAAGTGAAATTCGTTATATATATCATTATTTGATAAAAGAAAAAATCTTGTTTACTTGATACAAGAGAAATTTAACAATGGATACTTTCTTTTTTACCGTGTACACTTGTGTAGCGTTTACTTACTATAACAAAGTTCTACTACTTTTTAGCTTTGCGTCATTGCCTCGGAGATCGGAAATTTAACAGTATTGCACAACAACCGAATGCACGAAAAAATGTACCTTGATCATACGTTCAAGCACTATTGTCATTTAGTTGTGGTTTTCCATTGTTTTCCTTTTTCCTATCCTTTTAGCGTTTTTATTTTTTATTTCTATTTTTATGATCGTCCAATTTACGATTTGAAATCGCAGACGACATAAATGTGAATGAGCCATCGACTTTTGCGATTTGAGATTTTTAGTTATAGTTGCACGTATTCTTACAATTTTTCGTTACTATCGTGACATTATTTGAATAATAAAATTTTTTCTAAAAATTTTTTATAATATTATAAAGTTTATCTATCAAAATGTAAATACTGCTTACCCATTCCTATTATTGTACTTTAGAAGCAAACAATGATGATAAAAAGCGATAATAGTGTATGTTATTGTGGCGTAGAATTCTTTTGTGAAAATAAAGTTTAATGATGTATTTTTTTATACATGATACGCTTAAAAAACGTATTTTTGTTTTTTTATTGAATTTTAAACTCTTATTTTAGTATAACACTTTCAAATTATTGTATTTTGACTATCATAATACATCAATACTGATAACTCAATTGATTTTGAGATAAATAAAAAATCAATTATTCTTCTCATGCCTTTATATTCGATCACCATCGTATGACAAGTTTACTCCACCTCATAGTTTCGTTAAATGGATGTCTTTATGCACTGGAATAAAAAGTCAATATAAACTTTCTTTCATTTAAAAGAGTAGAAGTATATGTAAGAAAAGTGAATCTCACCAATGAGGCAATTCATCTTTATCAAGGCAGCTGAGAGTTTCTGAATCGAAAAGTTTGTTATCTCCACAAGTGATAAGTCGCGGATGACCATCAACACAAGTAATTAGACGTCCACAGTCTCCTGGTACAGGAAATCTAAAAAAAATATTAATTAAAGAAATGTCAATATAAAGATTATATTTAAAAAAAAATTATAAAATTTTTTTTATTGAACCAGATTTATTTGGGACGAATTCTTATTCAATTTTATAGAATTTATTATTTTATTTAAAGAAATTAGTATATATAATTTATATTAAAAATGAAAACGTTATTTATTTTCATTCGTTTCATTAATAAACACGAAGATCATAAGATTTTCTATAAATACAATGTTTATTGCTACAATTAAAATTAGTAATTTTTTTTGTCTATTGTATGAGCTCAGATTTTCTATTTCTTTTATATTTATTTAGGTAGTACTTTCATATTATATTATTATCATTACTAAATAATTCTAATGAATATTAAAAAAAATACAGAAAAAGATATTATATTTACATATTTTTTATTTAAAGCTGCCACGTATGTAAGTTTTTAATTAGATTTTTAATTAGTATTCCGCTTTTAAAAAATTTATTGTTTCAATTTAAAATTTAATTCTAAAATATGTATGAATTTTAATTTAAAATATATGCGATTGCATAAAAGTTCATATTTTAATACTTAACATATTAATTAATAAGGAAATATATCTACTGTTTTATTATGTGATTATACTTTTTAGAAGTATTAATTTTTTTTTTCATTTAAATTTAAATATGACTGCATTATTATCGATTATTTGGTGAATTTTGCTACCGAATAAAATGAAAATTATCTTGAACGTAGAAAGAGATAGTTTTAAATATGATGAATTTTACATCTTACAAATATGAATTTATTTATTAAAAAAAAGAAGTATTCATGATTTTAATTAGAATAATCATGATGTTAATTTTTTTATAGAAACAAAATGGATAATTATTTATTAGTCACATAAACGAAGAGAAAAGTAAATCCATAACTAAAATATATTCAAATTTTTAAATATTATAAAAATATAGTATATACATGTAACTAGTGAATCGATAGATACAAAAAATACAGTAAATTTTATTTTAAACGAACGTTACGCTTAAAATATAAAACAAGTACAGGGCCAACTATTTAACCCAAACATCCGTTAAGTTGAAAACGAAAGTAAAAATACCATAAGAATATTGTACCTGGGGAAGGGCCAGAATCTGGCAGCTGGACCAGTAGGTGGTTTATGCGGACATTGGAAACCGACGATCTCCTCCGGATTACAGTAGGGCAGAAGTTGATCTGGCCAGACGCAAGTATGGCTCTTGTAGTCGTAGGCAAGACCAGCGTCACATTCGACTTGGTGAGGCTCGCCGTAAGCGCATTTGATGTATGTCGTGCTGCAGGAATCACTATCCGGGTAAATTCCGAACTGATGCTCACATCCCGGTGAACTCAGTGGAAGCACTGTAATTTTATTCAAGTTTTCAGAAACGAGGGTAACAAATTTTTTTATTCCTATTCGTTCTAATGACAAGTGAAGAACAATTTTTAAGATGTAAAGGTGTTATGGATTATTTTTGATACGCTGATATTTGTTATTATTTGCTTATATTGGTTATTATAGGTTTCATAATAATAAATTTAATTCGATTAATGTTAGATTTAAATTACTGTTTATTAAGAAAAATTTTTGTTACTAAAAAAAAATATATTTAGAATTGTATTAATAGAAAATATTATATGTACAGTATTTACAGGCTCGTAATACTATGAATAAAAGCTTGAAACAAATTAAAAATATAAAATCTATGTAAAAAAATATATATATTATTTAATATTTAGAGATTGTATAAAACCAGTATAATATTTCATGAAACTTTCCGTAAATTTACGCTGTTAAAGTAATATGTACTAAAGTAATTATTAGTTTATTCTTTATGTATATTCGATTTATGTATTTCGATATTTTAATTTATTATTTTTTAAAACGTAAATCTATATAAATATAAGTTTGCTAATGTTTTTATTTTTGTTCAAATTTTTAGAATTTATAACGATTGAGTTAAATATATAACATTTTATAATCTTTTACTTAAATAATATTTATCTCAAAAATTGACTATAATTTGAAGCTAAAAACACGTTTTACAGTTTCTTTAAAATGTTATTCTAAAATGATATGTTTCTATAATTTCTAATTTTAAATTACTATTTGAAATAAATGATTTTCTAAAAACGGTGGACTATTTTATTAGAATTTCTATTTTAATGATTTATCTAAGTAAAAAGCTTTTGAAAAATTGTTCAAAACAATAATATTCAGGAATAATATTTGGATAAATATTTTAGTTCCATAATACATTTATAGCGATATTTAATATAATAATATATATAAATTTATAACACTAAGATTATAATTATTTCATTTACTTGTTACTCAACAGAACTAAATAGTATATAATTATACTCCTGCAGGTTATCGCTATGTATTTTTTTATGATTGAGATATAACGTTAATTTTTTTATTAATTATATTAAATTATAAGTGTTTATATATTTATATATTTATATGTATATATTTATATATATTATTTAAAAGTTTGGGGATGTTAAATTGTCTTTATTACAATTTAATATTTTGTCCCTGTTAAAGAAATATAGCAAAGTAATCTTATTTTAAAGTAATTATTTGTATTTTTAGTCTATTATTTATTCTATAAAAGTAAAGTACTTAAAAAAAAATTACGATAAAAAAAAACTTAAAATTACGATATTCAATATTATTATTCTTCAGCTAAAGTTAAATATAATAAATATTTCAAACATATTTGTACGAATTATACATTTGTATCCAATACTAATCTTATTACAAGAATCAAGGTTATATGTAATTATGTTACAAGAATGATCCTACTATACATTACAATAATCTACATATCGATATTCGCTTTTAATAAATTATAGTAGTTTACAGTTATATATAATATGTTATTTGAGACAAAAGCAAGGATTTTTCTTGGCAGTCATAAATAATTACTTATGATATACGTATTAGATGTTACCTTTCGTTTGTAAATCATCACATATATTCTTCCTTAAGGTATATCAATTCAAGTTATGAATTTTTTTCTTATGACGGAACATAAAATAAGATAAATTATATCATACTAGTTGAAAAAAAGTTCATATATAATAATAAAAGATATCGTCCTGAAACTAGATACCAAGATGATCCAATTCTTTTATGTATATATTTATTAGAGTATTTTTCGTAATAAAGACTAAAAAAGATTTTATAATAAATTTATAATTTTTTATACTTATTATACTTTTTATTATCATAATTTTTAATATAATCTTTTTATTTATTAAGGAATATTTAATTATAATGAAAGCACATTTATATACAGCACGAGATATTTAGCCAAATTGTAAAGAGTATTAAAAAATAACATTTTATAATTTAAGAGATTATTTAAATCCGTAAATAAGAATTACTTTATAAATAAATATATAAATACTTTGAAGTATAAATGGAATATAAATAATCAAAAGGTGCCTAAGTTTTTCCTGGAAGATGCAATAAAAAACGAAATACTCACCGTCGGCAGTGCGTTCACCGCAATGCACAGCCCAGTGATAATTGCAATGTTTATGTACGGCTCCCTTCCCGTCAAACAACAGTCCGTTTTCACAGTGCTCGAGCGTCAGGGTGCCATTCGTGCAGAGGAAGTAGGAGTTGCAATCGTCAGGATGAGCGTAGGCCTGTTCGCCCAACGGCTCCGGGCAGTGAGGCGCACCCAAAAGCGATAATCCGTCGGCTGAAAATATATCACCTCGTCGTTTCTTTCTTCTTGTAAAATTCTCGGTAGCGTGTAATTAGCTCGGAAAAATCGGCGGAGACGCGTTACGCTGTCCCTGGTGCCCATTGAACCACTTTTCCTTTAGACTGTAAAGTCGCGTCGAAACTTTATTACGAAAGACCCTGATTCGAGCGAAATATAAGAGTTTTAACGATGCGTTAATCCTTCAATGAACATGAAAAATCAAGCTTTATAAATAAATCAAAATGAATTTTCGAGCGTTCCCACGATTTTAGACCTAACTTACGTAACTAAATCATTTTTTGCAATGACTATAATTTTATATACTTAATTTCGACTGTGAGAACGATAAGTTTGGATTGTGATTTATTACTAATTTTAACTCAATATAATATTTTATAAGTTCCCTTGTACACATTTACGATAGTTTTAAATATATATTCTTTCTGGAATAAATGAATTTCATTTAGTTAATGGAAAAATTCACTATTTATAATCATATTTTACATTATTATTATTATTATTATAAACATGGACAAATCGAATAATAGTTAGATGTAATCTATAAGGAATTTGAAATTATTAATCCTAATCAACGCATTCGTATGTAAAATAAAAATTTGGATACAATTGAATCAATGGAATTCTTGCTTTATTTACATCAAGAAGTTAGCTTTGCATAAAACTTAGTATTCAGAAATTATATAATAATTCATCTAATTATAAAACAATGGCAATAAATTTTTTTTTTATTAGAAAGTATTTTACATTTATTACATATATTAAATAATTAATATCGTACGAAGTGTTTCTATTTTAATATTAGTTTTAGATTTCGGATGTTAATACATTTTAAAAATATTAATTCCAATTCTAGAAATTTGATAAATACTATTATACAGTTATTAAAAATAAATTTAAAATATCAATTCTATTTCTATAAAAATTTTAAATTTTTTATAATTAATGTTTTATTAAAACGTTTCTTTTTATCTTATTTTTAACTTTACATAATTTAATTTTATATAAAAAATTTGGTACAAAAAATTCTAAAAATCTTGAAAATTTATTTTACTAAGTCTTGTATAAATCAATAATTTCAATGGTTGTTTTTTGACAGCACAAAAATTTGACAACATTGTTCATATTTATGTAACTAAAATGTTAGTTATTGCACCTAACTATAACTAAATATTTAGGTTTTTGTACAATTTTGTTACATACCTTAACAAATTAAATCGGTAAATCAATTCATGAGAAAAAAATGTTAATAATGTTTACATATATTTTAATTCGATTTATATGTATTCTATGGAATAATGCAAAAATAATTATCAGGTTAAATATCATTATAAATAAACTTTAATTATTCAGTACTCTAAAAATTATCACTCATTGTGATATATGAATCATATAAAATAAATAATGCCATAATTATTATTCCATTTTAATAGCAAATGTTAATTAAATTGCATGAATATATTATTATGCTTTTACAGTTCGTCATCTTGTATAATGAGTTACATACAGAAAGAATCCTATAGAAATTTTTTTTAAATTATTAATGAGATACGTAACTCATATGTAATTTTGAAGTACGATAATGAGTAAAAGAGAAAGAAGGAACAAAGCGGAGATTATGGATTAAATTTGAGCGAAATGCTTTGTATCTTTTCTTTCTCATTTTGATTCGGTTTATTTGTATTATGAACTTGACATATTAAAATAATTAAATTTTAAAAAATAATAATTCAATATAGTGCTATAATTTATTATAAATATATTTAAATTAAAAAATAATTATACTTTTATTAACGATGCTTTTAATTTTTGCCATAGAAATAATTTTATTGTATAATTTTCATTAAAAAATAATAAAGATAAAGGAGAAATAACTTTAGTAAATTTTCGATCGATTAAAGGTAAATTTCGTAATGATATTGAACGATAAAATGAAAAAAATTGAAAAAATAAAAACCACGAACAAGTTAAATGTCAATAAAAAAAAAATAAGAAAATTTAGTATAAGCATTTTCAACTATTTTTACTACATCTCATTGTATGAGGTGATAAATATTGATTTCATACGAAAAAGAAAAAGATAAAATCGAATCTAATCTAAAACTACTTTATCGAAAAGACTCGAATCTCTAACACCAATGTATTGGATTATTGTTTTATCATGTAAGAGTTACGACGTAGACATAACCATATGGCAGTGAAAGTAGTTGGGTGGGCGCAAGTTATCTTATGAATACACAGAAGGCGCGAGAACAACGTGCGCGTCACTTGTGGTACGTCGCTCTTTTTCATCGATCAAAATGATTCTTTCCAGCATCTTTTTACAATACCACGATTAATCAGTCTTCGAATATGAATTGGAAGAAGTTGGAGATACGAAGAACAATGAACCTCTGCCCATATTTACTTTCACTCGTGTAAGGCTTTGGCATCGGGACCAAAGCATCCTTTGATTACCGATAACAAAGAGTTTTTCACTTAGGAAAATACATGGTATCGTCGAGCTATATTTATCGCTGATTTAGTTATTAAATAATACGAAAAGGCAAAGCAACGTTGACTTATCACAGTTCGAGAAACGGATTCGGCAATCCATCGACAGCAAGAAAACTCGTTCTACACCAATATAACTTACCTTTCTCGCCGATCCGGCGGAAAAGCAAGAAAAATAAGGAGATAAATGTAAACTTACTGGTGGAGAGGATGGCGAGGGCCAGGACGAGGGCAGCGTTCCCAAGACGGCTCATGGTTCCGGTCTGCGCGCTGTGACCAGTAACTACTGAATTTCGCGGCCGTCGCCGGCCTCGCACGCGTGTGTGTTCGTGTATCCCCTTCACCTGGAGGTGCGCGTCGTCGACCCCACCCAGCGCACTCTTCTTGTACGCATACCTGATCTGGCTGGCGTTGTTGTTTCCCTTTGTCGCACGGTCATCGTCGATCGGCTCCTCGTCGCTTTGCCCGTTTACTTTTCTTCTACTTACTTTTACTTCGTTTCTCTCTCTCTCTCATTCTGGGTAATGGTTATTAGTCGTTACGAACAAGAAAAAAGGAATAAAGACACAAATAATTCTGTGGTTAAAAACAACCGCTTTTAAGCTGTTACTTTTTTTCTTACCTCAATATTTGACCTACATACAAAGAATTTAGTTTAAAATTTTTATTAGACTAACACTCGAAGAATGTTTTTTTTCAGCAACTAAACTTTTTTTTGTTTTTAAATAAGTATTCGTTGATACTTATAATATATTATATCGTTTAAATAAACACTTCAAAAAAAAGTCTTTTAATTTTATATATTTCAATGGATCAAAGCTTAAGTTTATAAAGCTTTAAAAATCGATAAGACTAATATGTATGAAACCTTTAAAAGAATCACATATATACCATTGCCACAAATTTTATGTATGTAAAATATTTCTTTAAGTACAATTAGATTTTCTACGGTACTTTAATTTTAAAATTTTTTTTATAAATGAAAATTAAAATTCCTAGAGTCGAAATAACTTTTCATTGTTAATGTAATATATATATTGAACAAAAATATTTTACACGTGTATATTTCTCAAATAATGCGGTATCGATCCCTTTTTTATATGTCTTTTTGTATATTAATTTTACAATATTATCATAAACTCAAAGAACTATTTATTAACCTTGTATCAATTACATTTATATTGTAAGAAAAAAATTTGAACTCGTGTACATTATATATTCTTGCGAATAGTTAGCATGAATGTAGAAAACGATGATCAAAGTTTGAATTTATTAACAGTACAGCTAGAAATGTATTACATCATCAGAAATGTCAGTGTCTATAAAGCTGTCTTTTAATTAATTTAAAAAGATGTTTACAAGCCTATTCAGACAAAGTACATTGCAATATGCACTCCGTAACTTTCACCGTATTTATGCATTGTGTATTGTGCATATATCGGTTTTATATTCCAAAGTTATTATCTTCGGTGCAAGTAGTAAACAGACAGATCATTTGTAAAAACAGTATTATGTATTATATAAATATATACATAAGGCTTTTACAATTATACAGTAAGTAGTATATGCACTAGCGACATTTATTTTTCATTTTTCCGCATGAAATATAAATAAAATAACTCACTATATATCATAGTTTTTTAATAATGTATCTCTTTATGATCTATAGCAAATATAATCATTATTATTATCATTACAAATCCGCGTATAATATAATACATACATGTATGTGTATGTATATAAAAGGAATTCTTTTGTATAAAATCACACGATTTTTCATGCATATATTTTAACGTACAACAAACTATGTAAATATTCTCAAATAGTTCTAATAATTGAAATTCTTTTATAAAAAGCTATTTATTCATTTTTTCAATTAATTTCTACCTTTTGAAATAGAAATTTCCAATTATAGAATTATTCGTGTGCTTTTATTTATAAATTCTTTGTAGGACGATAAAGTCTGGTTTATTAACAGGAAATAATCGTATCATCTTTTATCACTTATACAAAGAACAAATAGTAGTTGAGCGTATCAGCCGTTAAGATCTGGTACCTGGTGCGTATCACGTCCTTTATGATTGTTCATTCTGGATGTCACTTATCAGTTCTTCCCCTTGTAATATTCCTCGCTAAAAAATAGCAAAAAATAAAGAAGATATCATGTTATAAATGAAATAAAGTTATATTGTGAAATCGAACGCTACATAGAAATCTGGAGCAAGTTGTTTTAGTATTTAAGAAAGGCATTTCGTTTCTCTTCTACGCATATGTATAAAAGTGAAAATCATCGAAATTTCGAAATATATATATTTAGTAAAAAAAAATTATTTTTAAAATAATAAGATATATGACAAATAAAATATTTAATTTAAATTACCATTATATTAAAATGTTTAAATAAGTACTTTAAGTTAAATTCATTTTAGATTGATTAAAAACGAGATTTAATGAAAATATGTGTAGTATATAGATATATATATATATATATATATAGAAACTAAAATATATTTATTATTACAAATATAATAAAGATTGATTAAATAAATTATTTATACTGTTATTATCCATAACTATCTAGCCAACTTTACACGATTTCCTAATAATATATTATACCTAACGACTTTAATAAGTATTATTTATTGAAACAACAGAAAATATTCAATTAAAATTAAAATTTAAGTTATATAAAACATTTAAATAAACAAAAATTGCTTATAATAATAAATAAAATATAAAAAAATTAAATACTCTTCTTTATTTCATAACATTTCGAAAAATGAAAATTAAATTCTTATGATTATAGTATTTCTATGTAAGAAAAAAGCGAAAGTTAATTACTAAATCTTTTATACATTGAACTCTTTCAGAAAAATTGAAATAAATCTCTAATAGATTTATTGTAAACATACTCGCAATAACTAAATACAAAAATATAACGTATCATTTTGATTCAATAATTTCATATATGAAATAAAAAATGTGCCATTATGATATAAAATATATAAAAACTGAAGATCAATTATTATATGATAAAGAAATAACTGTGATGCAGAATAATAACTAATTCAACATATTGAAATCGAATATTTTATTTTACTTATATCTATCACTTTAATTAATGACAATATTAATTTTTTTATAATTTTTTTATACCTAAACTTTATTATTTTAATTATTTAATATTTTTAATTTGTTTATGAATATATGTAATTTAATTATTTATAAAAAAATATTAAAATGGATTTTTTATTTTTCATTGATAAAATTAAAAAATCCAAAATCTCTTATAGTATACATAAGTTTATTCATTATAAGCAATCGATTAATTTATTAAAATTAAAAATATCAAAATACCCTATATTATTTTTATAATTATTATAAAGCAATAATTGATTTTCGATAGAAATAAATTATTTAATATAGAAAAAAACTAATAAATTATAATATAAATTAATTAATTTATCAAAGATTATTTGAAATATTATTATAACAATATAAATGAAGTTGAATTTCAACTAATTTTTGCATTTTAAAGTAAAAAATAATGATAATATAATTATTATATTATTGTTTAATATAATAAATTATAAAAATCCAATTAAAACTGAATAAAGTTTTTTATAACAGATTTCATTGATTCTAGTAAAAATAAATTAGGATTGTATACAAAGTAATTAAAAATTAATACGATTATATCTTTTTTATTATTTTTATTACAACCATCTAAATAATCTATTTATTATAGTAATTAAATAATAAAAATAACTATAGTATTATTAAAAATTAAGATATAAAATATCATTTATATTGAAATATTATTCTTGTTATAATAACCAATATTTTATGTATTTATAATTGCAATATTTTAAGTTTCTCAGAATTACTTATCATTAGATATCTAAATCATAAAATAATTCTTTAAGTATTTTTCTATGGATATTAAATTTCAGATTATATTAATTTTATTAATTTAAAAAAATTTTTTTGTATCGATAAAAGTTTAATGAAATAAACCAAGATATATACTTGCTAATATACATATAATATTAATAATTATTATCTTACTAAATATTTAAATCTTTTAAGCATATCTCATAATCGATTTCATTTTAATAATGTTAACTATGTTTTAAATAATTGTATTAAATAATGAAAATATATTAAATAATTTGTTCAACGGAAGTAGTGTCCTTTAATAATTTACATAATAATATCAATTTTTAAATGATTGATATTATCTTCATAATTAGTACAAATGAACTAAATTTATTTATTATGTAAATATATAAATTATGCATAAAAAAATTTGAAAAATATTATAAATAATTACCATCCAGGAACTGATTCAGGTTCGGTGCACCTAAATATTTCCTCATTGTAAACCAAACCTTCTTCGCACTGGCCTTTTTGTGGTACCATGCCATTCCGACATATATAGAATTTGGCGCAATCATGTGGATGGGGATAAGTTGGGTGGGGTAGGATTCGTCCTTGAGGTCCAATGACATCGCCCACTGGGCAAGTGAAGCCATCGTCGAGGGTTTCACGTTTGGCATCCTGACAGAGTCGCGTAGCATCAGCTGCCCACACGCAGCTCGACATTTTCTCCTCGTAGACGAGTCCCGGCGGGCAAGGCATCACCTATCGCGAATAAATGTATATTTATTGTAATTTAAGTAATAATTGTCTTTTTGAAACTATGCTTTTGTATTACTGTACTAAAATTGATTTTTAATTAAAATTTTTTACAATAATAATTACGGATGATAATGTATAATTGGTATACATGATTATCGTTTTCCGATACTTTTTATAAATGTGTTAAATTTTACGATATAAAATGATGAATTCTTTTATATCGTTAAAATTGATGTCATTTCAAATTCATTTGAACGTCTTTTTGAATTATATATTATTAGATAAACTTTTATGTAGTTAAAATTTAGGATATAAAATAACGTTCATTAGTATTATGAATGAAATTTGCCTATGTATTTTATTCGTATAATATTAATAGCATTTAAAACCTGCTGTTAAAACTGACATAGTAATTAAAAAATTAAAATACCAATATTTTTATGAGGTTTTAAAATTTATTTAAAAAACTGCAATGATTGGTTAACCAAAAAAAGTTTTACGTATTTATTATTTGTAGTAAGTTGTCCATATTGAAAAATAAGCAATATTTTCTATTCTTTCAAGTCAGGAAATAGTACAAACTGCATTTATAGCTTATTTAATAAATATAATTATCAAAGTTTATGAGCGTAATATTAATTGTCTTAAATATTAGTTATTATAGTTTTTTAGTTTACTTACGAATGTTTTTTTTGTAATATATTTTATTTAAAATAATATTATCCTTGTAAAATACTAAATAGTAATACAAACTTATAAATAACAGTTTATACTCAATTAATTTATACATTCTATTTATGTTATTAAGAGCTTATTTTCTTCCAAATATTTCAGAAATATCGATATCTATGTATTTAAAGAATTACTTTTGAAATTATTTTACATTAGAAAACATTTAGTTTAAACATTTAATTTAAAAAGTAGAATTTATTAAAATTTATTTATAATTTGAGAAATATTGAGATTTTTCTGTTACTTTAATTTAAAAATTTATTGTAAAAGAATCTTTCGTAATCTTGAGGAAATATTATTATAACTACTTCGAAAACCACAAGAATAAAGAAAATATCTTAGTACATAAATACATGTTCATTTTTCTTGTAATAAAAATTTTCAAATTAAGAATATAAAAGATTTTCCGAATAATTATTTGTTTCGAAATTTTAAGATAATGAAATTTTTCTTACAAACGACGTCAATTCTTTAAATATTTTATAAAATTACCGAGAAAATGTTAGATTGACGGATGATGCAGTTTATAGTATTCGTGATTAAAATCAAATTGAAAATCACGTCTACTGTCTAGGATCTTACCTGTGGAATGCCATCGATGCAGTTGACGAATTTATCGCAAGACAGAGGATCTTCATGCTTGAAGTATCCGTTGGCACGTGGACAGCCTTTCGAAGGATGTGGCTCCTCTAACAATGCAAATGAAAGTAAAATCAGCTCTTTAGACAATCACAACTGTTTAAAATTCATGTGCATGCATGTCTATTTTAAGAAAAGGATACAGGCAGATGAGAAATAAAAAACCAAGAAAAATGCATGCGTGGTTTGAATAAATGGTAAAAAGGTGACTACGCAAAAGCAAGGATAAAAGGACCACGACAGCTAGTGGGTCAGCCTTTAATAATTTTTCAAGAAGAACCTTGAAGACCGGTTTTCGCGATATATGTATATACTGCATTTGTCGTTCCGACCGATTCACGTTCGTTTGCGTTCGTGCAGGAGAATTTTTCGCATTTACTGACTACGATCTGAAACCGGCGAAAGTTGCGCTCCATGCGTGAATATACAATCCAATGGACTTGGATACAAAGTTACTTTCGGGTTCATTCTAAGTGTAACTACTTTGATTTTTCCTTTTTTATAATATACTCTTATCAATATAGAAGTACGAGACTTGGATAAATTGTATGTTCGGATAATGTTTCATATTGCTTTTATTTATTGCATAAATAAATTGATTTATATGCAAGCACATTTCTTTCGTATGCAAGCACATAGTTTTTGGACATTATTAATTTTGTTTTAATAAAAAATAACCACAGTTTAATTTATTAGTAATACATAAATTATTTTAATTCGTTAGAATATGTTCCTAAATTTTTTTCAATGAAAATTAATTACCCGATACCGTTTCCTTTAAATCATTGCACCAAGGCTATTTAATTAGTAAAAGTATCAAAGAAAAGTTATTTATAATATTATTACTCTAATAAATAAAATATTTTCACATTTTTTTTACTAAGAAAATTTCAATAACTCTTGATTAATTTTTTGTTTACTATTTTTGAACTTTACAAAAGTGAAAAAATTAGAAAAGTTTTTTCAATACTAAATATCAACTTTATATTATTTTGCTTTAATATTTAATAATGCATACATTTTTTAAAATAAATTAGCAGAAAATTTATAATTTTTAATATATATATATATTAATGCTATTTGCTCAAAAAAATTTTCTGTGTTTCAAATGTTGGTGATAAAAAAGGTCTATGACTCATGAAGATCTTTTTTCTAAAAGAATATTGAATAAATTTATATAAATTTGAGCAATAAATTTGAAAAAAGTATTTTTTAATATAGGGTAACATGCATTAAATATTATTAAATGTAGAATTTACTCCAAATTTCATATTTTATAATAATTTTTAAGAAACTCAATACAAAAAATAAACAAGCATATGTTAATGCATTATAATTAAAAATCATTTTACGAAAAGTTTTATATAAATTTTTAGTGCACTTATACTCTAATGACTTCATGCATAAATTATATAATTTGATGTATATTAAAAATGCATAGTATTCACGTAATATTATCTCATATATAATGAAAAATGAAGTCTCTCAAGACCTCGTATAATACATGATGTAACTCATAAGGAAGCGCTTGAACTTACAGCGTAGAATTTTCAAATTATGACGATAATCTTGTATATTTTAATATGATTAATTAAATTTAATGCTGTATTACGAATCCCAAATCTTTTTGTTTTTAGATAAATATATATACTATTCTAGAATTCCATCAAGCAGTACTATAATTAATACTAAATTAACATAAATTATATAGATTACATATTTATTCTTTAATTTTTATCTAAGTTTTTCTAAAAATTATTTATATTTATTTATAATTTAAAAAAATTATATATAAAAAATTTTAAATATAAATATAATACACACAAGTATGTGTGTATTTGTATGTAAATAGATATTTATGCAATGTAAGAAAATATATTTATTAAAAGAATATTTTATGAGATCTAGATTCACATATCTTTAATTTAAATATATGTTTTCAATCTGGAAACTAATTTCTTACATAAATTATCTAAGAAAATTTCATCAATACTTTATGATAAGAATTTCCGTAAGACTATTTAAATAAACGAACAAAATGAAATTATAACTATTTAAGATATTGTCTTCATAAAATAATCTCGATAATTATGTAATATAGGTTTAATATAGAATAAAGATCGTTACAGGAATTATTTTATCGCATCAGTGAATCGATTTGCAAGCTAGACATAAGACTAGGAAAGAAGTGTAGAGAAAGCCAGAATACTTTTTCATCCGGTTATTGAGGTATTCGATAATATCCGTTGAACGAATCTAGATCGGAATACTCACGTAGGGTCGTTCTGTCACCGCATTGAACATTGGCCGGCACATCACAGAGCTCCTTCTTTGGATTATCGTCCCTGAAGACAAGGCCATCCTTGCAGAGTCGTTCCTCCGGCTGGTTATCGATGCACGCGTAATAGAGATCGCATTGCTCGGAATCCGGGAAATATCCCTTTGGCTCGGGGCATCGGAACTGAGCCTCGGCGATTGCAGCGACTATAAGAAGTCCTGCGATGAACCTCCGCATCGTAGCCATGTCCTTCCGGGTGGGTACGTTCTTACGTGTGCGAAAGGGTTGAGGTGCGTGTTCAGCAGCTGGACGAAGGGAAGCGACACTCGTGGCTTGTCACTGGACTGGTTTCGCTCGACTGCATTTTCGCGACGCGCACACTTCTTGCTCCCCGTAGTTGCATTTCACGAAGGCCCCCTCCCACCCACCCCCCTTTCTCCGAATTCACCTATCGCCTCTCTCTCACTCACTCTCACCATCTCTTTTTCCTCAGTCTCTTTCGTTTGCTCGCTTACTATACCTTGAGTCGGAACAAATCTTTTCGTCTTTATTCATTGCGGTGTTGCCTCTACAACGATACTTATTCCAATTCTTTTTATGAGAAACTTTCAACAGATAATAAAGCAATCTAAGTGAGATGGATATTTTTGATGAGGCGAAAAACCTGTATTAAGAAAATTATTATCGTTACTTTCGAGTAATGGAAATGCTTGGTACTTAAGAAAGCTTAAGTATGATTAGGAAATTTGAATTGTATTTAAAGTTTAATCAAATCTTTTAATTTATAAAAATATAGATTAAAGCATGAAATCGAAATCATAAAAAAAAATAATGCAAATATTTGAAATAGCTTAAAGGATTTAGAAATTGTTTACATAATTAAAGAAATTAAAAAAGAAATGCTTCTATTTCATACCGTTTATTATAAGAAGAAATGTGGATTAATTTTATTTTATTTTTTGTAATTTTTTAATAATGGAAACAAAAATGCATAAAATAAAGAGTTTTTGGTATTCCGTATACATATAGAAAATTAAATACCGGAAAAGTATTAAATAAATTAATATGATTAGAAGAAAAAATTAAAATAAACTGTAAATATAAAAATTAAGATAATTGAAAAACTATTATCGTTAATTTTGTACTATTAAATAATAATTTGAAAGTTCGCAGACAGCATTATTTGTCTCTAAATTATAGAGTTTAGTAAAATAGATATTACATAAATGTTTTTTTAATTCACAAATGATATTTTAAATATGAACATAATGTTTGCATTTTATATGTGTCATATATATCTCGATGTTACCAAAGATATTTATAGCTCTAAATAAAATATTATGATTATTTAAAAAAGAATTAATAAAATTAATGATAAACATTTAGTATTGAAAAAACTAGTTTATAAAAATATTTTATTTTTTTTAAATTTAAGTTTAACGAATAAAAAATAATTATAAAATAGTTTTTATATTTATCTTTACTATAAAAATAAGATTTTCAAAAAAATTTTTTTGAATGATATCTGTATACATATTTTTTATGTATATCTGCTTAATGTATTTTAAATTTATGTTACAATAAATTTCAATATTTGAAATATTCATAATAATATATTTGAATGATATAAATAAGAATTTGTATATTATATATACATATATATTATAATAATATCTTTTAAATATAATTAATGTTTATTTATTTCGTAATTGATTTAAATCATTTTTAATGTTGAATCACGCTATATTTTAATATGAAATAATAATCACATCTTAATCATCGATATTGTAATTTTACTACTTTTCTACGTATCTGAAATAAAACTTAATATATACATACTGAAATTTAATTAATTATATTTACAAGATTTGGTTTATTGCTCAACTTTCAATATATAGAAATTTAATAATAATAATACTTTCTAATATCTCGAAACATGCATTATTTATTTCATATAATTTCAAAATATTTAAAATGAAAGATATACAAATAAATATAAAAGAATGTAAAACTTTTCAAGGTATAAGACAAAAAATAATTATAGATTGAAAATTTTAAAACTAATAATTATTCATATTAGAGTTAATATTTCACATTAGTATTTGAAATATTATTATTGAATGTATATTTTCGAATATGTACCGTATTTATAAAGAAAATTATTAGGAGTGCTTACATCCAACTAAATTATATTAGCTAATTTTATAAAAATAATCAAATTTCAATAACTGTAATTACTTTGTTAATATAATAAAATAAATAGATATAATAAAAAAAGTTTTAAATAAATTGATATGTAGTATTGTAATGTTAATTTGAATTCAACTATTGATAATTTTATTCAGAAAAGAAAAAGTTTTTTTTTTATTCAAATTAAATTATAGTGATGATATCGACATAAAAGAATTCTATTACTTTAAATAAATATAAATATTTAAAGAATTCGAACTAAAAAATTTGCAAAATTTATTCTAATGAATTATATGATAAAAAATTACCATTAAAAATTAAATAAATTTTACTCATTTAAAAGAAGCATGTTAACATATATATATAAAAGTAAATTTATGTTTTCTCTACAAGAAACTAATATGTTTCTTTTAAGTATTCTAAAAAGAATAAGAAAAATAAATGAAAGATAACGAAAAATTTATGTGAACCAGTCTAATTTTTAATATACTAAAAAGAATATTATATAATTTAAAGCTTAAATATAATTTAGTTACAAATTATAACATTAGTTATATAATTATTTATTAAATGATAATTAAATATACATATATATAATTATATATAATTAGACATATATATTAGTTTTATTACATAATAATTTGAAGTTATAAGTACAAGATTAATTATTAATATTTTTAATGAACAATAATTTATATAGGTACATACCCAATGATATTAGATGCATAATATCTCATATGCGTCGGTGGCACGTATACTCACATATACACAATCTCGCACACAAATCTCACGAATGGAATCTCATATGTACAATTAAGAAAAGTTTATTTATAAATTTATTAACCTATTGTGATAATGCAATAAGCTAATAATTAATACTCTTAATTAATGTTTAAGATATTAATTGATAATTTCATTTAAATTACAAACGCATGAGACCTAAATCTATTCACCAATGATCAAATTCATAATATTAGTTTACTCTTCTTGTAAATTACATTCACTCCTTAGTGTTTCATTTGAAATTATTTATATAACATACATATTAGTTACTTATATATATAGAAAATATCATATTTCATATTTCAAAAAGATCTATTCAATATTTTCTCACAACTCAAAAGAAAGCTATATTATACTTACGTCCTTGAGGAATAACAATGGATCAAAAGAGAATAAACTAACAACTTCACTATCTAATAGTTTCATCATCTGTCTCTTTTTCTATTTTTCTTTTTGTATTTCATTTAAAATAATTATATTTATTATAATTATATCGAATAGATTTTTTCCAATTATTACTATATATTACAATAAAATATATTAATAATAATACACAATACTTATACGGAATTATTTTAATACATATTTTTACAAGAAGAGAACTTAAAGTCAATTTGAGTATGTAATTTCACGTAAGAATTCTTATTATAATTCTGTGTTCACAAGAATAAATATTATTTATTAAATAAAGTACGCAAAAATGTTTTAATTAGACTTATATTATATTTTAATTGTTATTAAACTATTTTGTACAGAGAACCAGAGAATATTCTTTACATTCTTTTATTAAAGAATGAATATTTTTTATTACTCTTTATTATGAAAGTGTAGTACTGTATGTAAATTCTATATTTTTATTTTATCAATTATGAATAATTGATACAACAATAAATTCTTTTTTATCATTTTTAATGATATTAAATATTAATATAAATAAATCTGTAACTATTGCTATGATATATATTTATTATAAATTAATTTTACTATTAAAACACAAAAAAAACTTTTATTAAATTGTAAATAAAAAACTGATAATAAAGTAATATAATATTCTTATGAATAATATTATTGAAATATTTGATAAATAACAATAAATATACAACTGAAATTTCTTATTAGCATCACTTAAAATATTACACAGTGGCATAAATTAAAAATTCTTTTGTATTTTAATGACAAGTTGCCTCATTTATCTTCATAAAAATTCATTTCATTATTTTCACTATTTAAGTAATTTTATTATATTATGAGGTCTAATTGAATTCAATTAGAAATTAATATTCCGAAGCTATTCATAACAAAGCTTTGAATTTATTTTTAAGATTCTTAAATGGAAAATACTACATTTAACATTATAAAATTAAAATATTCTTAGAATTTATAAAAATTTTTATTTTTAAATTGAATAATATAAAGGTATATATTTTCCCAATATATTTTTCGAAAATTTCAGTTATGATTGTTAATTACTTATTATTTGAATTAATAAAAAATTTTATAATGGTTCTTTATATAATATTCTAATATAATTTATTGAATAAATAAAAACTAGCAATTAAAAATTTTTTGTCAGTAAAACAAATTATTATTCTTTTAAACGTTTTTAATTTTTAATATAAATATATCTATCAAAATATTTGAATAATATATTATACACTTATGATTCAAATTACATAAGAGTGGATCCGATGGAATAATAACAAATATAATTAAAATTTTGAGAGAAGAATACAATATTGAGTAGTCAAAATCATTAAAAAATTTCATATATTTCATACCATTGTACAACATAAATTTTTATACTACATTTTCTAGGTTTTCTATGCATTTATTCTTAATACTTTTAATTATGATTTTATTTTTTTGTAATTAAAGTATTAATTTTTAATAATTGAAATGAATAATTAAATACATTCTTTAATTTTCTAATATTTTGTAACAAGTGACTCACGATTTCGATTTAGATTTATTTATTTATCCTTTTAAATTCTTCCATTAATTAATTTTACATTACCTAATAATTTAGCAGATTTTGAAATAAAATAAAAAGATCAGCATTAAATGTTTTAACTAGCATAATAAAAATAAATTTCAGAAAATACATTTATAACTTTATCCGCAATAAAAATTGTATTAAATATAGATGTATATAATATTCGTCTATTTATAATATTGTATTACAAAATTCAATTAAATTTCAGTTATATAATCAGATTTTTATTTGTTTTTATACTTCCTATAATAAATTAGAAGCCAGTTAAAAATATTTATCACTTACTTATTTCGTTAAAATTCTATATAATCTTCTAATAGTAAACAACATACCATAACCACTCATTGCGTAACTTATTTCATCAGAATTTCATCCCGAACGACATTCTTGAATCATAATATTTTTAAAAATATATTAATATAGATTTTTTATCAATAAAATTAATATATTGTTATCTTATTTTTGTACTTATGTTTTATACATATATTATTGTGTAGGTATACATATATATATATTTAAAATGATTTCGATTAATAATTTTCAATCAGAAAAAATCTATAAGAATGTTTTTTCTGTATTACACATGCTATCATGTATTACTGTCATTAAAAATGTATATTTAGAATATTATTTATTGATGAAAATATAAAATATAAAAAACATTTTCATCGTAATATTACAACATTTTACGTAACAAAAATTATCAATTTATAATATATCAAGTTCTAATATGAAACTATCATACATTTATAAATTCTTTATCAAAAATTAATCAAAGTATTACTATAATAAAATTTATATCGATATTAGTAAAATAAAATATTTAAAAGATAACAATAATAGTATTTGATTTTTAATTAAACTAAAAAATTTTTAAATTTTTATTCGAAGATAGAAAATCAATTACATTTATGCTTCATCTTGTATTCATTAGTATTATTAGATATTTTTCAATAGTATTTACATAATATGTAATCAAAAATCAAATTTCAATTGTTAAAATCTTAAATATAAACTGTACAAGAACTAAGGTAAATAAAACTATATTTTAATCATGTCAACTTTTATACACCTAATTATTATTCTTATCTATAAGATTTCAGTAATTTCATACTATTCTGTATATAAATTTCTTAAATACAAAATAATTAATAGTTAATAATCATTTTAATCCTTCTTTTCTATTTATTCATAGTAAGAATAATAATGTAATAATAAGAATAATAATATATAATAAGTTTCTGTTGGATATTAATTAATAAAATTTTATGAAATAGATTTTAAACATTATATACGTTTATGTAATTTTTATTATTCAAATAAAATATTTATTTTAATTGAAAAATAATTTAATAAGTTAAAGGCTTGCAGTTAATATAATTATTACTATTAATTCTATTCCATTTTTTCAGTTATATTTATTTCCAAATTCAAAATATAAAAATATAAACATAATTATATATATGTAGTGTATAAAATAATAGTGAATATGATTAAAAATAAATTTATAGATGATTAATTTAATTACAATATTGTTTTAGTTTTAACTTTTTGATTGAAAATTTACGTATAAACGAGAAAAATCTGAGTAATAAAAGAATTGTATGATCTTATATGATATAAAGAATGAAATAATATTATTTAATTAAATAACTTGCAACGCTTGAATGAATCTCATTATGAATTTATGTAATTAAATATTTAGAATTTTTCAATTAATCTTTTTATTAAATAATTAAATACATACAATTAAAGTAATAATGTTTAGTATTTATTATTAAAGTAATAAACGATTATGTGCATTTCATTAAATAAAAATATTAACGGAAACAAAAAAGTTGTCTTTCTTTAAAAATCAAATTTTCTCTCTCACGTTTCCTAACATATTAGTTTCACCGATAGATAAAGTCTGATCGATAAGAGAAAATTGAAAACTAAACTCTTTCAATATCCACAAATCATTTCCAATAAATAAAAACAAAGTAAATTACTCGCGCTTTATCAAAACAAAGTGTAGCTGCGCATATTCACCGGTCAATAAATATCCGTATTAGCACACGTCGCGAGGACTTTGAAAGAAATGATCTCATAATTATCTACGAAAAAAGAGGAAAGAAAAACCGATCTCTCATTGAGTTGCGAAGTTACACTTGTAATACTCGCAGGCCTAGCCAAGGTTCGCCGTTGACCGAGACATAGAACGAAAGCGGAACCAATGCGATGAAACTTTTACCCACAAGATCCGGCAACTCGATCGAAAGTACATCTAGATCTTTTTAATTTACGGGCGATGCCCGAGAAAAAAGACGCGCGCGTTTTATCAACGCAGAGAAAGTCCACCGACACCAGCGTTCGGCATGAGTGCCTTAGGGGCCTTAGGAGCCTTTGTAGCTTTCAAGGTCTTTCAAAAACGTACGTATCCTTGGCAATTGACGAGAGCGAGTCGGAAGTCGCTATCGATGAGTTATAATAGCGTGAATTAAGTTACAACACCGTGAACTTTCATTCTGCGCTGTTTTTTTTATTTTTTCTAGCTTAATAGTTTTTTTACAACTATTCCTTTTAGATAATATTAGAAAATTAGTATTTCTTTAAATATTTTAACAAAAGTTTATCATTTTTTATTATGGATTTATTAAATAAAAAATGAAAAATTACACTCAGAAACTTATTTTCATAAATGATAAATTTTCAGTAATGAAAAAATTCTTTTTATTTACAGTGTATTATATTATAGGTCTAATAATAAACGAAATAAATAAATGCTTGGTCATGAATTTTTTTATTGATTTACAGAAATTACTATGATGCAAATTATTAACGTTTAAATTCTCTTTACATTGTAGTATATGTTTACCATTTTTTTGAAAGATATTATAAAACTTTCAAATTATTTTTAGAATACAAACGATATTCATAAAAGTACCGAGACAAAAATATAAATTGTTATTATACTATTATACGAGACCTTGGTTTCGATACAATACTTCTACAACATCTTATCGTTGACATTTAATAATGTGATAGTTTTTAAAGAAAGTACTCTAGCTTTATACGTGTTAAAATTTATTAATTAAAAACATTTACACATCTATAGGACCGACGATAAAACGAAGATACATGATGCGAAGATATATTTATATATGCACGGTGTCCCGATGCGGGACAAATCAATGTCGTAGCGATGGTTTATGGCTTCTTGGCATCGTCTTTATACCAGTCCTCGCTGTAAAAAATTTTCTTATTTAGTGTTTATACCATTTATGCTTGATATTTAGAATCTTTTTGTACTTTGTATTTGCATTTATTTACAGTTATTATTAAAAATTTATTTTTTACTCAAATATAAGAATAAATATCTATGGTTCTCAATTTTTACTTATAGATTTTAATCTTTAAAAATTCACGAAAATGTTTTAAAAAAAAAATTTTTTTATTTAATCGATCATAATTTCATTTCATTTTATTCGAATATCGCTTTGTAATAATTATTTAGAAAATTATGCAACTGGTTTTTTTATAATATTATATTTTGAAATGCTTGTATGGTGAAAGAACAATTACTCCCTTTTTCTTCAATACCATAAGAGTTTTTACATTCGCAGTAAAAGAATCTCTTATATAAAATATATTTGTAATGTGTAATGTAACGTTTTATTATGACTATATGTAAATATATGGTTAATTAGTTAGCATTTTATTCGTAAAATTATAAAAATGCAAAATCCATAATGGATAAAAATGACTTTATATATTACATAAATAATTGGTTATTAGAATCGTTTATGAGAATAATTTTTAGGATTGTACATGTAAATAAAATAAAATATCAATACATATGTATTTCGTATACGTAAATAACCTATTGTAAATAAATTATATAAATCAATTTAACCATTGAACCATAAATTATAAAACAAAGTTATAAAAGTAAGTTATAAGTAAACTAGTGAAATAAATGATCCTATAACATACCATCCTGGAACATTTTCCGGTGCATCACACCTTTGTTGTTCCTCATTGTAGACGGTACCATCACTGCATCCCTGTTCACGCGGTGTCACACCATTCAAGCAAACATAGAATTTTTGACAATCCTCTGGATGTGCGAATTTAGGATGATCAACTGCGATACCTCTGCTATCGACAGCTGTGTCTTTTGGGCACTCGAAACCATCGGATAACGTTTTCCCAATGATACCGCAGCCCTGTTCAGTCATTCAAACAGAAAATGAGATTTCATATTTTTATTAGTTTCGTATTGTGGTCTTAATAATGCTTATTGATGTGTAAATAACGTTATGGAAGCGAATTTCAAGCTTAAACTTATATTCTCGAAAATAGAGAAGAAAAATGTTTTTTAAAAATTTGAGTTTCTCTATTTTTAGATATAGTATTTCGGGAGAATTTCTATTTTCCTATGCAAAAAAGGAAACTATTTAATAAAACGTGAAAGCTTAATATACAATATAATTTAATGATGTTGATTAAAATATAAATCATCGGTATCTCAATTATTATTAAGAAACATTTACTGCCATTTTTTTAACTTCGTGTATGTGGCAATATCAAAAAATGAAATACTTTGGATTTTATTCTTTAAATTATATTTTGTTTAAGAAATTTCGAAATATGTGTTAATCGATGTAGATCCTATGCAAAGGTATATTAGATTAAAGAAGACAAAAATTAAACCTAGAAAAGCGAAATAAATCGTTAATCTTTTATTTTTATCACTTTTTAAATGTTTAATATACATGTACATATTTATTGTTTATGCGTCAACATAAAAAATTATATCTTAGAAAATAAATAAAAACCAAAAAAAATATGAACCGTTATTATAATCTTTGTAATCTTAATTAAAATATACTAGAACGAAGGAAAATATGAAATAAAGAAATATATTCCGATTTAATATTCTTTAAGCCATAAATAATCAATATTATTTTAATGAGAACCTCCAAAGTACTCTATGATAATAAATTTGAATAAAAATCAAAAACGTGATAAATCAATCCAACGAAAATTGAAAATGAATTTCGAGCAAGACATATAGGAGTCTGTAATAGAATTGTTTCAACATTTCAAACAAAATAATTGATATGTCCGATTGTATGCAAATATTTAAGCACACCAGTTGAAGATTTTCAATAGTATCTCGAAATGGTAATACCTAATGAAAAGTCAGTTGTGAAAGTGCTATAAATAATCTCTCTTTTTTCTCTTTCTCTCTCTCTCTCTCTCTCTCTCTCTCTCTCTCTCTCTCTCTCTCTCTCTCTTCTATAAAATAAAGAATTAAATAAAAAAATATTATCGTATTTAATATAAGCTTACTATTTTTTCTATAACAGCTCAGTCAGGAATGTTGAAATATATATATATATACTAGTCAAGCAGGCAATTCATCAAGCTTAGTATTTTATTTTGAGTATACAGATCATAATATGCTTTTTAAGTACAAAAAAATTAGGTTTTGTTCGAATCATTAAAATATATAAGCTTCAATATTATAAAGTTATTAAAAGACTTCTGAAGAATAGAGCATAAAACGATTGAATTGCGTTCTATGCGAATCAACAAGAATAAAATTCCTTAAAATAGGAAAGATTCTATAATTTACTAGTTCATTAAAACACAAATAATGCTTAAATCTTATAAAATAAAAAATAATCTAGTTAAATATATAGTAAATATCATATATATTAATAAACTTTACGTGAAAGAAAAATAAATTTTAGAAATTAACTAAAAATAATAGAAAATATAAATATTTAAAAATCAGGAATAATATTATTTAATGCTTCGTTTCATTTATTTTAATACCAGAATATAGAGTTCATAAAATTATAGAAAGACATAGAGATAGACCTTTTGGATATTAAATATTCAAAATGTAACGATTTATTTCTTTATGTCCATATATTTATTATCAATAAATTTGACCAAAAAAGCATTTGTACACTATCTTCAGAAACATGAATTAAAAAAAATAATATATAATTAATGTAATTTATCAGTTTATGTTTATTCGTGAAATCATGATAAACTTATATATACCTAAATATTTATTAATTATTCATATTATTTCTAATTATATTATTATTTTATTCCGCAACTTTTTATAAGATTTTTAGTTTTTCATTCAAATAAAAAAAATTTTTTTTTCAAGTCTGTATCAGGAGCTTACGTACCTTTCGTCCGGCGCTGTCGGGCCAGACACACGTGCCACTGTATTCATCAAAGTGTAATCCGGTCGTGCAGGTAATCTCAATTGCTTCTCCGTCTATGCAGTTGAAAAATACGTTGCAAACGGTAGGATCAGGATGGGCGAAGAAACCGTTTCTGCGAGGACACTTTTTCGTAGGTTGAGGCGGCTCTGTAACCATATGCGTAAACGTGATTTTTTTATACATGAGTTCCTCGAAGTGAAGTAAATGAATTATAAATCAGACCAAAGGAAGAATTTTTTACTATGTTTTAAATAAAAAAATTCTTTCATTTTTTATAGAAATATTTCACTTAACAATAAATTAAAGAATCTGAATTGTATCGTTCTGTTTATAGACTATTTTTTAAGCTCATATAAAATTTAAAATTTAATTAGATCACTTAAATAAACATGTTTATACTAAAAGCTTTTTAAAAAATAATCGATATCAAATTGACATTATTTTTAATAACAACTTTACCTTTCAAATTATAAGTAAGTCAATATATATAACTATTTTAACTATTTCATCACTTAGATAAGTAATATTATAGCTTCATAAAAGCGGTTATGTAGCTTATTTTTTATTATTTAATGTATTCCAATAAGAATTCAATAAATTGATATGATTAAAATATATTATTCAGAAAATTTTAGATATTATTGTTGATCGTTATATGCTAGTAAAAATATATTATTTTGCTTCGCATAAATCTTGTTATGAAATTTAAGCATATATAGAAACGAATTCGTTATATTATAATGTAAAATTATTTCTCTATCGTAAATATTTAAGAAAAATAGTAAGTATCTCATGAATAAATTATGTAAGTCAGTAAATTTTTAAAGTGTAATTTAAATTTTGTAAATTAGTAGTTCATATATAAATGCAAACTTCATATAGATAAGTGAGAAATTATAGAAAAGATGCAACAATAGTCGTATTTTTTTTACAAGCATCATACGCCATTCTAATTTCATGGAAAAAATTGAGTATAAATGTAATTTTAGAAAAAGCGGGACAGTTTAGTTATAAAGAGGAAATCTAGTTTGTTACTCACGCAACTCGAGCCGGTCGCCACAATCAACGTTAAAGACATGATCGCACTTGTTAACTTTCCGGTTCAGTGGGTCGAAGACCAGACCGTCCGGGCAGTACTTCTCAATAGGCAGGCCGTCGATGCATTCGTAGTATTTGTCACACTGCTTCGGGTCTTCATACTGTCCGTCCTCTTTCGGGCAATTATATGCGCCGTCTACAAAATAAGCAATCCATGCCCATGCAACATATACAGGAAGTACAGAAACATTTTCCTTGTTATTTTACGTTATACAACTATTGACTGTTCTCGATTCATTTAGATATTTAACTTTTGTAGATGTAATAAGTTTTTTCTGCGTGTATTTTTCACCTTTTCCGGGATTAAATCATGACCGTAACTACAGAACTTTCTTCAGAGTTCAGAAAAAACATCAAAAGAAATTTATCAAACCTCTAAATTCATTATTTTTACGTATTTTTATTATCAACATTAGATAGGTATTAGAAATATATATATAAATTTTTTATTGAAATGTAATTTATCTGTAAAGATTAAAAATGTAAGTAAACTTTTTAAAGTAGAATTCATCAAAGTTTAAAAACATAAATTTCATTATTCAGTTATACAATCAATAAAATTATTTTGTATAATTCCTTGTAATTTTTACAATTTTTAAAATCAAATGTAAGAAAATAATTCAAATTTTACAACAAATTTTAAATAATGAAACAGTATAGTCTCGCTCATAATCCAATAAAATCTTGAGGTATTCTTATTAATATAAATACATCTTATGAACCTAAAATTTAAAATAAAACTAAAATTTTTAATTACAAGTAAACCAATCATTTATATTTTTAGAATTTAAATATCAGAATTATTATACATAGTTGTATGTGTTTTTTATTATTCCATCAATTGAGCAATAAATATTTGCTTTATAATTTTTTTAACTTTATTTTTAAAAACAGAAATAATTATATTATATAAAAAATAAAATACAAATATAATTATAAAATCGATGACAAAACTAGTCGTCGAGTAAGAAATTTCTAGAAAATCTTTAAAGATATTCCAAAAACGTATAATCATAAAATAAGAGATATTGCATCATACATAGATAAAATTACACCTAAAAAGCAGTATACATAATTTGAAATTGCAAAGGACATCTCAATCTACTGCAGATGAATAAAATTACGGCAGAACACGAAGGAATTCACAGGACAATTTGTAGGATAATTATTATCAGACAATTCGGCGAATTTACGTAACTTCTGGGTAACGCTCCCGAGGCCTGAGGATTACACGTATATGCGTACGCGTGTCTTGCATGAATTTTCCATATGTTATTTGGCTTACGATTCTCGAATAGCGACTCGTGTGCTCGACTCGAAATTATTTTACGTAAGTCCTCGTGTGGGCAAGCGAGGCCGAGAGAAAGAGAAGCCGTTCCGACGTTCACGCTTTAGAAAGTGCGTGCGTCGCGCCATCGAAACTTTTCGCGCGAGCGTTTAGAAAACTCTTGATTATCATCGTAATTCATGGGAGGAGGGGCAGCTAGTGAGAGTAGGAGTTGGCTTGGAAAATTATTAAATTATGTTTTCTGTCTTTGTTTCTTTTATTTACACGGACTCAATGATTATTTTTTGCTATATACTTTAAAATTTCATTTTACAATCGAATTAATGATTTTACTTTTTCAAACGTTAAATTTAGTCAATTTCTAATCTATAAAAAGAAATCATTATATATGGCTACATGAAATAAATTTATTCTAAACCCAATATAACATTTTTACAAAGAAGATTAATGTTGATTGTTTAAACTCCTGCCGATGATTTCAAGAATCTCGCTTCCTTCTCCCACCCCTGACTGTTATTTTAAAGTAATTCTTTTAGATAAATATTTAAATTTTTATTTAAGAAAGTATTCTTACTTTATAATATCTTGTTCTGCATAAAACTTGTTACAGAAAAAAAATTATAAAACCGATACGGAAAATTTAAGATAAGTTGCCGTCTTATTAAAGTCGACATGTATCTACTTAAATAGAAATTTGTCTAAATGTGTTCTTGTTAAAATTTTCCAACATTATTTTTTAAATTTCAATTAATTTATTACATAATGAAAAATAATTGTGAATAAACGAATTATTAAATACTTTTTACATATTCCAAGTAGTACAATCTATTTTAAAAATGATTTTTTGTATGAAAAAAAAATTTGTTCAACGTTTATATTATATATGCAATAAAACGATGTTCTCGTAACTCAATGTATAAATATTTGTTAAAACATAAACTTTATATTAAATTGGTAAAATAGAAGTTTATTTATAATAAAATTATTCTATTTATTATGCAATTAATTATAATTTATACTTATGAAAAATTAAAAATCAAAGATTTATAAAATATGAGCACAAAACTCTTAATATTATGTAGTGTTTTATAACAACTTTGTTTTTATTACAATCAAATTTATTTAAATTTACATCATAATAATATAAAGTTTCTAGAGTTTGGATATTAACGTAACTGTATTTTCATATAAATTATACGAGAAAAACTTTATAGTTTAAGAATAAAAAATATTTCATTGATTTAAATTTAATTTCTTAAGTTTTTTATATTTTTTAAATAAACTTAAATTTAAAATAAAAAAAAATTTTTTACATTCTTTTATTAGGAAATTCAATTTTTCTACGATTTTTTTTATAATTATAATTGATATATCAATTTTTATATAATACATTTTTTTTCTAATTTAACATTTATTATTGCATTCAAATTTAATATTATCCAATCAATGATAATATTTTTTAAAGATTTTTATTCTTATTTGTGTCATTATTATCATATTATATAAAAGTAATAATCTTCACGACTATAACATTCTTACAAAAAAGAAGAAAACATAAATATACACACGAATATGAATTTTTAGGTAGAGCAAAATATCTTTTCGTATTGAATTTAATCGTTGAAAATTTTTGTCTTAAAGAAGATTAATCATTATAAATTACGTTCTATATGAATTTTAATTAAACAATAACATCAAAGGTAAGTTATGCTGTAAATTGATTAAATTAGCAGTGCCACAGTATTACGCAAAGTCCATAAAAGAAAAAAAGGTCGTTGACTCAAGATTCCGTCACATTTATATGCAAGATATACCGGCGAAATTTCCTTTCTCTGTACAAGATCATGCGGCATATTATGGATACTAGTATTCAAGATCTCTATTACAAAAAATAAAATCAATGAATAGTTTTAAAGTAAATAAATATATTTAAGTACCAAAAGTATTCATTTTATGATTAATGTAAAAGCGTAACTCCGATAACTAAGATTAATGCGTTAAATAAGAGGAATTTGAGAAAGCGACGGTTCGACTCTTGAGTTTCGTTTTCATGGAAACTGCAAATGTTTAGATAAATGGAAATTGTAATCGAATACTTACGAGTCGCAGCAATGACAGCTACGAGCGAAATGAAGGCGATATAAACATTGGCCATCTCTAGTTCTGCTGCCGGTGAATAAGTATTAAAAAGCAGAGGGGGCAAAGAAGTACCACTCAAGTGGTCGAATTACCCTCGTCGATGCCAATACGATACTACTAATTGTACTTGATGCGTATATGTGAGTTTGCGCGCGCGTACTTATATCCCTATCTGTATCAATCTCAGCAGATTTTCGGCTTTCGATCTCTGCATGTAACGGTGAAAAGTCGTGTCCTCGCGTGAAAGACTGCAAGCAGGGCAGTCGTTCGGCGGGTATACCTTGGCATCCCCCACCTTCAGCCCTGTCGAAGCACGTTTCCCCACTGCCCAGCAAATGCCTCCAATCCAGTGCGAAAGGCGAAATTTAAACGCAGTGGGATCTCATCTACCAATACCGTAAACTTTCGCTCTTTGTAAGAGTGTATCTTTCGACTAACTCTGTCTAAGAGTGATTTTTTTCTTTGAATCCGTAATTTTTCGCATTGTGAAATTCGCCGATAAATCTTTTTCGTATCTTTTCGAGGTAATTCTTTATTGTTCATCGCATTTGTTAATCTCGTTTCGTTAACGAATTCAATTTTGAAAATGCTAATTCCTTTGAATAAGTGCACGTTTAATTGGCAATTAATATTTAGTTATAGATTTACTTGTATTATTTTATAAAAAGAATTTATAACTAATTTCGTTAACTAGTTTTAAAAATAATTTTTTGTAGTTAGTTATGAATTTAAAGTTCTATATAAATTTAAAGTATTTAACGTATTAATGTAATAGATAGAAATTCCATATTGAAAAAATAATGAAAACAAAAGTTATTAAAAGTAAATTAAAGACGTATTAATGAATGTTTCAAAATAATTACTTCCAAATATTGAAAATAGCTTTAACAAAGTTTATTAAAACAAATTAGTTTTCGTAAGATATAAATGAGGAAACCCCGTTATATTAATAAATAATTATATGATCAAAAATGTCAACACTAAATGAAACCATTAAGAATATTTAATTAAAAATTTTTAAATACAAATAAAACATTCAAATTTTAATATAAATATAAACAAGGATATAAATTTTAATTAAGAAATTCACCGTTTAGATAAAAAAGCGATAGATTTTGCACTTTAAAATCATTAAAAATTTTTTTATCGTTATAATTATCTTTGTAACGGATTTTACGGTAGCAAATAAAAAATTTATGAATTAAAATTATAATTCTTATTGCTATCTAATTTATATAATTCATAATCATTTCTAATTTTTAATATAATAGCTACATTGTCCTTACCGTTAGTTTCCTACAATATAAAATTTATAAAATTACTCTATCTTTTTCCAAATGAGAATATCTAAACGTATTTTATACATACCGGATAGTATTTTCCTAATCACATGCTTGATCTAAATACGGAGCAATAAACAGGTTGAATACCACAGGCATACATTAAGAGACTCTCGATCTCAATGTGCTGGAAAAGTAAGTGGCAACGTCAAGTAACGCAAGTAGTACTACTGTATCAATGTATATTTTTATGTAATAAAGATTAAGTGATTTGTTTATAATTTATTATAAATACATTTTTTGTTATTTGTTTTTAATTTTATGCATGAATAAGTAGGGAAATTCTGTACGAAAAATACCTATTTATCTTCGATGTATTTTATCAGTAAAACATAATTAATAATTCAAAATAAAAATCAAAATTAAAAAATAGTCTTATTATTCATTCGAAATAATTATTCGAAATATATTTAAATAAACAATATATTTTACAAACATTAAATACACGGTGAAAGCTATCTTAAATTCAAAGTTTATGATTAAAAAATTTAGTATAAATAATTAATAATAATTATAAACAATTGATTAAAATAGAACAAGCCAGTCTATCGATTATATAATACATTTTTTAAACAAAAACTATATAGGAAAACAAAATTGCAAATATAATATTATAAAAAATATTTAAATTTAATATAGATAACTTGAAAATGTAAAATTTATATTTAATTATAAAACTTACAATTATTATAACTAATTTTATAAGCTTTAAAGTCTTAAAATTTAAATAATAAAAAAATATACATATATATAATTAAATATCAAAAAATAACACTATTTTAGTTAACAGTTTACAATGGATATATCAATAAAATATTAGTCACTTGATACCATACAAAATAAAATATATAGATTCTATAAACTTTGTTATAATATAAAAAATTATGATACACAAATCTTTATACTTAAAAAATACTTGTGCAATATTGAAATATTATATTACATTAGAGCTTCTATATTACATAAATACAAACATAAAATTAAGTTACAATGAATTAATTAAATATAATTTCAAATATACAGTTTATGAATCAATTTGTTTTAAAATGAATATTTTGTAACATATATCTTAATTAGCTATGAGTAAACGATTAATAAACTGTATATAATTTCACTAAATAGATAATAAATAATCATTCGTATTAATATTTATAGAGCTTTCTTTTTTAATTTATATATTTTTACAGATTTAAAATTAATGCAAAGAATAACATAACGTAAGCAGGGGAATCGATAGTTCGTAACCTATAGCGTAAATCAGGCATTTCGTTCAACAATGGGTTGCGCGAGTAGAATGCCGGTATACTGATTCCGCGCGAGAAGGTCTCCCGGAGACTGGGCCTTCGTTAGGATAAGCTACGCATTGCTTGGAAAATCCCAGCTTCAAAGAGGTGATCCGATTGGTGTGGCGTAATTTCGCTCCAAAAAATTCGGCTCATTCAAATAAGCGCCGTACCTTATTAGCTTGGTGTTATATTCTGAGGAGTAGATAAAGAGGTACTCCGGAACCGGGTAGATAATTGATAAGATACATTCGCAGAGATGAGAACTCGAGGAATATAGTCCAAGAGGAAACTTTTGCAAAGCTCCCGACCGTTGTTAATTGTATCCGAGACTAATATTATCATTAATAGTATATTGAATACAAACTATTATTTAGATCTTATAATAGTCTTCGCTTGCGCTTCCCGTTTCACCGAATCTTTTTAGAAAGAAGGCAAGAACTTTAAAGAAAACCACTTTGCGACCTTTCTTCAACCAAATATTTTTGAATTAAATTAAAAAAATGTATACGTTAGTAGACTTAGTTTTTAAAAATATGTCTATACATTAATTTATTTTTTTAATTGACAAAACAAAAATTTTATATTCTGTAACCATTACATCTACCTTAAACACGGAGATAAACTGAAATATTTGGACAGACAGGTTATGAGGTTTATTATAAAATTTATATATTATTATTATTATAATTATTATAATAAAATTATAAATGATATTGGTATTATATAACTTTAGTATTATATTTCAAAAGATTTTGATATCGTTGATTTAAAAAGATATATACTGCATTAATTTTATATAAAAAGTTAACCGATATTAAACTTCTATTTAATTTGATTTGGAATTATTTTCTCATATTTGCTTTATTTAGGTATACAATAAACATTATTATTTTGTGTTGTTCATATTTTCAGCTTTAAAAAATTATCTGTATATATATATTTTTTCATACGAGCTAAGGCATACATTAATTTTAATAATAACATACATTTAATAATAAATAAAATTAAAATTAAATATTTTATTTTAACTATTTATTATGTATGTACCAATAGAGTTAATAATTTCAATTATTCCAAGAAATTAAATATTTTTCGAGACATTAAAGTTTTATAAAACATTTATTAAATAAATATTACATTTTTAAGGAAAATGGATTCTAATTCGAATTAGTCTATTCCATCGTATCAAGGTTTAAATTATGTTTATAAAGAAAAATAGGTAAATTGCAAAATCAGCAATACCATTTGCGTCATACGCGTGAAAATAGTAATTATACTAATAAGCCATACTACCTAGTATTAAAGATTACTTAAATTCAGAAATAAAAACAGTAGAAAATATAAAAGCGACAAAATAAAGAGAAATATTATTGAAACTTCTTTTAAAATCCGTAAAAAGAATTTACAAATTTTTAAATATTTGAAAAACATTTTTTTATTTTTATTAAACATTATATTTATTGAATAAAAATGAAATATTTAAAATATATTAATATTTATATGTTTCAAAATAACCACTACTGAAGATATAAATTATTAAAACCAGGTCCATAAAAAACATGATAATATAAGATATATCTATAAACAGTGAATATCTTTAAAAATTATCATTTTATTGATTTTACGTGACTTTTAATATGATAATGAAATTTGCTTCATACATAAAAATATTATAGTTGGTGTTTTCATAAATTAACAAAATTAGTTTATATATCAAAGTAAGTAAATTAATTGTAAAAATAATATTTTGTCAATTAAAATATTTTTAGCGATAAATTGAGTTCACAGATAAATGTTTACGAAATTTTTTTCTATATATTATTCTATTATTTTTAAATAAGTACTATTTTAGGTTTTAAAGTTTCTAATTAAAATATATAAATTTGGAACTAGTATTATAGTTAAAAGTTTGAAATGTATTTAATTTCACCAATGAAGTATATTTACACGTTAAGTAAAACAGTTCATAAAAATACTATTTCCAAAACAATTCATTATAAATGTTTTTTATTTATATGTACATTATTTCGATATTTTAATGCAATTAATATTATATTTAAATCACCGATAAAAATGACCTATACGTAATAATACATATACATTAATTAATCTACAAAAAAATAAAATATCAGAGGTATAATTATTTATTAATCTTATAAAAGAATAGCTTTATTTATCGTATACAGCTTTCTTAACATTTTATATACCAGAATAAAATAAAAACTTCAGTCTTTGTGCCTCTAATATTTACCCAATCGTCTCGTTAGTATTATTAACTTTAAATTCTTTGAAAGGCACAATCAGCATTTGCATCACTTACAATTATTAACGCGTTGTTCTAAGAAGCGCATTCAGTTTGGAAATATAAAATTGATACGAAAAAGATCAAATCATATCTATTCTTTAACTTCATCAGTTTCTCGTTTTGGTCCTTTCCTTCTACTATTTGATCCTGTTGATTTTGGTTTCGGAGGATTTTCTAAAGCATCCAATTCTACATCTGTCAAAACGCCTTTGTACCAATCCTTACTGTAATTTAAATACAATAATCAGTACGTAAAAATTCAAAATTATATAATAATAATATTATTTCTTAATGATAAAATCAAATATTATTTTCAAATGTATTTAAAAAAATTATATATGCACATGTATTTTATATTAAAATTTATTTTTCAATCTTTGTATGATTATAAAATATTAAAATAAAGTTTTTTTCAAGTAAATTACAAATATATACTAATATGCACTACAATAATTCTTCTAAATTTAACTTTATTACTATAAATTATTATGAAATTATAAAACATAACTTCAAACTTTACTTGAAATAGAGAGAAGTAAAATTCAATTGAAAAAATAGGCGCATAAACATAAAATATATAACAATAAAAAAACAAACGTATATATAAAATTATTGACCTACAATATTTGCAGCATCTACTTATATTCATAGAATGAAATTTTAAATATTCACAAATAAAAAATAAATATTTCATAGTCAATTCATGATTGCTTCAAAATATAATAAAATTTTAAATTTATCGAGTTATCAAAAATCATATATATAAATAATATGGTAAAGTTTTGTACTCCATTATCAATTATTTCTATATTAACTATATTTGAATTATAAAATTCTTTATTTTTTGTACAAATGTATAAGAAATATCTAATACGTATATCAATATATACGATACGATTAAATGTAAGTACAGTACTCATTAGAAAGTCCATATAAAATCTTTCAGTAGTAATAAAATAGAATATATATTTTTAAAAATGATAAAACTATTTTCCTTGAATGTAAAATAAAATGTTTTCTTAATGTAAAAGTATTTTAATCTAATATTTTTTAAACATAATACTTAACATTATTTAAGTTTATAATATAACTATAATTATAAAAATTAATAAAAATAAAATTTAATTTATACGAAAGAAAAGTTTATATATATCCAAAATTTATTTACGATAAGATTTGTTTTCAATTAGTAAATTTTAATAATTGCAAGAAAATAATATTGATTGGTAAAAATATAAAAGTGATATCTGTATGTATTTTAGAAGTTAAAGAAATAACAAGGAAATACGCGATTGTATCTCGTAATAATAAAAAAAAGTAATATTCTTCGAATATAGTCGTTAAATTAATTTCCATTGAATTTAAAAATACATTGAGACAATGTACACTTAAATACCGATAGTAAGAAAGTTATATTGCTAAAAAATAATACGGTAACCTCCGTCAAATTCTTATTCATAGCGCAAGTGATATTTACCATTCGGGAATCTTACGAGCCCAGTCACATTTACCGGTGCGCTCGTCAAAGGCCTGTCCTAATTTGCAACCACTACGTCTCGGCGTCTCGCCATTTATGCAAACGTAGAAGAATTGGCAATCCTCTGCGTCGGGATATCGAGGATGAGTTGCGGCTACACTTTCATCGACTTTAGGACAAGTAAAATTAAACAGTTCTCGGGATCCGCAGCCTTTCTTCTGGGCTTCGTCGGGCCACGTGCAAATGCCCGTCTTCTCCGAGAAGACCAAGCCATCCGGGCACTTTATCATGTTGAATTTGCCTTCGACGCAGTAATAAAACGTATTGCAATTCGTGGGATCTTCATGAGCGAAGTAACCGTGCATGCGCGGACAATGTGGTGTTGTTTTTGGCGTTTCTGTTGAAATATATGCATCGTTTATTACTTTGGACGCTTTGTAATCTTTTGTAAATCGCGCATAGTTTTCATTACGAAAATAATAACTCGATCCAAGTTGTATGATAAATTTGTAATTTAAACAATATCAAAAACTATTATTTTTTTCGATATCTAATAGTATTTATTTAGCTCCTTTATTATTGATAATTTTAATAATTTAATTAAGTATATGAAAAAATCTCTGATATTACGAGTTTCAACTCTTCATACATAATTATTTTAAATTCTATATAATACATATACGTTTAATAATTGAATTATTTAAAAATTAATTTTATATTCATTTATTTACTTAAAAAATTAACTTATTTACTTACAAACATAAATAATGAAAACAATATTTACTTAAAAACGAATGCTAATAACTATTTAATCGAATTAAAATTCAAAAAATGAAAAATGTTCTCTATTTTTACATTATATTTCTATAAAATGAAGAATATCTTCATTTACACTAATATAAGTAATACTATACGTATCAAATTTGTAATATTAATTATTGTGATATATGTGTTCTCGAAATGATAAATTTTAAAATTAAATACAATGGAAAATTTATAAATATCTAATAAACACCGTTACTTACGAAGTTTTGATCTCTTGACACAATCAATGCCAAAGGGTAAATCGCACTTCTCGTGTTGAGGGCTGAAATCGTTAAATACGAGACCATCGGGGCAAAGCTTTTCCGTTAAGCGACCGTCTCTGCAATCGTAGTATTTGTCGCACTGTTCGGCATCAGGAAAGTATCCATTTGGTTCCGGACATTGATCCGATACTTCATCTTCATCAAATTCTTCGCTTTCTTCTGTTTTCTCGCTTCCCCGAGCTGGTTGAACCTTATATAGCGGTTGCGAGGACTTGCGTCGACTTTGTTCGGCAGCTTCTTCCTTTCGAGATAGTGCCGACGATGTGCCTACATTAATTATATAACATAATTAGCAATTTATATAAGAATAAATTATCATATAGTTAAATTAGAATTTTTTAAAATTTATATATTTAAATAAACTTACCCTACATTATTCATAATAAATATAACTTGAGCTGTGAATTGCAATTCAAATATATTTAACACTAATTAAAATTAAAAAAATTAGGTAAAAATATTAGTCATTTTAATTTTAATATTTTATTTTTGGACTAATTTATAAATATTTATTTTAATTATTATAATATATCTTGCAAGTAATCTAATTCTTGTATTTTATAGTTAAAAAAATAAATATGAATGTTGTTAATTAATTTTTCAATATTATCTGCATATATCAATAGATTAATTAAAAATTCATCCGTTATCAATTATTCGCATATATCATGAAAATATTTTTAAGTTTATCAATAATTTCTTTTCTATACATATGTATTTATAATTATATAATAAATTTTATTAATTCTATTAATTTAAAAAAAATACACGGATATATTTGTATAAAATGATAAAAATTTATTTATTTAAATTTCGTTAGAACAAACATTTTTGAATCTATTAAATTTTAATAATAATAGATCAATTTGTGTGTAATTTGTATAAATATTAATTTTGCGCTGTATAAAAAAGCAGCTGTATTTATATGAGAAACAAAAATATTTACATTAATATATCATACATATGCATTAACTAATACAACATTATTCTGTTTTATATCGTATTTATCAAATCAGTGAAAATGTAAAAATTATTTAAATCCTTCTCTCATTGAACGAATAGAAATATACTATATTCAAACTATTTTAGGTTATAATCATATATTTTGAGATTTACAAAGATTTGTCGAATCATATTAAAAAAAAAGATTCGATAAGAGTACATTAAGTCAAGATCTTTAACCAATAAAAAGAAAAATTTAGTTGGAATCATTGACACAGCTAAATTTATTTACAAAATAAGAAAAACAAAATGATAAATACAAACGAATTTTAAGCCTATCATCATATGAACTTTACATCTCTTCCATGCACTCTTCCATACTCTCTTAAACATAAGAAAATAAAATAAAAAAAAATAGCAAAAGTCGAGGACGTTGAAGCCGATCAGAGTGTGTTGACTTATGTTTACGACCTCGATATACTCCACGCGTCCCTGAAAGAACATACTTTGTGGTGTAGTTGACCTCGCGTGGGAAAGAAAAACAAAAGATAATAAGAAAAAAGAAAAAAGCGCAAGGAACCATTAAAACTCGCTAGGTGGGCCGGTTGTACATTTAGAGAACTTATACTCCGAATTTTCTTTCGTTTACGTAGTGTTTCTTTTTAAATTTCCTTTATAAATTTTGAAGACTTGAATCGGATCCAGTCAACGCAAGTGCTACAGTAAACATACAGATTGAAACAATCGCATAACATCGATTAACGTAAATAAAAAACAAAATTGAGCTCTAAATTTACATTTTATGATTTCTACAATCTTTAGATTAATTTCAAATGTGTAATTTTTATTTTTTAAATATACTTGTTATTACTCAATATTGTCAATTGATAATTTAATCGAATTAAAATTCGTACAATCGATTCATGAAAATAATTCTTGATAAACTATTATGGATTTTATTACAAACCTAACACTGTCACACACGCACGTAATACACAAGAACACAAGCGTAAGCAAAAATGCAGAAGCGTAAAGGCAAGCGCACGCGTTCACGCATCCATGCATTCACGCACGCAAAAGAACAATACATACACGCACGAGCAGACACACATTCGCACAAAGTTTGTAAATTTAGTAATAGACAATTATCTTCACGTATAGATTTTATTATCATATAACATACAGTTATGTATATTAATTCACGATAAAGAGATTTGATTCTAACACTAACAAACTTATATATTAATTGAAATTAAAATTTATTATTGTACTTTGCATTTATATTTTAAATTATGCATCACTATTTTCTAAAATTAATATTTTGAAAAAGCCTGTTTATAATGCAGTATTACGAATATAAAAATTACACGACATAAAACATGACTAATACAATATAAATTATATACAAAGAAGGAGATGGAAAATAGAGAAAAGAAGAAAGTATTTTTCAGTCATAATTCAAGATTTTTTTAATTTACTTTAGAAAAATTTAATATATACAATCATACTTAAATAACTATTTATGTTATATAGTGCAAAGTATAATTTAAATATAAACGGTAAATCTTACATTGAAAATTCTCGTTAAAAAGTGCTAAATTATTTATATTATTTCTTTCAACTTATGTACAATTTAAAATCATATTTAAAGTACTATCTTTTTTTAATTATTTCTATTTTAATAAATTCTTGAATAAATAATAAATAGCAATATGGAAAATAACAGTACTTTATATGAAGTAAGATTCTTAGGTTAAAGATGAGAATTAAAGATCTTAAATATTTTATGTAAAGTAATAAATTTTATTAGACAATAATAAAATTTGCTATTGATATAAAATAAAAAAAGAAAGTTTTATAATATTAATACTTCAATATTGTCTTATATTTATATTACTATCGTAATCCAGTAAAAAGTACTTTAAGTACACTATAAATTTGCTACTCATCATTTTTATTAGAACTATTAAATGTGATTGTTAAATTTTTGAAATCAACGCATTTTATAGTATTATATATTAATAAAACTATATAATTATAGACTATTTTTCAATTTTTGTCTCTAAAATATTACGATCATACCTTTTTTTATAAAAATATTTAATGATTATTTTTACTTGTTTTCTCATAAACAGTTTAAAATGAAAAAAAAATAAAGTTAAAATATATTAAAAAAATTTTAATATCTTTTTAAAAATAAATTAATGTAATTGATTTAAATACAAAGTCGGAAAGTTATTATTAATTACATCATAACTAATTAAAAAAAGTATATGTTATTACAGATCATTAAAAAATTAGTTAACTTCTCGAACACTACATTTAAATTTTTTTAACCAAACCTATATTTGAAAAATAACAATTTATTTATTATTATCACAGTATAAAATACCATGAAAATTTTTTTGAGAATACAGTATATGCGAGATATAAATATGAAATATTTATATGGAAATATCATAAACGAATTAACAATACATCATTTGAATTAACAGCGAAGAATATTGACAATAAGTCGATAAATATAAAAAAATTTGTTCTTTTTTTTTTCTTACATAAAAAGTAAACAAGTACATATAATACAAAATTTCCATGAAGTGAAAGAAATTACGAAAGTCTCGTGTAAACCAGAGACTTTCGCTAATTTTACTATGCCAATTGTTCAACGGGTTAGCTACGGTTAATTCTATTATTGTGCAAATTATTTCCAACTTGAACAAACAACTAAGCTTTCTCCAATTACACGAAAATTCACACGTTTGAGGAAGAGGATACCGGCTCCTTTGTCCTTATCGGAAATTAGAAAAAAGTTTAAAACTCGCAGTTTTCCCGTTTCAGAATTCTTCATGGGGAATGCGCTGAGAGTGATCCATGTAGAATGTAAAGTTCAAGGTGAAAGCCTCTGTCTCTTTATCTCTATCTTTCTCTCCCTTCCATCCTTCTCTCTCTCTCTCTATTTCTTTTTGTTTAAAGAAATATATGTATATACATTGTACACTGGATTTTTTAATTCCTTATGTAATATACCGTTATTATTCTTTTAATTCTTTTGTAGTGTTTCTCATGTCCCGTTAAAATTCCATCCTAATACTACTCTTTCTGAGAATGTATGAACTTTATTACAAATAACATGTTTGTAATTTTAGATAAATTTTATAATTGATATTTATATTACAGATTTTAAAAAATTTACAGATAACGATGTTTTTGAAAACTGTAATTATTTAATATTTATATATAAATTCAAATAAACCACACAACTTTATCTATTTCCGGGTTGTTTAATTATTTAAAAAAGGACTTACATCGACCTTAAATTAACAAAAACCTAATTATTGTAAAAATCAATAGATTAGATTAAGCGGATTAGAGAAACAAAACAAAACAAATAACGAATCTTAAATATTTGAACGATTGCTATCGCATAAAATTGAAAACAAAAAAAACGGTTTCGGCAATAAAGCATTACAAGGTTGGATGGTAAAGCAGTGACCTGTGCTCGCGCTTATGGCTCTTATCCACGAGAAAGTTTGAGAACGGTGAAAAATAAAAAGTTCCCCAAACACTTACCGAAGACAAGCAGGCAGCATAGGAGAATCGCGATCTTCATGATGCCCTGGAAAATAATAACCGAAGATGCGACTCAACGGCAACTCTAGGAAAAAACAAAGAGGCCGATGCACCTAAAGATCAAGAAAGAACAATGACCGAGGAGGAAGTTGCACAGTCTTAGACGACCGTGTCCGGATGAATGAACGTTTCGATCACAAGAGACTACTACTGAGTGCCCAACGGGACCTCATGGGCCTTATATGCGTCCCCACTTAAGGCCCCGAGCGAGTCGCAAGCGCGGATGTTGCAACACATGACTGTGCGAAAGCCTATGTACAGGGAATCCGCATCGATCCACACTCTATTGCATTCAGTCATTTTTAGCTCGTTAACAATTTGTTTGTTAACCGAGTATTAACGATTATTAACGATTATTAACGAGTATAACGTGTTTTACTTTCGACTTCATCTATTTTTATTGATAAACGCTTTATATAGAAATGAACGAATGTTACTTTTTAAAACAGAAGTTATTTTCATCGATCCTTGCTTTTTGGAATTTACAAATTTAAAATATACTCAAAAATAATCCCAAACGTGTATAAAGAACTTAATTTTATCATCAATTTTTTTATATTATTCTACAGTTTCTTCTTCAAAACTTTGAAATTTATGACCATATTAGATATTTACTTCCTCGCAATATTTCTTTGCATGGTTATAAAATTTTCGTATAAAAAAGTAATATTAACATATTTGAGTTTAACTCTTTCATATATTCTATTTTCTTTTAATATACATCATAACAATAGAGTATTTCATAGATGTATATATATGAAACGTTAACAGTGATAATTTTCAAAATTCCTATTTGAAATTATATTTTCAATCAAGTTTTAAAATCATTAAAATTATTTTTAAATCATTTCAAATGAATTGTGGTAATACAATTTACTAGTGTAATATATTTTTATTATCTTAATTTAAGTTAAGACACCAAATTATGGAATATTTTATTCATCTTTCTTTTATTTCAAAAACACTGCTTATATTCTTCTTAATATATTTTTAGCAATTTTTATTAAGAATTATCTTGAAATAAAGAACAAATCTTAAACAGAAAAATTTTGCTTTTGATGAGCTTATTTACTCGTTTTAAGCTCAAATTTATTTAATATTTACAAATAAAGAAATAAAATAAATTTATGTATAAACTTTAATTTAAAAAAAAGACATTTTTATTTATAAAATAAGAAAATTTTAGATTAAGAACTGAATAAAAATTCATTAACTATTTTATTAAAAAATAGAAAAGTTATATAATTATATATTCTTTACAAAGCAATGAGTAATTAATTTCTACTGCAATTATTGATTAAGTCAAAAAGAAGTATAAATTAGTCTTACTTATATATAAAAAAACAAAATACTATTATACATTACATGAATTTTACTTTTTAGTTGAATGATGATGTGCAAAGAAGATCATGACTAATTTAATGCTGTAATAATATGAATTTATACTTATAATTTGTATTTATAATTTATATTTATGAAACAAATATTATTAAAAAAACATATACTATTTTAAATAAAACTTTAAAACATTAATTTTTATAGATTTTATATAGTAATAAATCTAATTATATAAAAGTACTTAATTTATAATTACACTAATCTGTACATATACGAAAACTTGTATCAATATTTAAACTAGCAATAACAGAATAAGCAAACTTCGTTTTCAAATAATCTGATAAATTTTGTATAATTTATAGTAATTAGAAATATACATTTTCTTTATAAAATTATTTATAATTCAATATAACTTGATTTACGTAAACAAATATGTAACTGGGATTAATTATAAAAACAGGTAATTAATTAGATGTTTATAAAAATATACGAGTAAAATGTATAATATAAAAAGTTAACGTTTCTGCTATACTATAATAAATGACATATATAATAAAGAAAATTATAAAAATAATTAGAAACTTGCATTTTCATACGTTTTACGTACTATTAAAATCGCAAGTATTGTTACGCAATTTGAAAGTTAAAATTTATAAAGTAAAAACATCTCATGTATTCTGTATCAGTGCGAAAGATCGGTTAAAAAAATGTAAATTATTTCAAAATTAAATGAAAAATTATTAAATCACACCAATTTTAACACGCTAAATATGATGTTAAATAAAAAGAAATAGAAAATTAATTAATTTTTAATTATAATATCAATTTCAATATATTAATCAAAAGCTCGCTTTTAATAAATGTAGTTATCTAATTTAATTAATAAATGATAATGATATTATTAATCATATAAAAATATTTAAGTGAGTTATTTTTTTTTCATTGTTTGTATCTTTTATTGTATCAAAAAGTAATTTTTTTTCTATTTTAATATAGTAAACTTATTTTTTAACGAATAAATTAAAATATTTTATGAATAAAATTAATTATTCGATTATAATTTTTATGAATTTTAAAGTAATGGATATAAATTATATTTTTTGATTATTCTCAAGATTTTTATCAATGACATTTTTAAATATAAAAATAATTTCAATCTACATTGGAATTCAGCTTTTTAAAATATGTCGAATGTTCTAACTATCGATCTATGATTCTTTTCGAAGCAAGTACAAAAATAGTACAAAAATTTTAAATATAAGTTTTGTTTTGTAGTTAGTCAAATTCGACTGCTAAAAATATTATTTGGCGAAATTATACTTAAAATTTGTATCTTTTTTCAAAGTAAATAAAAAAAAATTACCTTGAAAAGAATGACCGATTATTAATACCTAGTCGAAGCAAAAGCAACAATTTAGAAACTAAATTGCAGACTACATAAAATTTTTTTTTATTAATAATATGAGTTATTATTTCTTCATCTGTTAAACATTTTTTATGATATATTAGTTCATATTCATGTCCTTACTCCATATTATTTTGATTTATTGATACAATTCTAATTAAGTGTATAAAATGAAAAAATTTTTTATATTTATTTAAAATTATTAAAATTTTGTATTATCTTTTATTTGATTTTCGTATTTCCTAAATAAAAATATTTTTATTATAATAGAAATAGATTTCTATGTAAAGATACATTTTCAACAAAAAATATTTGAATAAAGATTCTTAACAAAAGATCTTATTGTCTTATTATAGATATATTTTATTTAGTGTACGTATAACTGCATGGAACACCATGTGATTTAATGATATAAATAATGAAAGCGGATATACAATTGTTTAATGAGACAATTTTTAAGAAATAGTAGAGTTATTTTGGAAAATTACATTTATAATTACAATTACAATTAGAAAATTATTAAAAACGAAACAGCCTATTTTTAAAATTAATTCAAGTATAGATTTGATAAAATTCAAATTTATTTATTTTTAAAATATTTAAACTTTGCAAAAGTAACTATAACCTTTGAAAAGCTGTTTTGCACAAAAATATGGCTTCCAATAATAAGGAAACATGATAAATGCTAAAATTAACTTGACTAAAAATATTTTAATACATTGCAAAGTTAATATGAAAGTCATTTCAAAACTATGAATTAGTTTATTAAATGTTCAGACTACTCAATTAATTTAAATATTTAATTTAACACGTGTTATGCATAAATAGTAATATACACACGTCATTTATTATTTGTAATAAAAAGACAAATAGCCTGTTTAGAAAATGAGAACATGCGACTAATTATATACCATGAAAAAGTTAATTAATGCTGATTTACCTATGTAAAATACATATTGAATACAGACGCGTGAAAATAAAAATGTATATAAATATAATTATTAACTCAATAAAAATCAGATCAATCAATTATTATTATTATTTTCAAATGCAATATAATACAATACTAACTTAAATGACTTACTACAGCAAATTTTATAAAATTTTCAAATTGTATTTCTTTTTATTTAGTTAATTCATTTTTGTTAATAGAAAAAAATTATTAAATAAAAATACCAATCAAAATTATTATTAGTATTGATTTTGTTTCTCTTTTATTTAATTTTATCGAACGTTTTATTTTTCGTATTATCGTATTTATAATATTTTATATTATAATGAATATATATTTCATATAATATCGTTGTTTATTTTTCAATCAATTGTGTCATAAATTTAAGTTATTATTATATATGTATTATGACAAGTAACGGTGAAACAATCGAGTGTTGCGATCGATAAATGAAAAACGTGATACTTATACATACATTTTATCAAGAAATATAAAATACATGGAAAAAGGGAATATGTGGAAAATTATAAAAGTATGTGTCACCAAAAAGAGGCTTTTATAATTTAGCCTTTAAGCTTTGATTTTTCCTCTATCTTTTTTGAACATAAATTTATAGCCAACAAATATATAAGTTTTCAATTTCCATTATGGTGAGCTTATCTTTTATCTAACTAAGATTTATTATTTAAATTATTAAATATAATTATCACCTTGGTTTTAAAATTTATAGAATAATATAAATTATCACTGTTAAATGTAACAGTTTTAATAATGTATCTTGAATTAAGTGCTCGAATAACACAAAAATGATTTCCAGAATATTTGTATGAATACAGTATTATTTTATTATTCGAATTCTTTTAAAACTTGAATTTGCGTGTATTAGATTTTATTTTCATTTTTTGCCTGATAATTCTTATTAATGATAAAATATATTATAGCATCTCTAAATTAGGATTTTTTGCATACATTTTATTTTATCATTTATTTTATCAATAGTACCGTATATAAAATAATATCCATTATATAAAACTAAATAATTTTATGTACATTTTACTGGAATAAATTTATTGCATACACTTTAAAAAATATAATATTTCAAATTTATTCTATACATAACGCAATATTTTAAGTACACATACAGTTTTTTTGAATATAAATATTTCTGTAAGAGTAATAAATAGTAACAATAATTTCTAATTCCTTTACAATTTAATAAACAACTATTTTGATAATTAAAAATTTTTTTAAAAATTTCAGATTAGTTTGTATAGCTTAGTTGAAAAATCATATTTGGGTTAAAACAATTTAATAACTATAAATAGTATAAATAAGTGAAAGTTTAAAACAAAATGTCATTATCCTAATTATACTTTCTTATTGGTTATAGATAGTAACTATGAATTATTTTTATTGCAAAAGTAATAAATTATGGAATACAAGATACAGATTTTAATATTTTTATATATGTTTATATTTGTTAAAAATTCAATCAGTTAATCAATTATAATTAATTAGGACAGAATTTTATTAAAATAACGTTTTAGCTATAAAAATATAAAAATAACTTTTACAAAAACCACTTTATCACAACAACACAGATTAAACCTGTTTTGGCTTTATTTTTGTCCATAAGATATATTTTTCCATAGCGTTAGTCACAAACAACTTTGTAAAATTTAGTTATCGCGAATTCTTTTTCATAAAATTATAGAAACAAAAAGTGTACGGAAGAAAAGAACGGATACGGCATCGAACCGTACAAAATTAATTTGCAAAATGGATACCGATTTAGAAGAAATATATTGATAAATTAAAAGAATTTTAGAATTATTTCTTATTAAAAGAATCGAACGATTAGAATTACGGTATATTTGTGTCATGAATTTTTTAATTACTTTAATGTAATAAAACCGAAGTCCTGGGTTTATTCAATGTATACACGCTACATTGTTCTCTTAAGTATTCTTACCTTACGACCTACAATTACGACTCCTAGGTATCCAAAATCCCTTTCCCCCTTTGACCGGGGTAATTAGGGTTTACCCGCGTCCACCTACGAAACGAATATTAGTATGAAAAAGGTTAGTAAGAGGCTCGGCCCGAACAGAGCAGGGGAAAAAGGTCGATCGACGCGACGTTCGAGTCGTATAATTATCGGCTAAAATTCCGGTTACCCTTACACGGTGAAGAGCTCGGATTGGGACACAGGAAAAAAAGTCGAAAACACCCGGAGGAAGATGGTAGGTATCGTAGGTAAGGACCCTGGAAGGCTTACGCATACACGGTAAAGAACGCGACAGGGCGGAAGAGGAAGCAGAAGGTCCATCCGGCAGCGTCGCCATCTTTGGGAAGCGTCCTCGAGCTCCGAACGAGCCGGCGAGACTTACCGCTCTTACCGTGGGAGCACTGGTGCAATAGGCGTGGGTCCGGAGCGTCTTTCGTGGCGCTGGCCAACTAATTCCGCTCTAGAATATCGCTGCAGTCGCATCGTCATCGAATGTCGGCCGAGACTGCCGAGAGAGAGCGAGCAAAGGAGCAAAACCTCTCCTCGAGTGGTCAATCGAAAGCAGCAACCGCACCACCAAAGTCGACGCGAGTGCTCCAAGAGTGGTCGGAAGCAGTGGACGGGGAACTCGCTTGGAAAGTCTCCTCGTCTCTCCGCCGAGGAACGACATCAGCAGGCGGCGCCATTTAGCAATTCGCGTTTGTTTATCATCGCTTTACCGGGGCAGCAGCAGCACCAGCAGCACTTGGTCGCGTCTCCATTATTTCTCTCTCGCGTCGTCGGCCCCGCTTTCTTGTCGTATCAGCGTTACGCCTCCATCGTTATATTACCGACTCGCGAGTTGTTGTTGACAAGAAGGGAGGTTGCTCCAGGTGGACGAGCGCGCGCGAGCGTGTCAGTGTGGAAAAGTTAGCCAGCGCTTGCTAAGATGGAGAACAGACCGGCACCGCTGCGCTCAAGGCGGGTCTGCAGGTTTTGCCTCACGGAGAACGAGCCCTTGAGCTTTATCTATGACCGAGAGCTGAGCAAACCCTTCCAGGTGCCGCTCACCCTGCAAATAATGTCCTGTGTCGCCATCGAGGTAATTGCTTGGCTCGCTGCTCTTCTCACCTAGCCTAATCTGCTTTTACTCTTTCTGCCTCGACTCTTCCGTAGTTCCCACTTTTTCTACATTTGCAACCTCTTTTCTCAAATTTTCGCTCGCTCTTCTTTTTCGACTCTTATGCATCTTCTCGCATTCTTGAACATCCGTTTGTCGCGTTTTATCCGGGAACCGATTCGAGAGTCATGTGAATTCACTTCCACATCGCTCTACCTATGTTTTTCTTTTGAGTAAAGATTTAATAAATTGTAACGCGAATGTACCAAGCTTCAAACTGTTTTCGATTGTTCTCTGATTACAATTTAAATCGTTGACCACGTTTTCTTTGAGAACTGTGTACATCTTACTGTATGGATGTACGTGTCAAATTTTTTCATTCGTATATTAAAGGCAGAAACTATTATGTACACGTTAAAATTATGATAGAGGAGCCTGTTAATTTTATTTAACGTATAAGATCAACTGTCTTGTGACTTTATTATTGCAAAATTTCTGTACATATATAAGAACTACATTTTAATCAAAAATATTCGCTCGCAGTCATGAATTTTAAGATTCGTATGATATAATTAATTTTCTAAGCGTATATTCCTTATCTAATTTTAAATAATTTATAGAATCTACCTTAAAAATAATAAATATATATATATTAATTTTTTATAGTTAAGAGATAAGTTTCAATATTTTCAAAAAAATTTCCATTACTCATTTTTGTTTCCATTCATTTTTAATATGGATCAAAATTTTCAAATTTCATGGGGAATTATGTTTTGTTTTTAATTATTTACGTGAAATTAATTTTAATACAATCATTATGATTAAGAAAAGCCGTAATTATCAATTTTCCTGCTTTTTATATATGAAATTGAATAGGAGTACATAATGTATATGATAAAAAAGGTATTATCTTTATCTTTCGAGTAAAACACTGTTTGTCTCCTTCTTTATCACATGAGCAGTAACACTTGGAGTACTAATAAACAACTGTAATAAACTGATAAAAAACATTAAATTCAAATTTAATATATTTGTAAATTCTTAAAATCAAAAAATATAAATATTACATAAAAATACTAAATTTTACTTAATTGATATTATAGAAAAAATGATGGTAAGATTTATTTTATCACATTTGTTATTCTTCTTTGTTGCTATTTTTTTCAAATTAGAACAAAAAAAAAGAATAATTATTTTATTTTCGTTCATTACCTATAATATTCTCATCAAAAGTAAAACTTTAAAACAATAAATATTTATCTAATGTTTCATGTATATATTTAATTTTTTTAATTTTATTAACAATTGTAATTAAATTTTTTTATGAAAAGAGCCTGTTATATGGGCAATACTAATATTTTTATTTTCTCTACAAATTTTATTGATTGTAAAAATTTTTATTTTATTTGTCTGGATTGCTAAATAATTCTAAGTCTATAAAAAGTAAAAAAATTATATAATCTCCTATTATAATTTTTATTTAAAATTATTTTTTTCTTTTTAAGGTATATTCTGCTGATGGAATGCCCCAAATGATTTGCACAATGTGTCGTTGGAATCTAGATCGATGTTATAAATTTAAGCAGCAATGTAAAAAAGCAGATGAAGCCCTACGTGCCTATCCAATATCCGGAGTACTCAGAAGACCATTTTCTCCGATAACAAACGATCCACCTGAAGTAGGCAGCAAACGAAATTTAGAATCTAGATCTACAAATGATCAAGCTAAAAAAGTTCGTTTGGATAATGGTGATAGAGACAGACGAGAAGCACCTCATTCTGGTTAGAAAATAAAACTAATTAAAATTAATATAAATAATATTTTAAATATTTGAAACTACAAAAAAAATTAGTTTTTATTCTTCTAAAATATTTGAATTTTTAATTTCTATTATCACACTTAAAATCAAGTATTAAAAAATGTAATCAGAATTAAAATGGAGGATGTATTAGTTTTAATATACTAATGATAGGAATAATAATTATAATAATATTAATTATTGTCGTATTTAAAAATATATTTTTTGAACCAAAACTTTAAATTTGTTATTTGTATTAGGAAATATAAAAAAACTTTTAAAAAAATGCACTTAACTTTTTTCTTAACAGTTATCCAATTTAAATTTACAGCTCAACGACAAACCGAAACTCGTGCAGAAAAACAACAGCGTGAAAAGGATGAACGTCGTGAATTGTACGACGAAGAACAAGATGCTGGTAGTGAAGGTGATAACGAGCCCAATGATGCGAAAGATGAATCAAAACTCGAACCTGGTGAGATTAGGGTACACGCTTGCAATCAATGCGACCGTACTTTTCCTCTCCTTCAATCTCTTCAATTGCATGTACAGCGTGCACATCGGGATCGAGATTATAAGTGTACCGAATGTGACCGCATGTTTTTCTCTAAATATGATTTAACAAAACACATGGCTACACATTCCGAAGAAAAACCTTTTTCTTGTCAAATTTGTCAGAAGCAATTTTCAAGAGCTAATCTATTGCAAAGACACGAGAAGATTCATAGAGAAGAATTAAGATATGGCTGTCCACATTGTGATAGAGAATTCTTTACCACGGAAGAGTTAGAAAAGCACGAAGAAACTGTGCACAAAGCTGTCAAACCTTTCCAATGTAATATTTGCAACAAGCGTTTCACTTATAAACAAGGTATAACGTTTAATATTTTATTATTGATTATTTCTTGGTTTAATTATTACTAAATAACTCACTTATTTGAATATTAAAAGTAGTTTTTTTGAAATTTATTCGGAAAATCATATTTATTTTAAATTTGAAAAACAAAAATTAACAGTTTTATTAATTGTTATTTTGAATGTATAATAAAATAAGAAAAACTATATAAACATAATTATAAGTTTTATCTATTGCTACCATTGTTCGGAATTTTCTATATAAAGCGTACAAAGTTCAATGTATTTTATTAATTAATATCTAAACATTTTAAATCTCATTTAACGATTTTGATATGTGTATATACACTTGCCTCATTATTTATCGCAACTCATGATAATTAAGGTCTTGAGCGACACGAGATGCTACACAGCGAGGATAAATCATTCGTCTGTGAATACTGCAAGGAGGCCTTCCGTACCAGCACGAAGCTCGCTCGACATCTGACAACTCATGCAGGTCATCGGCCGTATCTCTGCAAACTTTGCCCGCGTACATTTTTGCTTTCTCATCATCTCACTCGCCATATGCGCAGCCACTCGGTCGAAAAACGACATCAATGCGAGGATTGCGGTAAAGCCTTTAAGCGCAAGGAAAGTCTTGAAGTCCACCAGCTGACGCATGTAAAACGTTCGGGAATGGCTCTGACTTGCGATGTATGCCAAGAGTCGTGTCGTAATCGGGCAGATTATGTTACACATATCAAGCAGCACATAGAGGCGGGAGAAAAAATGGGTCCAGACGGTCTACCACCCGACAACAAGGGTAAAATTGGAGACACTGAGAGCGACGAGGAGGAAGAAGAGGAGGAGCAGTACTCGGATGGAGACGATGATTACGAGCCACCGAGTTCGTATGTGTACTCGAAAAAGTTGCAGAAAACGTCAAAAAATAAAGCCGAGAGCGAGGATGAACAGATTGAAAAAGAAGACAAAAAAGAGCAGGTGGTCTATGTAAGAGGGAAGGATGGTAACGTTATGAAAAAGACAATCAAGACTCTCATGCCGATACAGCGCAGAAACACGGAGCAAGTTCAGGAAGTGAAGTCAAAGGCTGCTGGCAGTCCACAAGTTATAAATTCAAAACAGATGAAAGGAGAAGAAATGCAGTCACCGCAACCTGTGCAAAAGGGTAGGCTTGATGAGACGGAAGCACAAGTGCAGAAGATCGTTGCCTCTGTTTTTAAGGAACATAAAATACCACTCAAACATCAAGGTTTATTTCATTCGTTTATTCCGAGAATATTTTTATTGAAAGTAAACCTGTAAAGTCGTGTTAAATTTAACAAAGATTTTTAAGAATATTTTATGTTGTTAATTATAATAAAATAGAGATATATATATTATACAAGTTATTTTTTCATAACATTGTACAAGCCAAATTTGTGTGAAGCCTTAAACGTTTACTTTATTTATAATTTAAAATATTTAATTTAATTTTAAGGTCCGGAGCCAAATAAGGACTCCTCTCAAGTTGTTTTAAGACAATCTTCTCAACCTTCGATGACTCCTAATATAATCAAAGAAGAAAAGATCGATGCACAGATCTCTTCCATTACTCCCAAGAATTTAAATACAGTAAAAGTAATCAAAAGAATCGTTGTTAGAAAACCAATAGTTAGCGGAGAATCTTTATCAACGACCGTCTCGACTCCTGTCAAAGAACTTGTTCAGGAAGCTGTTAATGCTTCCAATGCGCAGTCGTCTCCGTCAACCTCAGGGTCTGGCCCTAAGGTAAAAATTCCCTCATATTACCATACTTTATGAATATTTTTTTCTATTTTTATGCAACTTTTATGAAATGTTATTTCTTTTATTTATAAAAGCATTTATAGTTTGTGAATGAATTTTTTATACTATTTCCATAGAATTTATTATATTAATCGTAATAAAAATTATTACTTGATTAATAATTTGATATTTTTAGTATATTTAGCTTTACAATTTCATAATTCAATACAATAATATCATTACGATAACTTTTCCGGATTAAGGATAAGTAGAAAAAAAAATTATAGAGTTTACGTCATTACTCGTACGCTTACTAATATATTTATATATAATCATTTTTTCAATTTTAAAATCGTACGTTTTTCTCAAGGTAACGAAAAGAGTTATAGTCCGTCGAATAATACGGCAAGGCGATACGACCCGAGAAGTCATAATGAATCCCGACGGTACAATAATCGATCCGGCAGAACTCGCAAAACTGCCTACAGGAAATGTCGTGAAACGCGTTGTAGTGAAAAAACCACTAGACAAGGGACAGAATATAGAGGCAATGTTACAAGCGGCAGATGCAAAACGTATCATTAGAATGGCTGAAAGTGGTGAAGATATCGTGAAAGCGAGCAGCACTGTAACGGTACCAAAAACGATTGCTCAGGTACAAAGTATAGAACAGCAACAACAAAAAAAGGTAAGATTGATTTAAGCAGTATATTTAAAATGCGCCATATTTTAAATTATATATTTATGATTAAATAAATACTTTTATACGATGAAAATATATAATAAATTCTTTTTGTTGATTATATTTTCTAATCATTAAATGTATTTACTGATGCGTATAGAATTAATTTTTTACCTAATTATAAATAAATAATATGAAATAATAATTATATATATAATAATTAATATTATACACCAAATTTTTAAATTATTGTTAAAAAGCTTAATTTTATTTAAATCTAAGACTTTAAATTTTCCAAATCTAAATCGGGTGATGGATACAAGGATAAATAAAATTTAAAACGAAACAATGCAAAATTTTTAGGTGATTATGAAAGAAAAACTCGAGCAGTTGGAAAAGCGAATCGAGCAACAACGCTTAAAAATAGAGGAGCTTCAGGCTCGTAAGCAGCAGGAGTATGAAGCTTGCGACGAAATGATTCCAGATCGTCACGATGAATCCGAAGATGAGCAACAGCTACCTCTTAAACGCGTTTTTGTTAAGCGAAAGCAGAGTATATACGACGAGGAGAAAGAGTACAACGACGACAGTTGTCCCAAGGAGAAAGAATATTCAGAGGATTCAGGTGTAATCAGTACTGCCAATTCCAAAGAGGAATCGACGCAGTCTTCCACATACGATGATAAACTAGACAAAGCTGTGAGTTCCTCAAGATCACTCGAGGATGCCAAGATTATAATCATAAAGGGTGAAGAAAATCCATCGGACGTCGAAGAAATGAGCAGAGAACTTTGCAACATTCTCGATTCTACAGAATCGGTCGTGAAAATGCAAGAAAATGTACTCAATAATTTGACACAGGTAACATCCATCGACGAGGGACCTTCGCACAAAACTTACGCAGAGGTCGTTACCGAAGCTGCGGCACCGGATGAAGAAGAGAGACTCGAGGCACCGACGACGACGATGATAGAAGAGCCTATGGAGCAGGAAGAAGTTGTCATCGGGGATGAGGAGCAGACCCAGGAGCAGGTGAACCATTGCAACGAAACACTGCTCTAAGCGTTTTTAATGGGCCTGCGGATGCATAATGTATAGCTGATAAATTATATAGTAAATAAAGAAAAGCTTTGCGCTGTATTTATTTAATAAAAATAATTTTGAAACATTTTTATCGAAGGCATAAGAACGTTTAAAAACTTGCCGGTTTAAATATATTGTTGGTCGGGCAGTTTTTTAAGTCTTAAATGCTCAATTTTACAAAACTAAAATATTTTACAGTGATTTTTTAAAAAAAACAATAATCCTTGTAAAATTTTGTGTATCATTTACGCGACATAAGTACAGCAAAAAGTATTTCTTATTTTCTATTCACTTTAAATTTAGAAATAAATCCTATTTTTCAGTATTTTTATTTTTACTTTTTTTATGCAATACTCGATATTTTACAAATTTTTAACTTATTCGTTGTTTCTTGCATCACTGCTAAATTTCATTATCAGCACTTCCTAATTCTTCACGCTTTTTATTTTTAATTAGTTCTCATCAAAGTAGATCAGCTTCTTAATATTCTGTGAGTAATTGTGTTAATTATATAATATGCTTATGCTTAACTATTTAGATATTCTTTTTTTGAATTAATTATATTTTTTGTACTCAACATATTTTTTAGTGCTTCATAAAAATTTTTTTTTTTGCTTTATGCTTAATAAGTTTTTAATAATAAGGTTTTGTCTTACTTGAAGTATATTGGTTTAAGGGTAGTTAAGAATATTTAAATTATATTGAATAAGTTTTTGTAATATAAGTTGAATGCCAAGTTTGTATAAATTCTAATGATATGTAGTTGAGTATACAAGTGATTTGTGCTTATTTCGTATTAAAATACATGTAGTTATAAAGTGGTAATTTTATTCTCTAAATTAGTAATAAAAAAGTGGATAAATGTAAACCATCTTTGCTATGTAAAAGAGCAACTCTTATTTTTAAATTTATATATATATAATCAAAAAATATCAATGAAATTAATTTTTATAACGTCAGACTCATTTTTTAAATTATTTTAGTTTCTTTTTGTCCAATTTAATCTACACCATTATTGAGTTTACGAATGTTTACCGAGTTTAATATTATTCTACATTCTTAATTCTGAAAAATAAAATTTAATTCTACATTTACTTAAGTTGTACTTATATTAAATATCATAAAAGAACGGAAAAGTGTATTCATTTTAATTATATTTATCCACTTTGTGAATAATAATAACAACAATAGTAGTTGTATTCAAATTACATGATGAATTCTCAATTTTAATAAAATATATATGATGAATTATAAGGTTGAAGAAGAAGTAAACGGTCAACAGGATCCTGCGCTAAAAATTGTCATTACGCAGTCAGAAGAGAACGGCGTGAAACTTCAATTTGAAGGAGCACCAGAAGAAAGTAATCAAGTAGAAATAACAGAGGATGCGAATATCGAAAGGACGGAATCAGGTTTGTCGACACTGAGTACGCGAGTACTCAATGAGTCGAATGACATATTTGAAACTACGGAAACAGCGATGGAAGTGGAGGTGGACAAAAACCATGAACAGCCAAATATCGATGAATCTGTTGTCGAACTTTCAACTACGAATGAAACAATCAATCTGAATGAAACGACGGATAGTAGAGACAGCTTAGAAGACAAGCTTTCACAGATGGAAGGCTAGTCAGTAGCAAATGGTGAAAAAGATCTTGTAAAATATTTGAACAATGAATTCCGCGATGATTATCACTTTTAGTAGTGTTTTAACCTGCGAGTTTGTGTCTCGCTGAAAAATCTACTCTTTTGATAATTCATTTATCTTTTTTGTGCGAGCTGCTTTACGATTTTTAAGGATTGTTTTATTTTTACTTTATAGCATTTTCGCGCTACGCGTAAATAAGCAAATTGACAATTGTGGTACATAACCAAATATCGTAAAGCAGCAAATTTATGTACGATAAGAAGGTCCATTGATGAAGTAATACTTTTGCATCCCCTTAGATTGATAATTGTATTTTTTTTAAACAAGAATTTACGATTATCGATTGTCTTGATCTTTATGTGGCATTACTATTTTTCTGTGCTTATAAATAGCATCAGTATTGTAAATCAAAGTATTCATACTTGATATTGTTTAATTCAGTTAAAAAATGATTTTTTTCCATTAACAAAAGAAAAAGTATTTTCTAATTATGTATTAAATAAATTATTTTGAGCGAATCATGTTTGTATAGTGCCGCAATTGATTGAGATGATGATGAATCCACGATTAAGTAGCTGATTAATGAAACCTTGTACATAGTTAACCATTCCTTTCAGATTAAATTTTATATAAACGTCTATTATCTATAATAATTGTAAGCACATATAAACTTAATTTTCAAAAAATTATAGAAAACCAAACGTATATGCCTACGAATTTCATAAATATTTATGTACGCTTAAGGGGACAATGTAAAAAAAATAAGAGAATATTTGGGAACAAATATTAGAGTTTTTGACAGCTATTGTATTATATGATAGTTTAATAATATTTCTTCTTACGATGTGGATTATAATACATTTTTGAAAACATGCTCTGTATTAATGTAATTGAAGAATATTTGTCGTAATTATTGCCGTTTAAAGGCCTTTACGTATAAGTCTTAATAATTTGATGATTTTAGTTTATTTTTTTTGTCTAAGAAGTAGAAATGGCTTTAAATTTTTATATTTATTATAACATTAAAAAAATATGAAAATGTTTTCAAATAATTTCATTATATAAAACTTCATTAAAAAATAGTGATTAAAGTATGACTCGTTAGTATGTCTAATAAAAATATCATCCAAAAGAAAAGAATAGAAATCATTTTCAATTATATTATTCTGGCTATCTCGTTATCTATAACAAAACATTTTAATAAAAGTATAACAGATTTTTAATGTTATAAGAATTGTAATTTTAAGAGGTAATTTATAATATTGTAATATTTTATTACCAAATATATAATTTTTTCACACTACTATGTAATAAAAGTTTTTTAAAGTGTTTAATTAGTTATAGGTCATGCGATAGCTAGTTATATGTACAACATGTAAAAATTAAAATGGTTTAAACACATAGTTTTTTAGTAATTACATTTTCAAAATCGTGAGAAAATGCTACTAAGGTGATGGCCTAAATCATAATTCTGAAAGTTTCACAGTGTATTTGTAAGATTTATACTTTCAAAGAATGTAAGTCTGTACATGTTGATCGTCGAATTTATTTAACATGCAGACTAAGAGGTGCTGTTATCAAAGTCTTGACCATTAAAATACTTAAAAGAAAACTAGAGAACTTTTTTTTTCAAGGCGATAACTGACAATTTAACATAGATTTTAATATATATATCGAATTTCATAAATCTTCTTTTACATGTCTATGTATTTTGCAAATTATTAAAATTATATCATTTTATCAGTAAAAATCAAAAATATAAATGATGTTGCATCAAACTCTATTACAATAATGTGAAAGTGGATCTACATTTTAATGCAGTTTTTTCGATGATCGATTTTCATGTAATATGATGTATGAAGTTAAAAATCTTTTACTGTAAGTCAGATCATTATTATGTTTATAAGCTCTGTATTAAATACAAAGTGTGGTGTGTACGTACGGAAAACGAGTTTTTAATTATCCTCGCATTTTTTAAGTCCTTTATTATTAATATATAAAAACATAATTTAAAAAAAGCTGATGCATTTCTCTAGTAATAGTACAAGATAAAAGTAAAAATAATCTAATTAATTTTAATTAATACTTTCATCAAATAATTCAAAATATCTAATTTGATTTGTTAAAATTAAAAGTTAAATAAATTTTAATTTTGAAATATATAAAATTTATTATATAATAATCATTATAACTAGAGAAATACATATGATTAAAAATTAAAAATTAATAAATATGTCTAAAGTCCTTTAGCATATAATTTATTTATGAGTGCAATTTGTATTAATATATTATATTGATAGCGATATAAATATAATTAGTTGAGCCTTACAATACATTTTTATCTTAATAAAATATACATTAAGTTTTATAAATATAGATTTCTGATTATAATAATTTAAATTATTTTATACAATATTAATAATATACGTGTTATACTTTAAAATTAGAAATATATCATATGAATGTTTAATTTTTACTGATTGAATTATACAAAAAACACATTTAAAATGCTTAAATTAAAAACCCAAATTGGTAAAGTAAGCTTTAAATAATGATAAGTTAATATAAATTAAAAAAGATATTTTCCAGTAATTTTTTTGTTTAAAAGTAAAAACAGATAACGAAAGTTAGTATTATTTGTATACTTTAGATAATTCTAAGAGTATAGTTCATTAAATACGAATAAAAATCAGAAATTTAAAAGCAAAATTAAAGCGTTTTTTGTTTTCGAAATTTTTAGGTACTATTTATTAGAATAAATATTAAAATAGAAAAACGTAATCATTAACATTAAAAACTTTAGTTATCATAAATATCTATAAAGTACATGTAAAATAATTTATTTTTATAAAAATATATGATTTATTAAATTTATGAAATTTTTATTATTACTTCATTTTTGGATTTTATTCGGTAATAAATGCTATCTGATTATTATAATAACAAAATCAAATGTAGGATAAATACCTATGATAACTAAATTATGCATTATTACATGTATTTTATCTACAATTAGTAGTTGTAGTTAAAAAATCTAAAAAAAAACAAAACGCAAATAAATTTCTAAACATTATTAAAAATATATTCTTTATGTATTATGAATGTTTTTATTATATAAATAATTGTGTTTGAACATTTTTTTCAACGACAATTCAGTTTTTTTTAAAAATAAGTCTATAATATTTTATATATATTTGTAGCATTATTTATAAAGATTGAAGTATATAAGTATTAATATAATAGTTATTACATTGGTGATAATAAAACATAATGATAATATTGCATTTATTTTTGCACATACGGATGTTTAATAATAATGCGAAATAAGAGGTAAAATTATTTAATAAAATTATGCAGACAATTTTGTGTTTATAATTTATTATAATTATAAGAGATTGATACGCTAATCAAGTTTATGTACGCTAACCATAAATAAAGTCTACATTGTATACGGAGTATTGTCATGATTGTTATTTTTAAAAAATATTGCATGTTAAATAAGCAATTTGATATCGTAATATTTGAAGATATAATGGACTTTTATCAAAGTGCTTTATTAATTAAAATTAATCGAAATTTTATACGTTTGATTCAAATACATAAAACGTATTTAATTTAAAGCGAAAATATTCATGTCTATTTAAAATAACGAAAACTGAGCCATCATTTTAGAAACTACACAATCTAGGTTCGAGCGAACGATACATTTCGTATTGTTAATAACATTTAGGCACGTATAAGTCATTGACGTAAATTAGACGATTCTCAAAATAGAGCAAGACGGATAAACACTGTTGAATCTGGAGCTAGGATGTGATCAAGCGGGCTGCGATCTCTTTCCGCTGGTGAGTTGATGAAGCTGGAAAATAACGGACATCATACTCGATCAGTGGCTCGCACCATAATTCGCCTTTCCTTATATAGTTTTATGCGCTCTCTTTCGTTACAGTATTTATTTTTCTCGATTATTTTCGTTCATCGCGCCGATCATTTATAGGCCGCCCCTTCCACTGTCTATGTACTCGAACCGCTGTGGGGCAAACACAATTACACTCGTTCAGTTCCATCTTAAATTTTTTGCCTTTGTTGTGCCTGTGTTTCTTTCTCTATCTTTCTCTCTTTCTCTTTTTATTTTATACATCAGATCCTTCGATAATTTTTTCTTTCCGATCATTAAAAATTCTTACGTTTCAAAGCTTACTTCTAATTCGAGTATATAAAACTTGATAGATCATCGATTCCTTACGTTATAAAGAGTTTAATAAATGACAGCTTATTTAACAAAAGAAACATTCTTATGAATACAAAATTAATTTTAATTTTATTAAAATATGTATTATATGTCTTATTAACAATAAATAAATAACGCAACCATACACATATCTTAATTTCAAAAATATTTTTCGAATATCTTTTCTGCAGCTTAATTGTCATTGAAGTTGTATGAAATCTCTTTATTTGACAAAAAATGTGTAAAATATTTTACGTGCAGTGCTCTTTTAAGGCATTGTAGCACTTTTCTAATTTAGACTTATTTTTCACGAAAAGTGAAGTTTTGCTAATTCGTTAATTTCCTTTACAATACTTCTTATTCCTCTTAACGTCTCTGAAAGTGTACATTAATTGGATACAATTATTATTGGACTATAAGTAAATTGTGTAAAAATTAAAGAAGTTAATGTTAAACACCCACAGCGATGTAATAAAAGCGAAAATATAATAAACTACACAGTAAAAAAAGATAATTTCTTAATTGTCTCATTCGCAAAGAAAAATATGCTTTGTATCTGTAGAATATATTCATATATATTTATTGTACTTTATCAGAATTTTTATTTAGCATTCTAAGAAAAAAATTTGAGCGATCGTAACTCCAGTTGTCGAGTAACTCGCTCACCTATATTCGAACTTTATCGAACTTAAACTCGCATACGTAATTTGCATCTCAAATTTTACTGCCTACTTACTTAATAAAACGTCCGGATAAAAAATACGAAAACATGTTTTTTCACTGTGCACAAACCTTAGCAAAAGTAAACTGACATAACCAGGAAATAAGCTCGTTACGACAAACGTACCTCCTTCTCCTCGCTGGCGACGGTCGTGTAAGCTCTGGGGAGCTCGACTTCCTTTGCCGGTCCAAGTGCATGCGTGTAAATCAAGGCACCAGCGATGCCTCCGAGAATCGGACCAGCCCAGTACAGCCAGTGATCTGGGAACTCGCCCTTAACCACTGCGCTACCAAGAGCCCTTGCCGGATTCATCCCTGTGCTTGTGCGAGGAATCTGCCATTTATGAGAAATTTAGAAATTATTAGTTGCTGTTCTTTTTCATTTTATTATTAATTTTAACTTAAAATAGTTTTAGATTTTTTACTTTTTCAGATCGATCGTATGTACCCTAAATTGAATTATTTATGACAACTATCAAACCTTAAACTAACTTTTACTCACGAAAAATTTTAAGTTAATTTAAATAATTGGATAATTTTTTAAAATTTTAAATATTTTGATCTTAATTTATGTATAATTATTATTATTTGTAGTACACGTATAAATAATTCTGTCCCATTTATCAATATATAACAACTACAGATTACTGATTTTTAAGAATAATGACAAACTAAATTCGGTTGTCTTTACTTCTCATGCTTAAAGTAAAACTTAAAAATATATAGATTTAGTATAACGCTGATGTGATTAGAATAGTCAAAGTTAATTTTTAAATCTTTCATACATAATTAAATAAGGAAAACTGATTTATAGCTTAAATTTTTAATGATTGGAATACGCTCTGAGAATACAAAGCAAAAAAAATATATACGTATGTAGAATAAAAAATATTAAAATTACATGAACATTGAAAGTAATTATGATTATAATATGAATAATAGTAATAATAATAATATTAATAAAATTATTCATTTAGGTATATTTAATTTATTATAAATTTTGATACAAAAGTAACAATGTATTATATAATTTTCTATAGCTTGCACGTGGATATTAGATAAAATATCTCTAAAAAATACTTTAATGAAATTAGAAGTAAACATATATTTAATTGTTACTTTTTAAATTGTAAAATTAAACGAAAATAAGAACAAAATTTAAAAAAATAAATAAATTATATTAAAGCGTAATATTTCTTTTAAATTATCTTTTTTTTCAAAATTTTTTATGATTAAAGAAAACACAACGAAAAAATTTTATTAACACGTATAAAAAAGTAAATATAAGACTTACACCAACGATGTGACCAATAGTAACAGCTAAACCAATAATGAGAGGCGCAAGCGGTTTGCTTTCCGGTTTACCGGGATCACAAGCTCCGCAAACGACGAGCACAAGGATAAGAGCAAGGAAGAATTCGACACCGAGGCCTTGAACCGGTGTCACGTCATTTTTCAGTCCCACCGCACCCAAGTTCGGTTCCATCCGGTCCGATGAAAGTGCGCGCAACACAGCCGATCCAGCGATCGCTCCAGCACATTGAACCACCACGTAAAGGATCGCTCGGATAACCGAGATCTGTCATTTTATCAAGAGGATAATTCAAATTTATCATTAGTTGTGCTTCTTCTTGGATATTAATTTTAATGGGCTACTAAGTCTTTGGGAATATTTTGATAAGCTGTTATGATTAACATGTAATATTATTTAAATGATATGATGAATTACATTCGAAACATTTTTAAGAAATGTCAAAAATTAAATAATCAAGTATTTTTCTAAAATTTTTCGATAAATGTTGATATTTAAAGAGTAATAAATTAAATAAAGTATATACAAACTTTTTTAACTCTTGAAAACTCTTTTTAAATCGTTAAAATATTATTTTTTTAGTTACGTACGAATAATTAATATGTTTTAAATATAACGTTGGCGTTGAAGCAAAGTTTATTATAATCAAATTTTATACAAATTAAATGTAAATGAGACATATAAGATTTAAATGTAGGAATTTTTATAGAATGATTTGTGATTTACTTAGAAATCTTCGATGAAAAGAAAAAAATGAGACATTCTTAATACGATTCTTGAATTATGAGGTCACTGGAATTGATATAAGAAATATTTTGTAATAAATATTTCTACATCGTTGATAAATTATGTTTCGAATATATTTTATTCCTCGGTAACTTTTTATTTTTATTATAGAGTAGTTAACACTTTTAGATTTCGTATGAAAGATACATGATTTTATATTGTATGTAATTTCCATTAAGACATTAAATATGTTAATTTCCTTTCAATAGAAATATTCTATATCTAATGAATATAAATAGACGCGAAATATAAGATAAAGATTTTAACGAAGAAAAAATATTTTGTCTCGTGCACATTACTAAAAAGAGTAAAGTTCACCTTGCCAATGGCGAGTAAGCCACATGTCACCGCTGGATTTACATGACCTCCGGATATATGTCCGATGATTTGGATAGCGGCAGCGACGGTCAGACCAAAAGAGAAGCTGATCGCAAGAATACTGCCAGTCATGACGGCGCCGCAACCAAAAAAGTTAAGCAGCAATGTGCCCAAAAATTCAGCAACAAGCGCTCGGTAAAGTCCATGTTTCTTGTCCGTCAGCTCGTGTACCCCTAACGTATTTCTTATGTTGGTCATCTGAAAAGATTTTTAATATCGATATACATTAGCTTCGTGCACGTAATAACATTGTAAAATGATCTCTTTATTTTCTTTTATGGTCACTCCGATTACATTAAGATTATCTTCATCTAACTTGTATTTTATGTATTTCCTATTTTGCCATAATTATACTTATCGTTTATTATTATTGTTTTGGTATGCAGTATACTTTATTTTTATATTAATATTTTCATAAAAACTTACTTTCAATTATTTTTAAAAATTCTAAACGTAATTATAGAAGAATTACATAATGTAATTTCATTACCATCAACATAATAGAATATGATATGACTTCATTCTTGTAGATACATTATTTTTGCTCATAATCCACGATATAATTTATTGATATGATTCAGTTTGATTCTTGATTAAAGTTGATTCTTTAAAGTAATATCAAATATTAAAATTCAATTAAATTTATCGAATATATATAAAATATCCTTGAGATTTTGCTTTTAAAATTAAAAGAAATATCTGTACTATAAATTCATTGAAGAAAACTTTTGAAGATATAATATTTTGTTTAATTAAAATAACAAAAATCACAATTAAATCAATAGAAATATCTTAACTTTAATTTATAAATCTAAATTTTTTTTATAATAGTATATATAATCATTTATTGAGTTTTCAAAGTAATCGAACATTTATTTGAATTACAAAAAATATACGTTTTCTAATTCAACAAATATATACTGACGAAATTAAAAAATTATATTATACATAAATTATATATAATCTAATTATAAAATATAAAATAAAGAAATTAAATAGTAATACAAAATTATTTTGATTATATATATATAATCAATATATTTATAATAAATACATTTTTCAATGTAAAACGTACATATATTTATAATGTCCTACATTTGGAATAGCGAGGCCAAAATACTACTAAATAAAATAATTATAAGAATATTTATTACTGAATAAAATGAATAATCACAAAAATACATTATTATTCTCCCAAATATATTTATAAAACTTGTACTATAACAGAAATATTAATATAAAATATGATTCTAAATACTTTCAAGATAATTAAATTTAAATTTTATTAATTTTTAAAATAGCATTAATATTAAATATTTCATATAAAAATTAAATAATATATAATTATATTAAAAATGTATCCAAATTTATTTCATAAATTTACATATTAAATATTCAAATTAAACTCATCAATATATTATAAATAATTTAATTTCAAAATAATACAATTTTAATTTTTTTTAGTAAGATGATAATTTGGTAAAAAGAATTCATTTATAACAATAATAAAAAGTCTATATTTGTATTATTTCAAACACAATATATGTACATTTATCAGCATATTATTGCATATTTTTAGTGTAAAATATTTTTCTGACAATCTTTTGTTGACAAGATAATTGAATACTATAATTATAAGTAGTGAGTAATTAATTTTTAGTCCTGTTTTTAAAATAGAAAAAAGTTTTTTTTCTTGGTTTTAAAATATAGATATTATTCAATTTATTTTTTCGAACAATGTATCAAAATTTTTTTTATTTTAATTTAATTTAGTTTTCACAGGCCAAATATTATACATCGATAACTGTACATTAGATCTACGCAATTATAAAATTTCAGATAATAAATAAATTTTAATAATAAATTAATGTTAATATTAGAGTTAATTATTAATTTATTAATTATGAAAGTAAAAATTTTCACTTTTCGTTAAATTTTTTATTAAATTTTTATATTTTATTATTACATTTTATATTGACTTATTAAATACAAGAAACGACTTGTTGTTAACTCAATGAAAGTTAAAAATATTTTAATATTTTATTGCATTTATATTTTATTTATTTAATTTGAAAAAATAAAAATTAAGTTTCAATATCAAAACAGATAATTTAAAAACAAATAATTGATTTTTCGTGTATGTAAGTAAAATTTATCTTTAGGGATCTTTAGAAAAAAAACTTATTTTAAATCACTAAATTTATAATCAATTTGTGAATTATCTTATCTTTTCTCTGCATTATTTTGTATAAATGCAATTTTTAGCTAATAGAAATACTCTAAATTATCTTGTCAACTAATGCTGTATTTATGTACATATATCCATGACACCGATTTTTTTTTCTTTTCCAGGAGATAGAAACACCTTCTTGTCACATTTGTCTGTCAATTCTGAAAAGTGCGCCTACGATAATTTTATTTAAGTACTATCGGATGACTGTTATACTATTACATGCATAAACATTCAACGTAAGAGAATACGATTTAATTGATTTAAATTGAAATGAATTCATTTATTGCATGAAATAAAGATAACCTTATCTAATTAAGTATTTTAGAATATCTTAATTTTTTAAATTTGACCACAGTAAATTCCAATTTATTTTATAAAAGTTGAGTATTTGATACATAATGAAATTGCAATTCTTTACAGGAATGTTCTATTTAGAATTAAAAAATTTACTTTCTTAAAGTTTTTCTTTCAGAAATATTTTAAGTTTTTCATTTTAATTGTAATAAACCTTCGTTTTTACAGTTAAATATTTAAGTGCTTTTACTTGAAATACTATCTTCTGAAATGATGTCAACGATATCTTGAATACCGGTGTTCTAATTTACTCTAAGTTCGGCACAGATATTCTTAATAATAACCCTTGTCATTCCTTGCCCTACTATTTATTTTTGTGGAAATATTTTATACAAGAATATAATGGAAAACAATTTAGAATGAAAGCTTGCACTTGAATTGCACATTACATAATAATATCTTAATTTTTAACGATTTATCTATAATTGTAACAAAAATTAAAAAACTAAATAATTAATTTGAATTGTTTAGTTTATTAAAAACTTGAAAGTAAATTATTGATCTTTTTTAAAAAATGATATTTGTATATTTTTTTAATTTACTTATAAGAAACATGATTTAGACAATATCAAAAAATACTTTTTAATTTTTTTCCTAATTAAAGCTTTGAATAAAATATATAATATAATTTATTGTTAGATGGTTTTTTTTTATAATATTAATTTATCATTTTTTAATTTTATTTGCACAAAATATCAATGTTAATAATATTAACTACTTATTTAAAAAATATGTGTGTTTCTTTGAAATGGCAATATAATATTTTAATTATTTAAATATAAACAAAATATATTTAAATCTTTCTACTATATATTAAATTATATGACTACAAAATAAAAAGTTTATTTTAATATTGTCACATCATAATAATGTTGTTTATAGTTTTACCATTTGTCAATGGTTAACATTAATTCCTTTTTCAATACGAAAAGACAGTAAAATAAAAATTTATAAAAACAAACTTATGTATAATATTTTTAATTTAATTGTTATTTTTATTAATACCCGTTTTATAAAGATAAAAAATATTAAAAATAAATTGCTTTACATATATTCCAAATAAAATTAATGAATAAATTAAAGAATTAACGAAAGCAAAATTTTATGGTAATACTATTATTTTATAAAATATTGAATATCCAACGTATTTTGATAAAATAAAATAAATAAATAAATATATATATATATATATTAAATACAAAATTTGTGTTCCTTTTTTATATCAAGTAAATGATTTAATGTAGATTAACTATGAAAACAATAGCGTTTCAAATATGTTTTTCTGACAGTTTTAAATATAAGTTGGTTCATGAATAACTTTATCTGCCTTGAAGCATTATTATTAGTATTCATCTACGACGCGCCCATAAATTTCTATAAACATAACCGTGAAAAACGTCTGAATTATTTATATAATTACTTTTTTTTATCTTTTTCGAAAAAATATGCAGCAATTAGTTTAGTTTTCCCATCTCATTTTCTAATAACAAAATATTGTTTTAAGAGATTAACAGTATTCTGTAACTTCTTTTTTAAAATGAGTATTTTTACATATTAATTGCTTATTACTTTGTTTTTTGTTCAATTTTTTGATACCGAATTTTATTTATAAATATAAAATTACTAAAGTCAAATTTACTATTTAGAAGAATAATAATTTCATATAACTTTATAAATAATTTTGAAAAAAAACATAATAGAATGAGAAATGAGTCACATTTATATAAAAATAACTATCTATATTTTCTATAAAGTACCAAAGATCATTCTATCAAATTTAATTAAATAAAATTCTTTTATATACATATATTTAAAGGAGAAAATACAAATAATTTAATATTCTAATAACAAAGAAGATTCATGAGGTATTAAAAGTTTTTATTACCGTAATGATTTTAATTTGATTTATGTCAATCGTTAATATTTATATTTTCCAAAATTTTCATCATGGAAAATTAGATCATCAAGAAATTTAATAATAAAAATAATCATGATATGTGTAGGTGCTTATAAGTTATGTATACAGTATAGGTAGCAATTAAATGATTCAGCTTGATTTGTTTAAAGAAGGATGTAATGAAACCGATTTGAAGCTCTTAGAGAACACGATAAATCATGATTAGAACAGAATATAGGATGACAGTGTTATAACGCCAACTTTAACTTACTTAAAATATTATTAATACATGTAAACTGTATTTTAGAAAACTTATTCAAATAATAAATATACATATTAATGAACTATATTTAAATACAATCACATATTTCTATATTAATCATTGTTGAATATAATTTAGAAATTTATATGGAATTATTGTGACATTATATCAATAGTTTAATACATTTATAAAAATATTGTCATTTATGAAATTATGAGTATTAAAATAATTATATTTAAAAAAACACGATGTATTAATTATATCAATTAAATATTATATTTCAATATATTTCAATACAACTTAATTATATTATTACTTTTATGACTATTCATAAAAAGTCTATGATTTTCCAACTGTTCTTCCGAAAAATTCGTGATAAAATAAGATAAAACATTGATTTAGTACGTATTTATTATTTCTATAATACTAAAGTAATTTATGTTCTTAAAAAATTGAATACATAATTTCATCTAAAATATAAATAAAATATATATTTTAATATTTAATTTTAACTGAAGTTCTTGTTTAATTGCGGTACAGAGATTATTATATTTCAATTAACCGATATTTTTATTATTACAAAGTTTATTACGTTCCTTATGTTATTGTTACTTATGGCATTGATATATAATGGGTATAGGACTTTTATAACAATCTATAAGAAATTTTGTGATTAATTATTATTTTTTATAGTAATTTTTATCTTAAATATAATATGTAATTTTATTGAAATAATATTGCTTTTCTTTTTCATTGCAAGTTTCTTTTATAAATTAGAATAGATACAATTTATATGAATGTAAATAAATTGCATTAGAATATTTAAAATAAGTCTGACTCAACATTTCTGTACCTACTGAAACCAATGAACTTTTCCTTTTCTCAATATTATAATTTATAGTTTAATTTATTTATGTTTTAATTAAAATGTCTAATTACGAATATAAATAATTAATAGCATTTACGTAAAATATTTTTTAGAATAATAAGTAAACACATAAACTTGTATTGCATAAAATTCTTAACAGTTCCGTTACAAATTTTCTGCATAATGTTAATCTAAGTAGAATCAGATCAGTATTAAGAGATCGATGACTTCTTTTATATATCTTTCAAGAATAGATGAATAATCGAATAATATAGTCGTCATGTAACTGTTCGTCTTAATAAATATTCATATAAATATGAATCTACAGACTATTCGTTATAATTCGATTTCAAAAATATTAATACAATACATTATGAACCACTTTATGATTTCTTTATTTTTTACAAATGTATTGATGCAAATGATTAAGCAATTATATTTTTTATTAAGCAGATTCAATAATATTCTATACTCTTCCGTATAATTTACATATCAATTTGCCTTTCATTATACTTCTCATTTTCTCTTTACTCTCGCACTGTTTGCTCTTGCATTTCAGTTTCTGTTGCACACGCGCACAGACTAAGATTTTGCGTCCTCGATCTAAATTCATGATCTAAAACACGGGAACCGCTAAGCGCGTGTGGCGTATCACTAAGTTCGTTGCCATTTCTCTTTTTTGATTTCTCTCTTTCTCTCGCACGACAAACTTAACAAATGTGGGTGGGTAATTTTCATCGGTCGCGAACTGCTCGTCGGGTTTGTTAAGATGACGCTATTGCTCCGACAAATATCGCGAGAATACTAATCAGAGCATGAACTTTTCGACCTTTAACGGGAGTGAATTGTGCGTTCCATAAGCGAGTTTGGTGTCTGCTATCTGCTATTATATCTTTCGTCATGTACGATTTCATTATTGCATCTTTTATTATGCCATCGAATAAGATCTAAAAAGCTATAAGCTTGATTCAAAATCCTTGAAATAAAATTTACAATTAGAAATTTGAATTAATTAAGACCGAAAAATAAAACTATTTATTTACATGTAGCAAGCTCATTTTATATTATTTGTATCAATATTCTAGAATCTCATATCATTAATTTTATTCTTTATAAGTAGAAAAAGGCTGGATTAAATATACGTTATATATTTGTGGTTTTAAAGATTTTTAAAAACATTTAATGTATTACAAATAGAAAGATTCATTATGTAAATAAAGTTGTGATACTGACATTTACTATGTAATATATTAGAAATATTTTATATTATTTTTAATTCACTTAGTTATAATACAATAATTCACTATAGAATATTCCAAGTAAATATACCGTTAGTATCGTTAAAAATTTTATGACCAGCAATTAGTTGTTATCTAATTATATCTAAATACGAATTCTTCTGTTAATTTATTTTTTAAACTAGTTTATTAAAACGATAATATTATTTTCTATAAATAAATAAAAAAGTATAAAATTAATACAGTTGGCTATCCATAATATTTTAATATTTTCAAGTAAATACGAATTCAAAACTTATTGTAACGAAGAAAAAATATAACGAATATAAAATTTTAAATTAAATAATTCTATAAATTTTACAAAATAAAAAATATAAAGAATTTAAATCTATTGATTATTGCGTATTTATAAATAATAATGGAAATAAAAATAGAATATAATATCTTATGATTCATTCTTTTTAAAATTATCCAAGGTGTTCGTAATCAAATTAAAATTACTTGTTATGCCTATAATTGTTAAGGTCTTAAAGACATAAAATTTTTATAATGTCTTAGAAGTAATGAAACTAAGCAGATATTTATATTGTGATAAGAAAAACTGGTTCAGTTTGTACTCGAACCAAAATTCTTGCTGCTCAAAAGTACACTGTACGATAAAATCTTAGCTTATTATCTACAAAAATTATAGAAAAATACTTATTAAATCTGATTATGATCAGATTTGAATATAATCTAAGAATTATTTCAAGGTCTAGATTTTAGTGTTTTTCTGATGTCATAAGCTAAAAATCAGCTGTTTACCTCTTACTTCTTTAAATGGTATCCTATTAGGTTAATTTTTCTAAGTTATTCTTGTTAATCTTTGATATTATTGATTCATGACGAGTTTTAATAGATGAATGTATGATGAATTTATATTTTCGCTCGATTATACTTGCGAACATCGTATCATTTTATGATCTTCCATTATTTTTTAATTCTACCAGTATTAAAGCAACGTGATTTAAACGTCCTTGTATACATCTAAACAAATATAGAATATTTAAAGTTCACAAATCAAAATATACATATTAAGATCATCAAAAATGTAGATTAAAAACTAAATATATTTCATCAAGTTTTTTAGAATAATTTTTTAAAATAATGAATTAAATTTTAATAATTTGATTAGCTTTACTATTTTTTTAAATGTAAATAATTTACACTTCATTTTTATAAATTCAGGTAGAAAGCACGTTAAATAAATCATGATATTTTTATTAATTATTAGAACATTAACACCATATATTCAAACCTATAAATACTTTTCAGTGTGTATATTTCAAAGAAGTTAATGACAGTCTGCGTTAAAATTATTTTTACACATTATAATATAATGTGTGTTTATAGTTTTATTTTATCACGATGTAAATTCTAGTTTATAAATTGCATATTTTAAATTATGTAGGTAATAATTATTGTATTGTTTTCTAATATTTTATTCAAATTAGTATTATATAAAAATAATTAAATAAACTGAAAAAATGAAAGAAATAAAACGAAGCTATAATAAACATTATTATTAAGTTTACGGACTTTTTTACTGTTGTTTTTACTTTAATAAATGATTCTTTAATAAAGACGTAAATTTAATTAATTCTAATTATTCTTTTTACTCCTACCAAGTGTTCTAATTATATTATTAGTTTATTTAAATTAGAAATGAAATAATAAATATTAGTAAAACAGTTGTAGTTATTTAAAATGAATGACTATTAATTCTATATCAAGAAAAAATTTAAAAGCTAAATATGTAATTAAAAATTTGTATAAAATTATATTCTATTTTATCATTGAACTTTTTTCAATATCATGGAATTCGGTACTAAGAAAATTATTGTTATTAAATATTATATTTATCAAAACAGTAATACTTATTAGAAATAAAACAAATACTGTATGAAATTTAAGCAGTGCTTGTGATATACCTAAATGCAAAATTGTATAATTAAATAGTTCTTTCTTGATATAAAGAGTTTGTACGCGAGTGAACACGATGGTGAATCAAAATCGTATTATGTTATTCCCCTAAATAATCCACGTATGGCCATTCCTAAGCTACTTGTAATCAATGCTCTCTCTTTCTTTTTCTGCATTTGTCTCACTTAATTCCCTCTATCTTTCTATACTTAAGAGGACCGACCGCTAACCCGGTCATTCTACCTTTCAGGAGCAAGCATGGCTTGCAATGTTTTGTCCGATTAGGGAGAGCGCACGTAGGCATCTTATGCGCTAACGCTCCAGACGTAGAGAACGTCGTGGAAAACCGGTAAATCTTCTAGCGTTCCAGTTTTTCGGAGCAAAACGAACTACGAGCGCTCTTTTATAGAGAAATGATCGGCTTTTACTGATCATCGGTTGTGAACATCTCGAAAAATAGACCATTCGGACTTTGGAATACGAATTACGGTTTCGATCATTTTCTATTCCTTGGTTTTATATGACTGTAGGTTAGTGACACCGAAGAATTTATTTCGTGAGAGTATCAGGAATTATGAGCCTTAGTTTATCTCCTCTTTTTAATGAGTTGGTGGAATAAGTTTGTGGTGATGTTGCTGCTACTCTTTTTGCTTACCGTTACAGATTTTTCTTTAAGATCACAGTAAACGTACTTTTGTTACTTGAAATTTATTCCAAACGATAAAAAGAGATTACAAGAATTCTAGCTATTGATCAAGTATTTACTATCTATTGTTTTTCGTAACAAATATAAAGATATGAAATACTATCCTAGAAGTAAATTACACAAATTTTTCAAAAATCCATAATGACATTAAGCAAAGTTTTTAATCAAATGTAAAATTTCTAATCAAATTTAATAATCTAGAAATAAATATATTATATAAAACATTTTTTATAATTATAAACCGCAAACAAGAAATACTAATGTAGTTAAAATAACGCATGTGATCAATATTTTGATAATTACTTCAAAATTCATGTTTAATTACTTCTCAGTATTATATTTTTTGAAGTAAAAATAATCAATATTTATAAAGTAACCGAAGATTTCACAATATTATGGCAAAAAACTTTAAAATAGAAAAACGAGAAAAGTATTTCTCAGTACAGTTAACCATAATAAAGAGCAGCGTGTAACTTTCAAATGTCCATTTTCAGTAAATGAGTTTCTATCAGAATATATATATTTTAAATTTATTAAAAATCTATAGAAAATTCTTTGAAGTAATAAATAGAACATACATAATTGTCTTAAAGTATAAAAAGTATGTTTTATCGACTCGTGCGCATCTAATCAGTTTGTAAACACGAATCTAAATATTAATTTAAGATATTCTCGTATTCGATTATTTTAAATTCAAATGTAAAGAAAAAGAATCGCAGATTCAACGGTTAGACAATAATAAAAAGTATACAATTCTCGGTGAGTATTTTCGATGCGTACACAATCAACGACGAGGAATCGGTAGAGCAGCAACAAACCCAGCGCCCGAATAAAAAAGTGGTATTCCCAGTCCCAGATATAAGGTAGTAAACAGGTAAGCTGTAACTTTCAATTGGCCATTTGCAGCTGAGAAGGAAAAAGGAGTTTTTTTTGCTGCTCGCAAAGACTCCGTTGCAGCGTCGCGTTCGCGAATGTTTGCGCCGGCTTTTCCGAATATAGTTTGGCTGATCGCTGCAACGCGAGAAGCCGTTCCCCCGCGAATCCTCGGAAAGCGCGACTTACGTAACGATCCGCGTCGCACGCCAGGAATACGACGCTACCGATGGAATATCGCGTCCTCGGAAGCTAAGTAACGACTGTGTCCGTGCTCGTATTATCCGCGCGTTTGTTGCTTCCACTTTTCGTCTTTTGGACTGTTCGTATACAGAGATCGTCAACGCCTCGTATTTTCGTAAATTGCTCGAGCGCATCGACGCTTATATTCCATAGATTACGAGACCTTTTTGAAACGTAAATATTTGCAAAGTAATTTTGAGCCGACGAGGCAGTTTCGTTGGTTGCGCTACGACAACTCGACTCGCGTCGTTTCGCGAATGACGCGATATCGCATTATTCACTCGTTTGAGAATCCGACTGAGAGAAAAAAGAAACTTAAGCTCGAACATTAACGTCATCGTATAAGTACTTTAATCAAGCGTGAGAAACAATTAGTTACCGTCGAGCGCGTATCCTATTTTACATCTCGATTAATAATCGATGCGATCTTTCCATTTTTGTCTTCGTCCATTATAAAAGATAAAAGCGGCTGAGCTAATCGTCGCCTCGCGCGTTTTACCTTGACGTTTTTTTATCCTAAGTTCGCGTTCGTCGCTCGTGTTAACAGAATGACGCTTCCTTGCTTTTTCACGATCCTCTCGACAGCGGAATTCTGAGATAAATATTGACCAACTAAGAGGAGACGAGCATCATTGGTCTTGGAACGCCGTGAAAATTATCTCCGATGAACACCTGACGAACGCTCGGAAACTCGGACGCCTTTTTCACTCTTACGATTTCAATTTTTTAACGAGGTGTTCGTTTCAGCGGCAGACCCGTCGATCAATTATTGTAATTTCCACGCTATGGACGCGAATCATTTTCTCAGGCTCCATTTACATAAGCTGAATAAGAATAATAAAAATGAAGGCCTTTGATTTTTGAAAGCTGTGAATTCTCTTTATTGCGTTGGATATAATAGTTTCGAATCGTAAAATCTCACTTTACCCACTTTACGTTTAATTTTTTGCCCCATAAAACAAAATAATTACAGACTAATTTGTTCAATTAGCACTTACTAACTTTTCGAATCAGGTTTTCATTCTTCGAAATATAAATTGCAGCATCGCGGTGCACGCAATTCAGAACGGAATATTTAGTTCGTTGAAACCTATACTCGAATTTCCGCGATTGTAACGGTAAAAAATTCATGATACACCTCGTTATTTCTGTAAGGATCGAAACACTTACCTTAGCTTCGTAACTCGCGCTCTTAAAAACGCTTTCTGACTCGCGAGACGCTCGCCGATAAATCGAAAAATAAAAGAGAAAAGAAAGAGAAAAATATAAAGGCCACTGTATCTAACTGGCGATGAAACGTAGAGAAGCGCGATAGAAGCACTGGTTAAACCCGTGGATAAAGAACTCACCGTGACTAACCCTACCGCGATAATTCACCACCTGCACCAAACTTCGAAGAACGTCGAGGTCCCGGTTCCCCTTCTCTTTCTCTCTCTTTCTCTCTCTCTCGTTCTCCCTCGTTCTCCCTCGTTCTCTCTCTCTTGATTGGTCTCGCCGAGAGGAGATCCTTCCGAAGAAAAAAGCAAGTGGGTGAGAAGGAGCTGCTCCTACGACGCGCGAGGCTCTTCGGTCTACGACTGAGCCTCGCTATAGCTTACGCGAATCTCATATAGGTGCGTGGGGCGCGTGGCACCGGCTGCGGTGGTAGGCAGAGTCGCGTTCGCGGAAGAAGCCAACGAGACCAGGGCTTTTTATCGTCGAAAGTAGATCGAACTGGGATACGCGATATTTTCATCGTCCTTCTGTGCGTCGAAGATTCCAAAATTCTACGTTGATTTTGCCAGGACTGGTTTTCCGTTTCTGACACAAGCTTCTGAGCGAGTGACGCAAGATCGTTTAAATGCTTACTATTGATGCTCGTTGATATCGAGACGCGATATAAGTAGATACTAGAAAAGTCGTTAACATTATTGAAGAATGTTATAAGTAATGGATCAGTAAATACTTAATCTTGAGTGTCTTTTGTTTCATTCTCATGTTTATATAACTTTATACTCTTACAATTATTTCCAATAGGAATCCACGATGATATTTTTACCTCGTTTATCTTATGCTACTTTACTATTGCTTAAGATTTTTTTACTTTGAACATTCATGAAGTTGAGAAATTATTAGATGTATATAAGATGTATCCCTTTTCTAATATTTTATTACAAACTATGATACTAATTATAATTCCATGTTTTTATTCCAAATGACACGATTAAACCTTAAAAATCTCAGAATTATTATATCATTGTAATTGAAAGAATAGAGTACAATAAATTCACGATGTTTTGATTTTCTCGTATGTATTATATTTAAGAATGTAGTATAATTTTAAGTAATGCACATTTTTAATATAAATGAAGCTTTGCATTTACATTGTATAGTTTATATTAACTGCCTACTTGTAATGTAGCATATATAAAATTAACGTTTGAAATTCATGTATAAATTTAACTTAATTTTAGTATTATTCGTATTATTAATTCTACTTTTTTATTATAATGAAAAAATAATTATAAAATATTATATTATTACGTTTATTATAAATTAAAATAATATTACTTTCCTTATGCATTATTTTCTAAATATACTTGTCTTTCGAATGCAAATGCTTAGTGAAATCGATAAGATCGGGTTTATCAACTCAATTCTGAAAATACAATTTTAAATCTATATTTACTTTATTTATTCAGATTTATAAATTATTTATTAAATTATAAAATCAATAATTATATTTTATATAAAATTAGCTATTTGAAAATATTAATACTAATATATATTTTGTATTTAAAACTTATATAATTTATGTATATCTCTTAATTTATAATATTACTCTTATTTTGTTTTTTTAATAGTTCAAATATATTTTTAAATAATAAAAATGCTTTTATAATAATTGTTATTGTTCGTTTTATATATTTTATCATAAAGAAAAAGTTTGTAGCTCGTAAATAGTAACTGCAATTACTTTAAATTTGTCTCAGTTTCAACTAAAATAACAAACATCTTGATAAGATAAATTCAATACAAATATAGTTCGAATAATCTTTACTTAAAACTTTTCTCATAAATTCCCTTAACTTTTAATCTTTATTTATATATTAATTGAAAATTAATTATTTTATCCTACTTAAACTGAAATATAATAAAGTATATTTCTTTAAATTTGAACGTAAATTAATATCAATGTTAAATAAAATTAATAGAATTTATTTTATATCGATCAAGATAAAAAAATTAATAAAATGAATGATTGGAAAAATTTAATTTTAATAAATAATAATTTTATTGCATTCGTATTTATTTTTATAAGAAAAAATGAATTGATGAAAACAAAATTCAGATTTACATTCAGTTTAAATCTAAATTGTGACATCATTTAGCTTTAACATGAACTATGTGAAAAATTTCCACAAACTCATTCTTATACGAAATAAATTCAATAAGATATTTTTTAATTCAAAATTTAAATATAAAAATTGTAAATCAAAAGCAAAAATTAAGTTAAATTTAGAAATTCAATACTCAGTGTAGCCTCAAAAACATTTTACGACTACATCTAAAATTTATCCAAAGTAATTTGTATGGAATAAATTTTCTATAGAATAATAAATATATTCTTTTATTTACATATAATCATTATATAAACGAGAAATAATTCATGGAATCTACCTTTGCTTACATTAGAGGCAATACATGTGTATTATTCCACGCGTAACTTAAAGTACATCAAAAATAGCAGCCTACACTCTACTGTCTGCGTGCAATTATAACTTTCTGCAGAGGGAGAGAGAGAGATGTAGTACAACAGAATAGAGAAGAGTAGCAGGAACTTCTGTATGTAATTAATAGGCGTCACGCGCTGCGCGCTTTGTACTACACGTGTGGAGCGCCGCTATTGCAGTCAGGAACTGTCACTTTTTAGCTGTTAGATACTCCGAGGCTTCCTATTGTGCACTAGAAGACTCACGGAGGCGTATCCTGAGAACTAAGATGTATTTACCGGTTTAATTGTATGGATGTTTTACTGCGTGTGATTTATTATATAAAGAATATTTTTATTTTATTGAGATCTATAATTTCACTTTAATACTGTCTTTCAGATTGTTATTTTTCAAATGTGATCTCATAGCTGTCGTTAACGCTTCAAATTTTGGATTTTTATATGTAGGTTTTTTTTTTTTTCGTATGTATAAATAGCGGGATGAAATTTAAAAAAAAAAAGATAATGTATTTATATTCCTAAGCGTAAGTTATTACAAGAAAGAAATATAAAAGAAGTTATAAAGCTGTTGTTTTCAAACTAAAAAGTTATATAGCTATATTTATTATTCACTTCGGTAAATATCACAGTACATAGAGCTTTTTATTCGTTCATTTTATTTGGTTTTCTGCGAACGATGGAATTTTGCCATATTTAGTATATAGGAGTTTCAAATTTACAATAGCGCAGCATTTGTTAGATTTAATTATAAATATAAAAGAGATCAGGTTTTAAATAGTAGTATACAAAAATGTATTTTTTCTTTATCTTATGCAATATTGCGATTTTGTAGCTAATAAAATTTATTTCATATACGAAATTCGATACCCTTGTAATTCAACTTCGTTCTCGTCATAATTGAAAATTTTTATTATTTATATTCTTACAATTGTAATATGATATATTTAATTATTGAAGTATATATCTATGAGAATAATAATATCTATTTTTTTCTTCGATTTTTAATAAAGACTTAATAGATGTAATAAAGATAATCTTATGTTATCATTGATTTTGTCAATCGTTTTATTGTTAAGTCGTTATATCTTATTAATTATATAACTTATGTAACCTTGAATAGTATTCATATACGCATTAATCATACCTAATATTTAAATGAAACTTAATTTTTTGGTTGAAGCTTATTATTTTAAAAACTATATTTTTATAAAATTACCAAGGGAATGTAGATATTTCATTGTAAAAAAATATAGTAGTTTCTTTTGTAACTAAATATTATTATCTAAATATTTAATCAAAAGGTTTATCTTTTTATTATATATTTCTATAATATCATTTAAATATTTTATTGAAAATAATTATAGATATTATTTTAGTTCGTTAAATAATTTAGTAAATATTTTTTCATTTCAAATTATATTTAATAATAAAATTATGGTTTATATCTAAAGAAATTTAATATAGCTATTATAAAGAATTTATTTAAATTTATAAACTCAGAAATTTAAAATAAAAATATAAATTCTATTTTTTATTGCTTTTTAATTTAAATCATATTATTTTAACCTTTAATAATCAAAAAATAATTTAAACTGAAAATAAAATTGACGATAGCTTATTAAAATTACAAATATACTGTAAAAATATATTATTATATGATAAATTTATATCGTACTATTATTATTACATATTTATTGACGTACATGTATAAATATAATAAAGAAACATGAAAATATCTACTTTTGCATTACAATAATAAAATTTCAGAATTAGATTTTTATCAACGATATAATAAACTAATTATTAATTAAAAAAATTATTTATGTAAATCTTCAAATATTAAATACTATATTTCAAATATTATATAAAAATACAATTAATTTTCGTTCTAATAAAAAGAAGGTATTTTATACATTAATTGATAAAGTCTTTCATAAATGATTTGATCTTGAATTTTTTTATCTAAATTGTCTATTTACTACATGAATCACTGTACTTTATATTTCAAAGCACATTAAAATCTTTTTAGACTTGTATTCATTAAAAGTAAGTAAAACAAAAATAATTTATCTTATAATAATTAACTCTATACTATTTTTAAAAAGTTGCTTGTAAATAATATTATACATAAAGCTTTCACATTCATTATATTGTGATTTATAATAAGTAATTTGGTCAACTTACAGTTATATGTACATATTCAATATATATAATTAAGAGTAAATTCATAAAAAAGATTAGAGTAAAAATTATGAATATTAAGTAGTAATAATTAAAATTTTTTTGGTAACTATTTTTTTCCTTACACGGAAATTAGTATATATGTAAATTAAAAAAAAATTTTTGTGATTTTTTCATTATTACAACTAATTTTGTTTTATATTCTAATTAACGTTAAGTGATCAAAACTTATGAATCTACAATTGAATTAAGCCAATCATTATAAAAAAAAGAATATTCTAATCGAACATTCATGTATTTTTACAAACTAATTTAAATTTGTATCAGGTACTTATTTTTATAAAAGTATTATTTATATACTTATTTATATTTAATTTTAATTATTAATATTTATTATTATAACGTTACAATATAATAGACTTCTAAAAATAGATATCATTTTTATTAAGAGAGGTATAGTTATAAATTTTTAAAACTTTAGTTCTGAAAATTAAAAGTATGTTAAAAATACATATTAGTGACAATTAAACAATATAATTTATAATATTTCTTCCGTACGTTAACATTGTGTATTCTAATTTTTTTTGCAAATTATGTTTTATACAAATAACTAAGTATATTAATATAGAATTTTATTTTTAATATAAAATATTTTTACAAAAAAATATTCGTGAAAATTAACACTCAATCAGAATTTTGATATAGCACAATCTTTCAGAAATGTATTATTTATTTTTGAAATGAATTAGCATCATCATAATAATATTGATAATTTACTAAATCAGCTAATACATAAAATTTTTAAAATACTTTTTTCAATTTAATTTAAAATTCTGCGAATATTTATATAAAGTCTTATACAACCAGCCTACGTTTTTGTACACGTGATTTAAAATTCAGATAAACGATTATACGATAAATTAAAAAGGTTTTTAATTTTAATATCATTATTATCGAAATTGGTTGTGAATATAAAGGATTTAAAAGTACTAATAAACTTCGAATGAAATAATACGAATACATGTATATATCTTGATGAAATAATGCAGCTGATAAAGAATTTCGTCGATTTCATTAAACTGCCGAAAAAAGTGAAGTAACCTGAGGCAACACGGAAGAAGGAGCCTCGCAAACGTTCGATATACACGTTTACACGTTGGGATCCCTTCCTCACTCTCATAAATACTCGGAGGTTCGGAATGGCAGCAATAAACTCCCGGGAGTCTTTCTCAGTGTAGCGTGGCGATATCGTTGCGCACCAAGTTCTCTCTCACTCGCCTTGGCAATGCCGTGTCTCCTGTTGCACAATGCAGCTCGACGCGAGCGCAAAAAAAACCGGTCGAAAACCGTTAAAGTCCTCCCTCCCTGCCTTACCGAGTCACGGAGAGGAGAGGCGAGATACGTGTAACGATCCTCTTGTGCCGTAACGCACCGCAGACCAGGGAAACTCGCACTGAGCACCGACGACCTGCTTACGCGCCTCTAATGCGCGTCCTTTTTTTTCTTTTTTTTTTTAACGAGCGGTTGCCTTCGTAGCGTGGACGATTGTTGTTACGATCAGCGATGGATTCGCGGAGAGTCTTCCATTGCTGTTTTTCCTTTTTTTGTTCAGTACCACTTATTATTACAGCTATCGAATTATATCTTATGCATTTTTTTACAAGCAAATTTCGAAGCTTATAAAAAAGCGGATATGGCGTACAGCGAGTGCGTATAAATCCGATGATAAGATTCGATCGAGACCTGTACAGCCGATCAATGTTGAAACGAAATGATAGTTTTTAAGATAACGCAGTGGATATTTACGTGGATGCATTTAGAATAGATGATTACACAAGATTTGTCATTAGACCAATGTCTGACCAAACTCGGCACGTGTCTACGTGCATACATAGAAATGCCGCATATTTTACCTAAAGAATTTAACCAACTATTTTCCAGATATTCATCCGCTAAAGTATGTTTAATTTTTTTCACGTCTAACGATACATACCTTCGGTCATTTTTGATATTTCCACATTTATATTCTATTATTCAATATTTACATCTAAAGAATTATCTTGAACTTCTATCTTAAATATAAATATAAATATAAATATAATATGGTTGTTATTTTGATACCGTATCGACTAATTATAAAATGTCGCACCGTAAAATCTTGTACTTTCAATGACCTATTTATTTAAATATTAGTAAAGCATCTATTATATATTTATGTAAAATCTATAATATAAAATATATAATATAAAATATACGTATTAATATAACATAAAATGAATGTTTTAAATTAAAATTAAATATTTACGAACAAACAGAACTATATCATCCAAAATAAAATGCTTGTAAATTTAATAAGCAAGTCCATAAATACTTGAATAATTTAACGGTATATTTAAATAAAATATTGTACGTATAATAAATACTTTTAAATTATGTACTCTTGATTTATTTTTAGGAATATTTATAATATACTAAATAAATAGAAATATGTATACAAATATTGCAAATTATTCAATAAAATATAGTTTTACTTAAAATTATTTAAAGAAAGTAATAAGTTTAAAATTAAAAAATAATTTTAATTTATAAATAATTTAATCATAAAATTAAAAAGTAAATTTTTATTTGAAATTCAGTTGATATATATTCTATCATAGAAATGATTCCAAATATAGTTCAAAAATGTTTGGAATTGAGAATGGCTTAACTCGCACAGTTTTATACGAAATATTTTTTAATTTAGTATAAATAAGTGTATAATAATAAATATATAAAAAAACTCGTATATTTTAAATTTTTTTCATTGAAAAATAAGTAAAACTTATATTCTATATAAATATGCAAATAATAAATCTGTGATTATTCAAAAATAATATTTGCCGTTTAAAATTTTTAAAACATATTAATTTGAATCATTTTTAACTACGTGACTGTTATATTCCTTCAAATATTGTATAGAATTGTCTTAGAAAGATTATTTCAAAGTTACGGAAGTGACGTTTTGTACAAGCTGTTTCGTTCTAACAGTAAAATATTATAGATATCTTCTGTCACTTATTTTAATATAGATGACTCGTAAAAAAATTAAATTTAAAACACTAATTTTAAGTAAATAATTTTCGAATAATTTATTCATTCCTGTAATATAATATTTATTTATTTATTTTTAAATATCTTATTCGTATAATTTTTAATAAGTGAAAAATGAATTATTATAAATAAATATTTTAATAAAACCGTTCGCTATTAATCCTTCTTATTATGAAAATGTATACTACATAAAATTGTTACATAATGTTTTTTAATTATACCAATTTGATCATTTTAATAAAAAAATGTATCAAATGATTTTCCTACGGGTAAAAAATCTATTATTAAATGACTTTTTTTTAAGAAATCGATCTATCGCATATTGTTAAAACAATTTATATTTTTTATTTTAATATACATAGCAATTATTTTTTTCATTTCAGAAGTAAAATATTTTTTAAGTTAAGAATATGTTTTAAGACAATAATGAATAATCATTAATAATAAACATAAGTAAAATATGATTTATATTGTAAAAGATATTTAGAGTAATTTAAGTACCAACAGCTCAAGTCATATATATTTTAAAAAGAATATTATTAATTAAAAAATATATTTTTAAAGTCCAATGGTTATTTACGCTATCGAGTGGCAAATTTTATTTCTTAAATATTCAATAAAAAATCGGAAGAACAAAATGTCATATAACAAACTTTTTTATGATTATTGTTATATAATTAATAGTTTTTGCAGTTTAGAAAATTAAAAAATGACGATAAATTCCGTTTGAATACAAAATATATATCCCCTCATTAGTGGCTATAGAACATACACGTTTGTGTATAAAGGTAGCATCTTCCAGGTGCTTTGCTTTTCGAAGCTTTTTTATATTGAAGATTGTTTATAATAATTAAATTCATTTTGCTTTTTATCAAGTGATTTCTATATTAATTTATTAAGTAATATATATTTTAATTTTAATTTTCTATATAAATACATTATTATTTTTTTTAGTTGTAAATAATATTTAAAATTTGGCATCTTTACACAGTAGTTGAATATTCGGGAATAATTATTATTAGTTTCTTTAAAATAAGAACTATTTAATTAGTGCATTTCATAGAAAGAAATGAAGAATTATAAAAACTATAATCTATTTATCTATAGTTTTTTATTCGTTGTATTATACGCATTATATATAAAATATACAATGCATATACATTTTATAACAGACTTGGTCAAAAAGAACGTACATCATTTTTTAACCTAATATCGATCAATTTAATTCAATCCATAAATTATTTGTGCAACATATAGAATGAACATTTTCGATAAATTTTATGTTAACTTATCTAAACTTTAATAATAAATTACATGATTAAAACTATTTAATATATAGTATCATAGATTAAGAATGTCAATTTTCTTTTGATCGATGATTTCTTTGCATTAGTTATTTTATTCTAAATACATAAAGCATCTTATTTATATCGAAAAGAAACTAAGGTTTTCGGTATTTATCGAGCATACGTTAGTTTGGTATCCAAATTAGATACGATAAAATTACTATCCTTAAATTTATCCGTCAGAATCGAAGATTTATGTGAGTATTCAAAATACATAAATTTAATCATGTCGGTCGCGTTACAGTATAAGACGCTCTGTGCGTGGTATTGCTCGGTTAGATACGAAATGTGGCTTAATGACCATTTCTTGGAATCGGATATGTGAAAATAAGGTCCAATATACACCGACAGTCACACAATTACCCTTAAAGTCTGTTTTTATTTTTATCGACAATTAACAGAACCCAACTTGCATGCCACAACCTCGGCACGAATATCCCCACTTGTATATAGCTTCATTCTTATTTTTCGTGGCCCTGAGGCTCAACGATCTCTGTTTTCCATCTTCATCACTGGGAGATTAAATTGCGGGGGGCTTCTTTATTCGTCCCATTTCGAACGCGTTTATTCGACATATGCAAACAAACATTCGAACCAAAGCATTTCATCTTGACATCAACCGATACCCATAAGTCTGTGCTTAAGAATGCAAGTACTTTTTATCACATAAGACTGGGCTTTGATGGGCTGCTGTACGAATTATAGCCGATATATTCAGCAGATAAAACAATTGTGACAAGGCATATTATTCTTTTACAGATACATGTAAAAATAAACGTAAGAGAAAATTAACGTTGAAAGAAATATAATATGTACAGAAATAAAAGTTAGGAAATAATAGTTCTTTCTTTATTAATTATTTAATTAATAATTAACATCTAACTTTTTTATCAATATAATATTATTAACTTAAATATATTAATATATTAAAAAAATATATAATGTCAATTAAAATTTAAAAGGATTGTAAATATCTCTGATTTGTAAACTTTAAAGTTTAAAATAAAAGTAAGATATAAAATTGTAATATATTAATATATATATACTTATAAGTTAATATTATTGTATATTTAAAATTTATTATTATATTTTCGATTTTTATAAAATGTAAAAATAAAGTTATAAATTTTTCAACATTTTATTCATATGTATTATATAATTTAATATATGAAAAAAGAGTAAATTATAAAAAATTTTAGATACGCTTTCTATTATTTATAATTATAAATAGAATATGATTCTACAATTTTTTAGAAATGAAATATTTTCTTTTATCTATACGATTTAATTATATAATTACCTTGATTAGAAATAAAATAAAGGAAATATAAGTTTAGTGCTTAGAATTCAAGTAATTATAGTATATGACATTTTTACTAGTACTAGCCACGTTCGTAAAATATAAACTATTTATGTTGATCCATATTCCATTGATAAAATTGAAGGTTGTATGTATGTGATAACGTTCATGGTCGAAAAAGAATAATTAATTATGAATCATTCGGTAATGGTTAGAAAAAGTTCTGTATATACTATAAAAGAATTAGAACTCCATGTGTTAAAATCTATAAATGTAAATTAGTAAAAGAATATATAGATATTAATTATATATAGATGCTAACGTAAACTTATAAATAATTATCTACTAAAATAAATTTTCAAGCTTACACAACTTATAAAATTTTAGTTAAGTAAAAATTTAAATGGAATTATTTAACTTTTTATAATAAAGATATTTATAAATTACATCCAATGAAATAATTAATTTTTAATGACATTTTTTATTTTATTTTATATTTTTTAATATTATATTTTAATACCTTTCAATTATAATTTAATATTTTTCAATGACTTAGAATTAATTATATATTCCAGAATATTTTTAATGTGAATGTAATTAAAATATGGCCTCTACAATTCAATAAATATATATTTCATAGTGAAATAAAATATTTGCTTCAGAAATTAAAAATTACGTCAATGCATAAAGAATCGAATTCGATCCACCCAGGTAACAAGAAAATGCTTTATCGCTAGACTTCAGCCACTATGATTTTACATTTTGTCTAAGACTAATCAGTCGACTATTAAAGTACATTTTTAAGACTTTATGTTACTTCGCATATACTTGCATTGCTTTATTATAAAAGAAAATCAATGTAATTTACCTAAAAACCTAGAGCTTTTTATAATAATAAATATTTCTAAAAAGTTTGTAAATAATCATCTTAATATATGGTTATACATTTATTTCTCCATAGAATTACTAATAATTAGATAATATAATTTTGCATACAATTTGAATTGATTAAATCGATCTATGAATATTTTTATTAATTTTTATTACAAACTTTTTTAAAATTATTTTATTATAGTAAAAGATATAGTTCTAAAATATAAGTATATGTTTAATTAAATAAAAATTATGAATACAAGTATAAAAGAAATTATAAAATCATTATAAATAAATTAAAATAAAAGTTGAAAATCTGTACATATCGATTTATTACATGAAATACAATGTGAATAATCTCTAAAAATTTTAAACATCAAGGCATTTTATATAATAAATTTACACAAATTATTAAAAATTTTCATATAAGTGTATCATGAACTCTTTAATTAAATCTTATTTTATAATACACTGTTGAACATACAATAAGATAAGCAAATTTAATTGTAAGTAGTATAATTATAATATTAAAAATCTAAAAGTATTGTAGATGTTGAATAAGATAGTAAAGAAATTATTAAAATCACATACGTTTTGTCTAAAAGCTAAGGAAGAATAGATAAAAAATAAAAACATACAAGCAAATGTATAATTACAGTAAAGCTATAATTAAATTATGAAGGTTTCAATATATGAAAATATTCTTTTAAAATATTAATATAATTCTCTATGATTAAAAATAGCAAAAATTCAATAGAAAAAATTATAAAAAACTTTGTTATAAAAATAAATATTATTATTTAGATAATAAATTATTATAATCTTGATTATTATCAAGTAGTTTAAAATTAGTATTAGAAATACTAGTTTTACTAATAATAATAAATGGATGATAAACATACAAATTTTTAAAATAGAGTAAAAAAAAGTAGAATCAATAAAATTAAAAATGCATAGAATAATATTTAAACCTTTTATTACAGAAATTGTACTAGTAATATAAAAATCAATAAGATAAAAAATAAAGAAACATCGTACCAACTATTAGTTAGAGTTAGTTTATTTACCAGAAGGGATCAAGATGAAACTTAAAACAAAATTAATTTAAATTAAAAAGAAATATAGTATGAGTAATAGTTTATACTATATTAAAGTAAAAGTTTTAATGAATAATATTTAACTAAATTTACCATAATAATAACATAAAGAAAATAAAAATAACATAAAGAAAACTTACGTACGCTCCATAAAAAGTTGAAAATACAATAAACTCGTGAAATAACTGCTACTTCTCAATGTCATCGCGAAAATCAAAATCGTCGCAAGTGTAATTTGACATGTGCAACGGTAAAATACGTCGATCGATCAAAGGCAAGGGTAAAATTACAAACGAGAAATCAAGCACAGGATATGCATATAATGGTGCAGTGCTTATTTAACAGTCGGACGGTGAAACGTTGACTACTCAACTGAAGTTGATAGAGAGGATTTTTGATGTTTTCGTTAGCGATCCTAACATAAATTAATTCGATCTTTTCTTATGATCTTGAACACATGGATGCATATGAACATATAATCTTTATAAAGTGCTTTGATGTTTATACACATAAAAAGATATAAAACTGTGTATAAACGAGTGTCTGGTTTATAAACACTCTAGTTTTCTCATTATCCATGATGAAAATTACATCCCAGTGATTGCATTATTTCTTTTTTAAGTAATTTTTTTCTACCTGGTTTTTATAAATTTCATTATTTTAATATAATTAAAAATAAAATTAAATAATTAGAAGGATAGATCCAAATAATAAATAATGTCTGCACTTAAAACATTAATACAGTTCAAAATTAAATATTTTATCTTTATAATTTAAAAATTGTCATTTCATTATGATAAATTATAGATTACATAAAAAGAAATTTTCAAATTGTTCATTTCATTATAATTTTTAAGTATTTCATATTTTTTATAAAAATAAATTTTAATAATAAAAATTATGATTACTAATAATAAAATGAATAAAAAATTAATTTTGTTTTCTTAAATATTAGCTTAATACAAGAAGAATTATACTTTTTTTAATAATTAATTTCTACAAAATATATAAATACGTTTTATCGTAAATGAGGTATGTAAATTCATTTATTATTATTTTATTATTATTAATAGAAGATTTAGGATATATTTATTATATGAGCCTAATAATAATTAATCTTTTAAGACATTTTTAAATAATTTATTAAAAGGTTAATTTTTTGGTTTTGTATATCTAAAAATTGCCATATAATCATGTAATTTCCATAGTAATATAATAATTGAAATAGACCATGCATATTATTAATTCTGCATTAGAAAGAATTACCGAATGACATTGAATAATATATATCTTAATAAAATTAATAGCTAAATACACCATTAATATTTTTACCGCGCCCCTGAGCTATACATCATATAATACTAAACACTATTAAAAGTGGTTCGGCTGATTCATTTTATGCTCTTCATTTTTCTAGTATCTAAAGTCGCTGTGTTAGAATTAAATCATGCATACCCTTACTTTAAGTACTAATAATATTTATAGAAAGAATGCTAATAATTAAAGCAGTTTTAAACTTTTTACGTATAATTAATTGCCTTTTTTATAATCGACATTTTTCATGAATCATATATAAAAGTGATCAAATCGTTATTTTTTAAAGGTTTAGACGTTAAAAATACTCAGATATGATTTTACTAGAATTTGTCGTGCTAATAATGTCAAATTCAATGACATGCAACATAAAAACTTAATCTTTCTATTCGAGAAAATCTATTCCAGAAATAGCGACGACCTAAGTACAGATTTTTATAAAGCTGTTGATATAGATAGAGTGTGATATATCTCTTAGATATAGGAAGTGAGAAGGAGAAAACATGCAATATGCTAATTATCGTTTTCTTATCTAGTGCACGCGAATTGTCATGAGAGTATAGCTTATAATAAGATCCACGCGACGCTCGTGAATAGCGCATTGATGGGATGCGATCGGGCGAGGCAAATCGATAAATTGCCGAGCCCGTTTAAGGGTTGATCGAAATCAAGGCTGCATCTTTTGCAATGAGGAAATATTCATGACGGTATAATACGAGAGAATTTGTTTATTGTTGCTTCAGATAACATGAAAAACGCAAGTTTGATGTACTTGCTTTTAAACATTAAATGCAACGTGACAAATTTCGTTCGCATGAAGTATTCACTATTGGATTGTTAATATAAAAAATTAATGACAAGTTAGAATGAATTAGGTTTGTCGTTTCCTTAAATGAATCAGCTCTAACTATAGCTTTTGTTTTGAGCGTATCTAATTTTCTTTTGCGTTTCATTCCTGATTTAAGTAATTACAGAAGAATCTATGGTCAAAAATATAATTTACTAGTGTATTAACTTGAAATTACTACAAAAAATGTATTTAATTACTTAAAAAAAAATTTTATATAAACATGTTTTTTTACTAATAATATCTAACTTTAATTAAAATACTACGTATAATTAATATTATAAAATGATATCATTTTAATCATACGGTTAAATATGGTCTTTCGAACAATTTTGTTTATATGGAATTATTATTTCCTACAAATAAAAAATAATATTTTTGATACTTACTTCTATTTTTTAAATTTATATAACATACTTTGAAATTTACATTTTTGAATAAAATTAATTTTAATATAGTTTGATTTTTAAACATTATTTTAAATTTTTCGTAAATATCTTAAATTATAAATCTACAAATTTATATTGAACTATTTTTAAGTATTTAATGTTGTAATTAATTAATTCTAGATTATTTTCTTAAAAATATTGAATTTTTTTATATTTATTCTTTCTGAAAATTAATTTCATGATACAGTTATTTTGAGTAAAACTCCTAAAGAAAATCACGTTTTTTTAAACTCTTTTTCATATAATTAATTGCTTATTTATATATTAATATATGTGCATTATTACATAATATCAAAAAAACTTTTCAATGAAATGAAAAAATTATATATAAAAACAAATAAAATAAATAATTACAATTGTCTCTAAAGGATAATTTTTTTTCTATAAAATATAAGTTTTATATTTATCTAAGAAAAATCTATTGAATTAGAATAACAAGTAAAGTGTAGAAAATATTATTTAGCTACTGAATATTTACTTTTTAAATGTTCAATATAATATTTTTATTTTTCATTTAAATCGCATACAATTAAATGTAAAACCTCAGAAATATCTATTTTTTTATTAATTTTTTCGAAACATTATTACTAATAATGTATTTATTTTGTTTTTTGGATATATAATGCAAGTTTTGATAAGTCGTGTATACACTGCTAATTTTATTATTAATAATATTAACTATTTCAAAAAAAATAATAGGAAGAATTTACTAAAATACATAATCTGTATTAAAATGACAGACATGTATACACATACACATATTTGTATAATCGATTAAATCAATAATAAAATATTTTACAATGACTTTGGTATATGTAAAAAATATTTATTAATGTTAACTTACCGAATGAATTATTAGATTATTAAAATTTTTTAATAGTTTCTATTTCGTCGAACAAATATAATCGTCCAAGAATAATGTTTTAGTCCGAATAAGTTGTATGCCCTTAAAAACTACAAAATTAGTCGAAAAATCAAAGAAATAAAAGTGAAATATTGCTAAAGCTTCTAAAAACCGTAAAAGACCGCTTCAAGGTATCTGCATGACTACTGTATAAAATGTATATCGAGTTATAAAACCACCACAAAGATCGACCGACTAGCACCAACTACCAGTGGATGTCAAGGTCGTAGTTCCTAGTGCTACGGCAATCTCATCCTTCGTTAAGCCGAAGACAGTAAGAAATAAAGAAAGCAGGAGAGAGCGAGAGAGAGAGAGAGAGAGAAAGGCAAGATGTCTGGGTGCAACTGCGCAGCGAACTTCCGCTCCGAATTCGGTTGATGCGTTTGAGCTCGGATATGGCCAGTCTTTCAGTGGTACACATAGATCGTCGTAGTGCTCAGCGTCAACTCTTGGTTGAATTTTGCCAAGCCTTCAGCCCTCAAACTGTGCAGTGTCAACAACTCGAGGCATTCGTCATAGATCGCAAGGTCAGTCGGTACCAGAATTTCCGGTATTATGTTGATGGTTTGAGCGCACGGATAAACGTGTTTGGAAGAAACAAAGTGTTCTATTAGAATCAATGTGCAGAAACTACTATTCAGCCACTTTTAACTTCGATATTTGAGGTAATCATAGCTGAATATGTTATTATTTTATTCAGAGATAAAACATTTTTTACAGTAGACATAGAGTGACTATTCGTTACAAACTTGTCTTACTTTTCGATTAATGCTGTAATTTTATAATTGAGATAGTCAACTTGAGTATAAATAATTTTCTGTTTTTTTAAATTTTTTAAATATTATGTTTTAAAAACAAGAATTCGTAAGAATATGTATACGTATATATCTGAATAACATATTTATGATAAAAGTATTATCATTATACAAATTACCTTTATCGCTATTAAAATAAGCTCTCATAATGTTTTTAACGACTCTTTTCTAAATTTCAAAGGACTATAAATTTTGATATAGCTTTATACTAATTTTTATGCACTTACTTATTATTTTATTTATTATTGTTATTAAAAGAAAATATACTTTATTAGATTTGAAACGTAAATAGAAAGATCAATAAAATATTAAATAATTTTATAGTTGGTTGAATAGCATTTGTTGCTTATTTAAACTAATGTTTATATAATTCACAAATCATACATATAAAATTTTTTTTAAATTATCATAAATAATATACTTTAACCAATATTATTTAAAATTAATATGTAGATTAGAATAAAAACAGTAATGATTAACAGAATAATAAAATTCAGATAAATTTTAGCACATCTGTATTTAGTTATATAATGCATTCATTTTATATTCGAATTTTATACACTCGTTAAATTTTTATTGTAAAAAATAAGCTTATCAATCTTTTAATTCAAAATCTTCTAAAATTTTTTATTTTGAGAATACTTATGTATTAATTATAATTAATTTTAATACTATTTATACAATTTAATTTATTATAATATTTAATTTGCTAATAAATGTAATATTTTAAATATTAACAGACCTCAAAGTAAAATTAAAATTGTAATTAAATTTTATGTAGTACATATAAATTTCAAACTGTATAAAAAGAAAGTTTGACTATATTTATTAATTTTAATGATTTATAATTTTTCATCTATCTTTGAATTTTAAGTATATTTGAATGATCTTTATTATATTCAATACCATGTAATATTTTGCAACAAATTATTATAAATACTAAAGCAAATAGAAAAGTATAGATATGCGTAATATAGAATATGAAATTGAATATTTTTATATATATTTATAATAATTATCATTTTAATAATAAAAATATCAATAAAAATAAGTTATTTAAACATATTTTTCTGACTATTGGTTTAATGTTTAATTTACTTTATTTATAGCATTATAATTATCATTGGCCTTCCGTAAAATTTATCACGTATGTAGAAATTATGTATCACAATAAAAAATAACAAATGGATGTATATGCTCTAGTTTTAAAAATTTTTTTGATTACAGCAATATTTATAAATATATTTATATTTTTTACACTATATTAGAATACTAGTTAATAGCTTAGTTTCTTTTCTATCTCTGAACGATAGGGCATAAACATTTTCATTTAATTTAAAATACTATTAGTGAATATTTTTTTTGTTTTATTAAGTGTTAAAAAATTTTTGTGAGTATATTACCCATAAGAAGTAAAATTTTATTTTTTTTGATACATTTTTGAATAATTTTATAATTTATAATTCGATATTTAAATTAATGAAAAATTGATGTAAATATTTGAGTGTAAATTTAAATAATAAATTCTAATAATAAAGTTGCATGCTTGAGAAGAGATTAAAATATTCTAATTTCTGCTAATACTTCCTATAGATTATACAGGATTTTAAAAATTTCTATAAAATAATTTATAAAAGAATGCTGAATCAAATGAATTGAAAGATTAATAAATCATAATATAAATAACCAAAGAATATAGACATATTTATTTTCACTTATACAAAAAGCAAGGTAATTATTAAAATTAAAAAAAATCCTTTATAAGTATTTTTAATTTCAATTTTGAAATAAATAAATTTTTTCTTTCAATGTATTTTTATATATATTATCATTTGATTCAATTAATCAATGATTTATAAATCAATTAATTTATGTATTTTAATGTTATAATCTTTAAAAGTCATATGATAAAAATTATGAAATATGCAATATATTATATTGGGATACATTAAGTGTAGAATTGTAAAAAAATACTGATAAATATTTAAGTATATTGATATTTTAGTTTTTACATTAAATCGTAGTAATGATCTACATTTTTTGTTACTTTAATTATGGTTAATATTAAAATATTTTTTCATGTATGATATTCTATGATTATTTCATTTATTATTACGATTAGCTTATGAAATAAAAATGTATAAGTAATAATAGTAATAATAATTAGAAAGTTATTTAATGCTTTAAATATAGTTAATTTTCAATATAGATATTTTGAAAAATAGATTTCACATTTCTAAATTTGTTACTTTTGACATTAATAAATTTATATATAAATATATTATATAAATAAATAATGATATATTTAAATCAGAAATAAATATAAATTTATAAATAATTACTTTTAAAAGACTGACATGTAATAATTAGAAATCTAATTATAAGTTTAAAAATCTTTAAGAAGTATATGTTGATCGCTACAGTTTTAGCATTACAATTTACCATGTACGGATATTACACCTAATTTCATTCAATAGAGATCCCACAATATACAATATATTATTATTTCTATTCACAGACAGCAAATCTACAAGAGAGTATGAACGTTTCCACGGTATTTCCCGAAGAATATCCTGTACATCAGGTAGAAAACAATGAACAGCAAACGGAGAACAATTCCAAACATAAACACGTTAGTCATCATAATCAAGAGCAACAGAATCATCAAACAGCGCGTGAGTTTTTTCCTGCTATTTTTTATTTTTTCTAGTTCAAAATATTATTTTATATATGTATGAGATCGCTATAAATAATTCATTTTTTTCACATCAATTTAATATATAATATCCGTAACTGAAATATGAGATAAGAATAATTTTGTAAGCGAATGATATTATGATTGTGCATCGTACCATCGTACCTGAATTTACATTGAATCATAAAAATGTAATGTATGTAAAATAAATAGATTGGCGATTAATTAAATTTTTTCATTGTTTCCGTTTTAATAATTTTTTCATTTGTTCTAATATCTGAAATTACCAGATTTTTCCTACAAACCGAGATACAAAATTGGCTTAGGTTGTTCATATTTATACTTAACTTATACAAGTTTCACATAATTGAAATAAATTACTGGTTATAAATGATTCATTAATAATGTTCTCTTTTGCGTGTTAAAAGATACGTGGTTGATTCGTAAAAAATAAAATACCTCTCAGTTTTTTATGCAATACTATATTTCTTTTATAATTGCTTAACAATCTAAAATAACACTTATATAATACCTCAACTTATTTAAACTTTTTCATAAAAATGAATTATACTGTCTACCAAATAAAATTTTTTGCATTTTATTTAGAAATTATATATGAAAAAATGATAAAATATTTGTTTATATAGTCCAAAGCTGAAATTTTTCGCTAATTATTTTATAATTTTAAAACTTAAAATTTGCATCTTCTGTTATTAAATTTATAATGGAAAAAATCATCAAATTATCTAATATTTTAATAACTACTGATAGAAAAATATAATAATTGGTTAGTTTACATTTTTTATGTCTTGGAGTATATTAAAATATAATTTTAATTTTTAAATATTTTTGTTTTTAATTTTTTTTGATCAAAATGAAATTTTTCTATTTTATTTAATTTTAATAAATTCATACCAGTTTTTTCTGGATATATATATATATAGTTTTTTAATTTATTAACCCATATACTGTGTTATTATATTATTCGAAATATAACAAGAAAATTTATTACTGATATGTAATACCATAAACGGAAAAAATATTTTGGATTTATCTAAGTGAAACTAGGAATAGTTATAGCTTTCTAAAGATTATGAGGATATATTTTAATAAAAAGTAATAGCTAATGAATTAACTAAATTAATTTAATGAGTAATTAATTTAATCTTGCTTTTTTATGTTTACTAGCGGGAGAAAAAATCAGAAATCGATTAAACGTCCATACAATAATTTATGCTTATATATATGATCTATGTAATCATAAAAAGAAACTTTCTAATTTTTGCTTTTCATGTAATCTAGGAGTTTGCACAAATTTTATGAAATGCACGAAGAAGGTCAACTAAAATAATAGAAAATGTTAATAATACTAAGATTATTTCATTCTTTTCTTCTCTTTACAGCTTTATCTTTATGAGCTATTTACAGAATATTAAATATTGAGACGAGGCGTTCTTATGTTTCATTTTAAAATAGTTTTCAACAAATACTTCTTACTTAGTTTTTAATTTTATATTATAAAACTTCATCATAATATAAAATGAAAATCTTATTTAAAATCTCATTATTAAAAATATGAAAATTATACCATATTTTAATAATAGCTGTTAACTTTATAAAATTTAATATTGAAAGTTACAAGAACTTTTAGTCTTAATTCATCTTAATTCATCTTAATTCATCTTAATCTAAAATTATTTTAGATATTATTTATAATTAACTTTTATTGTAATACTTAGTTTAGTTTATAATCAATTTCAATTTCTCCATATTATTTTGTTTATAATGTACGATTATTATCTTTATATTTGGTAGATCTACACTTTACTTATAAAACTGGTTTATGAATATGAATTTATTTCAACTATCATAAAATCATAGAAAATATTATTTCTATATGAATAAATACTAATTACATTTAATAAAAAGCATAAGACAAATAAATAATCTTCGGTATAAAAATTATACTTTATTTGATGAACTTAAATTTTAAATATGTCTTTCAATAAATGCAAATTAATTAATTGATCATAATTTGTAGTAATTATTGGTTATCTCTTAATAACTTTATGTACTAACTATATATTTTACCTATATTACGTAAATATATATACGTCGTTAATAATTAGTATATTTAAAATCAAATACGGAAATATTATTGTGATAAAAAAATTATTATAATAGCATATTGAATCACGTATTTTCTTTATTATAATTCATATGAGAGACTAATACAACAATTTATTGCTAACATCTCGATGAGACTATTAGCTTAAATGATTTAAATACTCCTATATCTTAATAACAAGGAAATATTTCCAGTATTTATTCATGACTGGTAATATTATGATATTCCTGTATATAGGATAATACTCAACGTTCCTTTCTAGAAAAATCAATAATATAAACATTATACAGTATATACAGAAAGTAAATATGTTTCTAAACATCTAAATCATTATATGATAAATTTATTTATTTTTATTTACTTATGTATTTTTATTATACATGAAGAATGTTCAAATTACTTTATTTTATGGATACATATAGTAATCTAGAATAAATTCGATGTTTATTTTAAAAATTTGTTTGTATAAAAAATTATCCGTAGAATAACTTTTAAATCTTTATAAAATTATTCTTCAATACAAATTTATGGAATATTTAATCTTACTTGAGGATAAAAAATATGTAAAATGAAAATGAATAATTTAGATTTCAAATTTCAAAATAATTTTAGAGTGTCCTCATTATATTGAACAATCTGAATTGCAATAATTGATAAGTGATTATAAAAATATTATTTATTTACATCATTTTCAGGCACTATATTTATACTTAGAAAAAAAATTCTATCTTTTCTAAGGATAGTTCAATGTTTACTTTTAGATTTATCGATATTAATAGTAATATTTTTAGTACATATTATAAGAATTTATTTGTATTATATTATATATTATAAGTTATATTTATTAATAATGAACTATTTGAAGTAAAAGTGAATTTTAACTGTTAGTTTTCATGATTAGTTATTCATAATTTTTTTTAAATTGTAAATAACATCTATTTTTGTCATATATTCGTTTGAAAATTAAACCAACATATCATTTCAATATAATACGTATAGTCCTACAGTCATATATTTTGTTATCATCAAAAATGAATGAAGCATATATAACACAATATTTTATAATATAAACCATTTAACTCATTATCTCAAAAATATTTTTTATTAAAGATTATTTACTTTTATTTGTATATTATATGCATTATTATAAAGACTTAAGTTTTAAAAGAATATCAAAATTATCAAAATTATATTAAATAATAATAAATAATTCCTTGATACAAAAAACTTCATAAACAAAATTATTATTAATGAAATATATATTTTATTTATGAATAAAAAAAACATCCTACAAAATTGATGAAATAATCATTAATCGTTAAATATTTAATAGAAAGAAAATAACATAATTAACAAATAAAAAAGTTACCACAAAAAAAATGTATATAATTTATCTTTATCTATGTTAGTTATACGTTCGAAATATATTGTAAGACATAATGTAAATATTATTCTAAAATCAATCTAATACAAACATTTGACATTAATCTAAAATACATAAATGGTAATAATACAAATTAAAATTTCTAATGTAATCATATGATTATAAGCAGTATTTAAAAGATTAAAATATATAAATTCATGCAATATTTTAAATAAATCATGAATTTTTTAAAAATATTGATAAAAATTAATTTTAAAACCAAAGCGAGGTAAAAAATATAATAATTACATAAAAGTACTGAAACTAATTTATATGCTATTTATTTTATTACGCCCTTTTTAAAAAATATTTACCATAATCTATAAATACTTATACATATATACATAGTTTATAAAATTAATTCTAGAATTAAATTTTAGAATATGCTAAATTGTTAATGTACAGATTATAGAAATTAAGAATTTTAAGGATTCTGTAATCCTAAATATTGTAAATGAATCTAAACTATTAACGAATCTAGTGACTATAAAATAAGCTTCTATACTATAAAAAGTACAAATTAGTAAGATAATGTAAGTATTTAAGAACGTATATGCATATTTATATTAATACATATCAAAATGTATTCATAATTAATAATAAAAGTAGTAACAATAAATCCTTTTACTTGCAAGAAGGTCTGTAACAGTCAATCCATCACAGGTGACCTCTAGGAGCAGAAGCTCTTCAAGGGCATGCATCCAGATATTGATCACGTAAAAAAGATTTTAAAAAATACTGGATTATATGATAAAATAAATAATAAATAATGGAAACATGACTTTAATTGAATTAAGAAGTTTACATAATATTTTCATTGCTAAAATAATTTATTATCAATGAAATTCGTTTTTATTATTTCGAATTTAACCAATGTATAAGAAATTTATTAAAAAACAATCTAAAAATTTTAAATCAATTAAATATTAATTAATTGTTTATTTTATTTTGTAAACATTAATATTTATATTTTGATCTTAATATATGCAATAATTTACTGAATGCTTTATTTATTCACATATTTCAAATAATTAGAAAACGAATTGTATTTGTTAGTATTACGCTAAATTTTCTTGCATTCTTTTTTTTTAATATTATCAATCAAATTCCAGAAAAAATATTTAAGATTTTTTAAATAGAAATAATTTAAATTTGTATTTTTTAATTATTTTATTTAATATAATTAGTACAAATTACTTTTTTATATCTGTAAAAAATATTCTAAAATAATGACTTACTGATTATATTCAGAACTCTTTATAAGATAATTAATATTTAAAATTTTAGAATATTAGTGATTATGTATATATCTCATAAAGGTATATCTATATTTATTCGCTTTTTCATTTTGTCTTTCTTTTTGTAATAAGTACTGCTTCTTTAAGGCTATCTTGAGACGCAGTTCCTGTTTAAAGACTTACTCAAGTGTACAATAATGAACTACATACCAGTCGTAATTATATATGGTCATCGTTAACTTCTGTTGATTCTGTTTAACTAGAGTTATATATTCTAAAAGAGGTATATCCTTACAAATCTTATTGATGACTTTAGAATATTTTAAATTCACTTGTTAAGTGTATGGAGAGTTGCATCATTTTCCGGTAATGGAAATTATTTACTCTGAAATGCAACGATTCTCATTCCCTTCGATTTTATTAAAGCTTTAATTTACATAACGATACTATATGAGACATATCATATACACATTAATTGATTTCACGTCTAATTTCTTCTTTAATCAATAGCAATATTCAGATAGATGTTTATTTTAAACTATTCAATTTGTTTGATAAGTGTAAAATATTGATGGCTTCTTTCATATCAAACTAAAATTTATATATTCTCATATGAATTTTTTTAATATTTTAATTTTTAATTAAAAATAAATAATTTTAGTTAAAATAAATATCTTGTGAATAAATAATGAAAGATCAAAATTCTAAGATAGAAATTTTTAATATACCATTTTTTTTTGAAAATTTTCTTAAGTATTCCCTACACAATGAATACAAAACTATAATTTCATAAAAAATGCCATACGATATAAGCTTGTTAATATAAAATTATGATCTGTTTATCGTGGCATTGCAGTATTTATTATGGTCATATTTTATAAAAATAATGCTTTTAATAAAAAATTCAAATTTTAATAATGTATTAAAGTAATTAAATGTTTATCAATACACTTAGAATAATAATTCAAAGTCTTCAAATCGTAGGATTATATAATGTCTTATTGGCATTTTATTTTCATCATTGTATGTATCATCTTTTCTATTTCTAAAATAGCGATGAAAATCATATTATTCGTATCTTTTGATTTCTGAATATTATTAAATATGATAAAATTTAATAATAAATTTATAATGATAAAGTAATACTAAATTTTTATTGTTTATAATAATAAAATAAATAAATAATAAATCAAAATAAAATAAGCGTATGAAATAAATAAGAATAATAATTAAATTAGTACCAATTATAGCATTTAAAAAAATTAATTTATTAAAATAATTTTATAAAAATTTACCTGTGAAAAATCTTAAATAAGCAATATCATTTTATATCTTTTAATTAGACTAATTATAATTTAAAGATAAATTATTTTTCTAAATGTAAAAAGGAGATCTCGAAATATTTCATCAAAATTTGTTTTTTTTACCATGATCAATAATATAAACGTTACTATAAATAGATCTCTTGTTTATAAATGTGATTGTAACATATAATAAAAAAAATTATTGTACTTAGAAACATAAATATTTTAATGGTATTAAAATACATTGAGTTGACAACAGGTTCAAAATTGTAAACTTAAGTTTAGATTTTTGATGAATTCATACTTAAAAACATATTTAATCAATTAAATCATATTATATAATTACTAAAAATAAGAAAAAATTTAATTTGTCTATTACAAATTAACTTATACTTACGAAGAATGAAAATTATTTTAAAATGACTATTAAAGTCACTTTTTATGTTGCTTATCAAATTTAGTGCAATTATTTCCATTCAATATATTCATTAAATATATTTCAAATACATAATATATTTCTAATTAATTAAAAATATACTATATATATGTGTGCTAGAGTATCACAAACTTTATACTTTTGCTATCTATTTACGTAACAACCACTAAAAGAATATATTTTTAATTTACGTAATTTCTAAAATATCAATTATAAATTTATGTAATACAATTAAGTTTATTATCATTTAATAAATTACTTTAATATATTAATAAATATATATATATTAACAATAAAAAATATTTATTTTATATAAGTATGAAATAATCATCGAATCTATTCAATAGAAAATTTCTCGTAAAATATCTGTATAATAAGTACAAATTTTAGTAGTCATTTTAAAATAATAAAGAATTTCAAGATCTTTATTACCTAAAAATTATATTTAATTCTTTCCAAAACTATTTTAAACTCCGTAATTAAGGTGTTATTTAAATAATTAGTTCTTGTTCAAAATATTATTATAAATTATATGCATAAAATGTTTATATATACAAATTAATTAGTCTATTTTTAAAATTAAATTTTATACTAAAAAAATTTTAATTGCTTTATTGATGTTTATTATTATAATAAAAATAGAAATAAAACCTATTTCCTCTTTCGAATAGCGAAAAAATTTTAAGAATAAAATATGCATAATAAAATATTAATGATACACTCAAATTGTAGCTATGAAAACAAAATTATATCTGCAATATTTTTTCAGACTTAAAATATATTTTATAACCTATATTTATATCGATAAATATTTTAAAACTTTTACATAAGTTATAAAGTTTATTTTTTAATATATTTGTGGCACAACAATAGTTAAAGTTACCTACATTAATGAAATTCAATTCATAATTTTTATTTTACAATTTTTGTAATATTAGCGTTCCCAATAATTAAAATATTTATTGCATCATATGTAACAATTTCTTTTTTAAATATCTATGACTTTTGCTTACTTTTGATTTCGTAAAGTCAGATGAGAATATATCACATTTTATTTCTTTCCGATAATATGTATTTAAATAATTTATCTTTTATAAAAGAAAAATAATATACAAAAGTTATTTAAACTACATATTGTCAGTAATTTGGTGTTTATTGTACAATTAATTAAGTAATATATACTTAATTACTACGTAATTTTTCGTTCGTGCATTTCTTCAATTATTTTTAGTTTCTTTCGATATTCAATAAATCAGTGTTAAAATATGTTTTATCAAAAGTTTAAATAAATTCTTGGTACTTTCTTTAAAATCTAACAATTTTGTAGTATTATATAAAATTAATTTTATTATCAATAATGTTTTGAAATTTAAAAGACACAGTTGGAGAAAGCGTATACATTTAAATAAATTCAGATATATACATATATTTCACTGATTAAAATTTATGTATGATATTGTTATTAATATTTATTATAATTATATCTACACGTATCATAAAAACATTAAATAATTCATGGATTAAATAGAAATAAATGACAATATTATAAAAATATTCTCAATAATTTAATACATAATTCTAGACATTTTTAATGCTCCTTGATTATATAAATAAATAATATATAGTGAATAAAAAAAATATTTATGAAAACTGTAAACAATATAATAATAAATAAACACTACTAAATAATATATTTACACGGGTACAATTTGATATAAGTTTTAAATCTGCTGCTATAACGTTTAAGAAAATAAACTACATTGTATAACAACAACTATTTTACTTTATTCAAGTGTATACTTTCTTATTAATAGTATCTAGAATTAAAAAGAAACTTGGTCATCAAATCAAAGGTATGAAGCTAATAAAATTATAGTTGTTATTTGGAACTGTTCTTTATACGATCCATAAATCAAGAAGTTATGGTTCATTAATCATTGGACTAGCCTATTTTCTATAGTAATGTATATGAATGAACGATCCAAATGCCTCAATAATTTGGTAGGCGTTTAATGACTTCAGCTGAAATTATAATTTTTAAACTTTTAACTTCGTATTCTTAGTTAGAAAAAAACTTTCATTACTTAATAGTGCTAGTCATTAATATTATAATCACAGTTTTTTAATGAAACTGCGTAGAAAAATGAATATCTTCTTCTATGTAATGAGTCTAATCGAAATTTATCCTTCTATAAAAATAGATAGAGATATTTATACATATAAATCTATAATGATAAAATATTACCACTCTTTTTAATTATGAATAAGATACAAATAGAATTATTAAAAAAAATCTTAGAATAATTGTACAATTTTGTGGTATTTCAAACATTTCCTAAGACTTTTATTAATACAATTATTTGTTCAAATATAAATCATTGTGTTCTAACAAGAATAATTTATATTAACACACAGATGAAAATTAAAAGACTTAATAAATATCTATGCATAAATAAATTTATGAGTATATAAGTGAATACTTTATTTTCAGAAATAATTTTAATAAATAAATATCGTACAATTGATATGTTATTACTATGTATCTTTATATATGATAGACATATGTAATTATGTATTTTAAATTCATAAAATTAATTATTTTCTTATAAATAATTTTACCTTAAATTATGAACGATTATACATTCTTTGAATAAAAATTAATGACGTATATACATCAAACTTATTTAAGATTTGTTTTTCGAATTACTAAATAAGCAAACATGGTAACAATTACATAATATAAAAACAATAATTTACTCATCTATATTACTCTCTGACATGTAGCAATGAATTACTCACCTGGTAATATTAAAGATTGCGAGCAAATACTGTATTACCCTGATAAATGTCGTGTTGGACGTAACGAGAATCATGAGAGCCAAAATATCGAGCACCAAAGAAAGGGTCAGATTTGTTTTTATTGGATCGTTAAAATCGGTGTGGTGAACCAAGTTGGAGTATGAAAATCGCGTATATCACATTCAGCTTTCTGCCCTCCGGTGGACTTACGAAATTTTTGCATTTTGCCCTCAACCTTCAACATGATATTGAACTGGATCTTGTTGTAGATTTTAAAAGAATATTTAAAAAATGATTATTTTTAATATTAATAAGTACACAGCACTAATAATATAATAATAAAAAATTATCAAATTATAAGTCTTGATATTCCATAATTATATCTTAATTAAGTTAACATACAATGTAATTTAAGTTAAAAAGTTTTCTGAGAAAGGAAAGATCAATTTGACGGCAACTGATGGCCGAAAAAAATTGCCATTTTATAGGGTATTTATGAAAAAAAAATTCCCAAGAAAATTATAAAAACTTATCTTTTTGGAACATTAACGTAAAAATATATCTATATATATATATATATATGTTACAATTATATTTTTAAGACATAAATGTTATGAGAACTTTACTAATACTATTTATGACATAAAAGAAGTATCATTTCTCTACAAATATTACAAAGAAGTAATTTATTAGAAATTTTTTTTTCAAAAAAATTCACTAAAATTTATAATTTTAAATTTTTTCTCAAATACTAATCATAATTATATAATAATAAAAATTAGAAATATTTTATTCAAATTAATTTATTACCTATTGTTTATGCAATGTCCTTGCAATAAATTTATGAATAGGATGTCTTAACTTTTAAATAACGTTAATGAAGGGTGTCAACAGTTTTCGAAACAATATTTCATGAGTTTTAAAAAAACTTTCCAAGAACATTTTTATGACGCCATATAATAATAACTAGGTAACTCCTAAATTATTGTACAGTAGAATTCATATAATATTTTCGTTATATTATAAATATAATATTTATTATAAAAAAAGAAAAAATATAATTAAAAGAAATATAATTTTTAAATTGATTTGAAAAAAATATAATAACTTCTCATTTCAATTTGATTTTATTATTCTAATAAAATTATTATTTTATTATTGTAGTTAAAACATAATATTTCATTAATAAAAACTTAACTAAAAGTTACTTAAACTTTTAATACTTCCTCATTCATTCAATTTTTCTTTTACCTTTGTTTTGTAATTTATGTAAGATACTTATGTGTAATACCTGGATAAGATATATAGAACATTTTACGTCAAATCTATATTGAAAATCATATAATACAAAATTTTTTTAACAATTTTTAGGTAACAACAACGTAACGAAAAACTTATGTTCGAAGAAAATACGGAATTTAATATTAATTTGAAATTAATATTAATTGACAGAGCGTATTATCATCTCCCTTTTTAAAAGAAAGTGAATAAATTCATTTTTGAAAAACTTTTTTAGATGAATACATTTAACGTATAATCAGTCATATAAACATTTTTAGTTTAGTTCTATACTTCTTTGATTTTAATCTTTTTTTATATATTTTATTGAAATACTTTAAAATAAAGTAAAAATTTTTTACTTTCATTATTTTATAATACTTAATGGTAATTTTTTCATTTTTAGATAAATATTTTAAAAAATTTCACTTTCTCTTATGAAAATATGAATATAATGTTTAGTTAAGTCTGTTTACACAATATTCATTACATTTTATTAAAATATATTTATTTAAATAAAAATATGGTTTTTATTCAGTTGTAACATTTTTTGAGTTTCTCACTTTTTATCAGCTATTTAATTTTTATTGAGTACCATCTATTGATAGAGTATTTAAATAAATCAAAAAACTTACTCTATTGCATGGATTTTATATAATTTATAAAAAATCTTAAATATTATAAATATATAATAAATATAAAAGATTGCAATTAGAAAAAACTATTGATCGTATTTTTGAATATTTATATTATGTAATCATTAGGTTAGGTAACTAGAGTGATGATAAATATATTATATTTAACTAACAAACAAGATCAGATGTCGATTTAATCCAAGTCAATTGTTTTTTCTTGGAACCGAAATCATTTGAACTAAATTTTAAATCATAAATCAATTGAAGTATTTACACAATAATGTAAACCGATTTAAAAGTTTCATATTACTGTAGATTTTATAAATATATCAAATTTATATGTATTAAAATTAAATGTGAACAAGATCATTCAAAGATTAATGTGTCAGTCATTATTTTAGTATGAGACATTATCTACCTTTTATTTTTTAATATTTGTGTTCAGAATTATTTTGAAAATTAACTAATATAATGATTATAAATATTTTTAATTAGTTATAAGAATTAAAAAAACAAAACTCGGATTTTTAAAATATTTTATTTTGTCTAAATTATCTGTTATTCTCTGAAGTAATTTTAAATATACACTAGTCACTTATAAAATATAAACTGTATTAAAAGTTTTTAAAAAATTGAAAACTGATTGCTCAATGGAAATTTCTCGAGCTTAACTTCTTAAAATATATTAGAAAATGTTTAAAAAATAATATTATTAAACTAATAAGTAATAAATAAAAACTAGTAACTTTTGAAGATTATAACATGTGCAATACTTATATTTCTTTAAATTTATAATGCGAATTATAAATATTCTATATTATAGAAAATTTTATTTCATTTTGATTGATTTTATGGTCATCCAAAGAAGTTAGTTAATACATACGAGGAAATTATATCATTAAATATTTTGTAATATAGAAGTCGAAAACAAAATTTATTTTATATCAATAAATGTTACTAGATCTAACATAAAATTTAATTACTTTAAAATTTAGTTATAAATGAAGTTAATTTATAAAATATTTTGGATTTTAAAACTAGTTTAAAATTATAAATTTGATAACAGTTGGAAACAATATGTTGAATAATACGTATTTAAACTTAGTCGAAAATGAATATTAGAATATAAAAAATAATAGCGATTTAACTAGAAAATTTAATTTAAAGTCTATATTATACTTTATTATATTAAAATAATATTTTTTCAATGAATATATACAAATATATGATACCAGAAATATCAATTTTATCATTAATATTTATTAAAATTATTCAACACGATAGTTACCTGTAGTAACATTGAATTTTTATGTAAGTCAAACCACATCAAATTAATATATTGTCATAAAAAAAATTAAAAAGAATTTGCATAAAATTGCATATGTGTATGTATTTGCATGCGTGCGTGTGTGTAATGTTTATTATAAATATAATACTTTTTGAATTTTAAATAAAATATATTACATGTAGTAATAATTTTAATGTAAAAAATTATGTTAATAAAAAAATATGTGATTAAATTGTATAATTTCCAATATTAAATATAAAATGTGTGTTAAAAAATCAAACAAATTTTTATGTGTGCAAGTAAAAAATAAACCGGTACATAACTGGTACACGTGTATAATAGCAAGTTTCTTTTATGTAGTAAAAACATCGAACGTGTCCGTCGACCCTGAGTGTATGACAATTTAAAAATGTGAGTGTAGTTTGGCTACATAAGTGAAAAAATACACCTATATTGGACCCACCTATGTGTAAATCGTGAGGTCCGATGATGTGATTCAAATCTCTGTGGGAGTCCAACAAATTATCTGAATACAAAACAGTCGAAGAGAATAGTTGTCTTTTCTTTTTGTCTCCCGGCTTAGTAGAAAGATATTGTAATATACGAATGCGAGCGGTTACGTATACGTTCAAAAAACTTCTTCTATATGGAAGGTGAGGCTTTAAATTCATAACGTTCACAGTTGTTCCGCCATTTTTCGTTTTTCTAACGATGTATGTCTTAAAGAAGGTTTATATTTTTCATGAAAATTTCTCTCTGACTAATGATATCTCTAAATTATTAATCGAAGATTATAGAATATTAAAAATCATATTAATTGTAATTTAATTTTCTATAATTCGCGAGAAAAATTCATTAAATGGAAATCTTCAAAATTTTACATAACATTTTATTTATAGAATCATAAACCTATGTTTTACGATTTTTAAATAATTTTACTTGTTCTATAAAACCAACATTTTTAAGAAACTCTTTCTAAGAGAACATTTTTAAAAAAATTAAATAATAGTAATTTATTATAATAAAAATTGTGAAAAAATACTTAATGTATTTATTCAAGAAACCTGCAATGTTACAATTATCTAAATATATACATTTAAAAAAAAATTATTTTAAGAGAAAAAGTATATATTGCGTTAAATGTAAATATTTATTTAATTAAAAGAACATATAATTCTATCTTTATGACTTTCATTACAACGCAAAAATATTTTAATCACCGGTAATGCAAGTGATCATATATGAGTAAGTAACTAATTATGAAATCAACATTAATTTGTTATCGAATACAACGTTCATTCTTTCTTTCTTCATTTATTCAAGTTTGAAACTGAGTCAGAATATGGATGAAAAGTAAATATAAATGCAACACTCAATAATTGTAACAGCGAGATAGTATAGAGAAAAATATTATGCCATCCTCGCAAACCTCTTACGCTCAGCTGATAAGGGACAACAAAGACGCGGTATGCATATATCTGTTCTTATATCTCAAACGCGTGAAGGCACGCTTGTCTTGAATTCACAATGTAATGTTTGGGCAATTAAAATATCTCGTGCGGTCTTATTGTGCCAGGAGCGCGCGTGAGCGCTTTAAGGAACGTAAAAAAGAACAAAAATCGAGGGCACGCACGTACGTAGCTACGAGAGAGTACCGACATATTGTTTATACAAAAGGCGTAAGATGACGCGCGAGAGATACTCTCTTATTCTCATTAATGGATGCCCGGAATCTTATTCCGTGGATGTATAATTTTTATTATATAATGAAGGGGTAAAAGTGAACTATCTCCCAAAATACCTGTATAATTAACTATTTTTAAATTGAATTATAAAAATCTTTTAAATTATATTTATTATAAGTATTAAGGATTTACTTTCGTAATGTACTTGAAATAATTTTTTTTAATAAGATTTTGATGTAATGCATATATTTAGATAAAGATTGTTTTTATTCTAAATCACTAGATCGTTAAAATTTGTAACAATTTCATTTATTTACATATAATTACATCCTTAACATTAATACTTAGAAAAACATGATTTATTATATTTTATAGAGTGATATACATAAATATCTACAAGCTGAATAAAAGTTTTAATGAGATGTATCGTACATTCATTGATGCAAAATATTCTAAAATTACTATGATACATTCGCGCTAGGAGATTATTTAAAATTGATCATTTATCGTTATTGTTATTTTATACAAATTTTGAAGTTTAAAGTTTATTTTAATTAAGTCAAGACACACGAAGATGATATAACATAAAAGATTTTAATTGCGTACAGAATTTTTTTGCCTAAATAATTAAATCTGTAAGCAATAAATTGAATGAATTTATCAACAAATTTTTTTAAAAGCATTACATAAAAACTAAATACTAATTATATTTTGCGAAAGCAAAAAATCTTTAATTATCTTGAAGTTGATTTTAAAAATTATTTAATTGTCACCGTGTCTATTTATTATGAGTCTAAGTACATAAAAGTATGTATGCCTATATATAAATTGTATACTTTTTATAATAATCTGTTAGTTCGAAATTGTAAATATATGAATGAATTATCTTTGCATTTGATATTGTATACGTTGATAACTGCGTTTGCACCTACTTTATATACAGGAAGATACTATAAATGATATATAAAGTAGAGATAATACTTTCTAATATCAATAGAATTAAATTGCATTAATAAATTTTCGTGCGTTGAAACGTTTTATATAACTATTTATATAATTATTCCTAAGTAAATGTTTACACGGATCGTTAGATAAAATTTTTGAAATGAAATTAGAATCTGCGAAAAAAAATCAAAAGATTGGATTATTTTAATTAAGCAATTATATTTGAATCAAAGAGTGCTACGATAAATCCCTAATCATCGTTGAATCGTTAAAGGAAAAATGTAATTTACACAATTAAAACAATTAAGAGGAATGGTAGATATAGAAAAAATGTATTATTATTTTCTCGTCGGCAACTTAAATGAGCATTTTGACAATAGCGCTGGGTTCTAAGTAAAAAAATCCACATAGAAGCCTCTGATTTCCAAGTCACGATGCGTATATATTTTTCACGAAGAAATGAGAAAAACAGCTCAGCGGTCCTTTCCAGAAGCCGACGTCAAAGCGACGGTGTACTGCCGCGCTCGGTACAGCTTACACGATGTCCCAATTAAAAGGCATTTAATTATAGTCGAGCCTCGGTATAGCATGGCGTTCGTTTGCCTCGCGGGTCGCCTTAGCGAATTGCGAAGAATTGCCGATTATTCTAGGAGTGCCGGCAATGATTGAAAGTCGGTCAATAAGCCGCCGCTGCCGTCGCTCGTTTTCAGGGCCGTTCACCACCGACCGCCATGGACCTTTCGGTATAATCTCGGATCGGCAGGATGCTTCGACAAATTCTCAATCCAGATTTTCTGTGAGAAAAAATTTTGACATTCACCGATGGCTCTTGTTGGCGCTCAATGAAATCGTTTATTGTTTACAAAGAAGAGCTATAAGTACACATAGGCTATTGCGAGATTCAGATTTATCTTACAGATAACATTGAAAACTTGGGCTAAACCTATGGAAATTTTTATCCGAGATCTTCTGCATAAAATAAGGAGACCTACAAGTAATATTTACATATATACATATATATATATGTGCATATATACATATACATTCATCAAAAGATAAAATTATGTTTCTCGACAGTGCCATTTACGTATAGTATAAAAAAGACTACAATTTATATCCATTCGAAAGACTTATATTGAAAATTTATAATATTTATCGATTAAATCCATAATAAAGATATTGTAAAAAAATATTGAGAAAATATCATGGACCAGATTTTTTTCAATATCTTACATCATTTTTTCGTAATTATCTTTTAGTGTTATTTTAATATAATTAGTTGTTATTAATATAAGAATACAATATTAAACGTAATAAAAAAGTATCAGTAACACTTTTTGAAAACAATGGTAATTATTAATTTATTAATAATAATATAATTTCTATGAAAGTAGTGAATACTAAGATTAGTCAGACATATTAGTACTTTACCTTTCGTTTTTAATAAATAATTTTATAATATATCGATAAATTCTACTGTTTTATATATAAATATTTTTTTATTTGAAATTTTTATAATAAAAATAAAATAAATTTTTTAAATACATTTATTATTATAATATCTTTAATAGATTGTATATCATTCACAATGTGGAAATTATAAATCACAATCATTTAGATGTTGACAAAATATAAAACTCTTCTTGATTATAATGGAGATACAAAGTAGTATACGAATATTGTATTTCAAGATAAGTTTAATAAAATTTTTTGTATTTAGACAATTTTTTGTATTTATACGAGTAGAATAATAATATACTACTGAAATAAAGTAAATAAAAACAAAACATCATATCCTATTTTAAATTTCAGCTACTATATAAATCATTATCATTACGAATATGACCTTCAACAATACTTGAATTTTAATTAAAGATTTAAAAAATATAGATACCACTAATTTGAATATATTCATTATATTTTCAATTATTGTTATTTTATTATTCTAAATATTGTTCTCAAAGAAAAAAATTATCTATACTATAATTTTTACGATTATACGAAATATATAATACTTTTAGATATGAATAATTTCGATATTTCCTTCTTTGAAAAATGAATTGTGTCTATGTGATTAATTATTTGGATTTTTTCAATTTTATGAATTCTATATGAAATAAAGTATTTGTAATGAAATAATTTTACTATCATTATTTTTAAAAGGTATCCTGTTAGAGACTTACTTTTATTGTATTTCTGAAAATCAAACAGTTTTTATACTTTTAAGCGAAACATTTTTAAACATGAATTTATGTATGAGTAAAATCATAAATACTTCAATTAAAATAAAATCCTTACATATAATTTAATAAAATCTATTCATATATATCAATTTGATATTCATTTACATAATTGAAATTGATCTACGATTTCTGCATTCAAATTAATTTTTCTACGAACAGGAAGTTTCTGAACATTTTACGCTACACGTGATGTTCTTTGTGCATTCGGTGTGATGCTTCTTATAACGTAACTCGTTCTGACTTACGTGTAGCATAAAAAATATTCCTGCATGCGCGAAAAATAAGAAGTGCTATTGGCTAACTACTTTTCTAAATAGTATTACTGTGGCAGAAGGAAAAAAACTTCCGTAATCATCATCGTTACGTTTAAACAAAGATCATCTGTGAGTTCACATTTAGACCTATTCTAAGGTTTTATAAATTGCAGTTTTAAATGTATTTGTAAATTAAAGGTTATCATTTTTTTCAAGTAGTTTTTTATTGTAAGAAATAGTAAATAAATATTATTGGATATTTAATTTACTATTAACTTATTTTCTTGGATTGACTCAGCTATTATTATATATTCTTTTAAAGATACTAAATTATTGCTGAAATTATACAATTTATTTAAATTTTTTATATGCATATAAAAATAGTACAAATTTATAATAAATATTATATTAATTAATTGTTCCATTTTTATACGATGATTTATCTTTTATAATATTTATAACAATAAATTTTTATCGTAAAAATACTCCAACTTATATTACTGCTTTTTCCCCGAAATAATTTTGTGTAGTTACATTTATCCATTTATAGAAATAATTTATCACCGAAAGATCCAAATTATTATGTGAATTCCTTTTTTCTTTAATATCTAACTTTTTATAAATAATATATATTAAAGCCAATCATTTATCTTTTAAATACTGATATTGCACTGTATAATTATATTTAAAACTAGCACATGGCTTTAATAGTCTTCATATTATATTTTGCACATTACTCATAATTATACTACTCAAATAACGGTGTTTATTTTTATATTTATCAGCAAAAACTAAAAATTTGGTTCAGTGATTAGTATAATAGATGGGCTCTTCCTCTTTATTTTTATAAAGACAAAAAATTGATTGAATAATTATATTATAAATACAATTTCTATGATATAAATAAAAATTATAAAATTTATGAATATAAGAACTTATTAAAACTTAAGATATTGTTTCTGAATTATTTAAGTAACATAACTGTGCTAATATTTTTTTTCATAAATCTATTTTATTTGCAGATTATCAAGTTTTGACTGCATTATACTTTTTAATACTTATGATATTTTAAATAATTCATTTATTCTGTAATAAATCTTATTTAAATTATTTATCATGTATAAATACAACAAAAAAAATTAATTTCATGTGATATATTTAATTCATATATTACGCTACAATATTCTTAACTTGATTTTTTATTCAGATATATTACTAAGAATCCACAGAAAAATAGTAAATATGATTCACGATCAAGAAGCAAACATTACAACTCAGTTTTCTAAAATATGCATATCTCGTCATTTTGAGGATTATTACTTAATGGCGGAGATAATATTGTAGAGAAACATACGAAGTCGCTTTGCTACTTTTTAATGCAAAAAGTATACTATTAATACAAAGCGTGAAAATTGTCGGCACTTCTTTCTAATTCACAAGTTAAAACTTAACACGCTCATAATTCCAACACAGTCACGCAATAAATACAAGACGTGTATATATTTGCTATTACAAGCAGAACAGTAGAAGGGAGACGGATTCAACGGCAGATTACGTCAAAGGCGCCGAGAGGTTTTCTACTCCCGAAATATCGGATCTTTAATCGCAGAGATTAGGTTTCGTACTTTTCTTTGGTACGCGATCTCGGTTACACTATCTTTCTTTAAATATAATTCTTCGTTAATATTTTATTTCTCACTCTCCTTGCACTGCTACACTGCTACCTTGAAGTCCAGTTTTACACATTTAAGTTGCTGTCTCTGTAACTCACAAGATCTTTTCTCTGAATTTGCATAAATAAGTCTTTATGATGATTTTCATGTATTTTTTATTGTTGTTTAAAAAGGCTTTAGTAGACGTCGAAAATTGGTAAAACTGAAAAAGCATACATTTTTTCAAGTTGAACCATTCTTTATAAACATTTAATTTCTTTTCCTCGATAAAAAGGAGATTTTTGTACTTTTATCCATAATATCGTAATATAATATTGTACTAAAAATTTAATAATATAAAAATAAATAATTAAAGTTATCAATTTTAAATTATGCAATTCTTTTATATTATCAAATTAATTGCATTTTATGTGAATAATAATATATAAATCATGGTTGTGATTTATAAAACTTTTTTTCAATAATATATTTTTAACCGATTTTCATTTTCCAAATAATATAAAATAGTATTTATACTTATTTTAAAATTATAAATGCTTAATTGTTTATAAAATTTTATTGAGAAATTTGATTTGGTATATTAATTACATAACAGTTAATTTGATCATTAAATTTTTATATTTTTATATTTGATTTTAAAAATATTGTTTAAAAATAATTATTATTGTATTAAATACATTCAATTAAAAAATTAATTTTATATTTTAATATAAAAAATTTCATTGCTAAAATATGTTTTAAATAATTTAATATCTTCACAAAGTATACCTTCGATTTTAATCACTAAGTTTATTGGAATTATTTTTATATTTATGGATTTAATACATAAACTCATAATGTTTATTATACTCTTTTAAACTATTATATACACTAATATATATAAAACTTTATTCCTATATAATTTTTCATAATTAATTACTAATATTATACAAAAGAGTGTATGATTTATTAAAGAAATAGAAAGATCATAATCTTAGAACGTATTATTTTAACATTTTCATTTCACGATAACTCATCAAATTTGTATTCATATAATAGTAACTGACGCACCAAAATTTTCCATGACTCTTTAGTACGTATGTAAGTATCACTTATATTCATCGATTAAATGCGGCACATACATTCAATTACAAAAAAACAGGTACTTAGGCTAAACTCTTTCGAGTAAAGATAAATATATCAAGATTTACTAAATTTTACTTGAATATTGTAAACAAAATATAATTTTTACTTAAAAATACATATTTGTACATATAATATTATGTATATTTACATATCATTAATAATAAATATTTATAAATTAACTATGAATTAGATTATCATTAATTATTCAACCTATTGTTTCCTAATAAATAATAAAAAAAATAATTAAGTTACAATAAAATATTATAAAAATAGTTTTTTTTTAATCAAAATATAAAGAGATCATAGTTTTTACCCCAATCGTGAGAAAATAAAATAGAAATATAAAAATTTTTGTTGATAAAATGATCGGCCTGTTTTCTCTGGAATATTCTATAGAATTCTAACGTAATAAAACTCCAGATCAATATTGATAGCTATGGAATTATTTGTATATAAATTACGGAAATTTATTTGTTAAGTTCATCCCATATAATACATGTAAAAAAGGTAAAACAGCGAGGTTGAGTCAACTTTCTTCAGAGCAACAAGAGTGGTGAGCGCAATTTCTCGACATGACACTTCAAGTTCACCATACAGTCTGGACCCTCTTATTCGCGAAGAGTGGGGGAAGAAAAAATGAAGTGGGCTAGATTTGCGTTCACCGACATAAGTATTTGCCTCTCTCTTCTCTCTCTTTCTCTCTTTTTATTTTTCCCTCTTTTAATTACATTATTTTTTCAATTGACTTTAAGGTAACTGGTATATATACATAGAAAGAAATACAATTTTTAATTTTTTCGTAATCTATAATTTGAAAATATTTCATCGAAATTGTTTATTTTAAGAAATAATTAACAAATTTTATGCGAAATTAATTTAAATGCAAATACTTTCATCTTTAAAAATTAACTTATTTATTTATTGATTTCAATATTATATAGATTGTATTACAACATATCTTTTTTATATTTCACAAATCTCATACTAAAATTAATTTAATCTAAGATCGCATATGATATGATATTAAAATCACTTTGGCATAAGCAGTTTTTTTTATAAAATTTTGAATCGATTATAAGTTCGTTCAGTTATTATTAAAAAATGAATAAATCTAAATGAAATCTAATATTTTAAATATATAACTTAGACGTTTAAAACTATTTATAAGTAACCATATGTATTATAAGCAACATATATTTGATTACTTAAGATATAAAAATTTTCCCATATTTGTAAATATCATTTACAGTGGATAACTTTTAAAATTAATAGTTACACTTTTTTATATATAATTTAAAAATTCTACATTAAACGTACTTTTTAATATCTGTTAAAGTTAGAAATCTAAAATAAGAAAATTATTGAATCATACATTATGCATATAAATATTATAAATTACGAATTAATAAATCGAATAACTTTATTAGTTACTAAACAAATATGTCTAAATACTATTTCTCGTGTAAATAGTTAGACTTTAGAATAATAATAATTTTTATAATTTTATTATGTAACTAAAATTAAGATAATCTAAATATAAATTTTATTTAAATTTAAAAAATTAAATTAAACATCTTTATCATTAACAACAATTCTGTAATTTATTATTCGAATTTAAACGTTACTTTTACTATCACCTTCGATTAGGAAAGTAATGTAGTTCTAAATTTTTAATTATATTGGAGAATATATTTCAAAACCATTTCTAATATAATTTCAAAAATCATTCATTGAAAATTTCGAGTATTATGAAAAAAATTGGTTTCTGTAATAACAATTATGTATATAATAATAATAATCAAATACTATATGCAATTCAATAACAACCAAGAATCAGTAAAAATTAAAACAATCATTTTAATACATCAAATTGTAAACATTAAAATATTGTTGTGAAGTTTTTTAATTGCTTCATACTTTACTACACTAGCATTAAAAAATCCAATTTCTTTTAAAACATGATGAGTTGTCAAACATGGATATTTATCTTGAATTTTAATAAGCTATTATGGCGTAACTTTTTATATATACAATTTAAATATTTGAATTTAAATTTAGATGCAGTTATCTATAAATAAGATTTACGCATGATTCGCACGATTAAATCAAATTATAAAGTAAATTATAATGTAAAAGAATTCCTTTCATAAATTTAAATTTGTTGACTTTATATCATAGTATACTATTCCAACTGAATTCAAAAAAATATATAATAATTTATTTACCGAATATTAGTATAAATACATAATCGATACATCGATTCTTTCTACATCGCGGGGAAAATGTGAATTATTTGAAAGTCGATAGATAGGCGTGTATCAGTCCAGCAAACTACCTCATCGTTTCATGCAAAAATACAATAAAAATATTTGAATGCACACCGAATTTTCCAATTCTCTTTTAGGCTTCTGAACCCCTCCCGTTTTTCCGTCTCTTCTGACAGTCTTTTGTCAAACATCTTATCGAATATCCCAAGTCTATGAATGGGATTTCACATTTCGCACACTTGAGCACACATATTCGAATATGTGTGCATAAATAATGGCTCACACAGAGATATAGAGACGCCTCGTTCGAAGAACAGGAGCGAGCACATGGCTAGAGTCGAAATAGTCCTTGGTGTGTGCGTACGTGTGTGTGCCGTTGAGCCGCTTTTTCCCGCGCAGCTACAGGTGGGGACTGCGCGTATATGCGCGTATATACGCGCGTCTCATGCGAGAAGAGCAAAGAGAGACGGAAAGGGGCCGATATAACGCGAAACTTGCCTCTCGCGCACTCAATAGTTCGCCTGCCCTCGCGAATGTCAAATCTTACCCTTTAACGAGAGGAAATATATGGAGAGAGTGCGAATGTGTGACTGCTGAGAAAAGAGAGAAAGGAACAAGGAGAAAAACAAAAAAAGGAAAAAGAAGAAAGGGAAAACTTTTGCCGTCCGCTCGGAGCCGACTTTTTCTACTGTTGAAAGTATTCTCTTTTACTCTGTAGTTTTTGTTTGTTTCGTTTCAAGTGTTCATTCCAAGTGCAACATCTACCAACATTCCAGTCTTCTAGCTTATGATTCTTTTAAGCTACTATTTTCGACGAGTGACGCTCAAAATAAATTAAAACTCCAACATGAGCAAATCGTGGAAGGGTTTGTTCCTTAGACTTACCTAATTAGTTTAGCCTACTATTTTTTAAAGTACATAAATGTCAGATTTTATGTACCCTATAAAAAATTGAACGTTATTTAGATTAACAATATCTTTCATGAAATATATTTTTTTATAATAAATATATTTGTCAATGATAAAATAATTTTCCATTTAATATTTGTTAAAGAGTGATATTGAGCGATAGAAAAAGTTTTGCACTGATAGTCTTTTAACTTGCGTGACTTCAAGAATTAGACATTTTAAAGAACGTAATAGATAAATTGTCTATGTATCGAAGCTATTTTTAGTGATAAAATTAAATAATAAGATACCCAATATTAAAATGTATAGATTACAATAAAATATGATTGACAATGTCATTAACGTAAAGTGTAAAATATGAATACTAAAATATGAAAATTAAACATCTTTAAAGTTTTAAGACGAGAAAATTATATTTGCAAATTGACACTTAATTAATGTTTAACCACTTATAAAAAAAAGTTAAAAGCTATCTGAAAAATAAGTTTCGAAGTGCATAAAATTATTAAATAAAGAAACAATGAGAAAATGCAATTGCTTAATTATCTATTCCATGAATTTGAAGAATTTAATTTAATGTAATATACATAAGTTAGAAACAAGGAAATCAATATTAAGGAAAATTTTATGAATATCGTTTAATTTTATATAATTATTTTAAAACAGAATCAATAATTTCATTATTATCATAGTTACTATTTCATAAATTAAGAATATTTTCTTCAAACATTATATAAATATATTCAAGAATAAATATTTTTCATATGAATCTCGATTATAAAGATTTATTAAAATTTCGTAAAGTTTTAAATAAATATATGAGCCAACGATATTTACTTATATCTTTTCAATTTGTAAGAAATTATGAGATCTATTTTGTATAATTTACAATTTCAAAACAATTTTATCTTATCATGATATTTATTAGTATTTATTCACGGTAGTAGTACATACGAGTTCGATGAATATGTTGAATTTTGTATAAATTAACAAATATCATTAACTAAATTTTATTTTACTATATTGCTATAATTTATTAACAAATTAAAATTATGTATAATGGAATTAAAATTGAAAATAACGTTTCAAACTAATTTTTCTTTTTTATAATAAATTAAAAATTAATGAAATTTAACTTATAATAATATAATAAGGTTATAATAATTATCGATGTTTAGACATTTACAAACTATGTGTTATCTTGAAATAGAGTTTTAATTCTGATCAAAAAATGCTGAAAAGATGGATAATTAAACTAACATGAAGAAAAAACTGTATCAATTATCAGTAATTAACGAGTATTGGATGACAAATTCGGTCGAGGATCCTAGAATCGACCTTAACCTCATCAATACATCCAATACAGCTCTGTTATTTACACAACAGGTTTACGCCCATTAGAAAAAAAATCTTTGTGTTTTTATTTTATCTTTATTTCATTTTCAAGACATTGCAGTTTGTTCTAAATTATTCCATTGATTTTCTTTTAATTTGTAAAAAATATAATTGTTTCATATGTTTAAAAAGCTTATAATTCTAAATAATTTTTTTATTTATTAGTTTTTTGAAGTTACCCATTTAGAAGCAAAATTTAATTACAGGATTTTAAAGTGATAATCGAACTATTATTCAAACCTAAAAAATATTTAGTTCTATAAAGTTTTACTAAAAAAAAGTAATTAATGAAATTGTAAATTCAACAAGAATTTATATAATTTATAAAAAAGCTTCTTTAATTATAATTATTAATATCTCTAAATGACTTAATAAAAATATAATAAATTTTATATTTAATTCTACGATATACTCATGTATCTCATATTTTAGTAATATAATTTAGTTTTATATATTTAACATTTTAAAAATTTTAAATGTATAAAAACACATATTATTCATTAATAAATATAAATGTATTTATGTCTAAAAATTTATAAACTATGTATAAAATATATGATCAAATAAAACAATATAAATAACAAAAGTGAATTTAAAGTAGATTTTTCTTTGACACATCTAACATTCGAAAAAAAACTGTTACTAATAAAAAAAGAACATGCAAGCGATAAGAAGTTAACAAAATGAAATTAGTAATCAATTAATCATTCACAATATCAATATCGTATTTTCTCATACCATTTATGACTTGAAAAACAAATTTGCAATTACGATAATCATGATAAAAGTTCTAAGAAAGTATAGAAGTGCAAAATAAAACTTTTATCTAATTTAAATATGGAATTCAAAAAAAATCATATTGAAGCTTATAATATTTATATTTGCATTTTAATAACGAAATAGAATAAACAGTTTTCTCTTCTCTCGACTTTTTCTTCACTTAAATATTGCTAATGACTGACAATTAAAAGTATATTGTTCTTACATCGTTTGTTATGAAATTTAATGACAGTATATAATCAGTAAATATAGAACTTAAAAAAATTGCTTACCTAATTTCCTGTATTATTTTTTATTAATTATATAATAACTAAAACCTTCTATGTTTATTTCATAGAAATATTTTAAATAATAAAATTAAGATATTATTCATATTCCATACAAAACTACTAAAAATAAAAAATGATTGCTAACGAGGGATATACATTTATTATCTATTCTATAGAATATTATATGATATAACGTCTATTAAAAATGCATTCGAATCTATCATATATCAAATAAAGGTAGGAGAAAAAAGCATAAAATCAAATTTATAATATTTCACAGAGAAAAATATGTTTTAAATAAGATACTATTTTTATTTTTAAAATATCAATCTGATTGAATATATTATGTCATTATATAAAAACAGCACTTTATGTTAGAAAATGTCTATATTTATAAAAAAAAATAATATTACAAAATTTTCTTTATTAACATGTTACATTATAATATAGATGAATATCGATGTTTATTTGTAAAATGATTAGTCATACTTCAAAATGAATAAAGAATTACAGGATAAAATTAATATATTGTTTAATATACTATGTGTGCGTCAATTAACAAGTCTTAAAATATAATATTTATTCTTTTTAAAGTGATATTTTTAATTTAAAATTATACATGAATGCTAGGCAATTATAAAACGAAGACTACATCTTTTCAAAAACAAATATTTCATAGAAATTAATGTTTTTTTAATAAATTATATTTACAATAATTGTAATTTAGTTTGGTTCCTTATGATAGATAAAATAAATTTCTGTTTTAATTGTAATATTTTATTTGGCTCGTTCCGATCAATTTTGTAAAACTCATTTTAAGAATTTTCAGTTCTTATCTATTCAATTTTTTCAATATTTATGCAGAAAATAGAAATTTAAGTATTCTCTAATATAAATGAAAAATTATTTTATAAATGTTAGCATTTTTTATATTTTAAATGTAATTAAGAATCGAATGTGAAAAAAACAGTGAAATACTTTTATTTAAAATCCGTAAAAATTTCTTTATATGTTTTTTAAATGATTAAATAAATAAGTTAAAGATATAGGTATTGCTTATCTATATTATTTTATATAAACAAATTATTAAAAAATTTATTCCAAATCTATACCGTACATCTATAATAATAATAATAATAACAACAGCTTATTAAACGAAAAATATGTATGTTTATTAAAGGAATAAATTCAATCAGTAGTGCATTACTTTTTTTAATAGAAATATAAATAAATGATTTTATTAAATAGGTGCTAAGGACTACGTGGGCGTCGATGAGGTGACAAAAATGAGTTTTCTGCTTCCCTTATTCGCGGAAGCTCTCGGCACTTGTCTTCTCGTCATCATTGGTTGCGCCTCGTGTATCAACTGGGGTGTGGATCCAACAGTGTTGCATATTGCCCTAACCTTCGGCCTTGCGGTTGCCAGTCTTGCACACGTAAGTACTACTTTTAATTCATTCTCTTTTTTACTTAATTAATTCCTTTATTTAATTAAGATATTATATTAAGGCGTATCATAATATCTGGAACTACAAACATCTTAATTATAAACTATATAAAAACATTTACAAAACCATTTCTTATTAAAGAATAATTATATTATTAAATAATGTTTGTATTAAAAAATATATATTCAATTAAATTACATATGATACATAAATTACACAAATTATATTTCAATTTTATATTATTAGAATTTATGATTTCTAGTACATTAAGAACTTTTACTTTAGAATTCTGAAAAGAATGATTTAAATACGAACTCTTTAACGCATATTGCAATATTATAAAAATATCATTTACTTAAAATTTGAAAAGCTACAAGTAATATGCTTTTATTTATTAGTTTATATAAATGATTTTTTATTTAATAAAGACTTTTTTGCCAACTTATATATTTTAAATGGTTTAAAAATTTTAATTTAAATAAACATCGATTTAAGATTATTTTAAATTATTATTACTCTTAAAATAAACTATTTTATAAAAATTTACAGTAAAATTTTTAATAGATTAATTAATATTCTTAACTATTGAATATTAATTATAAAACATTATTAGAAGTTTATGAAAATATTAAAAATTATAAATTTGAATAGAAAGTGAACTTAATGACAATATAATTTCATAGCTACAAAAGTTTGGAATATAAATTACCCCTCATGTGTAAATATTTTGTTATTTATAAATAAATAATATAAAAAACTATTATCTTTATTTTGTAATAATTTAAAAAAATAATAAGCTTACAAATTATGGAATGGTTGATAATTTAAACTTCGTTGAAAAAACTCAATTCATGATCCGTAGTGGCTTTAGACGAAAAATAATTTTTCAATAACATTTTATTATCTATTTTTGAACTAAAAAAGATTGTACGCTTCATTAAGTCATTTACGTGCCAGGAGCTTTAGCTTGGTCGTATGCGAACGATTAATATTGATGTTCGTCAATCATTTAATTTATCACATTTCGTAACTACCTGAACTGTAGAATCGACCATATGTATACATTCACCTAAAAAGGCTCCCGAGAAATAAGAGATCAATTAACGAAGTGTTAGCATGGTGAAGGCGTTCCCAGAAAGTAATACCACGAAAAGGATTGAATGGATGATAAATAAGTTGAAGCCTTCGTATTATAGAATAGAATGAGTACCAATGAAAAGTAAATAATAATATTTATAAATATAAAATACATAGCTTATATTTGATGAAAAAGATAAATAATAATTGCTCCAATAATAATATTTCAAGAGTTTCAAAAAGGTAATTTTTTTTTAATTATCCCTTTAAACATATTATGATATTGTAAAATATATTTTTTATTAATCAAACATACAATGGTAACGTTTTATAAATAAAAACATGTTAAATATACAATTAAAAAATTACAAAAAATTGTTATAATTACAATTAGAAAGTATAATCACCAATTACTAGAATAATTACAAATTTTTATTTAAAAAATTTATTTATTATTTCAAAATAATTTACTGAAAAATAAAATTTAAAATCTTATTTTTTAAATTTAACAGAATTTTTATTTGATATAATAAATACTAAATGTAAATGAAGAAGTTTTTTATTCACCGATTACTTATACATAAAATGTATACATTTAATGCATTTCTCTGAAGTTACGTTAATTACGAATCAGTCGGTATCTGATGAGAAAATTTAGTTTTATCATTTTGACTCTTCTATTTTATGTCTTATAAGCCCCGAGGATAAACTTGTGGTAACAATATCACGCGTTTAATTTGAATTTAGTATAAACGCAGATTCGTGAATAAACGTGCATAGAATATAATACAATGATTATAAGAAATATTTTCTACAGTTTAAAGAATATAAAGTATCAAAAAATATTATTTATACTTTTTATATTTTTAATTTGCATAAAACTAATATAAAACTTTTATTTCTCAGTCATCCATAATATATTATTTTAGGAAGAAAATAAACTAATCTTTTTTTTACGATACATAAATATGTTTAAAAATGGACAACTGAAAATAAAAAATTTATAATTTAATCGTTGTACATATGGTTAAAAATTAAAAATAAATTAAAGTTTTTAAATGCTACAATATATATGGAATAATAAACATTCTAAAGTTACCTATATCATGTTTTGAATATGTTACATAATATATATGCGAAATTTAATATTAACTTGTATAAAAAATTTATACATTTTTTTAAATACATATTTTTCTCTCTGACATTAATAATTTACATAGGACATAGAATATCGATTGTTAGAAATCAAGCAAAATCTGTAATAATCTATTTTTAATAAAACACTTATGCAAGTACATTTGAATTATTTATTAAAAAAATTGAATAAATAATCTCTTCAAAGTAAATTAAATATTAATAAAATTTAAAACGTAACATTAACTTTGATAAAATAAAATAATACTTTCATAGACGAGCAAGTACAAATGCAATTTAGTTTATTGATCGCAATGTAATATTAATAGAAGCATCTAAAACGTAAAAATTTATCCATAAAATACTTAATAATATTTATCATTGATTATTTAGAAATAATTACAAAAAAATTGTTAAACTCCTCTCGCAAAAATATTCCTACGTTTTTCGAATTTTTCGCTCTTGATCGTACGATACACATTTAAAGATACGCTTATGCCCCATGAGAGAGAAAAGAAAAGAAATAGACAGGTAGAAAAGTGCTCGGGCGAGTCGGCGTGGCATCGACGAAATACTCGCGAACGAGAGGGAAAGGGGATATCCATTCACCAAAACTTCGCCGCCTTCATATTACTGTAGAAAGAGAAAGAGGAGATTCTCAACCAGCTCACCGTGTATATTTATGTTTCTCGGGACCTCGACACATCGTCTGGTCCGAACGCTTTTTTTTTTCCATTTCATTATACCTTTTACCCACTCCAACAAATTATCGGTATGCTTGTGTTCATGCACTTGTGCCGTTCATCTCTAATTCGGTTTGTAAATATACATATAAATTGAACTGCATTGAATGGATCGATTAATCTCTTTCATTGTTAAGAATTTGTGGCGTATAAACCAACAAATCAATTTTGTTCCAGTCTGATTTTGTATTGATTTTTAAAATTATTATGAAGTAAAATAAACTTTTATAATAATTATTATTATGCTTTATGAGATATTTATTTTTTGTTCAAAGTAGAAATTGTAGATTTTTCAACATTATCTTTTTGTTAATTATAATACAAATATAGAATAATATACACTTTATTCGATATCGATAACAGAATAAAATATTTACAAAGAAAATTTATATATGATATAAATCAACAAACAATTATATCTATGATTCATTTTTTACAATAACATTATAAATATAATTAATAGTAAATGTTACATACAAATTTCTTAAAATTATAATATATGATGTTAGTAATAAAAAAGATACTCCAGTAATATCTAAATTAAATTTCTATATTTATGAAATACTATTGATTCTTCAAGTTTTAAAGAAGTATCGTTATCGTGTAATTTACACAAACAATATAATCGATATTTATAAAATTTACTTTCAATAATAATGTTTAAAAAAAATTATACATAAAAAATAATTAAATATATTAATAAATCATTCACTGATATGTACACAATTTTTTATACTCTGAATAAATATTGTTCACAAATTCTTAAAAAATAATAAAGGTTTCAACAGAGTTACTTACTAATAAAATCGTTTCGTACTAAAATTTTAAACTAAACAAATGTATAATAAATGAAATATCGTTTTAAATACTTAATAATTGTTTATAAAAATATTTTTTTTTTCTATTAATTACTACACACAATCAGTTTCAACAATGCTGATAAGCGTAAAAATTTCATAAACGAATTACTGTATTTAAATGACATTAGTATTTTAGCTTAATTACCAAAATTATAATATAATAAAAATTATTGTATAATAAAGAGCATTTAATTCATAATAAAAATAAATTTCTCTTATACAAGCTGAAGATTAAATAAAATAATATTGGAGTACATTATAAAAACATTTTGGTAATATTCTTTAAATCATGTAAAATATTTTATTTTCAATATTACATATATTGTATTTAATATTTTTAAAAAATAAAAGTGTTTTTGACACGGCAGTTTTAATTAAATGAAAATTATTATCTATAACAAATAAAAATTGAAATCTTGATTTACCACTAACTCTGTAATAATTAAATTTATGTATACGTTCCGTGAATATTTTTTTACTTTCACTTTTTAAAATTGAATGTTTTTGACTTGTCCATTTTTGTTCTAGTCCTAATTTTAAAAAAATATCGCAGAATAAATTTAATTCTCATTCATAAAAACGTAATACATGCAGTCATCATAATATATTAGTACCTTAATTTCAACATTTAAAATAGACTTTTTTAGGTCAATCCACTATTTGAATAGCTTCAGGCACTTTTAAGAATGCCCCAGTCGACTTGAATAATGAATCATCATAAAAATATTCTCTTTTTATTCTAATGAATGACGAAGACTCCTTAGTTACATAATTTTATTAAATAATATAGCTTTTATTAAATTTATACACAACATTAGATTTCATTTTATATTTTGAATATAAAAAAATGTAAGTAAATTCTATAATAATAATAATAATAATAATCCTCATTTTTATTACTATATTACTAAATGTACACATTAAATTATTTAAAAAATAGTTTATTGAAATTTTAAAGCTTAATAAAAAAATAACATTTTAATTTTATAAAACTAAAAATATTTCTAATTAAAAACAGTTATCCAATAATTAATTCTTACAACATTCAGGGGCAAAATATGATTCACGTAGTTTCTTATTATATCATTTATTATACATAATAATTTATTTTAATTATTGAAAATTACAACTTTAAAATATTTATAAAATTTTATTAAATTATTTACTTGTACATTACTTTTTACACATAAAATATAATGTAAGATAATAAACTTTAATTTCCAATGGTAGTTACCCTTTTAAAATTTATATATTACTGACGATTATTCATTCAAAATATATAATTTTTTTTAAATTACAGATTAATAAGAGATTTAAATACACATGTAAATTAAATTCTTAATATTTTAAATTCGTAATTTTTTAAGTTATAAAATATTATTTATATCATTATTTATACAACATATTCATGAAAACCTACAAATTGAATAATTTTTTATTTATTTTGATTATTAATATATTATTAATATATTATTAATATATTATTAATATATTTTTTAGTTAACAATGAATTAAATTAAGAACTAGTTTTAAATTATCTTGCAGATTGAAAACTCATCAAGTATGACAAATTTAAATAAAATAAAAATATTAAAAATACTTTGATTTTATATTCCAAAATCAATGATAATTTATATTAAGTATTTGATCTAATAAATATACTACAATATTTATAATATATAAAAATTATTTTTACTTACAATTTAAAAGTTTACAACGAATTTTACTTGAAAACATTATCGTAATTGTAACATATTTAATTTTTCTGTTAAATAAATTTTAGTAAGAATTAACTAAAATTCATTAAAAGTTATTGGTTTTGTATTAGAAATTCTAGCTAATTAAAACTAATAGGTATTACAAGTTCATTACTATCCAAAGCAGTATACTGTCACGCTATACCTGCCATTGACTCATAACAAAAAAATGACGCTCTTCGCATATCTGAACCATACAACAATAGTTTTAAATAAACAAAGATAAGAGGCCAGTCACAAGTGTCAAAATAAAAGCTGCATATTTAACGCGAGAAAGTGAAACCAGAATAAGTAGTTTACCCAGTTAACAATCATCTATATTCACATACTATGTTTTAGAGAGTCTGTCTGCACTTGTTTCGTCTTATTTTTTTCATCGCAATATTACCTCCATTGATCTTTTTTTATTCATTCTCTTTCAATTTTTATGTTCTTTTGTTTTCGTCACTACAGTTATAGAAATTTTTTCTTTTCTTTTTTTTTCTTCTTATAATTAGTATTTCTCTTTTTCTTCTAACTTAAATATACATATTCGTTGCAAAAATCTCATGTTTAAATAGTGTGTTGATTAGCAATAAAACATTATGCATTTTCTCTAATGAGAAGAAAATTAGTAACGCAAATTATTCATTTATTGGCTCGTTTAATGGCAAAATATTACTAATAAATCATTTTATTAAATACTTCCGGACAAATTACAGAAATTTTTATCAATAAATGAGTAGTTACATAATCTTGTAAATTATCGATGATTTTGTATACATTTAAAATGCATTTAAGAATTTCTAATATTTTTAAAAATATTTTGAAAAATGACAAATATTTTATGGAAGTAAAAATAAAATTTCAATGAATTTTATATGATTAAATTATTTGATAAAAAAGATAAAGCGATAATGCTAAATTTTCATTTATAACATACAATAAATTTCTCTTAAAAAATTCTGACATAAGTGTATACGATCGAATTTAAATAATAAAATAATTGGATAAATTAAAATAGAAAATTTATTACCAAACGTTATGATAATATCTTTTAATTTAATTCCTATTTATATAAATTAAAATAAATTTTTTTGTACATATTTGCTAAATTTTTTTAGTAATATTAATTTTATAATGCTAAAATATTGGCTCGTACATTAGATGCTAATTGACCGATTATTTGCAGCGTTATTTTTGCTACTTCGAAATTACTGAAAATTATTATTTACAAATTTTTTTTGGCCTCAAGCTAGCTATATAAGGCTGTATATTCGAATTAAGATGAGGGATAAGATCATTAAGAGGTTGAAATGTTACGTTATCTTTCAAGAGCTCTTATTAAAAAAATGTTTTGTCAAAACAAATTTTTCATATTTTTTAAACGGTTGACTTAAAGCTGATATTTATTACTATCTTTTCCATGTTATCTGAAACTGTAAAATTTAATCTAAGATCTTTATCTCTTAAAAACTGAAATATGAACTTTAATCAAACTCATCCATCAAAATGATACAATGAGTCAATATAAGTTTTAGTTTTTAGCTAAACATTTTTACGATTCACTAGTTAAAAAATATTTTACAAAGACAAATCTTTTGCGTTATATAAATAAGATTTACAGATCGATAAATAATAATAATATAAAATTTAAACTTTTTAGCTCCATCGTTGCCTTGTACGGGTCTTTCTCTCCTCTTCTCTTTAATTAAAAAAGATACTCAAGATATTCAAGTTAAAACTTGAAAGCCACAGAATGTCTAGTAATTTTCGTCGTTGGTAAGGACCCGCGATTCAAATTCACTGCCAATTTAGCTACGCAAGGGAACAAAAGAGTTGAAAAATCATGCGCGGTAGCTTTGCGCGCGTTTTGTATATTTGCCGGTTTTCGGCATATATAACATTGTGCGCGGAGAGTAAATGAATCGGTGAATTATACGGTCAAGGTAACGACCGAAGAAATATCAACGCGTTCGCACACGCACATACGTGCGTACCGATCGGGAACATACTGAAAGTAAGCAATGAACGAAGAGGAAAAAAAATTGGAGAGAAGAGAGGAGAGAGAGATATACTAGAACAAGTCACACAAAAGAGAAACAAGAGATAAAAAAGATGAAGAAAAAATGAATCGCGATCTCAGAGAGAATGTCTCGTCGATTCTCGCGGGTAGCGACACGAGCAGGTTGTTGAAGCCTTCGGGCGCAATGTTGCACCATCCCAACCCAACGGTTAGACCCCCTTGGGCAAATCCGCGGCCTTATTTACCCTTGCCACCTTGGGTCCGAGTTTCGCCGGGCTTTGGCACCTTGTTAAACTTAGTCGAGAGACTGACTAATCGGTCTCTTTTCTTCACTCCCCCTCTCTTCTTATCGCTATCTCTCCTTCTCTCACCCTCTTTCTCTCGCACTGCTTCTTTTCAACGAAGGTAAACCTCGGACGCGTTTCTCACCAAGCGGTGGCTTACTCATCCGAGGTATATACCTCTCACTGTCTCGCGTTTGAGATCGCGAAATGTAAAAGGAGGTAGTGGAGGAACGCATTTCATTAAAAGAGACCTGACGAGCATTTACTCAAGGTCATTCGGAAAGGCGCTTTTTATTTATGGTGAATGCAGGGAGGAGACATCGCGAGTCCTTCGATGCAAAATTAGGGGAACAAAAGAACAATGGCTGTCGCGATTTCATCGGTGTATCATTTTTGACCTTTACGAGTTACTTTCGTCCTATCCCCGAAAGTTCATTCTCCTTATAATTTTATTTTTCATTTTCTATTTCTAAGAATTCTGAAATAATGTTCTTATTTTATTTTTCATAAAAAAATTTCTGATTCAATTATATATTCTACTATAAATTATTCAATTATAACTGTCATTTTTCACCAAAATTAGATTAAATAAATATTTTATCGACACGTGTTAATGCTTTAAAAATAAAATACATTATTTTATATTCTTGTATGTGAAATTTCGTATATTTTTTTTAATATTCCTATAATTTTTTATGTATTTGAAATCGCCTAACAAAAAACTTATAAAATCGATCGATATAGTGGCAAATTTTACATCGAAAGCTTTGTATACGTTGTTTTGAATATTTTAATTCATATTAATTACAAATACATATTTGTAGATAGTCGTAAAATTATTAGTATTTCAAAATTCACTGTAAATGAATCACTTTGAACTATAGCCTTAGGGAAAGAAATCAAATGGAGAGTTCGTTCTTGAATTAAAAAAACTCGAAACTTGCATAATGATCTGTGCAAATGAAACGAATGCTTTTTTTCGCTTTAGTATTTATACGGTAACAAATGGCTTTCATATACCTTCAAATACCTTACTAAACTTATTAATTCAATAGTTGTATAAAAGTTCTATAGAATTATAGAAATTCTTATATTTATCTTATATATTTTAATGTAGCAATTATGTTATAATATAAATTTTAATACCGTTTAATTTTATCTTCACCTTACTTAAATAATAATCTTATAATGTACTATTATGGAAATAATCTGTAAATATTTACATAAATTTAACTGCGTATTTATTAAATATGCGTATATATGGAAATAAACGTTTCTGAAAATTAATTTAAACTTTCTTGTCTTTTCGCTACAATAATAAAACAGTTGATCTAGTAAATAAAATCTTGCAATTACGTAAATATAATTTTTTCATTTACAGTATTATATATATGTAATATAACGGGATGAGTAGCAAGAACATTTAATGTATGCTAAATGTTTCTTTTCAGGTCTTGGGCCCCATTTCTGGATGCCACGTCAATCCTGCCGTTACCGTTGGTCTCCTCGTTAGTGGCAATTGCACGATCCTTAAAGCAATCTGTTATGTCGTCTTACAATGTTGCGGTGCTATTGCCGGTTCTGCAATTTTAAAAGTAAGATGCTCGTTTGTCGATTTTTATAAATCTAGGAAGTTATACTTAAATAAGACAAATAATTTTCGATTATGTAAATATTTATTACATAACGTTTTAATGCAAAACTTAAACTCAAGATACTGCAAATGGAAATTTTACTAAGTAATAATTTAGATTCCTTTGAAAATTCTTTTTAAACTTAAAATAAATGTTCTATATTATCTTTTCAAAATTGTACGGTATCTAATAGTTTATACATAAATATTACATTATTGTTTTTTAAAAAATAATTTATATAACATTTATGTTCGGATGATTTTTTTTTCGTACTATTATTTAACTTTACTTTCAATTTATACAGATTATTATGAAATATAGTTTGAAACATAAATACAAACTTTAATTACATTTCGAGCTAATTTTTCGTCATCTAAATAAAACTTCCTTTATTATTTAATAAAACATATAAAATAATTATAAACAGTATTTTTAATGATAGATATATGATTGCAAACCATATAAATTAACCTTTTGAATATATAAGAGTAATAAACAACAAATAATAAATTTTAATTTTCTTACAAAAACCCGAATGAAACGAAAGCAGCCATTAAAACTTAATAATACCATTTAAATGGTCTTCAATTTTATATAACAAGTATGTAATAAAAATCACTTATGAAAACAGAAGTTTTTTTAAAGTAAAGGTTTAAAATATATAACATTCTAAATAGTAAAGTTTAAATTAAAAAAAAAAAAAAATTAAACTGCTAATTACAATGAAAGAAAAAAGGTGAACTAAGCTTCTCAACATCTATATAAAATACCGAGTTTGGTCAGAAGCCGTTTGATTAGCCTCGGCACGCATCTGTCTTTTTATTTATCTGCCTCTACATTTAGTTACGTATATAGTATCTAAGTTATGCGATAAACATTACTAGCTGGTTTTATAGCGTTTCAAAAATTATCAAATTGTTCCTTCAAATAATTTTATTTTTTTTTTAATATTGCAACATCTTCAGGATATTTATATCTTATCTTTTCTGTCTTTTATTCAATTTTATCTGATAAAAATAATATAATTATATACGTACCAATTAAATAGATGAAATAATTTAAATTTAATAAATAATCTTTATTCGAATAACATGTAAATAAAAAGTTAAAAACTAAAATTAAAGTTTTAATAAATTCGTCTATGAAATCTAAGTTTACAGTTAAATAAATACATTTTTTTATTCTTAAAACTTCTTAAAATATTGTTTCTTCTAAAATATATACGTAACTTTAGAATAAAAAAAAGAATTTTTACGTAAAAGCTAAAATATCGTAAAAGAATGCAAAAAATAAGAGTGATAAACTATTATGATTAAAAATAATAACTTTAGAACAATTAGAAATTTAGACAAAAAAGTAGGCAATGTATTACTATCTTAATTGTCAATAATTTTCTTCGATGGATGTACGATTGAAAGTAATATGTGTTAATTGTTTAATACGTATTAATAACAAAAACAATATCTTTCTTATAATTAAAATTGTAAATAATTATAAATAATTTAACGAAACTACTATTTTATATAATCGAAATTTTTTAATAATTTCTAGAAAATACTATTTGAGCGGAATCAGATATTCGATGAGATAATCTCTTGAATAAAAATCTCAGTACTACTTAAAAATAAATGCGTATTGTTGTCTAAATAATCCATATATATGCAAATGAAATACAATTTCGCTTAATTATAAAAAGAATGAAATGTGTTTTAAAAAACGTAGAAATAATTATCATTCGTTTGATATACACGTACGCATGAATTGTAAATCTAACTTATCTATGATTAATGGGTAAATCAAAGAACTAGTCATAAATATTTTACGGTCACCACTAAAGCATAATAATATTTCTGTATAATTAAACTCTTTGTTAAAAACTCAATACAAAAACCAGAAAAACCATTTATCATATTGGAAAATGATAAGTTTTATCAAAATCATAATAGTACAATTCTTATCCTTTGCTTTTGAGATGTGACCTTAAACAAGAAAATACGTTTTAATATTTTCATAAAATATCGTATATATACACATATATATACACTATTTAATAAATTTCTATTTATGAAACACTACAAATACGTACACGCTTAAATACGCACAGGCCGCTTTACCAGAGAAAGCTACACTACAGGGCCTAGGCATGACTCGGCTGGGTAACGAAGTTAGCATCGGTCAGGGCGTTCTGATCGAGGCGATCGTCACCTTCCTTCTCGTCCTCGTGGTTCACGGAGTGACAGACCCAAAACGCGAGGACTGCAAAGGCTGGGCCCCACTAGCCATAGGCCTGAGCATTAGCGTCGCACATTTGTCCGCGGTGCCGCTTACCGGGAGCAGCATGAACCCGGCCAGGTCGCTCGGACCCGCTGTGATCGTCGGTCTCTGGACCGAGCAGTGGATATACTGGGTAGGTCCGCTCATCGGGGCCTTCGTCGCCGGGATTCTTTACAGGGTCGGTCTCAAACCCAAGAGCAAAGAAGACGAGGAAGCATCGTACGACTTCTAATCGATCTGCTCTCTCATCATCAAACGACAGGAATCCATGAAAACGCTTCTAGTCGGAAGTTGCGACGGCGTTTCATTGCCTTTGGAAGAAGAATCGATTAATCGAGGGGTTTTCTTCTCAAGTAATATGGTGAAATACCAACGAATGTTTATGTAAGAGAGTTTTTGAATGCCCTTTATTATCGATGTTACTCCATGCAAATTCAACTTTTGAAGTATGAATTTATTCAAATTATAACGCTTAAAATATATATTACCGAATTAAAAAATGTACAGAAACTTTAAGTATAGAAGTATGCTTTTCAATAACTCGTCGAAAAGTTTATATTTTTGTATGAAATACCTCGATCAAATCACTACATTTTACAATGGCTTAAAATAACAAATAAAACCAATAATGCATATGCATGTAATATGATAATAACCTACATATCATTTTAAGTATTGTCCCAAGTTTAAATTATTTTCATGCATTCTCGTATATTTTTGTAAAATATTTTTTTATACGTTTTCCATAATATTTTAGTCGAAAATCAAACATCAATATTATTTATAGAGTAAATGTTGGAATTTAATGAAATAAATATTTTTGTATAAAATCAATGTTATAATTTAAAAAATATTGATAAATTATTATTGAAAAAAACTATATTTTCTAATAAAAATAAGTAAAATAGATCAAATAGATAAGCAAGAATTTGCTAATCGACAACGTAAATTTCAAAGTTAACAAGATAATGTCCTTTTAGAAACTACTAACTCGTTCGTATTATAATAATAAGTATTATTATTAATCTTTCTTTCAGTATTAAGGAACAATTGCTGAAAAAAAATTTATTATATTATTATAATATTTTTTGTACAAAATAATAAGAGATTTAGTATTAAAAAAGATTTTTAATACAACATCGTTCATTGTACAAAATTTAATATAATTAAATCATGCTATTCATATTTTTTAAATATTCGTGATGATAATTTTTACTAAAATTGTAAATATGTCAATATTTGTTAAAAAAAAATATCTATGATATAAAAATTTTAATTTTGAAATTTTTTTGAATAAAATTTTCAAAATTAGATTCTACCTGTTAATGAAATAGTTATTCAGTATTTAAAAAATAAAGAAAAATTATAATTATTATAAAAAATAAATTTTATATATTACATAAATGTAAAAATTATTGTTCCATCTTATGAGCATATATAAGAATATCGTTTTAATATTACTATTTTTCATGTTACAAATATATGTAACCATTTTAATTAATCTTATCTATGAATTATTCATAAATATAATTTTTTACAGATTTTTTGTAGTATATATTATAATATAGGTAACAGAATTATACTAAATATCTATGTATTTTGTGCTTCTGTAAGTAATTAATTAGACCCTAAGTTATGATATACTTTTTAAATTTGAAAATTGTATCAATCACTGAATTTTTTATTCAGACAAATTGTACAAAATATTTATTAAATAAAAGAATGAAAAAGTAAAATCAACTTTGTATATAAAATTTTTTTAAATATGTGGGTATATTTATTAATTGTTTAAAAACAATTGTCTGATTCAATGATCTGTCATAATTTACCATTTAGAGAATATATACTCAAAATAAACATTAAGTAACTTTAATTTCATTTTTTTTGTATGATCATATTTGTTGCATTTTTCTCAAATTAGATACATATTTAAAAACAAATCTTATAAAATATTAGTTTATTTTATTAGTTTATAATTTGAATCCATATTTTTAAAGAAAAAAAATATTTCATTTTCATTTTAAATGTATAAATAAACTAAATACAAATAGATTCATCTAAAACTATTCAATTACAATTCAATTCTTACTAGAAATATAGTTATTTTTGTTGAATAATTGAATTATTTTATTTTAATCTACACACGAGTTTGTTTATTCATTTTTTATAGAGTATTCTACTTATAAAATTTCAGTTGTTATAATTGAAATATCTACGGAGTAATAATGAATATATGCTATAATATTACGTAATTAATTGAAAAGATAATGAAGATAAATATTAATGGTAATACCTCAGGTACTGCCAACTTACACTCGAATGAAACGTCAACATTGATATTGCTCAAGCCTTACTGTGCAAATTTGATTCCTGTTTACAACGCAAAGTTCAAACTGACACATTCAAGTACGAGGCTTACTAATGGAGTATTCTTGAATAATTTGAATTATAGAATTTTAATCGAAATTGTGTAATTTATTAAAAATATTATCCATGTATTTCGGACCAAAATTTATTAAAGTGAAATATTACATCATTAATTATTAAGAATATTTGAAGATATATTTCTGAATAAGCATTTATAAAATTATATTACTTTGATTAAACTTTTTAGATAATATGACAATTTAAAATTTTGAGTAATCTTAAGCTTCTATCTTCATTGGCGTATTTTTATTACTAATATTTAATATAAATCAAAATTTTTAAATTAATTTTGAATAAATTCTTTCTATAATTATCAAAATAATAGTAATTTTAGTAAATTATTAGACTAACAAGAAAAATGAAATGAACAATTTGATTTTATTGTTCTAATTTACAGTGTAACTTATATTCTATAAGTGTACATATGTGTTTAAATATATATTGATGCAGCTATTAATTTTAGTATTATGTATTTATCTTAAATTTTAAAAAATTAGCTTTGCGATCATGTACATCAAATATGCCAAAAATACCAATTGATTGTAATGATACTATTTTGTAAATCTATGATATCATTATAATATATTATTATTTAGTTAAATAGGATATATATTATATTTTATTCTGTACAACAAAAATTATTAAACCTAAAATTTATTGTATATTAAAAACTAAGTGAAAAATTATAATATTTATATAACTTACATATTTATAACAAATAAAATTGCAAAAATAAAAATTCTGAAATAATTTCTTGCGTTTATTTTTTATAGCGTTATCTCAAAATAAAAATTTTTTAAAATTTAATCTGTATCCTTTATTTTATCTTGAATATTAAAATAATGTTTCATTGAAAATAATAGTAATGGTTTTCAATGATATTGTGTATATTAAAAAATGTAGTATTCAAAAAATGTATAAATTATAAAAAAAATTATTCCCTAATTATATTCTATTATTCTTATCAATGTATGTCAATCTAAGAACACTGATATCTAAAAAAATATAAAATATATCAGTGACATAATATAATAGCTTTATTTTTACTATGAATGTAAGAGTTAATTATACAATGATTTTCATAGTTAATTAACTTAAAATAAATTAAATTTCTTTATAAGTCTTTTATAAAAAATATATTTGTTACAGTTTTATACAAAAATAAAATAAAACATCTTTTAAAAAATATTTAGAAGGAAAAACGTTTTAAAAGCTTGATGATTTATAATCTTTTATTGAATTATGAAATGCATATGAATCAATACTTCATTCATATGCGTCCTAATAATATATTACAAAAATACTTTAAAGTGAGAATATTCTTAAACTTTGATTACATATGAATAAATTGTTTAATATCAAATAAAATATTTAATAAAATAAAAAATTGAAGAGTAGCTTAATGAATAAATGATTTAATCTAGTGATTAGCAAATAATTGTTTTGCTATGTCTGTTAATTTAAAAAAACTTTATAAAATAATAATATTTTTTATTTTTCTAAGTATATATATATATTTGAACAGCTTTCGTAAAATATCATGAAAATACTTAACTTTTTATTTTTCAAAATAGTGTAATTATAAACGTTTCTTAAAAAAAAATGATTAAGGTACAAAATTACGTAATCATGAATCTGCGAAACAATGTAGTCTAAGCATTATTTTAAAAGTAATTTAATCACGTTAACTAAATTAAGATACACATTTTAAAAAATAGCTAATCATGTGAAAATATAATTATTACTATATATATATATATATATATACATATATTATTTTATACTTAAGTTTATAATTAAAAAGAGATGAATTAAAAATATATATAAATTATATAATGATTTATTAGCTTATCCTAATTATAATAAAAAAGTTATTTGGTAAATGTTGAAGCATTATTCATATCCATGGGAAATAAACGAACTATGTATATAAGTAAGAGAGCCGAAATAGAAACTTCGAAAATAGCCTAACATCACTGTGATAGTTGCGGTTGCAAGTGAGAATGCAAGTTACCAAGGCAAAAGTGCCGCAACGAGGATCAGTGCAACATTAACGTCGCTTATATTTTAGAGAAAAAATATAAATTATCTTCCACCATAAGCTTTTTTTGAACAACTTTATTTTTCATTATACGTTATTATTTTGAGAGAATTTAAACTTTTAATTGCTCCATTTTGACACTATCAATGAAATTAGCAATTTATTAGCGCTATAAAATAGTTAATTAGTGACTTACAGTTTACAGTGATGGAATTTTGACGTGTAATATAATCATAGTAAATCAGGTAAATGTTTTTATTTAGTTAATAAAAGTAGTTGATTCTGAATATGGTGTTAACTTTCATATTTCATAAAAATAGCATAGGTTATTTTTATAAAGATTAAAATTTTTTTAATTATATATTATCATACTGAATTAATGTTTTTCTTCAGATAAAATTGAAAAAATCTTGCTCTGAAAATAATTTTTAACACAAAATATAATTGAATATATTTTTATTAAATATGTCATGTTTAATAATTTAATGATTTATATTATTATTTATGTTGATATATTAAAAAACAAAACAAAATTTTTTTACATAAATTTTTAAATAATCATTACAATAAATTTTTGAGATATTAAAATAAAATTTTGTGAGTTATATTAAATGTAATTTTTTATGATTTAAAAAATTAAAATTTATTTCAAATTGAATGTTTAATTTGATAATTCTTAATCTATTTTATATTGCTTAATATTATATGTTTGAACTGTATTTATTTATATCCTTTTTAAAATAATAAATATGTAAATTAATTAAATTAATCAAGTTTTTATAATCTTTGTTTCAGTTATTGAAATTTATTTTTTAATTAAATTCATAGCTATATAGCTATTTTTATAATAAATTAGGAATAATATTTTAAAATTAATAAGCTAATAAAATAAAAATTTTTTTTAATTACTATAAAAGAACATAAATATATTGATCTGAAACACAAGTACGTAATTAATGGCAGAACAAAATAAAATTATATTTTACACAGCTTTTATGTATTAATATAATTTTCTTTTGCATCAAAGACGTAAATTTAGTTATTAAATTTAATTAAAAAGTATATTTAAAAAGTTAATAATTATTTTTATATAAGATTTATCTATATTCATTTAATGTTATTTTTTATACGTTACTGTAACATATTTTATTACTTGAACAGTATATTGTACACACAGAAAGATAATTTAATCATAAAGAATCAATTAAACTGTCCAGTACTTGGAGGTACTTTACTTATTTAGTTACATGAAAGTGAGATCCTGCATACGATAGAGTGAAGATGTCCGAGATAGCCGATAAACCAGATAGATTATGTAGAAGGTCGATGGCTGATAATAAAAATATACTTTTAGTAATATCAGTAATATCATTATTTATTTATAATAATGTAACAACTTTTATACTGTATTCACTTTCTACCATTTCAACCAATTTCGATCTTATAATCTTATCAGTCATTTACTTTTGCTACCTATGAGCTTACATAAACTCTACAAAGTAATAAATATTACTCTTAATATTAATTATAAAATTAAAAGATATATTATAAAATTAAAATTTGTAATAGATATCTTTCAAAAACTTTACCGTGATGGAAATTTAATTTTTTTTAATTTACAAAGAAATTAATTAGAATTACTCATTTTATATACATTTCTTGTAAAAAATATAAAGTACTTTAATGAGTAAAAATATATTTACAAACGTATCTGCAAAAAGCAAAAATCTTGAGTATTTATTGAGCTTAAAGATGTGTATTAATACAATGGATATTCAAGGATATCATCGATGTGTAATGATTTTAAAAGCAGGCCTTGTATAATTTTTTTAAATTAATCCAGGAGCCACCAATCATGCACTATGTTATTACTTACCACTTATTCGAACGATACAAATCCTAGTGAGATATTTTTACTCTCACAGATGAAAAAATTTACATGAAATAAACATGAGTTAGTATCATAAAAAAAATAAAATTTATAAAGAAATTATTATAAATAAATATTTAAACAAATAGTATATCAAAATTTTAAAAACGTTTTTGATTTTATATAAACTTAAAAATTATTTTAATAATAAAAGGTGTTAATGGTTATTGGTGTTTTCATCACAACTGGATAGTTTAGGTGAAATACCTAACTATATTTCAAACAATAGAGTAATTTTACTTTCTATTTCTCGAATATATTTACAAATACATTCGAATTTTTTTATAACAAATATTTTAGTTACTGTTGCAATTAAAAGTAAAATTGAAATAAATTGAACTGAAATAAAGCTGAAAGAAATTTGTATCGAAACTTGTGTTACTTAATTACTTGATATAAAAATATTCTGTGTTCTTAATTATTAATTCATTATTAAATATTAATAGTTAATAAATTTCTAAATATTATTATCTAGAAATTGTATTATATTTCCTTTATAAATCCGCATTCAGAATCAAAATATAATACTGCGTTTATTAAAACTATTTACCATATCTCTTCAGTGATAGAGTTATATTTCTATACATAAATAAATAATTAAAAAATAGTAAAAAACGGAAAGGGAGAGAGAGAGAAAGGGACAAATATAGTCAAAATATAAAAGATGATAGAAGACTACTTCATCGATGGCTTTGAGGATGATTTCAATGAATTGGACGAGGAGTTGGATTTCGAAGTGGGCGAATTTTTCAAGAATAATCTAGTAAAGACTAGAAAGGCTGTAACAGCTGAGAATTTTAACAAATTTGCCGCTCTGGACAGAAACGGTGAACGAGTTGCCTTCATCCTTAGCTACGCGGAGGCACACGAACTGCCAGTCGAGGTGGAGACTTACGAGAAAAAGGACTCCATAAAGTCTAATTTTCTCAAGGGAAACGGCAATACGGCCTTCGGCTTCCAACACTACGAAGTGGCGATCGAGGAGTACAATAATGCTGTCCTCGTTGCCCCGAAAGACAGTGAGTGCGTTTCCATATGTACTACTCTACATGGCAAATAATCAAAATTCACCGATATGTTACTTTTCAAGGATTCTTTAAGAATATGCTTTCAAATTGTTCCATAAATCTTTTGTTTTTCAAGTATATCAATGCACAATTAATTATCCATTATTTGAATATTACGTACTTTGTAAAATTGAAATGGAACATCAGAATAATTTAAATGCTATTAAATTTATTAAAATGTTCCATAAGCTTGTTTTATAAAAGTTTGAAATAACGTTTATTTTTAAAATTATTTTCAAAGATTTTTACTACTTAAGATTTTTATTATGTATCTTTTCGTTTCTTATACAAAATGTAACAAAATTTCAATGTTGTAACATAAAATAATAAATTTTAACACGCGCACACACAGTAATGCAACAATTTTAAATGATTTAATTCTAATTTTATTACATAAATTTGCTGGATGGATAATTTATTCATAATTGACATAAATGTTATAAAATTCTAAATCTTGATACTAACTACTTCTTATAGGGATGCATTTAATTTATGAAAAATATTTAATAATAAAATACAATTTAAGATAAAAAAAATTTACTATTTTCAAATTTGCATTATTTAATTGTATAAATATAAACGAAGAAAAAAAATAATCTTGAAATTTCAAGATAATTATAAATAATTATCATTTGTTATTTGAAATTTCGAAGTATTTTGTTTTGAGACAGATACTTGAATGATCATGTATTACATTTATTTCTTTTTAGATCAGTACTAATGTTATAAATTCATTTAGAAATATTTTAAGCTACGTTAGAACAACTTCGAACCAATCTTTTCTTAGCTGATTCATAAAAATATAAAGCTTGAGTTTATTAAAAAAAATCATTAAAAAACTTACATAAATATTTACCAGTAGGCATAACATTAATAAATTATATTTTTAATAAATAATTCTTTTAGCATATTTATGAAAACAAAATATAAACACTTGAAATTACAATTTTTATAAAAATATACTATTTATATCATATTTATTATTACATTTTTATATTAAGTTAATAAGATAAATAATTTATAATATATTGATATTAATTCTTTTTCAAGGAAATAAAAAAAATTTTCTTCTGAAATATTTTTTTATCATTCATTATACTATGAGAATAAAAATTATAAAATTATTCATTCTAAATATAGTATTTAAAAAAAATGATCTAACAAGTGGTAACTTAGAACGTGGATGTATTGTAGACGTAAAATAAAAATCTAAAAACCCATGCATCTGGAAGTTTAACGCATAATGTTATTCTTATTTCACAGAATTAAGCGTGATTCTGGCTAATCGTTCGGCGGCATTTTATCACTTGGATAAATTTGATTATGCCCTGTGTGACTGCGACGAAGCGTTAAAACTTGGTTATCCGAAACACCTTCTGTACAAATTGGAAGAGCGTCGAGCTCGATGTCTACTAGGTATCACGAATTATACAGGGGCAGTCGAGGCTTTCAAAAATGCATTACAATCTCTCGATGACGCTCAAATCCCTACAGACAAGAAAAAGAAGCTCGAGGCAGACATACGTATCATGTTAGGGGTCATGGAAAAGGGTCAAGAATTGAACGAGACTTGTCGGGGTATAAACAACGACAAATTAAAGGAAATAGAAAAATTTAGGTTACTAAACATCTTTTTAATCGTTCGATTATTGTATTTTAACATTTTCACTGCTTTGCACGAAACGTGAATACTCGATTTTAACGTAATAGACTGTTTTTTTGTGCATATAGATGTTAAAAATAATAGTTACCTTTATTTAAAAGGATGAATTTATATAAAAAAAATAAATATGATTTTTGTTATTGTACAATCTTTAGATTGAAAAAGAAGGATCCAATTCCAAAGATCACAGAACGCAATCCCATGTATCCATCGTGTAGTGTAGCTGTTGAAATAAAAGTTAGCGAAGATGTTGGAAGACATGCTGTTGCTACAAAAAATATTGAACCGGGTGAAGTTTTGGTTATTGAAAAACCGCATTGTACATCGCTTTTGGGTGAATATCGGTACGTACGTTAAATTAATTAGTGGTAGCATTGTTATAAAAAATGCATTACTGTTAAACAAGAATATTTTAATCTCAAAAAATAAATTTATTATAATGTATTAAAAGTAAATAAAATTAAATTACTTAATAAAAAGTAGAGGCACATCGAATAAGCAACAAGAAAAATGAATGATTAACAAATATGTTATGAATGATGTAATTTTACATTTATACGACATTCGTGGGATAAACGTTTAATTTCTTTCGAGCATGTCAATTGAGTCGTTTAAGATATTCATCTGTTTTTTATTGGTTTAGGCCTTACTATACGTACCGATCATCAAAATTAGAGCTTCTCTTAGTTAAACTTATTATATTGGCCTTATGTCGCTACAAATATTTTTTCAAGTTCTATTTTCTCCATATAAAGATTATGATGTATCATCATAAATATTACCTCAACTTTATAGCATATAAAATAACTAAATTAAAAAAAAATTATTTAAAAAATTGTAATAAAATTGATAAAATTTAGTATTTATCCATTCGTATAATAAAACTACGTGTTTAATTTTATAATTAAATTTATAAAAATAAATTATCATCGATATAACTATATTTTTAATAATTTTTTAATGAAAATACAAATAATTACAAAATTTAATTATGCCTGCATTTCGAATAATAAAAACTTGTATTATTAAATAACACAATTTCGTAATTATTCGTAAAAAGTTTTTTATTTCACTTTCTAATAGATAATACGTTGTTACCAAACATTGGATTTTTAATAAACGTATTATTGGGTATTAAAAATTGTATGGCAAAGGAAAATATTAGAAGCATATAATTAGAAACAAAACGTAAATTGAATAAAATAAAATTTTTAGCTGCAATAATCTTTTTAATGATTTAATGCAACTTTCGGAATCTTACATCCAATCTTTTCGTTAACTATTTGATGTTTGCAAGCTGTTTAAAAAATTTTGAAATATTTATATTTCTTATTGAATAAGATAAAAATTAATAAAATAGCCAAATTAAATTTATTCAGACAACTTACTAAGCTTATAAAATATTTATCTACGTATAATTAAACACGATATACGTAAAAATTTATATATTATGCATTATATAATGTTTAAAACATCTTATTTGTGTATATCTTCTGTAATTCTTAAAAAATTCTTGAAAATATCCAATCACAGCTACAGAAACTTATTTTTTCTCGACAGAGGAAAACATAAATTTCATTTGCGATGTAGGTACGATCGTTAAAAGAACGCACAATATTTCTGTCTGTTCGCAGTCTGACACATTGCCACAGATGCACCTCCAGGATTATCGCACCCTTTCCTGCAAATTGCTACACCTGCAGCTCAGTAGCTTATTGCAGCCCCAAATGTCGAGACGTTGACGAGAATATTCATAAGATCGAGTGCAGTATTTTAGGTGCACTTTGGTGTTCGCATGGATCTATAACTTGCATGCTAGCATTGCGGGCTGTTATACAAAAGCCTTTTAACAAGTTTATTAAAGTTTACAACGAGCTCAAGGATGACAATAGCGTATTTAAGGTTTCGAAGGAGAAACCTTACCTTAACAAAGATTACAAAACTTTGTACAACCTTGGTATGTGTCAGATTCCCTATTGTATATAACTTTTCTTAATCTTTATTTTATCGAACAATTTTATAGAAAAAATTACATGGATTTTATCCTGGTAAAATACTAAATGAAAACTTAAAAAAAGAACAAAAATTGAAAGACTAGAATATTCAAATCGGAAATATTTAGAAAATCATTTGCAGTAAAATCAGACAATGAAGGCAACAAATATCGGGGATAAAATTATAAAATAAACAATCATCTTTAATTACGCGTATTCAAACCATCGAGTCATTCTTTTGTATTATATAAAGACAAGCGTGTCAATCTAACGAAGATTTAGATTTTAAAAGCTAATTTATAAATAAATATTTCACATTAAATTGATACAATATCGAGAAAATTCTTATTTTTTAATTCATTAAATACCAATATTTAGAGTTTTTCATATCGTTTGTTTTAGTTAATTAAATATTTTGATATTGTACAATTATCAAAATAGTCTTAATCTAAATTGCAAATATTATCAAAAAATTTTTATTTTTATAATTCATAGTTTTTCAAATTTCATGCTATAATAGTCGTGTTTATTGATGTATTTATATTTTTAAATAGTTATCTGTCTTTAATTTACTTTTTTTTAGTATATTACTAAACGTAAGAAAACTTTACGTTAACGCAGGGTTTAATAAAAATTATTATTGGATCTTTTAATCACTAATACAAATTTCAATTCTAAATCAATTAAATTTTAATATAATTTAAAAATATAAAATGACTTTTAAATAATTGTTACTTTATTTTATAGTTACTCACGAAGATAAAAGAACTACCGAAGATTTATTTCACAGAGCATACATGGCTGCTTGGTTGCTTAGAGTTTTGAAGACATCGTCATATTTTCCAGAAAATATGAAAACAACAGATAATGGAGAAGAAGAATTATCAAAAGGTGAACTTATTATAGCAGATGCTATTCTACATCATCTTCAACTGCTTCAATTCAATTCCCACGAGGTAAAATAATTGAATCTATTTGTTCAAGGATATTCGTGTTTATTCTAATTTTATTTTAATAACTGATTTTTAATTTTATCAAAATAAATATACAAACATATTATTTGATTTAAAATATTAGTTTAAAAAAATTTCTTTCAATTAATTTACGTTTTATATATTTAAATAATTTTTCTTACAATATTTTAAATTTGAATAATCTGCATCCGATTAATCGATAATTTCATACATAAGCTGTATATAATCTTGATAATCGGCTAATACTAAAATTATTTTCTAAAGTCTTATAAAATATGTAGATATTCGAGTTTATTAAAAAAAAAGGAAGCCCCGATTTATCTAAAGGAAAAAGCTTGTTTGTTGGTGGTGGAGTTTATCCAACAGTAGCTCTTTTTAATCATTCCTGTAATCCTGGCGTTTTGAGGTATATTGATCGGTATAAAACTGATTTAAACAATTTATATTACTAAAACTATTATATCAAACAAAATTATTCAACAGGTACTTTATAGGCGATACGATGATTGTTCGAGCCATAAAATCAATTCCTGCTGGTGCAGAAATTTCTGAAAACTATGGTCCAATATTTACAGAAGATGAAGAAAATGAAAGAAAAAGAAAGTTACGTTTGCAATACTGGTTTGATTGTAATTGTGAAGCATGTAAAGATCAGTGGCCTCTTTTAAAAGATATTAATCCTAATATTTTAAGGTATATTTAAGTATTTATTAAGATAAATTTTAGTGTTTTATGATAATTAGTAAAATGTCAATCCAAAACATAACAAATGCATTTTTAACAGGTTTAAATGTGATACGGGTTCATCTTGTGGAAATATTTTATCTGTGAATATAGATACGGAAATGTTTATGATTTCTTGCTCAAAATGCGGAAAAAGTACAAATATTTTAAAAGGCTTGAAAGCTCTTCAGGATACAGATGCACTTTACAAAATGGCATCCAAAAGTATAGAATCTGGTAAAGCCGAAGATTCTATAAAACATTATTTAAAAATCTTAAAGATTCTCGACGAAATATTAGCTTTGCCGATAAAAGACTATCATCTTTGTCAACAAGGAATTAGACAATCCGTACTTGCTTTGGGAAATTGTTCTATAGAACAAAAACATTAAACACAATTTTTGATATCACTGACAAATAATTTTTAATATTTATTATAAAAAAATGAATTGTATGAAATAAATAGAAGTAATAAAAAATATAAAAGTATAATATTTTTTAAGATGTATGTTGTATTTAATTCAAATTACAATTTGTAATATTACAGTGTTTAATTATATAAGCGCATAGATGAAACGAAAATGCGGTGTAATTCACGCAATTTATAACGAAAAAAGTATCACTATAATTTATACAAGACTATAAAATAATGATTTATTTTCAAATACGTTAGCCATTTGTAGTTTCCTACGCCACTTAATGATGTGTGGCACGTGTTTGGTTTCTATCACATAAAATTAAAAGCAAGCAAATGGATAAAAAAGTACACTTGTGTTAGTTTTTCTAAAAGACACAAAATAAAAAATATACCAATTAGGCGAGACTTTGTAAAAGATCGCTTATAAACGTTGAGGGATTAGAAATTTCTTCAAGCAGTCCTGTAAAAAAAATTTTATAAATATTTTAAAGTAAAGTTAAATTAAAAATAAAATTTTATTACTAACCTGCAACATCACAAAATTCTTCAAAACTTGCACAAGGCAGAAGCTCATCGCGGTAAGCCGCAAGAATTTTTTCAGAAGCTTTGAGCAGGGCTTCGTCATTATGTCTAATATATTCCGCTAAAACAGCTGGCCATTGATCATCACTCAAAACATTAACCTTCTATGAAGATAAAAAAATACATAAATATAACAGCTTATTTTTATTTTAAATACTATTTATTAACTAGTAAATTATATACTCGTGTGAAGTGCGTATCATTTACCTTAAAAAAGTGCGTATAGATAGAATCGACAAGACCGAAGAAGATCAGCACACTTTTATAAACAGAATAATCTTTTACAGTGGTATCGGCCAGAGATTTGGTCGTCGCTGATGGTGAAACATATCGCTGATGCGCGAGAAGAATCAACCTTCGAAGATGTACCAATTTTGTCTGATTCCAGCGAGCTGGTGTCAAGATCAAAATGGATAAAGTACACTGATACAGCGGGCCTTCGGCATCATAACAGCTGTCCAACCAAGGAGCGGCAGGAGTCGATTCTAAATAAGTGACAAGAGCTTTGTCTTCCCTTGGTGCTGACCTTGTACTAAAACAACAAATTACATACATCGATAAGTTGACAATGAAAACATGCGAATTCGTATTATGAAATAAAAATTTAGTACCGTATAAAATGTGTATACGCGTTCGGTTCTCTATACATTTTTTATACCGTTCGATCAAACTTACGTGTTGATGACGTAGAGTGCCATGTGAACGAGATAGGGTATAATGTGCATATTGGACTGAGGACCACCACCGCCCGTATCATCGTGGAAGCTCTTTTCTTGAGCAAAACGTAATAGCAACAATTTAAGGTCGTGAACTGTTGAGGAATACGAAATGTCTCGCTGACCGGTACATTCTTGCAAATAGGTATTGTGCCTCGCTAGACAACTGGCGAAAGCCGACTCGGGTACTTGAGGTCCCCAGAGCGGAAGCAAACCATTGCACTTGGTGTTAGCGTTTTGAAGAGCAGCACTTTCCCATTCGTCGCGAGCTCGCGCTAACCGCACCGCCGACATGTGACAGTCAACGTGAACGACGTTGAAGTGAGAAACGGTCGTGTATCCAACGGTTTTACGTTGCTTCGTTTCAAATTCTTCGACATTGCAGCGTTTTGTAAATGTGTAGACACCGAGAACCTTTAAAAATTCAAAGGATATCGAAATATTACAGACCCTTTGTACAATTATTAACAAATTGAATGCTCCGATCGGTTTAAATTAATATAAAATACAATGATATAAAAATAATAAGATCCTTACATACGATCGATAAAATGAATTTAGCATTCGTTATTTTATCAAAATTGGCTTTTGTTTCAAACAGGACTCACCATATTTGGTTTAAATTTGTAACCCTCCCGACAGATGACGCATACGAGTCCGGTCTCGTCTCCGAGGTCCTCCATCTGCTGCAAAATAGTTCCACTTGCCGTGACTTGACCCTTATCGTTCGTCCGCATACCAAGAGCACCCAACTGACGCTCGCGCATAGCCATTGCCAAACGTTTTTTCTCGCTACGCGTATGTTGGCGCGCTTCTTCAATCAGTTCAGCGACCTTCTTGTTTGTGCACAGAGCCTCGAGCAAATTTTCGGCTAATGAGCCAACGTGTTCGTTGGAAGAGACCTGTTCTAACCTATGAATTATACTAATCGTGAACTGTGAAGCTGCCAGCTAAAACATTAAGAAGAAAATTTTGATGAGTATTTAAAATGGTGGAAACGAATTTTTATATGGTAACACGAATGGAAAAATTCAAAAACTAATATTTGTATTGTCTTTTTCGTGTGACTTACTTGTGTAGGCTCGTGATCAGTTGCTAAACCAGTAAGAAAACGTAAAATATATTTCAATGCCGGTTTGGATATAAATTCTTTAAGTTCATCGCTATCCGTTCTAAGAAGAGTCGGCTTGACACATGGAGCGTGTACCTGTTAATAAAATTGCATATATGAATTATTATTGTAATAATGCGATTGAAACTTCTTCGGAAATTTTAATCTTACCGTTATATACTCAAAAGCATCTTTCACGATACCCATATTAATAATATGGTCTTTTAAAGTATTTCCAATGGCATTTCTTTCGATGCCTTGAGTCAATACGCAAAACAGTTCCAGTTTCTGCTCATCTTCCACGGTGCGTTCAAAATCAAACTTGTAAAAATTTAAAACGGGTTTAAAGTGATCGCAAAGCAATTCCATTTTCTCTTGATTACCGTATGTCAATGCTGCGAGAACTCTTGCGAGATGTTGTAACACGTTCATACTATATCTTACCGCAGTAGATTGAGTACACGAGAGTAAAGCTTTTACGTGTTCTGGACTTCCCAAAGTACGAGAGAACTCTTCGAACTTGTCTAGTGGTTGAGACGCTGCATTTGCTAAAATAGTTTCCATGATCTGAAAAATATTAAAACAAATAGAAACATTTCCTCCTTAATAATAATCCAATAATACATCATTAAATTATTTAAAATAAAACAGTATTATTTCTTATAAAAAATAACATATATACTTCGTAACTTTACACTAATAAACGCTTACATCGAGTAATTGTTCGGTAACTTTCGATTGTGAATTATCTGAATCTGTATCAAGGCAACGTTGCAGTACATCAAGCAATACAGTGACAGCTCCTAATTCGGGTTGACTCAAGACTTCTTGATTTTTTTTCACCTTAACAGAAAGCCTAAAGAGTTTTAATAAAACTTGCAGCAAAGGCTTAGCTCTATTCACGTCTTGTATCGCAGCCAAACGTTGGAGCATCACTTGAAGGCCTCCACAATCCGCTAGAACGTTTGCCATTTTATACACTTCTTCGTTATTCACCTCTTGCTCGCTATTGGCATTTAGAGTTTCGACGAATTCTTCGGTAGCATCGCCTAAAAGACCGCGCATTCTGTACACAACGCGCATTGCATCACATTCACCACCTTCGAGTACCCATATCTTTTTGTATACCTGAAAAGGGAATGTATACGAATATGTAGTATTAATTAAATCATACGTTGATAAATCGATAAATTTTGTTTTTTTACATTACTAATAACTCATATTAGTATTTAAAAAATATTACATACCTCTTTCACTGGAAGATCTAAACTGATAATTTTATTATTAACGAGCAATTCCATTCCATTGTCATCTTCTAACAATGCAACTAATTCACAATCTTGACAAATTTTATTTTTGACATCACGCATTAACGGGCCCAAACCATGCTCTAAACTACTATATGGATTTCCTAACATTCTCCCTTGTAAAAAGTCTTCTTGTTGCGGATCTTTTTCTAGAGTTAAAAAGAATTCTCCTACATCGTTCTCTTCGGGATAAATAATTGAACATAGTCTTTCAAATATAAATACGGGAGTACGTATGTCTTGAGGACTGTATTTTTGTACTGTTTCAACGCAAACTGCCATGAAAGCTTTCGTTTCTTCCTCGGTTCCTGTGTAAACGTAAAAAGGATATAAATTAAAATTTTACACTTAATAATTAATGAAAAAATAGAAAGGAACCTAAATCTCGACAAAAAATCTTACCGGTGGTCATTTCCTCAAGTAGCTCGAGAAGTGTATCCTGTGTATCATCGATGAGCCTTGTCCGCTGAACGACGAGTCTTCTCAGTGATAAATAGCCATTGAGTACTGCTCCAACTAGTCTGCCCTTATAATGTTGCTTGATATTTTCTTGCTCGAGGAAGAATGCCAATAGTTCCGTCAACATCTTTAGCGCGTAACCCTGAGCAAGATCGCTCGTAAGGGTTGTTTCTTCCAATCTATGGAGTTCAGCAATTTCTTTAGTTAGCAGATCCGCTAGGATGTTTAAAACGCCTCTGACCGCAAGGAATTGCTTCCAAGGGCCTTGTCTTATCAGACTTTCGTAAAGAGAAAGATATTCGGCACTGCTCTCGCCAGCAATGCACAATTCGTCTAAATAACCCGTGAGAAGAAGAAGAACTTCCTTTTTGCGGTCGGTGCCTTGGCAAAGATTCTCCACCATGTTACAGACGACTTGCCGCGCGAGTCGCGAGCTCGGATTGAAGATCACCTCCTTGAGCCAAGAACCATTGGCAAGCTTAAGAGATGTAATGCCTCGTAAACGCGAACAACGATAATACCAACGGTGAGCATATTTTTCGCTTAAATAAAGTATTCGTGCTTCATCCTGAAAAACATTTATTCAACTCAGCATTTTTTTAATTCTATAGAATATTATTTTACATGCAAAGTTTGGATAAATTATATATTCTTACGGTATATTAAATAAAATATTTTTATACCTTTTTCAAATTCTTATTCTGTTGCGATTCCGATTTCTTTCCTGGCATTTTTTGCAACCATTCTGCATAAGAATTTTTAAAGTCCCCGTTGAGCCATTTCGCTAAATCAATACTAACTCCATCGGGCGGCTGGACCGTTGCTAAAGATTCAATAGTCTTATCCTGTTTAACAAAAATATAAATTTATATCTATTTTGTGAAAACAAAATTTAATAGTTTGATTAAATAAATTTAATTATTAAATTAATAATTTAATTTATTAAAAGCTGCTACAAAAATCAACATTTTACCTTATTTTTCTTCGAAACAGGTTGATCAGGCTTCAGTAAAGCTTGTAATATTTTGAGGCACGGTAATATTATGCTTTCCATAACCACAGGACTCTTTGAATCCTTGCAGGCCATCAAAAACAGTTGCATGACGCATCTTAACTTTTGTTCCCAGCACGTATCCTCCTTTTGTATAAGCGCTCCTAACAATGCCATCTCGTGTCTCACGGCAGTAGACAGGTCCGATGTCACGACTCTGCCTCTCAAAGTCATCGTCACTCTATTCGTTAATAGCGAACACAACTCCTTCGTCGATTGTGCATTATCTCGCGTAACGAGGCACAGTAGTTGTCTCACCTCCTCTTGTACCTTATTTCATAATAATTTTTTATTTTAATAAGGTATCATTTGTTTTTTTATACATTTGTATCAAATTAATCGTAAAAATCGGTACAAGCTTGATTTTTCTATACATAAATAGTTTAAATCAGAAACAAATAATTAAAATTTAAGTAATTTGTATACCGGTTTATGTCTCTCTTTTCACTTTCTCGTAAAAAATGTGAAAGAACGATATTAAAATCGAATATTCGTACCTGAATGGTCCCTCTTCTAAGATTGTGCTCCACCAGTTCCTGAATCAAACCCTGTTTGCACAAAACTTCTCTGGCCACGCTGTTGGTCGCTAGTGCTCTCAGTAAAGTGAGGCAATGTTCGGTAGCCGAAGAGGCGCATCCGTAACATCTGCCGACCACCGGAACGGTCGAGCTCGTATCTTTCTCCGGACCTTCGGTGACGATGGTCGTTCGCTGAAATTGGAATGTACCCTGGTCACGTTGGTTCCTGTCGTAAGCAACGAGTTCACGCCTACAGGCCAGAACACGCTGTATGATCTTGCTAAGTTCCTCGAACGACGTTTTACACTCGCCGCAATATTTCTGCGCTAGTAACTGAATAGCACGATTGACTTGGGCACTACCTCCAGTCGTCGTTTGGGGCGCTATACCATCGTCGAGCGATCTGTCAAGTCGGTGCTCCGATATCTTAACCTTGATTCGTAAAAAAAACGTATACAAATTTTAAAATTAATTAAAATCATTGCATAACATCTAATTTTAAGAAAAGAAGATTTATCGGTAATTCGAATGATCAAGTAATGAAATGTAGCTGACAATAATTGATTTGCATCATTCTTTGTCATTTTTTTTACATAATTTATTTTATAAAAATATATGTCTATCGAATGCGCCAATAGTTTCATTATGAAAATGAACAAAAATACCAAACTAGCTAGTAATTATATCTTTTGAGCTATTAGATTCGACAAAAACAAAAATATATATTCATAATCAGCACATTACTCGTAAATAATTTTTTATTTAACAATCAAAATAAAATAATTGTTTAAAAAAATAGATATTCGGTAAAAACTATTTTTTATAACACTATAAATTTTAACGTAATTTATAAACAAGAAATTTTTTGCAAAAGTTACTTCATTATGATCGTAATGTTATTACAACTGTTTTCATCTCGACAAAAAAAAGAAAGAGAAAACTACAGCTAAAAACTTCAAAGTTATATTATAGATGCATCATAGAAACAGTAAATAACGAATATGAAGTATTTACTCACTAGCAACATCTCCAAACTCGGCTTATTCGCTATCAGTGTCTTGTAAACTCTATCCGCCTTTTCAAGAAGCGTATTTATTGTCACAACAGTCTTCTTTCGATCCTCGTCGCTCTCGATGGGATCCACGGCACAGCAAGGTCTTCCAGTCAAAGTATAATCAAACTTAGCATATTTACAGAAACCGCAAGCGTGGCATAAAAACGGATCCTTCTCGTCGTAATTAATGGCTCGACATTTGTGGCACTGGAAAACATTCTCACCACAATTGGCGCAAACACCGGGATTAGCTGGAACACTGGCTGAGCAGCGTGGACATTGAAGAGTTTCCGAGGATGCTTGAATATTCTCGTAGAAGTCAGCATATTCTATCATAAGATTACACGCAACGATAGGTAATGGGAATTCCATTTTCACTTCGGTCTGGCCTTGAACTAGGCTTACTTTTTTCGCTTTGTGCCACATGGCGGGCTTATTTTTTAATTCGACAACGGCTTGAACCTGTAAGCATTTTTGATGAATTTCTCTAAATTGCCAGACTATTGACATTATATTATACTACTTTACGACTTTGTACTTTGAATTAATAATAAATTTTAATCGATTAATTCTTTTTACATAAAACAAACTACATTCAATATAAATTTATTTTATTGCAATTGACTGGAAATAACTAACTAATAAAGTAAAGTTATTTAATGAAATTACAATTAATTTAATTTGTAATAATTAATATTGATTTGATTTTTTTATACATACAAATTTCATGTAACAATTGCTGAATAATTTTTTCGGTATAATTAAGTAAACGAATAGAAAAAATATGAATTAAATTATTACAAACCGTTCTGTTGTTGTATAAAACGTTGATAGATCGAACCATTTTTGTGCGTTTTAAATCACCTATACGAAGAGTTATGCGACTAATCGTATGGCTACCGACTAATTTAATAATTTGTGTGGTCGTAGTAAACTTCGAATCAACCTTGATAGATGAAAGCTTAATCGTGGTCATTGGAACTTCTGGATTATTGCAAACCAGGCAGGGCTGAAATTATGTGTACACATTATTTTCTAACCATTTTCTAACAATAAAAATTAATAAAAATCTTAAATTCCGATGCATGAATATTAAAAAATACCTCGCTTTCTAAATAATAACCATCGAGTTCAACAAACTGGGCGAGATTGGCATAAAGATTGGCATTGGGGTGACGAGATAGCAGTTGGTTTTGTGTATGAAGGACTGTAACCGCTTGTTCCATATACGAATACATTTTTTTGCCGTTGTGAGGTGTTCGAAGAGAAAAGTAGCCGATTAAGTCAACGAATTGTGCGGCTTTGCGTCCGTAAATTGGTAAAAGTGCCCAAAGGCGCCATAAGTGATCGAGAAGAATCTCTTGATCAGCGGGTATAGAATTTCTAAAAATTAAAAATAAATTATTAAAACTAATTATAAATAGTAACTATCGTTTTTTTAAATTTCTATAGCAATACATAATAAAACACAAAAATTATAATTAAATTTTTCATAAAAATTAATAAAATAATTACGATTCTCTTGGTTTTAATTATTTTAATTTATAATTTCTTTTTCAGAATCGTTGAAAATAAATAATTTATATATTTTTAAATAAATAAATTTATAACTTTACAGTTTTTAATTTTAATTTATTTTACAAATTTTTACTATTTTTTAAAATTCAAAAATACAAACTTACTTATAAAGTGCAAGAATTAAAGAATGAGCTTGCCAACGAATATTGGTATTGTTTGTTTCTAAAAGGAAAGTTTGTATAAATTTGGTGAGAAGAGCAGGAGAAACTTGCTTCTGAATCTGTTCGACCAAATTAATACATTGAGTTTCTTCGAATTTAGCTTCAGTATCGGAATCTTCGGATTTTTCACGATCTCGCCTTTCTTTATTATTGGCTGATTTTAAATCCTAAAAAAATTTTTTATTAGTAAATAATATAAAAAATATATTTTAATGAATTTATCATTAATTTAAATATTAATTATCCAGATAATACAATTCGAACATTAAAAATTATTATTTTAATTTGCAAAATAATTTACAATTAATAATAAATAATATAATTATAATTATTTATTTGTTAGAAAATATTACTAAACAATGATTTTATATATCAATTGATTAAAAAATATACATTATGCTTACATCGAAATTAATAAATATAAGAATAACTTTAAAAAATAAAATAAAATTTTACGATTTCTGTTACATACTTTGCCTTTTACATCCCTTGACTTAGATGAAGTACAAATGGCACACTGAAGTAATTGTAAAACAGTTGGACTAACTCCTTCGTCGAGAAGCGTCGAAATGGTAAATAAATACGATAATACTGTATTATGCTTTAAACAGAATCTCTGCCAGTTGCCTGTTCGACTTGTGGCTATCTCAACACAACATTTTAAATGTTCTATTAATTCTACTAAGGAGTCATATGGCAAATTTATCGAATGAGGCATAGGTTCGAGAACATCGTAACCTCCGCTGTTACAGCATTGTTGAACGGACTGTAAAATTATTATTTATTAAAAAAATAGAATTTTTCCAGATATAATATTTTAGGCTTACACAACTTACCTTTACATGAGAAACCAATGCATGAAGATCACGGAGTTGCCTATATTTTTCTTTGTTGCCACAGATGAATAACAACAATTTTCGAACTTGGCGACGCACAAATGGAGTTTGATAAGACATCATATATTCACAAAGATAATAGTACCATGACTGCTACAATGAATAATATAAAAAGAAAATTTAGTTTCATCTCAAAATTCGTTTTTTTTTATAAATCAAAACACGTTGATAATATTATATAATTTAATACCTGATCAAAAGCAGGTTGAATTGTATTACTTTCTGCATACTTATGAACTTGATAAGGCAATCTTAAGGCCATTTCCGTTAGCAGCTGCGGATAAGGTTCAAAGACATCGTTAGCGTGTCCTTTAACGTATAAACGTAAAAAGAATGGAGACATATCTGGTGGTGAAGTAATGAGATGTTCTTTCAGTAACTGGCCACCAATGATGGTACCTGGATCGTCCGTAGAAACACTAGATAAAAAAAATTGATTTTGACGTGAATGGGTATTAGATAAATACACCGATAATAAAGAAAAGTCTTTTCTTACGTTTTCCAATATTCTAACAACGCTTTTAGTAAACTTAAACAATAATCAATAACACCGGATTTGCTCAAAATAATCGCTATCATTTGAGATGTAAAATTAGAGGTTTCGGACGGTCCCTTTGTATTATATTTAGAACGAGACATCAACACACCTTAAACGAGAGAAATCGCAAATATGTTTAAAATACAAGTAAGTTGTTAACGAAGCTGAATTTACGGAAACAAACACTTCAATTAAACTCACTTAATAATCGCATAATAACTAGATGAACTTCTCTTTTATTCGTTCTGCGGCATATTTGAGTTATATCAGGCTTTTCCATGTTAAGCTCTTTAACGAATAAATTCAATAAATTTGCAAAGCAAGTCCTATCCCTTTCATCTTGGCCGTCGAGATCAGATGTTAACATCAGGATAACCTGAGTTTTATCGAAATTATTAATATTTAAAGAACCTTTCTACTTTATAACGCTTACCTTAAATTAGTTCCACTTACCTGCATAAAAGGAATCGCTCGAACACCCGGCACAATCGACAAATTGGGTATGAACTGCATCAATCTGTCTAATAGTAATAATCGTACATCGTGAAGGTTGGTCGTCACTTCTCCAGCAATATCGTTTTCTTGTTCGATTCCTTGCTCTTGTTCGGTATTAGCATCTTGTCCGGGACCCTGTAAATTTAATGTTATTGAATTAAAAACCTTATATGTACACATAAAATTATTTTTAAAAAATACTCGTTAAAAAATACTAAATTTTTATCAATTTCTAAAATAAAAATATACAGAGCTCTTTTAAGTAATTAATTTAAAATTACGCACAAAAATATATAAATGAAAATATATAATATTACGTGGACTTACAGAAAAAGTCACCGGTGCATTTAAAGAGCTGCTTTCCGAACGCGCCTGCTGGTTCGATCGGCTGCCACTCGTGGATAATCCGTCGGTCTGGCCATCTCCGTAAGCCGAGCTTCGACCGGACACGTTGTGCTCACCCATTATACTGTCGACTGCACTGCCGCCACTTTCGCTACCACCGCTCTCGCTTCCTTTACTTCCTCCACTGCCACCCTGTAAATAAAAAAAATAGGGATATCTGTTAAACGACTTCAAATAATCAAGATTATATCGAATTTCGATTACTCGTGTTAAAATTATCGTCGTTAAACTGATACAAAGGATTTAATTATTTTTATTCTATTGAAATCAAATATAAGTAAAGATATGACTTCTTTTATTAGTTTTGAAATATATAATCTATAATAGAGTTCAAATACTTCTATTTTAAACAGTAATACCTTCTAACGATGCTTGTAAAATTGTTTATTTTATAAATTATCTCTTTGAACGTCAAATTAACTTACTTGTTCAGCAGGCGATGTTCTCAATGTACTTCCATCGGTTGCTGCTGTTGATCCTTCGTCATCCGAACCTCCAGCCGAAGCAGTAGTGTCTGAATAATGACCTGCTTCTTGACCCTGATCGATAATTCTGAATTATTATCAAATTTACAAGATAAAAATAGGGAAATATAAAGAAAAGAGCTTCGATACCGTAAATAACAAACGATAGAATGATAATTTTTTGTTGAATGAGTTAAGGACCATTTGTTTTAAACTATATTATACAAAGCAAGCACATTGCATTCGCTATAATTTCACAGTTTCTACAGTAGTTACTTACCACATAGAACGTGACCACAAAGAGAAAAATAACAAACCATTAAATGTAAACGAACAGATTTGTGTAAACATTATCATTCTTTAATTCGTCCCGAGAGTCAATCTCCATAAACGAGTACGTGTTTCCAGTTTGAAGCACTCGTAGACTCCATTGACTCGGTCTCGGATAGTATAAAAGGTACCTGAGCAGAACCCTGCACCTGCGCAAGTCCTTGAGCGAGATCCTGTAGTCTCTGCAACGCTTGTCCGCTGAGGTTCCCCAGTGCCTCGAGAGCTTGAAGATTTGCAAGTCCCTGTTGAAATCCTTGCTGCAAGACTTCTATCTGTCCACCGGCCTCCGGATCCTGCATACTCAATGCGATAGCGAACTCGACCATAGCCTCGTCATCCTCGGCCTGGGGCACGTCGAGAAGCTGTGGAAAGCCGCCTGGTCCCAGGAGGGCTTCCAGAGGGTTGACCGCTCTCGCTGCTCCACCGACCGCTTGATTGCCGCCTTCCGCTCCCAACAACACCATTGGCACAACGTTGTCGACGTCGAATTGTTCGTCCACCTCGACGGGTTCCGGCGCTTGTGACTGCGGTATCACAGTCACGGACTTCTCATCTACCTTTGCTGTTGGTGCTGCTACTGCAACTGCTAAAATGATATCAATAATTACAATGTGACTTTGTTATATAACTGTTACGGTCAGAAAGCTCCGTGGAAAATTGAGTCTCGCGAAGGAGATAACAGGTTGTTTGTTGATTGTTACAACAAGGCAAAGGGAAACAACTATAAAATAACGCAAGTAAAATTATCCGGACTCACGAGGCGATGAGTTACTTGCCTCCAGTCCTCAAACACATATCGCGAGGACGCCCATAGCCCGTGTAAAATCATATAAACAAACTCTCTTCTCGGAGCTTGGAAAAGCGAGAAACAACGAAAAACCTTTGTGGGGTTCCTCTGGAAACGACGCGCAATGCTAGCCTCGTGCGCGTCGCCGCGGGGAACTTCTCAAGGAGTTCGCGTTAACTCCACAGAGAAGGTAAAGACGAAATGTATCGCGAGATGGTAAAATTCTAGGAGGTTGCGAGTGACTCAAGCATCGTACGCTGCCCAGGTTCATCCAAATTGTATTACCCCGGGGCCAATTGGCCACTCACGAGTGATCTCGAGGAGAGAGGGAAACATCGCGATTGGACTCGGAAGGCCACTCCAGGCTAACGAGAGTGAGATCGCCTAATCAAAGAAAACCTCGGGTAGATTTCATGTGCCTATGAAGACTCATGAAGCTTGATGACGGTCTCCTTCGTCCAGTCTAACGGAAGGTCGCGACGTACATCAAGAATCCGAGGAACCGTTACATGGTAATATCATGGTTATATGCTAGAAGTTGTAAAAATCTAAGGAATCCCGTATCGAGGCAATGATTACCTTTTTGGAACTCGAATTAACGAATAACGGAAAAAAGAGTTTCCAAAACAAAGGATGTAATTCAAAAAGAACGAGAGCGAATAAGGGTATATATAAATGTATGTATCGGTGGACAGTCAGATTTTTCGGACTCGAGTAGCGATTCCGAATTGACGAACGCAGAACTGTTAGATACGTCATCGTACACCTTAAACTATGTATATTGTCAACAAAATAAATTAAAATATCTGTTAAAAATCAGAAGTGATTGTTTTTATTTTCAACAATAACTTTGTATTCTTGTTTAAACAAACCGTTTATTATTTATTGAGCAAAGCTTTATGCGCAAATCTCGATCTTTTTATGTTTCTTGTTTTTTTTTTTAAATTAATTTTTTATTGTTTTTAAAAACTCAATACTTCAAAGGAATGATAACAAATAACAACAAAAGGAATAAAAACCGTTTTTAAAGTTCACGATTTATAAGGGTTTTCTGAATTATTTCACGCGAATGATTATATTAAATTAATATTAGTTACTTACTTGAATTACTATAATGTGGAGGACTTGGTATATAAACTCTACGACGCTTGTATCGTGGTCTTAAAACTTTGATTATAGCTTGCTTTGCGTTGAAGCTAATAGTCGTATCAGAGCTAAGTAAAAGTTGCAAGTAAAGTTTCGCTGCCACTGGAGTAAAAGCATCCATGTCGCATATTGTAAAAGCATGAATTATTTCAATGATGGCGTGTATAATAGCTTCTGTATGTGTAAGTCCTGGAACTACCACTGGTACTAAAGCCAAATTTTTTGGATACGCAGCATGTAAGAACCATAAAACGTTCATCAGCTGTAGCATCAAATGTGGATTATTATTTTCCTCGGTCGTCGTTTGAGATGCTTGTCTATCTTGTTCGAAAATGGGAACTACAAAAAAATATTCGTAATTATGTATTTTAACGAAAAATATGACGTTGCAGTATATTTTACTTACTTGAACTTTCATCAACTGCTTTTGCAGAATGCTGTTCGGCAAAGTTGTACAAATTTTGTGGACGAGTAACCGCTACACTTCTTACGATTAAAACTAAACGATAAAAGTTCTCAGCATCGATATCGCAAGGATCTAAGTTTTCACGCATTGCTTTCAGTGAATCAAGGACGTGAGTTAATAAAACTTGATCCTGAAAAATTTCAATAAATTTGAAATCTTAATATTGAAGGTTCAATAACGTTTTATTAATACAAATATAATATTATTCTATAAAATTAACATATGCGATATCTTATATTTTAAATAAATTACAGTAATCTCACCTTATGTGAGTGATAATTAGATTTTGAACTATGTAAAGCTGCGAGAAGCGCAGTAGTATGAACTTGAACAGATGGAGGTGTTGGTAAAGTCAGTAGATTCGAAGCAACTTCAACAGCTGTTTGCTTCAATGTTGCTTTCGTCTCATCCGTGGATAATGTAAACGATGACTCCAGAACTTCGAGAATACTCGACACCATTCTAAAATTAATCGACAATAATATTATTAAATACTATAGCAATTATCTAATTATTAAAAAACACAAAATTTTTTAAAATTTAATTTAAAAAACAAGTACAAGCACACATTATTATTCTACAATACCTATTTCGTCTCTTACCTCTCAATATTAATTGATTCGTCCTTTGTTGGTCTGATTGCATTATAATAATTAAGAATGATATTAGAATTGTGTATAGAATATCTATATATTTAGTAAATATATATAAGTAATTTTATTTTAACAAAAGACTCAATTATCTGATACTGAATATTTATTCAAAAGTAAAAAGTTAAAAATCTTTCTTACTTGTCTACAGCAGTCAAAGATGTTGGTGAAACCGTTGGATTTTCTGGATCATTATTTGCAGTAGTTCCTGATGTAGCCTGTGCAGGTGTTGACTGTCCCCCAGGAATATCTTCTGGTTCCTCTGGCCATCCAAATGCATCTTTAGTTTTTCCGTATCTATAAAAAATAAAAAAATGCATACGAAGGTCGAAAAACATTGATCTTTCAAAATTTAGATAAAAACTTTATAGTTTTAAATTCATATAAAAATACGAATATCTTTTAAAATATTTATCTATTATCGAAATTTTATGTTGTATTGAAATCTTTAAATTAACTCCTCGATAATATTCAATAAAAAAGAATTATATCGTAAATTCATGACCACTTATAGAATTCTAACTACCTTTACGAAAACAATATCACTTACATTTTTATAGAATCAACCATTATAACATCTTCGGGATCATGAGAAGAACCAAATGTAATGGTAAGTTTTTTATCAGCCTGAAGACTCTCTTCTCTGGTGAGTGGTATATCAAACCATCGACTACGCGTTAATGCTGCTCTGACAATGTTTCTGCCAAATACCTAAATTAAAAATTTGATAAGTAAATACTTTAGTCATAAATTTGCATTTGAATACAAACGTCATTTAAAAATAATTGTTCAATTTGTTATCAACATACTTCTATCGCTTGAGCTTTTATTAAAAAAATGTAATTTTTATTTACATATTTTATAAAAATAAACAATGAATTAACGAAACAACTGTTTTTTATGTAATACAAAGAATTACAGTTTTTATAGCGTTCATATTTACAATAATAATTCTTTACATTTCCAGAATGAAGATATAAATAGCTTAAAAATAAATCATATTATCGATATACCTTTATATATACTGGAGCTCGCTGTACGTCTTGAGTTCCCAGCTGAACTCTAATTCCTGTCATTACTAAAATGGGATCGTTGTTTGTGACTTCAACGGTGAATCCTCTCGGTTTTGTTGATACGACGTACATACCAGTGGTATTCAATCTGTGCTTAATCTGAAGTACGTTGTACACTTGCAACAAATCATTACCGCCAAATTCAACTTCGTTCATAACTTGGCACTGCTCGAAGAAATCGATAGGGAAGTTGACCGAGGCCGAAGGTTTACTCGATTTCAAGGCTTTCTTCTTCTTTGTTTGTTTAAAGGTCGAGGTCAAACCCACTGGCTGCACGCTCGATGACATCCAAAATCCGGTTTGTTCCATAGCAGCCATATAAATTCTAAGACTGCCATCTTCGCATAAAAGAATCAAAGTTGTTCGGTGCTCGGCGTTCGAACTTGGATGTCTAATCGCCACCATGTCCATGATCTTAGCTTTGGCTGGTACAACCTTGATCTCCTGAATCATTATGGTATCCGGTTTAATCATAAATATGACGGGGTTGTTGGTCGTCTGAAGAACGGAACAAACGAGGCCTGGATGATTGGCTACCTCGCTCCATTGACAAAGTGGTTGTAGCTGGTTATTGTTTGATTTATTGCCACTGCCACTACCTAAATAATAATTAAAGTAATACTTAATATAGATTGATCTTTACTAAAATAACCAAACCATAATATTTTTATACAATTTTAAAATTAATAGGTAATTTAACAAAATTTAATACCTGCACCTCCATTCACCTTGCTGGAGATATTAATCATATTAACGTGATCGATGTCATCCACGTATTTCATAGGGGCAACGAAACTCTTTCCAGTCGCGTAACTACAGAATAGCAATTGCAACGCGTGTGAATAATAAATCGAAACTCCGCCACCGCAAACTTGTCCATTGTCCTTAATATCCGAGTGATAAATTACGAGGGTATGAGTAACAAAGAAAGGCCCGTGCATAGCTAAACTTTCTTCATCCAAAACTTGACAATATATATAACCAGCTGATGACATAAGTAACATGTGAAATTCGTTGCGCTCCGTGTGTATGAAAGTACAATCCCGTATTTTTCCAGTTGGCACAAGGAAATAATACTGGGGACATAGCGCATCCTTGCTCAACTCGTAAATCTTGACGAAGTCAGCTGTAACGAGAGCTAACTGAGTTTGAGAACCTGGAAGCCAGATCGCCTTGATAATGAAGTTGCCGGTCTCGAGTTGGGGATGAAGAACCAAGTGGTCGGAAACTGTGCCCGTGCTGTTGAACGTGAGTACGTGACAATCTTTGAGGCCGCAGACAGCCAAAAAGTCCTCGTTCCATTGGTTTCCCGTCATAGAAAGAACCGTGAAAGGAATTGGAGCAGAAGCTAAACGAGTCAACGTTAGCTTACGTTTAGAAGAATCGGCTTGTTTCAAAAGGGCGCTTAGTTGTAGAACAGTAATCTTTCCTTTCTCGTGGGATACGGCTAAAACATAGTTGTAATGTATTATTCTTCAAATTCAAATTATGTACAATCTTAAAAATTAATTTCTAAAATTAGCAAAAAGAAATTAAATCATAATATAAATTATCTTTTCAAATTTATGATTTTTTATAGTATAAAAAGAAATATATTTTAAAATCCGCTATACATGTTTTAATATTGAAGAAAACTTTTAAATTACAATCGTTTGAACGATAACACGGAACGATCAACATATTTTAAATAAAAAACAAACGATTACACTTACAAATAATAAAAATTTAAATACAATTTTAATATAATATACATTATTTAATAATCGTTATTCTATATTATGTTACCAAGATGCTGTCTTTTGCCATGTGGAGAAGATAAACAGCACATTGCTACTCTTCTAATCATATGAGCAGATAGAAGTTGTCGAATAGTTTGTCCTTGATCACCAGAATAATTCATGCGTACATTTTCGAAAGCTCCTTCTTGAGATCCTAGGGTTGGTAACTGTAAATAAAAATCGAAATGATAACTTTCAAATGATTATATATTTTATAATTTATATAATTATGGATACTCCTTTAAATAAGTTGTACGATAAAATGAGATACCAAAAAGATACTGAATTAAAATTTAAATAATATGCATCTAATTTATAAGATTTGTCAAATATTAAATTTTTTTCATATTATTTATTTACGTAAAAAATGACAATTGGATAAATCATTTTTTAAGACATCTACTTTATATTTACCATAAGTTGATCCGTATGTTCGAATTTCTTTGGCACATAAAGTAATTGTGATAAAGCAGTCTGAGCTCGTGAATGACAGCCAACAGGAGAAAATTTTTCGCAAGACGATTTTACCGCTGGTATTAAAGCACTGGTTAACTCAACTAACGAAAGAACTAATCCACTGCCCCACAATTTCGCCAAAATCCAATCCTTTGAACCTTCTAAAAATTATATTATTACTTTATTATATTGAATTTTTACAATAATTACATAACTTTTTTTCGTAATAGGATTATTTAAAGAGTTACTAAAATACGTTTTTTAATTGAATTATTTGTTCATAATATTCATGTTAAACTTTCCGCGTTTTTACGATGCAAATAAAATTCTATTTCTGAGTCTTCTGAGTATCTTAATTAACCATAACGATTATATTATTATGAATTCGTAATTAATCGAAAATTCATTTATATTTTCAGTGAATTCAATTTTACGTATTTCTTTAAAAGACTCTTACCTAATTGTTTAGCGAGTGCTATCTGTTTTTGTTTATCTTTGGTACTTCGTTCGTGCTTTTCGTTAAAGTGCACAGGACTGGAAGCTCTGCGCCTAAGGCTACTCGTCAACAGCATATGATTATCACTGGTTCCATTGGCATTGTGATAAGATGCTCCATTGTTGGTCGGATGTTCAGAGCTCTGAGGACTCCTCTTGGTCAAAGCTTGACACGACGTGTCTTCCTTAGCACCGCAGTCACAGAAAAAATTACCGTATTTCGCATAGGTGACATCGTGGCCCCTGTGACATACTCGCGCGCATACCGAGCAAACTCCTACACCGTCCACCATATTGCAAGAATGACAGTGATACCAATGCTGATTCATAAACTCCTTCTGCGTTATGGTGAAGGTACAAAGCTTATTACAAAGACTGTCCTCATCCGAGTCTTCGGCACCGCTATCGTCTTCCTCGTGGGCAATTTCATCGATCCAATCACTATCTGTAATATCGTTACACGGTTGGGCACCTTCCCAAGGTGGACTCGTTGCACGGTCTTGATTAAGAAGTTTCTGTGGACAAACTGCGTTCATAATGTCGGCTACGTAGTTAAGGATGCAACAGCCAGCTTCTATGTAGGAGGAAGACTTGTCAAGATTTTGTGGCTCCTTGTTCAAAAGCTGCCGCTTACTATAAAATATTTTTAAAAAAATTACTATGATAAAATAAATTTTTTTAATTTGTACTAAATTTATCAAATTTTACTTTTTATCAATAAAATTGAATCAAATTTTTCTGTTTAAAATGACTAAGTTTTCGATTAAAACAACTGATAGAATAAAAATATATTTTTATTTTCTTGGTAATAATATACTATATTATGCTTTGTACAAAGCATTGTTAATTTCTTTTTGATATGTATTTTTACAACGTACCAAAGCTCTATCCATTTGATAGCAGATTGGAATAACAAAACGTGACCTTTATCGGATCCAGCGTCAGCTAATGTTGACATTACTTGCATTAACTCGGAAAAGCTCACACCTTCTGCTGATGTAGATAATATGCGATAAGCTATTGGTATAAGTCCTTGAAGAATGGTAACCGATACTCCGTCGTTAATATTGCTGGAATATTATTTAAAACATTAGTATTTACATTTTCTCGATTAATATTTATAAAATAAATTAAAAAATTAAACTTTTGAATGATTAGATCGTAAGGTATCAAACATCCGATTAATGCGTATTACAGCTCGAATACATTCTACGCAAACTCTGGACTGAATATTTTTAAACTCGATTTAATATTATAATTATGCATGTTAAAATTACTTATAAAAAAAATATTTTTAGTACACTAAATATTGATTTAATTATTCATATATATTATGTAAAATTTACTTAAATTTACTAAAATATCAATTTAAAATATTAAAATATAGTTTTTATAAATTTCCAAATAATAATTATTATTATTTATATTTATTTTAATATTTAAATACTTAAGTATTATGTTTTTTATATATTAGATTAAATTTCATACCTATTTTCTTTAACAATATAATTAGTAAGTGCTCGAAGCAGTTGATTATTTTCTTGTAAAGAATGTTGTTCTTCGGTTGAAGTTGCTGGTTGGTTGTTAGGTGCAGAATTATCTGCCAATGCTTGCCATTGTCCCTGAGCTTGTTCGTTATTTTGCATATTGTTTGGCGCATCATTTTTAGACGCTTCTTCGGTAGTGGAGGGAGCAGGTGTTGCACTGTAAAGATTTTATTTATAATTAATGTACTCTAGTGAAATGTTATTCGTGTTACTTTTATAATGAAGAAAAAAATTTATTACGTAGTGGTTGCTGGAACTACTGGCGCTGGTAGAGGCTTTGCAGACGCGCTTTGAGTTTGCGGTACATTAGAAGATCCAAGAATAACGTGTCCAAGCCAGGATTGAAGCTTTTCATTTTCTACTTTAGCCAGATTTGACACTGACCTACAAAGTCGATCGAGAGACCCGTCGTCTTTTTCGGCTAATTACAATTAAAAAAAGATACTTATATAAAAAAATAGATCACTTATGTATGAGCCCAAATTTTGTATAAAATTGTTTTACTTACCGGTTTTAAAAAGTTTGTTAAAGAAATGCAACACATGGTTACTAAACTGTTGGGAAGACTGCGGTGATGCTATTGAAAGAAGAACCGATACAAGAGTTCTATTTGTACTTGGTGCAAAAAATTGATCCAAAGCTTTACAACCGACTGGTTTATCCAGTAATTGTTCCCAGTATTTGATGCATTGTTTTAAAATATTACCATCGATCGATATACTAATAAATATATAAATAAAAAACGTAATAAACTTGATAATTATGAAGTAATTAGATAAGCAATCTTTACTTACTTAATTGTATCTTCCGAGTTACTGGTGTAATCAACGATTAAATTATAAGTACGATTAAGTACAAACAGATGTTCTCGTATTTGTCGAGTTTCACTCTCTGGCTCACCTATCAAAGTACTTAAAGTTATGGAGGCCAATTTATGGAAAGATTCGGTTCGCATATCCATTGTCAATGAAATAAGAATATCTACAGCATGATTTCTGATTTCAGAATTTTCTGTGGTAGATCTGGTAAAAGATAAATTTATTAAATACTGTTTTTTAAAGCGATTAAAATGAAAAAAATATGTTTTGTATTTACTTTACATATTCCATGATAAACGTGACCAATGAGAATAACAAATTCTTTAAAGATGGATTAATTGAAAATGATCCGTATTCGGATAAAGAACTAATATGATGATTAATCGTAGTTAAAATATAGCTCTCAGCTGGAATTATATCATTGGCATAGTTGTTCTAATAAAATAAAGAAGAAAAGAAATATTATGTAGTTTAATGTAAAATTTATTATAAATTAAATAAATGTTGATTAAATACCCATGGAACATGAGAAAAGTTTATAGCTTTCCATTTATCGAGCACAGATCGCACATTATTTGGTAATAAGTTAATCAATGAAGCTTCGCTTGCCCAAGTTGCACCACTCATACAAATAATTTCATCAAGAATAAGAAAATCTCTCATTGTATATTTTTTACCATTTTCCGAAGTTTCTTGAATTTGATATAAAATACTAGATCTACACGAAGCTAAAATGGCGTCAGTTAATGATAAAATATGAGGTAATATTTCCACTACTAGTTTATTTACATTTGAAGCAGTGGATTCTGCTGTTTGTTGAACTCTGAAAAATAAAAATATATATTTACCAATTTAAAACTGCATGAATAAAGAGAGGAATTTAAAAAGCTTTGCATACTTTGAAGCTTCCATATTATCATTGGTTGATTTCCATATACTTTCATCCATTACAACTTGCAATTTTCCTATTACTGCAGCTAAAATACAGAGTGAACTCAGTTTTGGTAAAGATGATTTTGGTACAATTTTTTCATTTGCATTAATTTCTGGTTTTAGAGATTTGATGCAATTTTTCGCAAGTGCTACGTCGTATTTTAAAGAGTTAACGGTCGATGAAACTGTTTTTAATAAATTTTTGGCATATTCTGTGTACATCCCTTGCTTGACGAAACAGTCCTGTTTAAACAAATTTAATAAGTACTCTAAAAATTCTATTTTTAAAATATTTTAAAATAATTTTTTTATATTCTTTATAATCTTTCAGTTTACCTTCATCCAACCGGTAAATGTTTTATAAGCAGCTCGAGGTCCCCAAATCAAAGAATGAAGTAAAAGTGGACCTGCTGGAATTTCTTCTCCTAAAGCCAACTTATCCATGTATGGAGTTGATGGTGGCAACATGAGTAATAATCTGAATTCATACAAATGAAATTATAATTATAATATAACGTATTTAATTTCGATTTTTTGTTTAAATAATTTTTACCTCCAACAAATAGAAAAGCAGTACTGTATTGCGAATAAACCAGTACAAGTCATTTTATCTTTACCATCTGTTCCAGATTTTCTAGGCAAACTGGTTTGATTTAAAATATTTAAAATATCGATAAGAGCATCGATCAATAATGGATATTTCATTTTATCAGGTGTTCCCAATATAAAATTATAAGCCTAAGAATAAAAAAAAAACAATAATTAAAACGTAAAAACTTAATGATTAAATTAATAAGAAAATTAATTATGTACCAGTCCATCTAATTTAGGCGTATCTTGATTATTAAAGTCATAAGTAGTGAGATTATAAAAACGTGGTTTCATAGAAAATTCATCTTGTGGTCCAAAATTTCGATAATTATCTTCGATCTCCTTCCATGGTGTATAAATTCTCGCAGCTTGCTTATTTCCTTCTTTAGTATCAGAAACTAGACTAGTAGCCGAAAATAAATTCCATTGAACCTATAATATAATTAAAATATTTTTAACAAATTTTAATTTTATACAAATGGTATAAGCATTTTTAGTTTTCGTTACAAAATATTTTTAAATTATTAAATTGTGTGAGATGTTTACTACCGTTCAGTTGACACTATCAAACGACGGCCCTGATTTCTCTATTTAGTTTAATATAGCATTTACAGCGACATTACATAATGAGAAATGATTATTGAAATGAAGAAAATGAAATAAAGTAGGTGAAAAAAAATGTGTATGACATTAAAACGCCAAACTGTGTCCACCATATAATGCATCGAAGAATTACATTTTATATTACACTAAATTCTGTTATTTCAAACAAAAATCTTACCTGTTCGAGTAAAGTTGTAGGTGCATCGTATAGATGTTTCATCATGTATTCAAGAAGAAGCAATAGTCGTGATAAATGTAATATTTGGGAATCTTTCATTGGACTTTTAATTGCTTCGCTACATCTGACTGCTCCACTACCGGTCACGAGAAGAACAGATTTCTTTTGCATTAAATTTAGCGAATGAAAAAGGAAAAGAACAAGTTGCGCATGTTCTACGTTTAAATCTAAAAGTATTAGATTATTTTAAATTCAAAAATTCGATAATTAATTTTCATTTAAATAATTATATACATTAATGAACGTTAATTTACTCACCTTCATTTTCTGTCTCAAAAGTCATTGGGGGATTACAAACATTTTCAACCATCGTTGTTACTAATCTTTGCCAAATACTTATACAAGCTGCTTCCTTTTCTGATTGCGGTTTTAAAAGAAGTATCTACAATAACGCGCAAAAATTTTAAAATAACATGCTCCGTTCAGTTAAAATTAAAAGATCACTTTTTAAATTATATTTACCTGAGCAAGAACGCTGAGTGTCCTTGGATATACTTGCAATGGCCAAGATGAAGAGCTAGCAGTTTCGGTCGACCAAGGACTTACTCCTAAATGATGTAGTAATGTGTTTTGGAGAGTTTCGCTCAATGTATTTCTCGCCAACAAATTGTGCGTATATCGGCTTAAAGCTTGAGAAAATTCGGAATACATCGCACCTAAAGCTGCACCGTAAAATACTGAAATAGTACCTAAAAGAAAAAGTAATGAAATTGCAACGTTGAAATTTTTATTAAGTATAAAACTTTAAAAACAAAAATTAAGTACCTGTCTCTGTACGAGCTGCTTCGTGGTCTAAATCTCGTATTATTGCGGCTAATATTACCATTTGCTGTTCCACCAAACCATTTACAACATACTCCCGCACATAGGCGCTTCTACTTCCAATTAAATGTTGATTCATAAATTGAAAGATTTGAGTTGCTAAAGCAATGTACTGTAAATGATATAAATACGAAAATGAAATATTATTAATGTTCAAGTATGGTTTAAAATTGAAAAATATGTACATACCCCATGTGGTTCTCGATTATCAGGTACAACAGTCGCGTTGCGTTCCGTATTCGCTTCTTCATTAGTGTCTTTCGCGGTATTAGCCGGAGGTCCATCAGATGAATCCAAAGTTTCTTCAAACCAAAGTCCCAAAATAGGTTCGCTATCCTCTTCTAAATAGTAACAAACATTTAAATGATATTTACTTTATTTTTTACTTAAACCTATGTAATTTCTTTTAAAAACTAATGTAAATTATAAATACCTTGATCGGTAGAACTTTCGGAACAACTATAAAGATCTTCATAGTAAGTCGTAGAATCAGACTGACTTAACGTATCACCTTCAAGAGGATGCTTTTGTACTCTCTTAAGTGTGCAAGCCTATAAATATTTAATCAATTTTTTATACTTGAAAAATCAAAATTCTTAATATAACAAAAAAAGTATTACCTTTCTATAACTTATAGTAGCCAGATAAAATAATAGATGATTTAAAGGCGCAGCTTGGAAAAACGTAGCTACTCTTTCTAAAGCGGTAGCGGTAGCTAAAATATCCAAAGAAGCTGGTTCCGGTGATGAAGCTTGTTCTACTCCAGCTTCAACCGAAACATCTTCCAAAAGAGCACCCATCAATGTAAGTGCATGCGATGCTAATGCCACCGACAAAACTCCAAAACCTTGTTGTCTGTAATAAAGTAATTCATTTAAATATTTTAATTATGCGAAATATTTTTTAAACTCTTGAACTTTTTGTTTAAAATAATAAGTTTAATTAAAAGTGTCTATAAAATAATTTTTTTTATAGAAAAAACGAAATAATGAATTTCTTTAAATATCAAAAATTAAATTATTTCTTACACTTTCATTAAGTTTATTCGTCCAGTACCATCTCGTGCTTTACTAGGTGATTTCCCTTTTTCCTCTTTTCCTTTGTCAGTCACACTAAAACTACTAACAGATAGTTGTGCTTGTAAGCCCGCTACCAAAAGCCATACTCCAATTAATAGGTGATTTTGAAGTATCTGTGAAATAAGAAATAAATCATTTTACAACAAACTGTAAGACATTTTATCAGAAAAACCTATCTATACACTTCAATTAAAAAGCAATTGATGTAGTAATATTATTAAAAGGTTCAATCTAGTTAAAGTAAATAACGTTAATTTTTGAATTTTGTGAATTTTTGTAAATATAACTTAAAAGTATTTTTCTTATCAAAAGATAGTTAAAAAAAATGTAATAACTGTGCAAAATCATATAAAAAAAATTAAATTAAAAAATATGGAATTTTTTCAAAAAATTTCGAAAACATAGCTATTGCTAAACTTCCAACTACGAAAATTACTTAAGTATACTTTTAGGTTTAATTTTAATTAAAATAAAATTCTTACATGTCCACCTGCTCTTGTGCTGTGTTTAATAATATTGGAAACTAAAGTGAAAATTTCTAAACTCCTTTCTACAACAGTAATGGCTAACGTATCGTATTCTTCTTCAGTGCTTTTGGTACTTTGACTACTTTGTTGATTAACATTTGTATTTGAACTGCATTTTGGTGAAATTGCATTTGTAATTCCAACAATACTTGATGCTGTAGCATTTGCAATTGAGCAGTAAAGACAAGCCATAGTCAATAACGATAATTTCTCTAATTTTTCAGATGTCAATGGTTCCAAAATTGGTAATGAAACAATATTGTGTACGATATTAATATCATTAACAACTGAATGAAGACTATGACGAATTGTATGGGCTTCAGATTGATTTGCTGGTAGACAAAAACTTTTCCTATTCAAATATGCTTGATACTTTCTAGCGTAGCGAGATAAATGTGGTAAATTGGAACACATATTAAGAAGTATGTCTCCTGCTCCCATACTTTGAAGAGTGTTTATGTTGTTTGCAATAAACATCATCTGAAAATATAAAAAAAATTTTTTAAATATTAGTTTCTTCCATTTGGAACATAATTCATAAAGTATGTTAAAACTATAATAAATAAGTTTATTTATCAACTGCGAATCATAGATAAATTTTTATATGAAACAGGTTATAAATCATCTGAGTTATTGTCTTAAATAAATATAGAATAAATGTTTTAAATCATTAAAAACTATTCTAACCTTTGTATCCGTTCCTTGTTCGTTACTCTGAGTTTCTGAACTAGACTTATTAGTACTATCGAAAGTAACATAATGATCAATAGTAAAATCTTGTAAAGGCATAGTTAATTGTTCTAAAATACTCGTTGATAAATCACTGCGTACGCGTTTAGTTTCTTTTATTGGTTGCGGGGTGCTTTCTTTTTCTCCAGCTGTAGGTGAATTCTTTACACTTTGAGGAAGTTTTGCATTTTTCATTATTGCGATTAAAGCAACTTCCTCTGATTTTGCCAGTAAAGATTGTCCAATGCATAATGCGCGTATTGGTAATAATAATTGTCTTGTTGTTAAAATAGTTGGACCATTGCTTTCTCCTGTTTGTGAATTCTGTTGCGGTAACTTGCCAATCAAATAAGTTAATAATATTCGACATGCTTGCCAAACAACTGGTATTTGATTTTTAGAAACTAAAGATTAAATTAATTTATAGATTAATAAATTTTTAATATCATTCTATCCTTATTTTATCTAATAAATATACTTACAAGTATTTGCGCAAATACCAATGTAATCAGCTGCTAGTGCAGCAAATGATGTGTAAAAAGCTTCATATTCTTCATCATGTGACATTAATTCTGGTTCACTGTAAACATTTTATAAAAAAATACATATGAAATAAAAATTATATTATCTTACAGTGTATTAATAAAGGCGTTTTCTAAACTAAAAAGTTAGGTTAGTCTAAAAACAATCTATACAAATCCATAGATCGAATACTTTAATATTTGTACTCAAACATCGCGTTTTATATATATTTTCAATATAAAATAATTAAATTTAGACTAAAAATAGCCAAACTATTTAATTTTTTTAATTATTTTTTAATTTAAAGATATCGATTTAAAATAAATAAATTTAGAAGTAAAAATATAATTTACGCACAAAGGTTCTAAAAATGCATTGAACGATAATTAACATTAAAAAATCTACGATAAATGACGATTTAGTGAAATTTTACTTGCTAAATATATTTATAATTTTCTCTAAATAAAAATTTCAGTTATAAATCGCCTCAATTTAAAATTTAATTAATACGTATATCAAGTAGTTAATAAAAAAAAATCGATATTTCCTGTAATATTAAGCAAATTTGAGACTTCCATTTCTGTACTGTCACTTTGAGGGCTTCACGGACGATTGTTTTTCTCGCTTATTATCTATTGTTTAAACTCGAAATTTTTTCGTACCTTCGAATTACAGCTTTGACTAGCTCAATAATATCAGTTGTATTGAAAGATCCATAAGAAGCAGTTAAAATTGGCTTTATAACAGAACCCCAGTAAATGTTACCACCGCTCTTTGCCGCCATCTTGAAATATTCTGTTCTGTACAGACGGTACTGTATTCGATATTAAATTATTATATATAAAGACATACAATCTAACAGGCACCAAGTTATAACTTTGCGAGCAAGAAGAATCAACGAGAAGACGAGAAAAGATAGTCGAAAAGTTCTACTTTCTAGTCCCCTTCATTTCTACCACTTCATTCCTACAGTGTAAATTGGGTAAAGGCCAACTACCACATCACGAGGATCGCGGCACAACCACGAACTACAAAACACAACGTATTCAAATATGAAGTTACAAAATTTATCTTTCGAGAGATCGAATTATCCACTTGTTTATCTTTTCAAATTTTACTGCTTATGTGTAGTTTTATAATCAATATTTACATTAAAGTATTATTTAGAGTATTAGAATTAAAGTCTTAATTATTCAACTGCGTAATAACAGTTATTTAATTTTTTAGAAGCGATAAAAAAAAAAAAATTTAATAATAAAAATTATTTGACTAGTATACTAAAAGATTTATTCTTCCTATTTGATGATAAAATATGAAACAATTGAAAATAAATTTTAAGAAAACATATTTATTTATAATTACTAAATACATTCATAAAAATAATATAAGAATTCACGAATTATTTTTTATTACATTATAAACTTCGAGTCTTTGTATTTCCAATAATAGTTTTGCAACTGCATGTCGCATTTGATGAAAGCGGGGTATCGATAATTCAAAAGTATAACTTTCACCATTACTCAAAATCCACTCCAACAGTATACGGGGTTCTAAAATTTTTGACATTAAACTGAAACAAAAAAAAATTAATTATTAATATTGTTTTGCTTACTTAATAATATAATTTTCTATTATGAGTATATACTTGGAAGAAATTATAATATCAACCCTCCATTTACATGCAATTAAATGAGGAAAGAACTGAACTCTATTTTTAAAATTTCTTATCAAATCTACTCTCTTAGGTCCCGTAAGAACTGAAAATATATCTTGTATACATTCTGGAGAAAATCTGGAAATTTAATTATATATAAATATTAATATTTATCCATGCAATCTTGATCTAAAGAATAAAAATGCAGTAATTACTTGAATTCTTCTAGACATTGCTTAAATTCTATAGGCTTAATTGATGCACTCGGAGAACGCAAATGTAATTTCATAATTATAAGAATAGCAGCGTACCACTCATCGACTAATGTTTGTGATACATTCAAATTTTTACTAATCACTTCAAGGGCTCCTTCTTCTATATACTCTTGTTCAAATGCTTTTACCGCAACTGAATTAATTTATTTTAATACAATAACATACTTCAATATATTAGTTTTTTTATGAGATAATGAAAATTTTTTAAGCATTACAGTAATGTATTGTAATAAATAATATAATTGAAATTGAATAATTAAAAATATTTATTTGAATTATAATAAAATTATAAAAGAAATATAATATAAAATAATATAATAACGAGAATAAAAAAAATGAAAAATGACCAATATTTTCACTTACTTTGCAATAATGGCCTTATCACAGATTGTTTTAACTCCGATAAATTCTTGGTATGATTACCTAATAAAGATGTTAGTTGCGTTTGGAAAGACATTTTAATATTTATCAATTATAGTATTAATATTACTATTAATTATTATAACTAAAAAAAGGACAATGACAGCAAGAATACATTACTAATAAATAAAATCAAAACTCTACTAGTTTTGACAGATGCTAATATGTTAAAAGGTTATAAAATAAAACAGTGTATACAATATACATTCAGTCACTCAACCGATCCCCTACTCTTATTTAGTTCCAAAATTTAGTTTTTCAACGACAGATTTAAAAAATTATTTAAAGAGCATAAAAAATCATTCTCAATTTTTAAAGATATATTCGAATCTTTATCGTGAAGAAATTTTAAGAAATAATCGTTTTACTAGTTGTATTTCTTTTTCTCGAATATAAAAATACAATATTTACTGTAATAATAATCAAAAGACCGCTTTTTACTGAAATTAAAAGTAATAATTTATACGTATTGTAGAAAAAATTAAAAAAATATGAAATAGTATTATTCAAAGGATGGACTTTTATAAATTACTTATAATAAAAAAGCTTATTCAAATCATTCCTTCTTTTATTCGATAATTTATTCTAATTGTATCTTACGAATTTTTTCAGGTGATATATAAAAATTCTAAACGAAAATCATTCAATAATATAGTAAATTATAAAAATTCAGCATATTTATTTCTTATTTTAATACAATTTCAATTATCAGAAAAAACAATTGAATAAGATTTTTTACAAAGATTGTCTTCCATAAAATTGTAGTATTGTTTGGTGCATTATATCATGATTTATTTTTAATTCATAACTTATTGATTAAAACATAAAATAAGCAATGTTAAACTATAGAAAATTTACTTATTATTATTTTATTTAACATTTACATATTATTAAATATTTTGGTAACTAAAATTTTTTTTATTATTTAAGTTTTAGAAAAACTTATTTTAAATAATATTTTGAATTATATTTAATATTTTGAAATATATTTTTATATACATAATAATTATACAAAAAAATTATTGTAAAATTCAATGACTAGATGTAAAAGATATACAAGATCATGAAAGGAATTATGATATCTCATCGATCAACTTCTCCATAGCTCACGATTACGTATTGCAATTGCAACTTTTACATACTCAACCGCATTAAACTTAATCTCATTAACAAATTCGACCTTAAACAGCTCTTCTATTATAATGTCACAGTTTTATTTACAGGACACTAAATCGCGTACGAATAGATAATCTGATGTTTTCTTTCGCTGACCTCGTCGTATTTATCATTCGTCATAGTGTCTCTTGACACAATAAAAATTTCTTACGGGGATCTCGATCATTGAATATTATATTCCCTAAAATATTAAATTCGTGAATTTAAAGATTCATGAGTTTATTGGTAAATGTTATTGTACATTACGATAACTTTTTAAATTCTATTAGCTTATTTAACAATTCTTCATTTATTTAAAGTATTGATGTGAATTCATCAAACGGTCTCTCGGAAATTTAAAGACAGAAAGACATTTAATATTATCATTCGAAATATAAAAATATTGAAATTTAGTGAGTACAATAAAATCTGTAATAATTCTTTTTTTATTAGTTTAAGTTGTTGTATTAATAAAATATGTAAGAATTTATGCTAGATTTTGTTGAAAAGAAAATTTTGATTTTCTATATTTTTTGCATGTTTATGCTAAATAAATATAGCAATACATAATCAATAATTAATTATATGTCTTTAATTTATTAACATATAATTGGATTTTCAGTAAAAAAAATTAACTTATAGATTAAAAAAAAATTTATTAACATCAAATACTATTAAAATTTTAAAAATGCATAATGAGGTTTATAAAAAAATATAAAACTTTTTAATTGATATACTTCAATTTATTAAATTTAGTTAATATCAAATCTTAATATTTTTATCATTACAATATTGTAATATAGTGGGTATATGTAACATAACATTTAACTATCATATAGTATTTGAGATATAAAATTATAATATATTTAGATTTGTATTTGTAAAAAATTTTGTATTAAGTATGATCTATTATTCCTAAATTGTACTAAACACCAAATATATTAGTTTTATTTAAAGAGGTATATTCAATTAATTGATAAACATATTTTTTTATTTTACATTTTAATTTTGTTTATGTACAAAAATTAATGAATTATTTACAGTTAAATAACAACTAAATCTAACATTATTTTAAATTACATATGCAGAAACGTATTAAAATATGTACATAATTAATTTTGATATTATTTAATAAATCACTATCATAATGAACTAGCTAATTATTGTACATTTCATAAAGTAAAGTTTTAAAAAGTTCAATATTACAAATGTTTGGATAGTTTATACTTTGATCTCATTTCTTTATGTTGCATAAATAGCTTTAATATATTTATTATATTTAATTTTATTAGTATAATTTCAAATATATTACATAATAGATAACAACATGCAAAAAAATTGTTTGAAACGTATTGTTATTGGAACAATGTTAATTTTTTAATTTATTTCTCTCTATATATTATAAATATATATTTAAACTGAACTTATTATAATATTAAAATCCATTTTTTTTATTATAAGTTTAAAAATATTGGTTTACTTATAAAAATTCATGTCTTTTGTTACTAATGTATAAAAGTGTTTTATTAGTTATATATGCAAAACTAATCATCCGTAACTCTTTTCCGTACATTCTTGTTTCCAAATTTTCTTTTTTTGAAAGAGACTTTAGAATCTTCATCGTCGCTATCACCCATAGAAAGATGAGTTATAGTTTTTTCCTTGAATACTCTTTGTACAGGAACTTCTTCGAAATGAATAGTAGCAGTAGGTGGTTTTACTTTTGGTAACTGCAAATCTATTTGTGAATTATCAATTTTTTTGACAATTTGCCAGGATCCATAGGGTTGTGGCTTCTCTGGAATATCAAAATTTCTCCTGTAAGGTATATCTTGAGTTTCTGCATTATCGTTCGTTTCACTTTCATTTTTAATTAGTTTATTTCGGATTTCTTTGAATTTTTCTCGTTCATCATTTGCCCTTTGTTCTTCAATAATTTCTGCTTTTATTTTTTCTTCTTCTTTGTCTATTTCTTTCAAGAATTTTTCTTGAATCGCTTGTTCTTTAAATTCTTCAGCTTGTTCTTCTAATGATAAAAAACCTTCCGCCGGTGGTTCCCAGACTGATTCATTTGTGTTTATATTCCAATAATATGAGTGACCTTGTGCCTTAGCCTCGTACCAAACTTTTGTAATTGGTAATTTACTTTCATTTACATTATTTTCTAAATGTTTATTTTTGTTTTTCTCCTTTTCAGATTTACTATTACCACTAGATTTATCATCGTTCTTTTTTGCTTCCTTGTTAGCTTTCGCTTTACGAGCTGCTAAACGAGCTAACTTTTGCTTGGCAAATGGATCCATTGGATCGATATCAGCTGCTCCATATTTCATACGATATTTTGATTCCTTGTGCTTTACTTGAGCTACCGAAGCATCGTTCGACGAATCATTTAAATTGTTGAACTCTTGCTTTGTCTTCTTACCATCCTCTAATTTATTCTGTTTTCTGGATATGATTTCAACAGCTGTCATATCCCTATTATTACTTTCTACATCCTTTAGATAAGCAGCCATCGCTGCCTTTTCCATTTTGTCTATATCGCTTTCAAATTTCTTCTGTTGCTTAGCTTGTTTGGCACTATTTTTGTGAATTTCTTTCAATCGTTTACCAACATTTTCTTTGTGTTTTTTTCCACCCTCATGATACTCTATACTCGGTTTATTATCAGCAATCCAACATTTGCAGAAATCACAATATTTACGTGCCTGAGATTTCCAATACTCCGCCATATCGCTGTTATTTGTATATTATTATTAAATATTTGTTATCGAAGAATTCTACGACTGTTTTATTCGTAGAGTTGTTAAAAGAAAAAACATAACCTTGAACAAAATTTAATTAATGTACCAAATATGTAATAAACAATTCTTACATTGTATGACAACAGAATGGCTAACCAACTATGAATCACAATGTATCAATGTATTAATCCAGTTAAGTTAATGTTTTAACTCGAGTTATTTTTAATTTATTGTAGCACTATGCTTCTATCATACGATCAAAATACAAATTTTGATTTCTGATCATTTGTTTTTACTCTAGATCAACTACTGCTAGAATAAAATCGTGCTGACAGCTGAATTCTTAACTCTATGCAATAATTTCTTGACGATGATTGGGTACCATATTCGCGCTTAATTTGAAAGGTCTTTAGAAAAAGGGGGAAATCAATATCATGGCTGTAATCTATTTGATAATTGATAGTTGTAGTTCTAATATTCCTACTGGATCGAAATATTTCTAAAGATTTTTTAAACTGAGCGCGAATATGGCATCCAATCGTTATGAATCAATTACTGCGCAGTTCAGGTATAGCAACGGAAACAGATATACGACATTCTTTTCATCGTTAAGCTTAACCTTGTTAGAACGTAATCGTAAGCACATCGTTTAAACTCTTCTTTTTTAGGATAATAAAAAAAGATAGGAAGTACGATTTTTAAAAGTTCATTTATTGACATCATATTTACTTGCGATAATTTTTCGGTTGTGGATGTATATATATATATAACTAAGTATACATTTAATAACACCACACGACAGAATGTTTGATTGTGTAAAGTAGATTATAAAGCTTCGGTACTCGCGTTGAAAGCGGGATTTTTATAACAAAATTTCTGGTTGTTTATTACAATGTCTTTAAGACGTCTTTTACCATTTAATGCCGTTGAAACGTCGAAAAGCCTTTTTTCAAGTGTTCAGTGTCTTTACTATCATCCAAAAGTGAGTAGAAATAAATTAAATTTCACTCATTTAACCTTGAAGTTTACTTTTAAAACAATTAAAATTATTTAATGCAAATGATTCTTTTAATATTATATTAACATAATTTGTGTATTTATATATAAAAATAAATATTAAGAAGTAATGATTTAATTTTTTTCTATAATTACGATTATAAAAAAAAATTACAGTAAATTGTGCAATAGTCTTTTTTGTAAATATATGTAGTATTTGTTATAATTTAAATCTCTGTCTGAATATAGTGTATTTTAATTACTATTTTTGTTGCATTTTATTTTTATACTAAACGCTTTTTAATGATAAATTGTTTTATATTTAAAATATTATTAAATTATAGATAATTTGAAAAGAAACTAATAAAATCTTTTACAGGTTTTAGATCACTATGATAATCCCAGAAATGTAGGTAGCCTTGATAAAAATGATGAAAATGTAGGTACGGGTTTAGTTGGAGCACCAGCGTGTGGCGATGTAATGAAACTTCAAATTAAAGTTGATGATAATGGTAAAATCGTAGATGCTAAGTTTAAAACTTTTGGATGCGGTTCAGCCATTGCATCTAGTTCGCTTGCAACAGAGTGGGTCAAAGGCAAAACGGTATTTATGAATTATATTATTTTCGATTGTTGCCTATTCAAAGATATGAAAACTAAATTTTATTTTTATATTATTTTAAAATTTAAGCTTATTGCATTAAAATATTAGATTCAAAGAATGTATAAAAAAAAATTTGTAATTGATTCAAGGTTGACGAGGCTTTGAAATTGAAAAATACTGATATCGCTAAGGAGTTGAGTCTTCCACCCGTCAAGTTGCATTGTTCGAGTAAGTAAATGTATCTTATTTATTTAAATTATATATTAATATAAGAACAAAATAAAATATTTCTTTTGCAGTGCTTGCAGAGGATGCGATAAAAGCTGCTTTATCAGATTACAGAATTAAAAAAAATGCAAAGAAAAATGACGATAAAATGGAAGAATAAAATAAATGTAATTAACAGCGAAGAAATGTGGTAAACAACTGAATATTCTTTTATAAATATAAAAAAATGTAAAATCTTGTTATTATTTTAGATTAATAAAAATAAAACTAATTTTAATTTTTATAATTGTACTATTGGTTAAAGAAAATATAATTATTGTTAATTTATATTAAATAAATATGAATTTAATTTTTGTTGTGTCTATTAATTATATTATTTTATATAAATCTATTTTTATCATAAACTGCTGTATTAATATGCAATGATTTATTGCCTTAATAATTCATGTTATTCTTACATATTGTATTATATGTTTACAATAATAAAATGAACGTGAGAATAAATTCTACTTTATTTAAATATTAAATAATTAAACTAAACAAATATGACAAGAGGGTTTACGTATTGAAGCAAATATTTGCAAAGGTGTAGAAATTTATTTAAAGGAACAGGAGTTTCTTTATCAATGTACATAACCACTCAACTTACAAAATATAATTGTCGACTCAATCGTTACCGATACTATGAAACGCTTCCTTTGAGATGAAGTGTAAGGGCATGAAAAAATTACATGTGATTTTAAACAGATAACAGTGACAAAAATTAACATTAGCTCGCTGACAGTTTAAATTATATTTTCAGAGTATAATTGCTTCATTACGCGTGCTTTATTTGAGATTATGGAATGTAATCGGCTAACTCACGCGCAACACGTCACATTAGCAAAGAAAAACGTATTAATGAGAGCTTTTAGATGAATAAAATATATGCGAACGATTCTAATCCGTGTTGAGTGCACAAAAAATTACATTTACATTTAAAATAGTTTGACGGTAAAGAAGCGTTCGCTCAATTCATATAATCTGCATCTCGGGTATTATATAATTAAAAACTTATGGTCCAAAGACAAGAATCAGTATTTGACCTTAAACCTCGTTATATCAAATAGTTTACAGTATAATCGAATAATATCCTTTAATCACGAGAAGAATTCACGCGTTACATAGATTTATAAAGACCACCGTTAAATAAAAAAATTCGGGTCAATACCGTTACATCAATTCGAATATTCAATATTTAATAGACGCTTCTGCAATGCATCAACTTGTTTGGAGGACATGATTTAATTATAATTATTTTTACATCGAGGTAAGATCTGAGCGGATGTTAAATTACTTCTTCCCCGCTTTTGCGTTGTTTCTTACAGTGCATGGTGACTCATGCCCAGTTGAATTATTTTAGTGAATAAATTCAATCTACTTTTGACGCTAATCAATCAGCGGATGATTTTGTACGTCTTCGATGATGATTACGCGCTAGCGCGTGAATAATTGTTACTAAGAAATAGCACACCATAAGCATAACAAACTTATCAAATAACCATGAAATTGTTGTTGAAGTCTCCTACAAAAAAATATTCGATTATTTTACTATATTTGTATAAAAAAAGCAAATTTTTATCTAAGGAATAATTGCTCTAAAATTTTTATAATTAGTTAATTTATTCATTTAGAAAATTTGTAAATAAGCATAAATAAGTATTTGTTTCTAGGGAATTCTTATTCTTGGGTAAAAATTGCGTTAATTAAGGAATTACTTACTGTTGAAGATTTATCATGCAGTTTTCGTTTTTGCTCAACAAGATATTTTTTCAATGGTTCTTGGAATTTTGTTCCTACCAGAGGTATATATACCAAAAAACTGATCGCTTTATCTAATAATTCTTCGTTGAATGCTATTATCACTGCCAATTGCTGTATATGCATTTTAACAATAGCTTTTCCAATAAGTGTGGCACCAAAAAACGTCCAAAATGGTATAAGATAGTGACCACAAGTCAAACCAGCAAGATCGAACAAAGGGTTAGGAATCTATGCATTAAAATAAAATTTATTATTCCTAAGTGTGTATATGTATAAAATCAATTTGTATTAATGAATTTGAATTTAAATTTGAATATTAATTAATTTGAATTTAAAGGTGAAATAAACAGTTTTCAATTATTATTGCTGTGACAAAATTGAGGAAATATAAAAAAATTAAAGGAGAAATTTCCTTGAAGTTATTTACTTACCGATGCACAAGCAAGGATACCTAAAAACCCAGCTTTTTGAACAAAGTGCTTCATAGCTAATTTTGCACGCATAATAAATGGGATATTTTCTCCGCTCTCAAGTGCCTCAAGAGCTTCTAACTCTTTCAGTTCCTCTTGATCAAACTCTTGATCCTTACTACTTTGTCGACTAGTACGTGCGGCTCTGGCCATAAAATACGGTGGCAATTCCCCAAGAGCAGTTCCAGCTCCCCACATCATTGCTTCAACGCGTACTTTTCTCATTATATTTAATATACCTACTGTCCAAGAAATATCTATATTTGTTGGACATACAATTTGATCGGGATATGGAGGTTCTGGAAAATTTAGAGCCCCGCATTCATATGCCGCCATTGTTACTGCTGCTATATGAGGACCCAAATATAAAACAAATGTATGTAATCCTGTTCCAAGACCAACGCTTGACAGGACTCCTAGACCTATCCAATATAACCACCATCTCATTTGAGCTTCCCAAGCTTTAACAACCTAAAATTATATTTAAATTTTAATATTAGTTTTGTAATATTTGTCAAAAATTTAGGTTTAGCATTGACTAATACACATTCTTTAAAATTATGTCTTGAAAAACTTAAAATTACATCTATTTTTAAAAAAAGAAAATAAATCCAGTTGATTATTTACCAGTTGTTGTGGTCCAGATAGTCTACTCATTAAGAAAAATAAGGTAATAAAAGATACTGTACAAAATACGGACTTTTTGTATTGTAGAGTTTTTCTTGCAAAACTAAGGCAGTCAAAGAGTAATTCTTGTATAAAATAATTCAAAGTTATTATAGGATGTTGCCACAATGTCAAATGATCTGGATCAATATCATCGTTTAGTATGGGCTTTGTTTGATCATTCTCGTTGGGAATAGATTTTGGCCGAGCACCATTTGTTGTTGTGGATGACACATCTTTAGTTCGACGCATTGTGTTTGTATTTCCCAACATCGTAGCTCCGAGTTTATTGGTCTAGAATAACCAAGAAATTATTAATTAATACAGTCACTTGCAATGAATTTCAATGATATAAGAGATATCTTGTCAGCAAATTATAATAACATATAACACAAATAATTGCTATTGATACATTTAGCGAGTTAACAAAAATCCTTAGCTGTTTATCATAAAAAAATTATTTTAAGTTTTTTACGATAACACTTTCTGATCATTAAAATAGTAAATTTTTGTAACTTTACTTCAACATCGAGAAAAGTCATGTCAATAACAAGATAATTTCTCCCGTTTGTAGAAAATTCACTCGTATCCACCATTTTTTTTTCCAGCATATGAATTCTACACTGATAATGTAATATTTTTATTAGAGCTACAAATATATTAAAATATATATTGAGCTTGTAGTATAACTTCTACGCTGCTTAATACAGAGGCAACTCGGTTATCAATAAAAAAAAGTAACATAAACACATAGGTCACTCGAGATCAAGGGTCTTTCCTCATTGTAATTCATTATCATATTATGTGTCTATATTTTACATACTAATACTGTGAAATTACTAGTGTATATAAAGCAAGTATTATTGGTTAAAACCTTATTCGGTATATTTTTTAAAGATACATGTGTAAATATGTAATTGTATTTAAGAAATATGTAAATTGCTATATATTATTTTTTACTTTTCTTATGTAAATATTTTAAAAAAATTTATTTATTATCAAAAAATGAACTGATTTGAATTGAATCTTTTTAATTTAAAGTCATTTTTTAAAGTTTAAAAGCTTTTAAATTAAAAACAAAATTAGAATTAAATTTAAATAAATTTAAAATAATTTTTAATAATGTAAAGAGAAAAAAATCTATTTATTGGTCTATTAAATTTTATAAAATAAGAGTATAACATTATTTCTAATCTTGATAAAAAATTTGATATTAATAAGATATATAAAATAAAAAGTAAATAAAAAAATCTCTTAAAAACTATAATTTTACATTGAATGAAACATACACAAATCAATATTTACAATTGGTTGAAAAAATTTATCAAGATTTACTGTTGTGAACTAAGAATAAATAATAATAATGATAATAATAATAAGCTTATTAACTTTAAATAAAAATGCAACAAAAAGTATAAAGTGATTAAATAAATAAAAAAAAGCACTATTAAAAAAGCTACAATCTTTTGCACTATTAAATACCATAGTGAATTTTTCAGTTGCAAGACTATCTGATATAGGTTGAGTTTGCCCCTTTAAAAGTAAGTCAAGATCATTGCGAGGCATTTCTTGATCAGATATTATTGTTGTAATATTGGTTGGGTCTTGCTTGTACACCCGAGCAGAGGTTTTCTCAATATTATCCACAATTCCAGTAGCAGTTTTACTGCTAGCTACAGTTGCCTTTCGTTTTACACGTTTCTTCACCATTGGTTGATATAAAAAACTACAATAATGTTCATCTTGTTTTTCAAAATATAACTAACAAGCCTAGTAAATTTGTAAAACTATTTCCAAATAAGATCAGAGACCGAACGTATACTAATATTATTTATAGAGCTTACTGCTGTTGATCGAAGAAACTAAATGAAAAGCTGATGAAAAATCGAAATGAATCACACCTGCTGAATTACAGCTTGGCACGCATACTTCCATCTAACAAAAGAGAGACATATTTAGACATACAAAGTTTGAGATACAAAAACAAAGAGAGCCAAGCTTGCATTGCCAATATTTTAGAACATGCTCTGCTTTAGAAATTATTTTTGTATTAACACACCTATTAAAAAAAGATACATTTCCAAACCTAACTGATCAATACAAGAAAAATAGGGTTTTTTTAAGTATATATTAAATATACACTTAAAAGTAAGGATTGGAGGATAACAAAGTTTAGTTTGTGTTATCAATTACTGCATAAGAGTTAGTATATTTTCTGTAACAAAAAAAAATTATTAAAAATTTATAAGTACAGGATTAATCGCTGTTTCATTATTAAACAAATAAAAAAAGCCAATGAACATATAGAAAAATAAGAACTATTTCTTTAAAGATTGACATATTACAGTAAAAACAGTTTAATTCGAGCAACGATCAATGGCTTAAAAAAAAGAAAAATTTATTTTTAATAAATTATATTTGGTGACATATGTTTAAATATAATAGATTAAGTTAAGAAAATTCGCAAAATCATCTAATCATTCTGTTACAAGACAATGAAAACTCGTCATAAATAATACACATCACGAATCGATCGAACATTATTTATTTGTCGTTAATTAAGGCTTCAGATGAGGAAGTTACGAACATTAAGCTTTTACTTTATTTAAGCACCAATGAACATCTATAATTAAAATTTTAGGTTACGTAAACGACATGAAGTGAAAAAAAAAGAAATCGACAAAGAATATAATCACGTGAACGGTTAGCAATACAAGCAAATAATGTAACTATATTAGGTTTTATATATTAGATCTTAAACAATACAAATCATGTAATTTTTGATAAATGCATCGATTTGGTTATGAGCCACGTAAGACACTCAAACTTGAAAAGGAAGACGGTATTAAAACATTCTTCTTCTTTCTTAACGCTGCATAATGATAAGATTAGTTAAAAATACTCGAATGTTCACTCATTTCCTATAATTGCTGTACTTTCTTTGTTCCTTACGTGTATCAATTCAGATAATCCGCCTCCACAACATCATACGAGCGATAATTATTAATTAAATATCGAACTGTCAACTTGGTCCGGAATACATTTATAACGTATACAGTTGTAGAAAAGAGATCAGCACTACTCCGCCGGATTCGTCGCGCTCGCGATACCGAAGGCGGCATACATACATCGTGTCAGTGCAATATACTACGGCCAGTACACCACGTTTAATCACTTTAATCCCTCAATATTGCCAACGTTTACGATCGTCGAATCTCTATTCACTAGCCTTCCACAAATAATTTATCCAGTTACTTTTCGTTCTTCGTCCTATCGCTCGCTTTATAAATAAACTCCTTCGTTATCGATTCACTCTTATGCTTTAAAAATATATTCGACCATCCATGGGTATTCGCCGCTTGAAAATTACAGACTCTTTTCAATTAGATACGTTTGCGTACGTGTATTTACTTTTCAAGTATTTTAGATATTTTTCGCGAATAAAATAGTAATAAACGTAAGGTTTATTCGTGACGAACAAAAACTGGTTGGCTTGTAGCAAAACTCGCGAATTCTACAATTCTATGTGGTCAATTGAACAAATACATTTTGCAACGTAATATTAAAACTTATTCAAATATTAATTTTACTTCATGTCGCATCTGAAACTATTAAACAAATATTTTTTTCGATAAAATGTAACTACTTTCTTTATTAGAAAAATAGCTTCTTGTTTTATAAATCATTTAAAATAGTATTTTCACAAGTATATTTAGTTTTTAAGTTTTGTAATACAAAATGTTAAAAATTTCGAAAAATGTAAAAGAAAATTTTGAATATAGCTGGTATAAATGAAAAAAATATTCTTTATATTTCTTAATATTTTTGGTTGCACGTACATAATTTATTTATTTCTTAAACGATTCTTTATATTTTTAATTTCTTATGTTTTACGTGTTTTCTATTTATTATTTAATTATTTTTTATTATAAACTCGTATTTAATGTACTAATACACATAAATTTTTTATCGTGTTAAAAATGTTTATAAATAATTACTTATAGTTTCCGATAAAAAAATTATTTACTTAAAGATTAAATAAATGAGGAATAATGTAGTTTGTTATCGGATTATTTTAAATGAACGTATCATAAATATAAAATTTTTTTTGCCAAATTTCTAAATTGATATTTAATTGAATGTTAAAATCAATTTTTTGTTAAGGAAACAAACAACATTTTATAAATATTGTATAAATTTTAAAATTTTTGAATGATTCCAAAAATATTTTTATACCAAATTAAAAATAATTATTTAAATAAAAAAATTCAATAACTGCATGTTTAGTAATTATTAAAAATAACAATGTCACAATATTTTTGATATTAAATACCTTTTTACTGTTTGTTACTGTATATATAATACTGTTGATCACAGTAAAACTTCTGAAGTGCAATGAGTTTATTTCTATTAATAACTATAAATATTAGTAATACAATATTTTTAAATTAATTTTATTACGAAATTTTTGACAAAATTGTTATAGTAAAAAATTGGAACAAAAACATAATTCTAAGAATGATTAAAAAATACCATTAAATTTTATTAAAATAATAAGATACTTATAATTAATTGTTTAAGCACTTATATTAATTAAATATTACTTTCTTATTCTAGAATATTTTTTTATATTTAAAAAATTCATAGCTTACTTCACACTATTTTAATGAATAGAAAAGCGCGCGAAATATAAATTTAATATTAGAATACAACCGCCAAACAATTAAATTCCTACCTTTAACACACTTTATAAATTATTTAAAATATATCTATTTTCATAAATAAGTTTAAAGCGATATTTATATATATAAAAAAACTATGAATTTACTTAGTAACTACAAAAAATTCAATAAATATTTAGATTTATTATTTTTAATTAAACTTAATTTTTCATTTTTAAATAAATCCATTTTGAACGATTTTAAAATAAGTTGTAATTTTAGCTTCGGGTAAATTATAATATATAGAATTATTTTTTACTTTCAACACATATATTGTAATAACTGTTTACCAGTAATAATTTATACGAAATAATATTATTTACAGTTGAGGGATTTATAACAAAATATGTTTAAACTTATAATCGAATTTCGTTTAAATTATTAAAATAATTTTTCGACGATTTTCTTTTCAAAGGAAAAAATTTATTTCAAAATTATTGAAATTCGTACAAAATGTTTTGTATTCATCGTAATATAACGTTGAAGCTATTTTCATCGCAACATTTTTTAAAATGCCTGAAAACAATATCGAATTCAAGTACTTCTAGAAAAACACGTTTGTTTTTTCTTTTTCCGAATAGATCAAAAATCTAACGCTTCGAAAAAATCGGCTTTTAGCACAAAGAATCTTTATTATCTATTTTTAGTAATACAGACAAACAAAAAAAGATTATCCATCCGATAATATGTCGCATTGCAGATATGCCTGAAACGACATGTCTTACAACATATTTGTTTTGCTTTATCGCGCAAAAGTCACGTCCCTAATTTAACGCGCGTGCCTTCATTCATCTCCATACATTTTATAGCAATGTGTTCTCGAGGCGCACAAAAGCACGAAGTCTGTTATTTTTTTCTCAAAACTATAAGGATAGGCACACGTGGATACAAAAGCAAGAAAGAGGAGAGGAAAAAAGATCGTTGTTACGCAGAGGAAGAGATTGATTCAAAGTCCGGCCGACGCGTCGCGACGATCGTCGATCGAGACTCTCCTGGATCGTACGAGTCTTGTCGTTGAGAGTCGAAAGACGTTCCTACGGAGTGTGGACTTGTGCTTTCGCACCCACACCTCTCGAGTCTATATGTACACGTGTCGAACACGTAACCCACACAGTTTCGAGCGAGACACAATATACAGTAATACACAAGGTCCGAGAGCAGTTGATTTTCGTTCGCCGAACGCTGTGGACGTTTGGTTAGGGAGTCGCCGTCGCTTTAAAAGCGCGCTCGATTTTTTCTTTCGCGTTCTCGAGGAACTTATTTATTTATTTATTAGACTTGGATCTAGAGTCGATCGTTAACCACCGCCGAGTCATTCGTCGATCTACGTACAAACGCACGAGGCTTCATCCGTAGATCTGCAAAAATGCCGGTCTTTCATACGAAAACCATCGAGAGCATCCTTGATCCTGTTGCACAACAGGTAAATTCAATCTGCGATAGCCGAATGACAACGAAAACATCTAGCGACCTCGGGATCTGACCTTCCTCCTCCTCGACGAACGCTCCGCTTTAGCTTTTATTTACGCCAGCGGACGAAGCGAGTCGAAAAAAGGGTGCGGGAGTCTGACTTTTCCCTGCTTTTTTCTCCCTTTTCCCTCTATTTATTTATCAATAACAAACTCGCGAGTCGATCAGAAACGTCTTCGCTGATCGTTTCTGCGACGGTCGAACCCCGAAACCAAATACGCGATTGGCGCCTCCACGGGGATGTTACAGTGTCAGTAATGCTCGTCGTATCGTTAAAAGCCGCAGCGGCTGTTTATCTTTGACCGAATAACCTATGCCGTGTTACATGCGTCCGCAAGCATATATAAGAGTGACATCATGCCATCCATCTCGCGATCTCGTCGCGCGCTCGGCTCGCAATCCGACTAATTACCCGTGGACGTACTTTCGATTTCCCTTGGATTTCGAAACGAGGAAGAAAACCTTGCTCACAGCTTCCCGTACCTCCAGCTCTAGAGTCTAAAAATGGTTATTCGATTAAGAAAGCCAATGATTCTCGCGCGACATTTCGCAATTTCGTTAAAATACTATCGCCGTCGCCGCCGCCGTCGCCGTCGCCGTCGCCGTCGCCGTCGCCGCAGTGCGATTCGCGATTCAGCGCCGCGCTCGCTATGACTTTTGCAATTACATACACGCGCGCGCCGACTCACGGACGAGGGAGCGAAAAGCGCGCGCGCGCGCGCGCACAGTCGAATCGTCGCGTCTGCGATAAAAAAAAGCACGGGAGGAAAGAAAGAAGGAAAGAAGGAAGGAAGAAGCGGAGGAGCGTCCGTGCGGGGTTGGATTGCTCAATGGATTAAATAAAAGATTCGCGGCGAGCGATGGATGCGTAGGTTTCCGTAAAGGGCCACACCCGCGTTCGCGCGAAGCGTGGAAATCGGAAATTCTGTAATTATGAGTGAGCGGCGAGGGCTCTAAAAATACATGGGGTTAAAATAAGATACCTTGGGTCGTCGAAGGGGGGAAAGAGAGAGAGAGAGAGAGTCAGAGATGCAGCTCGCAAGAGAAAGAGAGAGAAAAGTTTGGTGGAAGCCAAAGACCGGATTACACAATGCACTGACCAATGCGAGTTCACGCTGCTACGAATTTGTGGGCGCGCGAGTGTGCGTACGAATGCTAGAAGCACGAGAGCGAAGGAGAAAGACGTACGTTTTTTCGTCCGTTACTTACCAGCATCGGATACCCCGAGCCTTTGATCTCCGTCCGAGCGGTGTAAACGGGCCTTCGGACTACCGTCACAACGCGCGCCCACCTGACGTTTAACACAAGCGAGTCGTTCCCTTGCCTACGATATTATCGTTTGAGTCGAATTCCCGTAAAAGGCGAATTATATAGCCGTGAAATGACTTTGATTTCCGCTAGATTAGATCGCGAACGTAAAACGCTGCTTTGATCGAAGAGGAAACGAGCGATCCTCGTTTTATCGGTAATTCGCCCGAGATTTATTCCTCGTAATAAATACGTCTATATCATTTCCTACCTTAAGTTTAAGCTCGCTCGATACTTTTTCAAAGATACTACAAACGATCGATAGAGTATTGCGATGTAGCGATAAATATTTTAAAAGATTGTCGATGATTTAACAACGAGGAAAATAAACGACGAAATGGATATGCGGAGAAAGACTATTTTTGAGAAGAGTGCTACACTTTAAAACTAATGTTGGGTTAATCTATGTCAAGAGTATTATAGTTCTGATTGCGTATTCTGAGAAACCTCGACGAAAGGTCAGATGTTGCTCAAATGTCAAAAATAAAAATAGAACTCACACGGAAAATTAAGCGAATAAGCAAATGTTTTATTATGTATATCAATGAAAAATCTGAAGTTATTGTTATTATATATATAATGGGTATTCGGTTGATTGATCTTAAAATTGACTCGTAGCATTACTTTTATTGTACTTTTAAATGTCTTATTCTAACTTTTCAGATACATTTGATATCTGACATTTATTGATTAAATTGACTAGCTTAAATTGACGTAAACATCCGAAACTGTTTTCTTTCGAATATATTTTTTTATTTACACTTTACGTATTCAATTATATATTATAAATATTATGATTGTTATAACTATTGTTTTAATTCTTTTATTTAAAAATATCTAAATAGATTCGTATATATGTAGATCAATTTGTATAAATTCATAAAAATTTTATTTAAAATGATCGCTATCGTTTGAATTTAAATATTTCTTATTTCACATTTTAAATATTTATATTTTTAATTATAAAAACTGAAAATTAGTAATTATTTTTTAATGAACTATAACTTAGATGCTTTTAAGATTCTCGTATTACCTAACGATAAAATAAGCGTATATATATATGTGTGTGTCATAGTTTTAACTTTAAAAAGTCAAGGTAACCGCGCTAATTTCCAAAATGTTTTTCTTTTCATCTTATACAAATATTGAAACATTATTTTAAGTAGTTATGTTATGACATAATATTATAATAAAGTACAGTTCTATAATATTTTAATGCTGTATCTAAGTTATTGAAACAGTTTATTATTAAAGTTATCCAATTAAACTAGTTTCTTTCGATATCATATTTCAACTATCTAATGCAACTCAACGATGATGAATCTATATAGAATAAAAATATGATATTAATTTTACTTAAATTCATATAATTTATAATGTATAAAAAAATAATTATGTATATATATTAAATAATTAATAATAAACTAGGAAAACAATAAAAGAATCAAATTTTCTTAATTATATTAATATTAAAAATTATTCACATTTTCATACAAAAACAGAAACATAATTCAATTGAATTTTGTGTAATATTGAAACTAAATTATTTATTTTCTATAATCATCAATTTTATTGTTTTATAAAAATAGATTTATGATATGTTTTCAGCTTTTGAGCTACTTTTTCGCAAAATAGATTTATTAGTTTTGAAAAAGTAATCATATTTAAAAGAAAGTATTTAAAAATACAAAATTTTATAATATAAAAGAAGTAATTGTAATGTCTTTGTATTAAGAATATAAATTTGCAAATATTTCATTACAAATCGTTTCCTTAATAATAAAATTTTATAGATACGATTGATACTAACTTTGAAAAAGACTTTTGAAATGCATCGAGTAATGAATTGTGACAGTTATCATAAATTTGATTGAATGAAGTAGATAATTTCATTACTTTTCTAAAAAATATTATAATTTTATCTTAATAAGTAATATTTACATAAAAGCTTAAATTTACCGAATCATAAATATAATAGAAGAATTAATATTTCAAGCTCAAATGCGCATAAGATTTTTTATTTTATGCTTTTTCATTCATTGAAATATTTATTATCTAAACGAATAAAACATACTACTTTATATATAAACTCAAGAATCACCGCACGCACAAATTCATTCGCATCAAATGAAATTTACTAGAGCGGATACTGCATCTTTGGTTGAAATATAAATTATTTTTGTAAACTTATAAATCTATTTAAAAAGATCTATTCTTATTTAATATTAATATATACATAATCAATTTTTATTTTAAATGAGTATTATAACAATTATTGTTTAATGTAATACAAATATTTTTCTATTAAAAATTGATAAATTATTAACTATTATCAATAATAACATTTAACGTGTTGTAGATTTTGATCTACAACTAACCGTATTATTCTACAAAATAAATTTTATTTATTACATTGATAAAATCTTTTTATAATTATGTAAATATTATTAATCTTCAAAAAAAATTTATTTTTTATAAAGGTTGGTTTCTTTAAATATAGTTATTTTTTATTAATAAGTAATAATAAAATATAGTTTTTAAATTTTCTAATTAATAATGGAGATAATATATTCCTAATAAAAATATTAGAACATAACTTTGATTAATATATAATTATGAATGTTTTTTCAAAAATAATTTATGTTCTATTTCTTCATAATTCAGAAGGTATAGTTTCATCGTGCATGGAAAAGAAATAAACTTCTGAAATATGAAATTGATAAAATATGTAATAAATATATAAACATTTTAAGAAAAGTAGGCTACATCAAATTTATATAATTTTTTTTCTCGCAATATTTTATAAAATAATAAATTCGATCGTGAATATTTTATTGGTATTTCTTGAATCTTCAGCTAATGTTTACTAATATCTGCGTGAATATCTAATGTATATATTATGTTAACGTTCTGAAAATAAAGCAAAATATTTATTGCCTTATAAAACATATTATAGAAGGTACAAATAATGTTAACTAAATAATAAATATTTAAACTGTTAAGTAGTAACACTCGTGCTCGTGTTAGACAAGAATCTATATATACTTATGCATTTCCCGTTATGTACTTGATTCTGTTATTCTCAACTTTCTGAATTATTGTGTTTATGTGTACATGTAAATATTTCTATAGTAAGATATTGCATTTATTATTTATATGACCCGTTTACAATTTTAAATCTATTTTTGATGCATATTTTCTATACTTATATAATTTATTTTATGTAACATCTATTTTTTAAATTAAAAAAAACAATATTTGATCATTTTTTTATAATAGAAATATTGAAGCATATATAACAATTTTGAAAACATATGAACTATGTATTTAACTTTTCCATAATTAATATTTTGAAATTTTATATTTTTAAATTGTGTGTAGATTTTTTTAATTAAAATATATATTAAAAATTATTTTTTTCACGATTTTCATTTTATAAATTTATATTTCAAATTTAAAAATTTTTTATTAATAATATATATGCTATATGTATCTAGAAATTTATGTAAAATAATTATTTTTTCTGGATATTTATGTACGATTTATCGATTAAAATATTATTCATATTCTTTTTGTTTTATTACTTATTGATATCAATAATAGGAATATAAAATTAGAAAATATTGATAAAAAAATAAGAGATAAAAAAAATAATAGATTAAAAAATATAAAATAGAGATTTACAAAATATTTTTTTATTAATAAATTTTATAATTAATTAATGATTTAATTTATATAAAATCTACGAAGTTTTATTATTTAAATTAACTTTTTTATTTGAGTTTCAATCAATTCAGTAAAATTAATTTAACGTATTTACAATATATTTATATACAATAGATTTATATAAAATAAATTAAATCTATTAAATACAATTATTCAAATTTTGTCAATATTTGATTGAAATTCACAATAAAAATTACTTAAACAGTTTATATAAAATTAACACATAAATAAAAAATATTACAATCTTAGATTTTAATATTTATTTTTTTCATTCGGATATTTAATTATTTTAAAATATTAAATGAAGTGAATTTTAATTACATTACTTAAGACAATAAATACAAGTGTAAATATAGTTTATCATATTAAATATATTGTACAATAAATATCACTCTTTTTTCTATTTTAATAATAAATGTATTATATATTATGAATCTAAAATTTTACGAATTTATATTCTGCTCTGTAAACCGTATACTAATACTATTTACATTAAATGTATTTTTACATTATATACATATTTAATTTTAAAAATAAACACATTAATTGAAAATGAAAACTTATACACAATGTCAAAAATTATTTTATTTGTCAATATTTTTATAATTAAATTATATAAAGAATGTATAATTTTTGTTTTAAATATATTTACAATTTTATTTTTATAGTATTCCCTAATTTGTAAAAATAATTATATGCTCAATATCTTCAGTATAAGTGAATAATAATTATTTAATATAATAAAAATCTGAATTATACATTTTATTATCAAAAAAAAATAATTGATTTTTTATAAAATAATATCATATAAGCGGCAAATAAATAATTTTAAGAATAAAAATAATATAAAAATAATTTATCACCGAATATTTACACATATTAATTTTGGTTTTGAATTTTTAGCATTATTTAAATTAGAAATTAATTTTTGCATAAATACAAAAATATTATGTATTGATAATTCAATAATATAATTAATATGTTTATGGTATTGTAATAATGTTTTGAAAATAATGAAAGTTATATACAAAAATGTACTGCCTAATTTTAATTGTATCGAATATTACATTAAAATGAATTATTATTGATCAATTTTTAGTTAGAAATAATGTATCAACTATATAATATTAAAAGAATATATTTATGTATAGATCATTATCTTTAAAAATCTAAATTGCTTTTATTGAAAGTTTAGCTCTCTTAATTAAATGAAAAAATATATGCTTTAACTAGAATTGTATTATCAAAACAAACGTGAAAAAACAAAGTTAAAATTAGCTCAATTTTTTAAATATTTTAATGAAAAATCTTATTTTTTATTTTTTCTGCAACAAACTATTATTTTAATTAATTATGCTTTATATTTGTTCGTTTAAAGTACAATTACCATTTATATAGAAATAATTTATTTTAACGGTCACATCTGTAAGAATTATTTATTTATTTTAAGTATATAAAATTCAAGTTTATATAAACAATTTATTATACGTATTAAATAAAAAATAATAGTAATATGTCATCATGTAACATACACGTAGTTTTGAAGTTAATATTTCTTTATGAATTAATTTGTACTATATTATTAATGTAATAGTTTTTATTAATTATGTGTAATACATTTCAATTTTAAATCATAATTTTACGTTTTATAAATTTTATATATTCATATGCTGTATATGTAGGATAAAAATTTAATTGTTGTATGATAAACAGTTATAAAAATTTAATTTTGAAAAATTCCACATAAGATATATATTTATTAATTTAACATTTAACTTATTTCGAAAAAGACAATAGTTTTTAGTATATTTTAACATAAATACTGATATCATTGTATCTATTTTGCTTTACCTAAAAAATAGCGTATTAATTATAAAACTACAAAATCAATATTTTTACATTATCAATTGTTGTAATTGCTTCTATTATAGGTTTCAAGGTTGGTCATATTACATGAAGAAGCTGAAGATGGAAATGCAATGCCAGATTTGGAAAGACCCGTTAAAGCCGTTAGTATGGCTGTGGCAAATCTTGTGAAGGTATTGATGATTTATGTTCACTGATTTTTTATTGACCTTATCCTGTGTATTTCTATTAATTAATTTTATCGTTTTTTAATTTTTAGGTGGGCAAAGAAACGATTAATTCTTCAGATGATGCTTTGCTTAAACAAGATATGCCTAGTTCGTTGAAACGCGTTGAAGGTGCTTCTCATCTCTTGGAGGAAGCTTCAGTGATGTTAAAAAATGACCCATATTCGAGCTCAGCCAGGTAATAATAAAAACAATAAATTAAAATAAATTTATTTATTTAAGTTTAATATAATGAAAAGTGTTAGTCATAATTTCCTTTATAAATGCATTTATTAAAATTAAATGTATTGAAAAATGCATTGTACATATTTATAGTAAAAGTTTTAGAACATTAGGCGTTATAAAAAAAATTTTTCGTTTTTTAATTTCATTTATTATTTTATATTTATACGACTTCTACAAGTATAGTATGATTAGTTCCACTAGTACTACTTACACATATAGAATGTCATACAGGTATGTTTATGAAAAAATTTAATGATTATTAACGCTTTGCTGCGAAAGATGATGCCTTAATGAGAGTAACACTCCAAAGACTTGTTTTATCTTAACAGTATACTTTGTATTCATAATCGAGAATTTTTGCATGATTTAAAAAACTTATTTAAATTAAAAAAATATAAATTTATACTAAAAAAACACCCATCAAAATAGTTTTAAAAAAATTTTATTTAAAAACAGTCACTATTTTCAAATGCTACTGGGAATTACGAGCGAACTTAGTTGACCCCAAAGTTAAATTCAGTGGCTAAACATTTAATAACAGAGAATGACATATAGTGGGTCACGTTGACAACAAAAGTATGACTCAGACATTAGTGATCACATGATAATTCATTTTAACTTCATATGAAGAAATTTAAATTTATATTAACATTACCGTTTTTTCGATTAATACCTAATATAAAGTTAAATTTCACTTTATAGTTTATTTATATTACTTGTCGTATAAAAGAAACTTTTTAAATTCTATAATGTATAAGTGAAATTTAATTTTTCTAATCATATGTCATATACAACCTGAAAAAAAAGACATGTATTATTAATACTAATGCAGCTCGATAAATATTTTAGACGATTCAGCAGCAAAGAGTTGATTTATAATTTCAAAATTTGTGACTCTAATTCTACTACAATTTATTGGATTGTATAATATATATTTTATGAATGAATTCGTTTCCAATAATAATTTATTTCTAGGAAAAAATTAATAGAAGGTTCTCGAGGTATACTGCAAGGTACAAGTTCATTATTGTTATGTTTCGACGAGAGCGAAGTGCGTAAAATTATTCGAGAATGCAAACGCGTTCTTGATTATTTGGCCGTAGCTGAAGTTATTGAAACTATGGAAGATCTAGTACATTTCTTAAAAAATTTAAGTCCATGTCTTAGCAAAGTATCTAGAGAAGTAAGCGCTCGTGAGAAAGAATTGACTCATCAAGTGCATAGAGAAATTTTGATTAGGTGCTTGGATCAGGTAATTTTTTATGATGCTGTATCAATTGAACTAGAATAATATTATTTTGAAATAATCACCTATTGTTATTTCAAAATATAATTGTTTTTTATTTACAAAGCTTTGGGTAACATTACAGTAATCAACGAACAAAGAAAAATTTCTATATCGATTGAAATTGTGTTGATATTACTAGAATTTTGTTCATTCAGCCAAAGATTTCATCATCGAAATTGGTTGGCTATAATCAACTCGATTTAAAGTTTAAGAAATTTTTTAATTTTCTACTCCTCTTTGATAACCAATCTTTTTTTTTAATAATTATAAAAAGCTGCGATAATTATACTGCGTTTTATTTTATACGTAGTTTCTTTTGCAATGTTTAAATCATCGTATGTAATTACGTATTATCTTTATATTCAATAATTATCAACAACAACAACATTGAATTTTCATGCGATATTAAAGATAAAATTAATTTTGATCAATGATAGGTGATATTTTCAAGTAATATGCTAAGATATCCCTTTCATCACTATAAATATATCTTTTATATTAACGATATAGGTAAAAACTCTGGCGCCAATTCTTATATGTTCGATGAAAATCTTTATTCATATAATTTCGAGTGGTGGAAAAGGCGCCGAAGAGGCTGCCGAGAATCGTAATTATTTATCTGGTCGAATGTCTGAAGAGATAAATGAAATTATTCGCGTACTCCAACTAACAACATACGACGAAGACGAATGGGATGCCGATCAATTGACGGTATGACATACATGAACCATACTGGTTCTATAGTAGGTTAATTTGAAAAAGCTCATAAGCCAGCGAATAGAGTGAAAAATTCTAATATAAATTTATAGGTATTAAAAAAGGCACAGAGCGCAATAGAATCGCGCGTGAAACCGGCTTTCGATTGGCTGGACAATGGCAATGCACTGAGAGGCGGAGTTGGCGAGAAGAGTCTGCGACAGATAATCGAACAGGCTGGACGATTAGCCGATCGATACTTACCACCTTCGCAAGCCGATCCAATCTCAAAGCTATCCTCGCAATTAACGACAATGACCGATGCTCTTTGCGAGTTACGTCAAAACGATAAAGGTTTTTTTTTCTTATCCTATATTATATCCAATCATCATTTAATGCTTTGATTATTCTCGTCCAGTACAATATTATACGATGAATGAACGGATTTATTTAATTGAAACTTCATTGACTTATTTTTTAACGTTGCAAAGTATCTAGAATCTTTGTATCATTTTATAAAAATTCTTTATGTTGATTTTGATATAAGATATATATTTCAAATGTTTGAATAAAAATATTAAACCTTAATGTCCTTTATTAATGAAAAAAGTTTATATAACTTAATTTTTAAAAAATATATAATATACGCATTGCTGAGACTATCAAATCGAGTCTATTACACTTTCTTTTATTCTTAATAATTTACATTTATCAATATTTTACGTATAATTTTCGCTGCAATATCAGTTAATATATAATTTTATTTATTTTTTGAAGCATATAAATTATAAACTTAAGAAAATAAGTTTTACATTGCATAAAATGCAATAAATTTTTATGATATTATATCAATATGTGCAATTTAAAATAATTATTTTAAAACGCAGATAAATAATTATTGCATTTTAACGGATTGAAAAATATTATATTAATCTACCGAAAAATTTAATTTAATTTTAAAAAGTAAATTAAGAGAAATATGCTATATATATAGATTTGCTCGGTGCAATGAAATTTTCATTAAAGTTAGATCGTATTAGATCAGTATCGATTCCTGATATTGCAAATTCATTCCGAAAATGAAATTTATGATTTACCATTTTATCAAGCGGAATAGGTAATGATTAATCACCGTTACTACGAAATGTGTAAAAAATACACAGTATAAATGTGAAATCGAGTAAGAGAACGAATGCAGTATTTATATTTGAATTGTGCACTCAGGAACTTCACCACAAGGAGAAGCTTTGGCTCGTGGTATCAAAGAGAAGGTCAACGAGCTTCGCACGAACATTTCGTCAGCGATTGTCGCGGCTGACAAGTCCGGTACTGTGCAGACTGCACATACAGTCGCCGGTAGATTGGAACAAGCTAACAAGTGGTTGCTGAATCCTCAGCATGATGATAAAGGTCTTGGTCAGAAAGCCATTGCTTTGATTATTCACGAGGGAAAAAAGGTAATTTACAAGGTTTTGCCTATAATCTTTATCTGCACTTAGACGCACTAACTGTATAAAGCGCTTACCAAGTCAAACATTGCTCTGCTTCTATTGTACCTATCGCTCATCGGAGATAGAATCACGGGACTATAATGGAAGTAAGTCTTAGGACAATATTAACTGTACCGGGGAAAAGTTTTTTGTGATCCAATCGATTTTTCTTTCCTGAATGCATATAGAATGAGTAATCATTTTAGTTCAAATAAAACCTTTTTTTATTTTCATCAAATTAATTGTCTCATGTAAAAATCACATTTTCGATACTCAAATAATTGTAAATTTTATTTTTACTAATTTTTCATTACATTGATTAAACTTACATTAATTCTAAGTTACATTTAAAAGTATTATAATAAGTTTCATATAGCGATAAATATTAACATTAATTTTTGCTTTTAGAAATCATTTTGCTTATGCTTATTGTATAATAAAAATAATTTAAACTATTGCTTTTTAGACTCTATTATTATAAAATAAAATAATGATAATTCAATAAATATTTTTATTTAATGATTATCAGTAGTTAAGTAAAAAAAGTTCGTAGAAAATATCATAAAATCAAGAAAACTAAGAAATATAAAATGTAAAAAGTAATCAACCAAAATATTAATTTGTATTAATTAATAAAAAAAAAGATATTTTTTTTCACTAGTTCATTTCTTAGTTTTTTAATTTTCAAAATTGCAAAACGAATTAAAATTTTATATACAAGATTTAATTTCCAATAAAATATTTTCATTTAAAATTTACTTAATTCCAGACAATTAAAAAATTATAATAAATAATTCTTTATTTTAAACAATGAGAAAAAAACTTTAATAATGTCAAGACAATATCAAGTCTATCATTTTTGAGAATTATTTTATATTTCGATATTCCATGATCCACGAGAATCAAAAATTTTTTAATCATACTAAATTTTTTTTTAAGTTTATAAATGGCATGATTTTGACCAAAACAAGTTTTAATTAAATTAAATAACTGAAAGTAACACCGTGATTTGTCTACAGAAAGTTGATTGAATGCCTCTTAGAAATAAAGCGAACAGATTAAATACAGTTCAGGAACGAAAGGTTTAACTTCGATCATAAATGAATTTTATTCCTCGGTGCGCAAGTTTAACGATAAAAACCTCTAAAGATCGCAACTTTGCCCGTAGGTTGCAGAAGGTTTACCTGGCATACACAAAGCTGAAATCCTACAACTGTGCGATGAGGTCGATAATTTATCTCATCAGCTGGGTGATTTGTGCGCCCGAGGCGAAGGTAACAGTCCAAGAGCTCAGGAGATTGCCCGTCAACTTTCCCAAAAACTGCACGAGCTTAAGAACAAAATACAACAGGCAGTTGTATCGCGGGTTGTCGAAGACTTCATCGATATCACGACGCCCCTAAAGCAATTCACCGAGGCCGTATTGGCACCCGAGGGTACACCTGGTCGCGAACAAAATTTCAATGATAAAACGTTGGCCCTACAAAACTTCTCTAATAGGGCTGCTAAAACTGCTAGAATGGTTGCTGCTGGTGGTAAGTCTTTCATTTTTTTATTTATCAGGTATCAGAGGAAAAGTAAAGTCAGCCGAAACAACTTTAAGGCATTTTGTTTGCGTAATGTTGTTATATTTGAGTAATAAAGAATTTTACAATTATTTTCTAAGAATTTAAGTTGCCTTGAAAACATTCCACTTACACAAAATTCTACTAACATTAAAGGAGGATTTTGTTGATGTTACTTTGAAAATTAGACTGATACATTTGTAGACAAATTAATTAATTTACAATTTTTAAAATATGATATATTTATAATTAAATTCATTTAGCACTAAATACTCAATTGTTACGACGATTCCTGTAGCAAATATAAATATTGACATTTCAAATATTCAGTATTAACAAATTACTCTAAACTATGAAAAGTAAATAATGATTCGTAATTTATAATAATTTAAAATTAATAATAGTTGTATTTTTAATTTATTTATGAAATTAATATAAATTATATAAATTTTTCAATTTGGTAAAAAAGTAATACGATAACATAAAAATTATTATATATTTAGGTATTTACTTTTTGATTTAAAAAGTTCAATTAAAATTTATAAAAATTGTGTAAAGAGTGTAAATATTTAAAAAGATTTCTTTATAAAATCTAAGTTATACATATTTAAAAATATTTTATGTATCAATAGTTTCAACGTATGTTAAATAATATTATGATAAATTCAAATAAATAAAAAAATATAATAAAATAAACATTAAATTTCAAATATATTTATACTTGAATAATTTTGAAATTAAGCTATTGACACAATGAACAAATGAACTTTCAAATTTGGAAAAAAGGAAGAAAATAAAAATTACATAAAAAATTTAAAGCTAAGCTTAATAAATTTTATGGTAAATCTGAACGATTGTTATAAATACGAATAAATTATACATTATAAAAAATATATAATGTTATACATGAATATTTATAATTACACAAGTATCTATAAGATAATTATAGTGTTTACTCATATTTGATTAAATAATTCTAATACAATTTGGAACTGTTTCAAAAAAATTTAAATGACTATTAGTATTATAATAAATCATAAAATATACATTGATGATTATCGAAATAAATAGTTAAAATAATATGTTTAAAATAAATACGATAAATTCACAAAGCAAAAATAATTTATTAGATATAAATTTCAGTCACTAAATTGTGAAATTTTTGCGATAAATCTTAATAGATAATGTAAAAAAGATGTGACTTAAAAAGTAATAAACATAATTAAATGACCCATTTAAAAATATTTTATTAGATATTAATGACATTTATTTATATTTATGTATAAAACATATTACATATTATAAATAAATAAATGCAACACTAAAAGTATTGTATATAAATATTTACTTTAAATATTTTTATCAATTTAAAGTTTTAAACAATTGCAAACGAGAACGAATATCACGAAAACAATCAATTTAATTAAGCTCAATAAATTTTATTACGTATGGTTTTCCTTTTTCTTCAATTTTTATCTAAATTTTTACTTAAATTAAATGATATAATTTTCTTGATTAATTATATACTCCATCATTTTTCTTTAAAATGAAAAATCTATGCATTAAAAATACTTATTTTTAAAGTTACTATAAATGATCATAATTCATAAAATCCAGAAAATTGTTGCTTTTTGATACATATATTGTTAGCACGATTCACTTTCTATATTTATCGCTCCGACAGAAAAATATAACATAGCAAAGCAGAAATGCAAAATCACGGAACGTATAAAAATTACAGATAGCAGTAGCACTTGAACTTGAAGCGACAGAACAAATATGTATTATACAACAGTAATATTATAAAAAATTAAATACACAGTTTCAATAACAATCATAGCAGTTTATTCACTAAAATAAAGAATGTTATCTTTAAAGGCTAATAAACAGTCTCGTTAATAATATTTCTCACAATAGAAGATTTATAAAATAATCGATTTCGTTCTATTCGGAATGATATGAACGATATAATTAAATAAACTTCCCTCTCGTAGAATTTAAAAAATTACTCTTTTAAATATCTTATTTGATTGTTGTGAGATTCAAATTCGAACACTCAAAAGACTAAAATAAAATTTTAAATTAACATACAATATATCGACAACTGACACGATTATAAATAATATTAAATAAACACTTTTAGGACCAAAAATAGTTTTCTTATCTTTAATCATAAGGATTCTTTTTACTTCCTAAATTAATCTAAGTATATCGAATATATGCATAAAAATAAATACACGAGTATTGATAGGTAGAAAAAGCTTTAAGATAATAGTAAAAAATTTAATCAGGTTGAATTCAATTACAGTGCTTAACCGTATAAATATAAAAATGCGGCAATATAAATTCTCAAACGAGAGAATTTTTTATTATTTTCGATTAAAAGCTCAATTATTAGAAGTTTGGATCGAAATAGAATAGAAATAGATTCAAAATTGAATCAATTGACGTTTGAATATTTAGGCAGCGGAGGCAACAAGAAATTAGCCGAGGCTCTCACGGCCACTGCCTCGCAGTTGGAGTCTTTGACACCTCAACTGATCAACGCCGGCCGCATCCGAATGACATACCCGGAGAGTAAGGCGGCGGACGAACATTTCGAGAACCTGCGTCAACAATATGCTGAGACAATACAACGAGCTAGGAGTCTTTGCGACGAGGCAACCGACAGCGCGGACTTCATCAAGGCCTCGGAGGAACAGATGAAGAAGCATTCGATTCTCTGCGAAGATGCCATTGCCAAGAATAATCCTCAGAAGATGGTGGATAACACCTCGGCCATCGCGAGGTTAGCCAACAGAGTCATACTCGTAGCTAAGCAAGAGAGCGATAATAGCGAGGATCCGGCCTTCATACAGAGGGTCAATCACGCAGCTGATGTTCTACAGAATTGTAAGTTCTTCTTGTATTTGTATTTTCATTTTTAATATCTTTGATTTTCTTCGCTTTTCAACCAATGTATTTATTAATAATTGTATTATCGGTTATATTAAAAATAATATTTTTTCCCATTATATCCTGTTCTTTTAATTAGGATTATTACTGTTTTCGCTCGTACAATACTAATTACATATGATACCATTTAAGAAAAACACCGATTAACGTAAATCCTGTAAATTTAATTTTTAATATTCTTTTACTTACTTGTGTTAAAGATTCTTCGGTAGTAAAAACATAATAACTTTATCTTAAAAATACTTTTTACTCATCCATTTAATCTATATTTGATGGTTATTCATTCTAAAATAAAAATGTGTAGATCCTTCATAATAACAATAGCAAAGTAAATTAGTGGCATTTTATGATTTTCAATAGAATTTATTAATTAAAAAAACATCTGCACTCATACATCGTTATGTAAAAAATAAATACAATATTCGAGGAAAATGCATTGTTATTCATACAATAACTGAATCGCATTGATTAGACTATTCATTCTTTTTTATCCTTCAAAAAATCACTCAGAATATACTAGGAAATAGGTGGATGCACAAGTTAAGCATAAAAAGACGGAAGTATTACTTCATTTAGTATCGAGAAAATGATTTTCATTCCTTGGTCTCCTCAAGTTTATAAAACGCTTCCGTTTCTTTTTTCTTAGGCGTGGCGCCAATGGTCCAGGACGCCAAGGCCGTGGCGATGAATACGGGTGATGGACCGGCAGTGTCACGTTGGCGCGACAGTAATCGAGCGGTGAGCGATACCCTTCTCATTATTAACCGTGTTTTATGCAGTATAATATATAATAGATTGTTTTATTTACTTGGCTGATTATCTCGTGTACAGCTCATGGCAGGTGTTGGTCAAGTCAGAAAGGCGATCACCGTTGAACCAGAAGGTGTTTCGCCCGTACCTCCGGTGCCTCCGAGTCTGTCTCAATTACGCATCAACGATGGAGGTATCATTTGTTTCTTTATTTTTACATTACTTTTACATTACCTTAAAATAGATACTTATTTTCATTTGATCCCTTGTATTTGTGTTAAACAAATATACTGTTTTCAAATTACAAACTCTTAGCTTATCCCGCAAAATAAAAAATCTAAAAACCTTTTGAATCAGGTTTCTGTAATTATGTTTTACTATTTAATTAATATTATTATAATATTTATTCAATAATTATTTACAAAATACATCAAGATTTAATAAATAATTGTTGATTAGCAATAGGTAAATAAGATTTAAATATTAAAGGATTAAGAAGTTTAAAGGATAATATATTTAAATAGACGATTAATTAAATATTAAATAATAACCATTTAATTAAAATAATATAAAATTAAATTTTTTCAATTACAAACTAGTATAATAATAATAATTTTGATAAGTTTCATACAAAGAATTCGAAAACATTAAAGTTTTACACTTTATTACAAATTGTATTTTATAAAAGTTTTAATATTGAAACTTTTACATAAATAATTCTATAGATTGTTTAAATTTACATAAATAAATATATTATAGTAATAGGGTAATATATAAATTATTTTATTAGGAGATAATCCTGACTATGCATACCAGAAATACCTACCCAAAGACGAAAGTCAAAGGGCCAATAAATACAGAGGTAATTGATTAAGTCGAGATCAATGCAGTACACAATAATTTTTTACTTGTCATGAAAAACAATGTTACTAATTTCAACAAAATTGCATTTAATATTTATCTTATACCTCGCTAAATTATTACAAACCTATAATTTTTTTATTTTAGTGACAGACAATGTAATTTAATAGCATAATTTTATTATTGCTTTTTTAACAATTTGCGTTACACTTAAAATTTATATTCGTCGAGTTTCTTTCTATGATTGAATAAATTATTTTCTTTGTTTAAAATTTTTTGTCAAACGAAAAATTTAATAACCTTTTTTAAAATTGTTTGTAACTTTTATGAATTGATAAATATAATATAATAAATTTTTTGCTCAATATTCTTACATATTTATGCAATAATTTTACTAATAATAAAACTAAAAAAAACTAAATATTTTATAGAACAATATAAACTGCTAAAAGCTTGTGGTTAGCACTGACCATATATACTTTTTGAATTTAATCCAGTGTGATTGTGTATCCGCAAAATTATAAAAATGTTTATTTTAATATAAATGCATTTTTAATAGATATGGCTCCACCACGACCACCATTACCAAGTGGAGAAGTTCCACCGCCCAGACCTCCGCCACCAGAAACCGATGACGAAGATGAGATGTTTATGCATGCCCCTCAACCAAATCAACCTATTATGGTGAATTAATACTCTATTTTATTCAGAAGTTTTTTAATCGTTAATACATTGTTACAAAGAAAATTACATGATATCAATTTGGTATATAGTCTCAGAGAAATTATCAGACAAATCATGTATCTATATGTGCATTATGATTGATACACGTACAATGTTGAATTTTATTATGCAATATTGTTATCTAAATCTTATAGCTTATTTAAAATTTAACTTCTCTTTATTCTAATTAAATTTTTTTAAAGATTAATGCTTGAATTTAATATAATTATTTAAGTTATTTAATAACATTTTACTTTTTTCACGTCGTAATTTAGATGAAAAAGTTTTATACAATTTTATACAATAATACAAATTATATAAAGATTGATATTAGGATTTCTTGACAGTATATCAAATAGGATGTGCATTTGATGAAATATCTACTATATTATAAAAGTTTAATTATTATTATTATATTTTAATTTACTTTCTTAACTTCTAATCATATAATTATTTAATTTTATCAGACATCGAGGATTTTTTAATTTGTACGTTTGATTAAATTTTAGAACGAAATAAAATTTCAATGTTTTTGAATGTTTTTAAAAAATCAAAGTACAATATTCTCGTGAATTATCGATAAAATTTCAATAGATTTTAATTAAAAAAACATTATTTGAAGCTTGAATATGAATATAAAGTTTGAATAAATAATAATTTAAAACATGAAATTGTTAGATGGCTGCTCATGGTCTTCATCAAGAAGTTCGACAATGGTCTAGCAAAGATAACGAGATCATCGCTGCTGCCAAGAAAATGGCCATTCTAATGGGTAGACTGTCTGGTTTAGTGAGAGGTGAAGGCGGAAACAAACGAGATTTAATAGCTTGCGCAAAAGCGATTGCAGAGGCTTCTCAAGAAGTTACACGACTCGCCAAAGAACTCGCTAGAGAATGTACCGATAAACGTATTCGTACTGTTAGTATATTTTACTTTTATTATTATTTTTATTTCTCGAGTACGATATTAAATAATATTTATCTGTTGTACATAAATGATATCGAATAAGTGTATTATTTTATAATCGAATAAGTGTATTATTTTATAATACACTTATGTATTATAAATACACTTATGTATATAAAATAATTGATGTTTATGCTTTGAATTAATATCTATTGTTTAAAAATATTTTACATTTTATTATTTGAAATACCGATTTAATCATTCAATTTTGTTTTTCGTAGAACCTTCTTCAAGTTTGCGAACGTATTCCAACTATTGGAACGCAGCTTAAAATCTTATCAACTGTTAAAGCGACGATGCTCGGCGCTCAAGGTAATTTAATAAAGAATGACTAGTATTTTAGATAACGTTCGAACGAAAAAAAACTTGACTAAAAACAATTAAAAACAATTATCGAATCAACAATTAAGTACTAATTTACTAACGAATTAACTAATTTTTTTTATGCTTAGAAATACTCCCCACCTGGGAAGAATTGATGCTATATGGTAAACCCCAACTGTATAACGAGTTATACCATTATTAAATAGTTTTGGAACTTATAGTTGGATTAATAGTTTAAAAGAAATTTTTTATACATGGTTGGAAATCTTAATTCACTGTAAAATTAAAGAAAGTTAAACTTACGAAAAATATCATTAATTTTAATTTATAAATTGAAAGCTAAACATATTTTAATGTTATTGAAAAGTAATGTAAACAATTTCCAACGTTGTATATTGCAGAACAAATACTTTTTTGATACTTTTTCAGAGTTATAGATAATTTTAGTATTGCATATTCCCTTAAATTTTAGAAAAATGGTGTTCGCATGTTAAAAAATATATAATTCTCGTTTTTCCTTTTCTTGGGTTTTTTAATGTTTTTAATATATACCAATTTTTATATAGAATAAATATCTTCGTAATATTCTAATACATATATGGAAATCATCCTCATAGAAATTAAAAGTAGAAGAAACACTTAATTTTCTTAGATATTTTGGTGTTCTGTAATTATATCCAATTATTTATAAATATATTTCTTTGACAATTATTTGGTTAGATAATATCTAGCAGAATAGTAATATATTCTATCGATAAAACTTATAAAATACGAAGAAAAAATTATTTAACCGTTGTATTTCTAGAAGTGATTTAATTAATACTAAATGATTAAATGGCATGTAATAATTACTTTTATTTAGTTTATCACATATGCACGATCACATAATATATAGATATTCCTTTTACGATATTTTAAGTACTTTTATTATATATTTTCAAATTTATTCTTAGAATAAATTTTATCTTTGATCAGTTACATATACAGAAGAGATGTTTTATTTTATTTTTTTGTTTTATTCGAAAGCAAAGAAAATTGTAACAGGCAAATGAGAAAAAGTATTAAATTATTAAGTTTTATTTTTCATTGTTTTATTATTTTTATAATAATAATATTTATTTTATAATAATTTAATATTTTATATTTTAATATAATATTTCATAATGTAAAGCCATAAATTTATAATTTTTGTTACTAGAATATAGTTTTATTTTAAGTAATATATAACATAAATCTGATCTCTACTAAAAATTTGAAATTTTTTTAAATAGCAAATCGTCATAGTTTAAATATATAATGCATGAAAAACTATTTCTACGGAGTGGATTTCAACGTACTTTAAAGATTTCTATTATAATGCACGTGAATATTGTAAAAGAAAATAGATTGGTTAATTTTATAAATTCAGGATCGATGTTTTTTCGATAATTTAGAATATAAATTTGATTGCAATTACATTAAACGAAATATCTAAGTTAAATCAATTCAATGGATTTAACTTATTTTTCGATCATAAACTGAATGATAATTATACGATTAAATATTTAGAAATACTTTTATAATTGCATTGAAATCTATTTAAATAAAAAAATAGTAATATTTTGAAATTTTATAATAAAAAAAATTGATCCTAATTTTATAAAACAATAGACTTCTTTTTCTCGATAAGATGAAAATATACTAATTCCTATTGAATAATGCAGGTACCGAAGAGGATCAAGAGGCAACGGATATGCTCGTAGGCAATGCCCAAAATCTTATGCAGAGTGTTAAGGAAACAGTTCGCGCAGCCGAATGTGCAAGCATTAAAATACGAACAGCCTCAGGTATGAAGCTGCGTTGGGTTCGCCGGCAGCCATGGTACCAGTATTAAAGGCTATCATCGTCTTGTCGATACCATATTTACATCGTCTTGTCTAATATCTTTCATAGCAATTCTCATGCCATATTAAAGATAGCGATAATTTAGATAATTGTTTTGATAACGATTTGTTTGTTTTTTTAATACTCGAGACGGAGTCAGGGTTTTTGCAACCGCTAAATCGGTTCTTAATTTTGTTGAAAAAAATTATTGATTTTTTAAAAAATAATTTTTAGGAAATAAAGTATTATGTATATCTGTACATATTTGTTTATAGATATACATATTTTTTTAATACTAAACGCTTGTATTTATAGCCTACGTAAAGCAGATTATATCAGTATAAATAAGTAGAACAAAAAACGGAAGTAGTGATTGTAAGAGTAATGGAAGAATAGGAAGAAAGCAATATATTAAAATGTTTATATTAAATATTATTGTTTTAAATAATCAAGTCATTAGAATTATCTTTCTTATTCCGAGTATGTGAAATTTTGAACGTTTTATTTTTCAAGTATTTACAGATATTGACAGATGATATCGATTAAATTTAATTTTTTATTCGAATTCATGTAAATTCGAAAGTATTAATTAGAACTGATTTGCGGTCGACTTAGCAAATTTTATATTTTATCTTTGCCCGCTTCTGTTTCGATATTAATATACCACTAATTAAACGAACGGGTACTAATATGAAAAAAGGGTACACGAACTACGCGATGCTTCCATTTATATGTACTTACAACAAAGAGGCATGCGTGTATTTTAGAAATAAGATGAAATAGAAGATTTAATTCTTCAAATATAAGGACGCTATTTTTTATAAACATGCAAGCGATAACTGAATATAATCGACTATTTATTTTTGTATTTCGATAAATGTGCAATACAATTGAAAGTTGATAAAATCCTTCGCCGTAAGCCTTCCCGAAAAAAATATGGTGCTACGATATAATTAAAATCGGTCGTACAAGCATAATCGTAGAAACGTGTACTTGTATCGAGCTTACCGAACAAAATGATCCTTCAACTACTTACAATATTGACCAATCAAATATCCGTCCTCTTGAAGATCGGATTGGAATGTTTTGAAACGTGATTTTATATTTATTGTTTATGAAGATAATTAAATATATTATAACCCATGATAAATACTTGTAATGTAATAAAGCGTTTTAATAAATTAAAAGTCAGTTTCTTTTTATTTGTTACGCACTTTATAAAAATAACTATACAGTAATTACAAAAAATATTATTCTTAAAAACATTTAAAAGCTAAAAAATGAATAATAAAGAGGAAATGTTGATGAAAAATATTGTATTGATGAGATATACGTATATACAAAAGAATAATAAACAAAAATATTCAAACTTTTTGTTAATATACTATTTATAGTCAAATTATTTGTTTAAAAGTTAAATCTCAATAGAAATATTTATTCTGATCTTTCAATTCATTTTGTATTAAATTTTTATCGCGATTATTTACATAAATAAATTAATATTAAATCAATATTATTTTTTTTCAAGCTAAAAACAAATTTTTTTGTTTATTTTTAAGTCTATTACTCGTTTCAATAAATATTTAATTTACAATAAGAATATTGTAACTGTATCAAAATAAATTCTAATTTCATTTCAACGACATTTTCTCTCAAGTATATTCTAATATTTACATTAAAAACTAAGTAATCCACTTTCGGTAGGTCTTGATATATGAGGTAGTTTATTTTTTGGAATTTTTCCAGGCCTTAGATACGGATTGTCTATAACATCTGCTTGTGTATTAGACTCTTCGCTTTGCTCTGTATTTTCTTTTTGATTATTATTTCCTATTAAAAATTTTATATTTAGAAAAAAGTTGAAATAATCAATAAAATAGTTTTTAAATCTTACCTTCTTTATTTGCCTCTTTAGATTTGTTTTCGGGTTCTTTCTCTTTCTTTTTCTTAACAGGACTCACTTCTAAGTCACTATCAGAATCAAAGATTTGATCTTGAGGTAAGAGAGCAGAAAGATAGCTAGGAAATTGCGGCGTACATCCAATTACTATAGAAAGAATATAGAAAAACTATATCGATAACGAAACTGAAAATTACAAATAAAAATATCTTTTGTTAAATAAAATATTCAAATTACTTACAAGGAAACATGCTATTATCATCTTTAAGAAATAAACTGTGCGTTTTTCCAGTTTTTGCCGTAAACCTTGTTAAAGCGCGTTCAATATCTCTCTTCTGAGTCGCTGCCTTTTCTCTTATGGCTTCGTATTCAGTTACAGGTTGCTTATGCGTCTAAATATAAACATTATAGTAATAAATACAATCACCTGATACATATTAACACGATAAAAGTTATAAAGTAATAAAGTATTTTGTAAAAACATACCGGAGTTCTAATATAGGCGTGTGGATCAGGTAACGGAGGTAAATGACTAGGTATATGAGAAGGATGACTTTGTTTAACTCCAGCTTGTAAAATATTCAATTGCTTTGTTTGAGTTTGTTGTTGAAGCGCAGGTAATACCGTTCTATTCGTTCTTAATCCATATAAATGAATATTATCCACCTTAAGGCCTACATTTACCAAAGCTAAAACAATATCCGCTACAAGTATTTCTGTTCTACCAGACAGTTCACAATAATTTCGGGCTGATTCACCAATTTCACATAATACTAGAAAGCAAATAATATAAAAAAGAAATTAAATATATCAAACAATTAAATAAGTATAGTATATTTTAAGGTTATAAAGTTGGTATATACTCGACTGAAGCATTTCCGTTAAAGTTTCTAAAGCTGCTTTTTCACATGACTCGAAACCACACTCGGTCAAAATACTACAAATTGCATGGCTCAATATTTTTCTTCTAGTACTCGTAGTTTGAACATCCATGTTTGTTTACTAACTTGCCTTCTAAACTCGTGCGATCACTGGACGCATACTTGTATGTTTAGAATTTCGTTTAAGCTCTTACACATACTATTTCAATTTCCGATTCCAACAGATGTATCAACATTTACGTCACGCTCGCGTCAAATTTCGACTTAATTACTATAATTTTACTCCAGGATGCATCTGGTTTACATGCAAATATTGCGTATCGACAACTTTGTGGTATTATTGTTCGGATAACCTCTTTGTCAAAGCTGTCGTAAAAAATCAGATGGTAAAGAAGTTAAGAATGCGCGTATTCAAAAAATATATATTCATTCTTTCAGAAATTTTTATTATTTTATTGTTTAATTTTTAATGTTTTTAAATTTAAATATAACAGAGAAAAAATATTTCAAAGGAATCAAAATTAATTAAAAATGAAATATATTACAATTATTTTTTTAGTTAATCGTAATTTTATTCTTTGTATTTATTATCATTGGTTGCATGCAAATATATATTTGTTTGTTTGTATGCATACGCGCATAATTAAATATTAATTAAACTTTAAAAATAAATTTTCTTTCTAACGCTTAAGACATTACTGATAAAGTTAGTTCATTCTACTTTCATATCAGGTATCAACGAGTACAATTAAACAAGAAAATATATATATGACCAAATAAAACGATCGAAAGTATTAAAATTTGATAATTATAATATTTAAATTCTTAAAAAAGATTGGGAATAAAATTTTATTGGAATTATTTTTATTGGGAATAAAAGCGTAGGAATTAATCTTATTTCATGAATCTTAAATAATTGTTTTATTTTTAAATATAAAATTCTAAACATAAACGACGAAAAAATGTCAAAAACGGTAATTATTGAAACCTATACGTTTACAGTAATAACTTTTGTAAAATTAAAAATTTGCACAGATCGGTTGAAAAATTAGCGCGAACGCGATTAGTACGTTCGGGAAAACGAAGTTCGAAAAGAAGCTGACTAGTAAAAAGAGAAGGACATTGGATGGCGACGAAGAGAACGACGACGGGCGAGAATAATGGAGTTTGTAGCCCGAAAGCGCGAGGCAGTCGTATCAGGAGAACATGATTCGAGCCCCGTTTTAGCCGAGGTTTCTCCTAGACGCAAGAGACGTCGGCGCCTCTAACCTTCTTCTCGCTCTTGCATCCGCGAGCCGCGACTTCCTTTCTCCCTCGGCTGTTCTATTCTTCTTTAGGAGCGAGAGAACTTTAACTTTAACCGAAGCTCCGCTAACCCTTTGTCGCCAAAGACTTTTGTCGATCGAATAGAGTCGGCGAAACGTCGGGAGAACAGGAGCTCGAAGCAAGCGTTCGCCCTTTATCTCCGCGCCTCGCCTGCGTCCCGAGGCGATTATGCGGCGGCCGATCGGCCCCGAGGGTCTCAGTACTGTGGCACCGAGCACGTCACGATGCACCGTGGAAACGTACCAACCGACGGCTCGGGACTAGGCTTGCAGAACTCGCCGGGTCGTGATAAACGACGGACGAACCAACGCCGCCGTCCTCTCCTGCTCCTTTCGAGCTCGAGCGTTTCCTTTTGTCTTTGCTGTTCTGCTTCTTGCTCGGACAATCGATTTTTGCGCCCTTACCCCTTCCGTTTTTCCAACCAGTTAAACCGCGTTGCAAATTCAACTTCGCTTCGGTGTTTATTTTCTCGTCCAACACGCTCGATCGACGCTTCATTTATGAGGGAAAATGATATCGATGGCGTATTTAACCTCCTCGCGTAAGATGAAAATTAAACCGAAAATTTATTTCAACGCTTAGACAGCGAGTTTTTTAACTTTAAAAATCTTCTCTTTACATTTAAACAAATAAGATGACTTACGTTGATTCATTTCTCGTTCGTAGGCTTTGATTTATTAAATCGTTCGCTAAACCGAAACGTTGATATAATTTATACGCCTTTAAAATCCAATTCAAACTATCCCGTTAAAGTTTAAAATATCAACGTGGAAGAAACATTGCTCTACGGAAAATTTTAATCGTTTTATTAAATGAATCGTTCTTTACGATACGCGCTATTAAAATTTTTAACGTTTAATCAAACTTCCATGCCATATGTAAATCGCGAACAATAGTTTAAAAATAACAGATTGTTGTATTCGCGAAACGTACTTGTTATCGTAATTTTTCGATTTTATAAAATCATAAAAGAAGACGAACGATGAAACAAAAATATATAAAAAGACAAATAAAAATGGGTAAAGAAAAATATTGTGTAACAAAGGAACAACTAGAAGTTTAAAAAATGTAATAAAATTGAATAAGTAGGATAGTTTTGATAAGACGAATAGCTGGTTAGATAAAAAATGCTGATTCCGTAAGGCTACCACCAACGCACTCCAAACACCAACGATAACGGTAAGAGTTCAGGTGAAAAAAGGCAAAAGCCAGATGCTCGCGAAGGAGCGAGAAGAGCGGATCCGCCAAAAGTCGTCGGTCGCGACGTCGTTGCGGCGACGTTGCGGCGACGTCGCGGCGACGTCGCGGCGCAGAGAAGGAAAATAGTGAGTGGGGCGCACTGATGCGCGGAGCGGCCACTCCGCGACGCTCCCCTTTCACGAGGATCGCATAAGAGCCGAGAAAGTTTCCCGAGCGACGTCGAGCTCCTCTGCCGACTGGATTCCTGATCGAGGGGGTCCCCCGGAACTGGCCTGCCCCACGCGAAACGCGACTCGCGCCGATGCCGACGTCGCTCTCTGCCCCTCGACCCTATCGAGCGCGAATGACTCGAGTTCGCGGTGTCGTTGGGCGAGGCTCGAGCGAAAGACCCGCGTCGGGGCGGCCCGACAGGAGCGGGGAACTCAACCCTCTGGTCCGGATGCTCGCCTGATCCGCGGGGAGCTTGGCGGTGTAGAAACCGGTCAAGGAATGCGTGTAACGCGTGTACGTACACGTCACGCCTACGGGGACCGCTGTATCACCGACGTGCCGACGTCTCCTCTGTGTACACGTCTTTCTTTTTTCACATATTTCCACCCGCTTACCGACTCCGGCCATTTGCTCTCGGATGTACGTACGCCTGTCTACGTAGTCGTGCATTCGAGCGCTTCTCTTCCGACTACTTACTTTCCGTGGCTAGCGCGAGATCGGAATATTTGCCGTGTTTTTTGCGATATTCGAAAACGGTGGATGGGTCGTTGGCATTTTTACGCTACGAGATATCGAAGATCCTTCTTAAATTTTTTATTTATGCGTTGTTTTTTTTGTGAGATTTGCGAATGAATCTTTGGTGGACCGAATCAACGTAAATAAATTTATCTTTGTTTTAAAAGGATGTTTGAATAATCCCCGACTAAAGCAGGAATTACTTTATTGTACGGTTTTACTTTTTGTTATTTCGGTATTTTATACACGCTTATCTTACGTGTATTTTCCGTTTATTTTCCGCTCGACCTATATTTGTGATAAATATAAATATATTTTAATGATCGCGATTAGCTGTTTTTTTTTATGACCGTTGAATTACTATAATTTGATAAAATATACACGTATCCATGACTTATCGATAAGATTAATTATTTTATTTATATTTAATTTATGATATTCGGTTTTCTAATTGCAAAATATGTTACTGAAATAGGAGGTTAAAATATTTAATTAATCGATTAAAATTGAATGATTCGATAATCTTGATGCTTAAATTATATAAATATTTTACCGATATATTGCTGTTTATTCAACTAGGTTGTAAGCGACAGTATCAATTTTATAGCGCAAAATTATTATCCGAATGATATATTATATGATATAAATAAATATATTAATAACTGCTTATCCAAACAGAATCATCTGTTATTATCCAGCATTTATGCTTTTAATAGAAATAAATACTCGTAAAATATTCGGCTAAATCGTGTGTTGCACGAGCAGAGAAGTATTTTTCATACATTTCCGTAAAAATCCCATCATTTTCAATATTCTTTAAATTTTTTATGTAATCGGTTGCTTTTAAATAAAATTTAATGTGATTGCAAGGTATTTCATAAAATGATTATTCACTTAAACTAAGAATTTGTCCGTTCCGATTTTCTCTTAGTTTTTTATTCTTCTCGTTTACGTATTGGAACAACAAAAAATATATTTGTATTGGAAAATACATTTTCTTTTTCTAATGAAATGGAATCGTAATAAAAGCAATAAATAACAAATGTATTCTCGTAATTCTCCCAACTAGTTCCTTAAATTATCCTACGTAACTCGGTGCTGTATCGAATAACGGACAAAATGGGGTAAATTGTCTAACTTTTTACGAGCTTCTTGCATTATAAATCCATACGTCGGATGTTTGTAACATCTTGCTAAGAACATCTGGAAAAACGGATGAATTAATGGCTTAATTGAGTTCCGAGTAAAACTGAAAAAGTAGGGGTTGACAACAGTGTAATATATCTCATGGAATTATCTGTTTTATCTTTACTTTACCAGGCTTCGTGTCCGTAATTAAGATACATTACAAAATACTTATTTTAATTTAATTTATCAAGTATATAGAATTATTTTAATTTTTATCAATAAGACATATTTAATATATTTAAAGACACATTAAATAAATATTATTGTATAAAATATTCATTCATAAGTAATTAGTACGATATTTTAATATATTATTCTTTTAAATTTTTTCGAGATTTATATAATGTTTATTAATTATGCTTTCTGTAAATAAGAACAACTCTTACTAACATTTAGAATAAAAAATTGTTAACTGTTTAAATTTGAAATTTGTTTCATAAATGTATAATATTTCATTACTGAATAATTGCACATATATAAATTTTTTCCTATATTTGATGTCTCATACTTTATATATATTATATGAAAAAATTAGAAATTTTCTTAATTAAAACTATAAATACAAAAATTAAATGTTTAAAAAATATCTAAAACTATTTATTAATCTATATAAATAATAAAATTTTCATTAATGTTACGTTATTTCATTAATGTTACGTTATTTCATTAAATAATTTAATATACGTATTAAACTTAATTTTATTGTCATCCCAATAATGCAACTTACTACATTCAAAAAATTTTCAATAAATTAGAATTACGTAATTTAAATAAATTTTTAAGAAATTCTAATAATGTAAACAGTTTAATGAACAGAAAAAAGATTTTTCAGTAATATAATATTTTGTAATAAGCTATTTATTAATCGTTCAATACATTAGAATTTGTTACAAGCTATTAATATATTGATTTGGTGCTATAAAATAAATAAACTGTTATTCAAAATAAAATAGCTTTAAAAATTTTAAAGTAGATATCACACTATTTTATGTCAATTATTGGTGAAATTCAGTTATATGAATGATTACCGAGAATTAACTATTCTATTAAAATTTTAATTCGTAGTCAATACAAAACGAATAAGTTATTTATAGAACATTTATTTTTATCAAATTTTATAATAAAATCACGAAAACATTAAAATAATATTTTAATTCATGTTTATTTAAATAAATAAAATATTTCATGTTTTTATGTAATATAATATAAGTTATAAAGCAAAAATTCGATCTTGTCAATATAGAAAAAAAATCTTTTTAATAAATTTTATTATCTAAATTTATAAAAACCATAATAAATTTGTAAAATCATGTACATGTTTTATGCTATTTATCCTGAAAAAATTATTATAAAGGAATTAATACTTAACATTAAAGACTTAACAATAATTTTACCATTATTTCTGCAGTACAATTTCATTGTTATATATATATATATATATATTGCTTTGACATTTATATTAAGAATCCTTACTTGATTTAACGTCGTTTAGTTTTGAGCTTATAGTATTCAAGAAATGCTTTCATAAATAACAATTACCAAAATTATTAATACTGTTCGGGAAAATTAGTTAAATATAATCTACAACTAAAAAATTATTTATAATTATTTACATTACTATATACGGTATTCATTCAAAGTACAAATTATTAAACCGTGACCAATTTAAGAAAAAAAAACGTAATGTTTCGATAAATATTTTCTTTTGGACATATTTAAAAATGAATTTATTTAAGTATATTTCTAATTATAAAAAATTATTTAGCATTTCGTAATTTGTTTAGTTTAATTCTATCCCAGATTACTTACTTATATTAGGAAACTTTTTAAAAATTCGTTTTCAATAGTTTGGTATTCAACGTTTTAAAACGTCATTTTAAAAAGTTTTAAAGAATTATAATTGTACATCTCAAAATATACTAGATACAATTATATATCACATAATTAGTATTAAAGAAAATTATAGGAGGTGGTAATGGATTATTTTAATTAGATTAATAATTCATACTCGTTATTTTATTTTTTATCATTCTTATTTTAAATATATAAATTTAAAAGAAATTATGAAATTGAATTTTTTGTACATCAATTTATTCAAACGATAAATATGAAATGCAATATCTAATTTTACAATAGTTCTAAATAACATTTTTGTGGATAGTTACATTACAAATATAACATGTATATAAATATAGGATATTTATTTTAGAGAAAAAAATATAGAATAAGAAATACTTTATAAGTTTTTCCTATATTTTAAGTAGTGAATACTTAAATTCTGTAAGCAGAACTAAATAATATGAGCGAACAAATTGAAAGTAGGGTGTCGTTTAAATTTGAGAAAATTCACTTTCCAAATATGATCTTTCTGGAGGCTCCAAAGTTCTGTCCGGATTGAGTTGCGCCCTTGTTGCTTCCTGCCTGAAGCCCGATCATGCCCTCACCGGCCCTCAACTGCTCATCCGTAAAGTACCTCTTGTGTTCCTCGGAAGGTCTAGGTCCAAGCCAAGGGCCCTGCCATTCAGGGTGTCTGTACGTCTGAAAGAACATACGAATATAAAATTCGTGGAAATATCGGTTTTATATTCCTCAATCATTTTAGTGCTCGATAAAAATAATTTTTTTCCTGGAATTATCAGCGATTATTTCGCGCGTCATTCGTTCGTTTTCCGCAAAAATCAATATTTCGTTTTACTTTTACATTCGAAACTGTAATTTTTGGATGTTGAACATTTTCACATACGTGTGTTTTGATTTATTTGTATACTAGGAATTCAAATGACATTTATTGATTTTAAAAATTTTACGTCTATCGATGATCAAATTATATGTAGTATAAATTAATCAAGTATATTATTTTTCTACCGTAAACACGGAGTAATTATTTTTCATCAAAAAAAAACTCGAAAAGCTTGAATAATAGTTTGCGAAATCATAATGAAACTAGGAACTATATTAAAATTTTTTTAATACAATTATATTTTTGAATTAAAACAATGCGAAACAATTATAAACGGAATTTATATTGATGTAACCTCAAAATATTTACCAATCGTAATCCATATTTTCGATTTAAAAAAAATAAATAATCATTCAATTGGCTCATATATATCGTTACTTGTATACATCGTTAAAAATCAATATTACCGTGCGACCAATCGCGAAAATCGTATTCGTGACTTGTGCAATGTTTTTGCGTTCAATTAAATCCACAGCCTGGAATAGATCTACATCTGGAACTCCGTAAACGATGCAAGCCCTCTGAAATCTATATAAAAACATCAATGAAATAAAAATTAGTATTAAAATTGGTTTTTATGCACCACAAAATATAATACTAGCATAAAAAAAATTAAATTTTACGGAGAATAAACATGAGATACGATTTTTTACCTCTTATTGCAATTAAGATAATTAATGCAAAAAAGTGCTATTTAAAAAAGGAAAACGATAAATATAAGCTAACATAAAAATCTCGTACAAAAGAATTAGAACGAGCGCCGATCAACTTCTCGAAATCCAGTCGAGCATTCGATAACGACTTCGAGCCGTAAAAAGCACGAGACGAAAGCCTTGTGGAATCTCCCCGAGCGATCAGGCGCCCCGAGCGAGGAGTTCCGCGATGCAATTAGCGCGAGCCGAGATCGGTCGCAGTCCCTGCTAATTAAGCAGCGGGAGGAACGAGTCCCTAGTACACGGACAAACACACGCTCGGAGAAGTTACGAATACTTGCGTCTCTTCTGTGCTCCGAGTAGCACGAAGCAAGGGCTAAATGAGCGCGTGGGAGTAATGAAAAAGGGGTGCGCTTCAACCTCGAAGGGAGCGAGCGCCGACGGCTACTGCAAATTATAAAGACCGGAAACAAAGGGGCTGAGGAGGAGGATGAGGAGGAGAAGCTTGTGGAGGTTCGAGCTCCTTCTACGAGCTGCTAGCCGTGTCCAAACGCTCGCTTAACAGAGCCTTTCCATTGTCTTAGCGTTAATCAGCGAGGGCTACTAATTAACGCGGCCGCGAGTCCAGCGAGGCTCTACGCACGTATCGGTACAAATGACGCGCTGAGTGTGCCTCGTAAGCAGGAGCACAGAAATGCCGTGGTAGCAGTTTCGCACACGGGAGGTGGAGGGAGAGATTTGGAGCACCGGAGAGTAATTATAATTAGCGTGACTCGACGAGGGGCGGATCGCGACACCGACGCTTTCGAGGGGTTGGCCTCGAGGACATTGCGCGTCTCGAACTTCATCCTCTGTCGGAATCCAACATCTCTCTCTTACGTGTCTTCTGGGGCTTTTACTCGATTGACAAACATTGAAGCTGCGATAATTTCTGTTAAATCTCTTTTAACCTATTCGTGACAATCTTGACTTAAGACTTGCTCGAGTCTCGGGCTTCGCTTTCGGACATTGATACGATCTTTGTTCTATCGTCGGATGCTCATCCTTTTCATACTTTCTTGAATAAAATTTTTTTGCATTTCGATTACTCATTTTACGTTATTCATTTATGATTATTTTTTACAGATTGCACTGTTTGAAATAGCGAAAACGTATGTTTTCAACGAGTTTTCAAGCAGTATTATAATACTATATGTTAATCTAATTAAAAAATGAAGGTAGAAATTAAGTTTTGATGAATTATTTATTATATTAAAACTTACTGCTAGATATAAATAAGGGTAAATTCTAACATTATCAAATAAATATGAATTTTTTACGATATAATTTATATACAAAATTTATAATGTAAAAAATAGATCATTTTTCGGTATTTGGATATACATATCTATACAGTATAAAATAAATGATTACGGACGAGATTTGCTTAACAAACTTCGTTTAAATTAGTAATACGTTTTCAAAATTTAAATTCTGTCATCGAAATCAAAACTGTTCAAAGTCTAAACGTGAACAAACTGAGAAATAGTAATGAACTTAATTTAAATTTTTAAATAGGTGTAATATAAAATGCGATGATAAAAGTCATAACTATTGTAATTATAAATCAACGAATGAATATATTAAAATAAAAAGCTTATAAAATTTGAATTAATTTCTTTTTTTTCTCAAAAATTAATGTATTTACAAATATTTATTAATATAATTTTTTTATATAAAAATTAAATGTTAATAAGATTTTTATCCGAAACATCAATATCTAACTGTTTTCAGAAATATACGTTTAAAATATCCGAAATTGTTAAATGTGAGCATACATTTACGTATTTCGAAAAAAATTAAAACTTTTTTTAATAAGTTATAAATACTTGTTAAATAATAATTTATTTTTTACAAAAAAGTTTCTTCTTTTTTGTCATTTTTTTATTGATTTTATTGAACAACATATATTTTTACGCTAACATAATTGAAGTATTTTCAATAAAATGCTGATTTTAGTTAAAATAATACCATTTAGTCAAAATATACAGAAAATTTTCAAAAGGACAAAACATTTTAAGAGGATATTAAAAAATGTATACGCTTAACAATTTATGTATTTAAAGCACACGATTGAATATTATAAAAATAAATTTGATATTTTTCTAAAAACTCTCAATGGTAACATCATCATAAATTAAGATCTTTATGGTTTCAAATACATTACAAATTACATTATATTATATTATATTATATCAAATACATTACATTATATGATTTTGATCATTTTAATAAATCTTACAAAAATATTTTTATGAAAATAAAAATAAGTATAATACATACAGATGTTCTAAATATTATTCGTAATACCGTATTACTAATACTCAAAAATAAATAAACATGTGACATCAATCATTTGGAACGGATTTGATCCTTCGAGAACCGATGACCGCCAAACGAGGATCAGCAAGGCAGTTATCAATAAACGAATATTGCTTATCGAGCGATTTGAATCAGAATTGATTCGAAAATCCATATAAACCATCAAAGCTGAGTCGACGTCTTTCGAGAAATTCATAGAGTCGCCTCGAAGCACCGAGGCAGTCCACGAAGACGATTCGGTGCAAGCTTCGAGTACGCGGAGCAATGCACGTGCTCGCGAAGAAAAAAGAGGGAAATACGTGCAGAAGCGAATCGGCGTCGGTAGCGATGGAATGCGCGAACGGCAACTCGGACTTCTGTGCTCCCGATAAACAGCGCGTCTACCGCATATGAGCACCAAACAACAGCGCGACTCGGCGCGTACGTTCAACGGCTGAAGCGGTTCACATTTTACGGTTTACGCAGGTGCGCGAATCGTCCCCTTTACCCCGAGGCTTTTCGAGACTTCTCCCACCATCCGCTTAGATTCACGCGCAAACCACTGTTTACGTATCGCGCGCAACACGACCCACTGGTTCGTCGGACGTTCCTCGTCGTCTGTTACTACTTAACGAGGAACGGCCGAGTGACCAATCATTGGGAACTTTCGACGAGCGTCTATTCCAGCTATGATTGGAGAACGTTTGGCGATCTTTTAAAACAGTTCCGCGGACTCGACGGGCCATCGGGAAGAGACGAGGATCGTTTCAGCGGTAATTCGGAGCGACGCGTGGTAACCAAGTGCTCCTCGAGCTCCGCTCGAGCAGCGGCGACGCTCTCGCGAAATTCGCGAAGGACTCGCTTTCGCGAAAAGGCAAAACGCGCGCGTCTTCTATTCCGCAAGCGCACTGTCAGGATGCGCGTAGCCCGAGTCAGAGCAGTGCTCACTGCTCCACCGGCCACCAGAGCATCATGAGTTCCGCAAAGTCACCGAGCGTATGTGATACGCGCTCGGATCTCTCGCTCTTTTGCTCTCTTATACGCGCGCGTGCGTGCGCGACTTTCTCCTTGTTCATGATGTTCGCGTAGAAAGGGAGTAGTGCGGAGTGGCCGCGCTGCGCATCGTTCGCCCCACTACTGCTTTTGAGTTGGTCCGAAGCGCGCGCGGATGCCTCGACTCTTTCTTTCTCTCCCTCGACCGTCGTCTTGGACGCGGTGGTCGTCGCGGTGGCGGTCGCGGTGGTCAGCGCCGCCGTCGCCGTAGTCGCGGGCGTCGACGTCGTCGACGAATCGAAAAAGCTCGCGGGAAGCACCTACGAAGCGGCTCGATCGAGGCGTCGCGACATGCGCACTGACACTCCAAAGTCGCGGTTTCGGGCTTTGGGGCCTCCAAGTGCCGTCGAGGACCATCGACGATTGCGCGCGCACCGACTTGCAAAAAGCTCCTGAGCGGTGCGCGGCCCCATTTGCAATGCGCGCTGGAAAATTTTGCGAAAATTGTTTATACGCAGTCAGGAAATAGGAAAGAGAAGGAGGTGGCCCGATGTTTATAACAAACGTTACATTTTTGCGCGCAAAGGCTGCCGCTGCTGCCCGCCGGAGGAATTTTAATCGCACGCACGCGCATATCTGGTTACAACCTATATACCACCTTCCACCTCGAGCTTTGTAATTTACAAGTGCTTTTACCTCCCTTGGTCGCGGACCGGAGAATCATGCTCGCTCCACTTTTCTCTGCGGAAAATATTTAAGATCCGCGACGTTGGAAGGAGCCTCGTTTCTTATATGCGCGAACTATCGCTCGCCAGTTGACGAGTACCGAGCGCAACGATGTTTCTACCGCTTGATCGGTAAACGTAGTTTATCGCGTTATGATAAATATTACCTCCTCCTATGCAAATGTTTCATCAGGATCGTAGCAGAGCGTTAAAAGCATTTAATCATTTGTGTATCTAGATGCCGGGGCTCCAGATTCCATTTCGGCTACCCGCAAAATTATCGTTTTCCGCTTTTCATTCCGCGCGGGTCGCTCTAACGCTCGAACCCTTGTTTCCAGCTTAAAGATCGGTGCAAACAATTTCTTTTCCGATTCTATCTTATTTCTCGTCTTGATTGCTATTGACCCATCTCTTCAACGAAAAAACAAAGAGATCATTTATAAGTTTCGTAACGAATATAACGATTGTAAGTTTGTATGATAATAGATTCTATTTGCTTTACCTAGGTATTAAAATTAATATTAGATATAGCCGTTTCTAAAACTGTATGGAACAAGAAGAGATACGATTTAGATTGTATATCCGAACGTTTCAATCTATTGAATAAACGATACAAAAATTACGATAACATTTTTTTTTTTATATATTTCTAAGGGAAGATAAGTAGATCCCGAGAAATATGTGTACGAATAAACACCTTAATTTTCTTTAATTTCAACTATGTACTTCTAAGATAATATAAATTAGATTCATAAATTTAATATAAATTCTTATTCATAAATTTAAAAAAATAGAATATCTAGCACAAAATACTCAAAATATAATTGAGAATATATACCAGAAAATTTTTTATATATTAAAGCAATTTTAAAACACATGGTATACATAATGTTTTACAATTAAGATATTCAGAATTATCGGGTTTAAGAGTACAAAAGATTTAGTTTTTTCCAAGCCTTTTGTTTTTAGTGAATATTTAATTCAGTCAATATATTTTAAATTATTTTATTGAGATTAATATAAAAAAAGCGTTATCAAAAATTATTTTTAACATAACATGAAATTTTAAATAATATTAGTAAAGTCTATTTTTAAGAAGATATTTTGATGGTAACAGTCATTTTTATCTGCAAATAAAACAATTATCTTTAAAACTAACCAGATTTAGAGATTAGAGTATGTGCTTTTAGGTATAAAAGTTTCTTCGCAGTATTAAGCAACTTATTAAACTATTGAATCACTAAGATATTTTCGAGTGCAAGCTTTCAAAAGACTTAATGAATACGAATGCGAAAATTACGAATGAAAAGTAAATGAGAACTTTTGTGAGATGAAGCGACGATAAGTGTCGGCAATGAGAAAAATGGTAGATATAACAATTCGTATTCTAAGGTATAAAATTATTCCATAAAAGTAAGAAGTTTAATCAAAATATATTAGTAAAACATCCGCGATCGTCTCGAGATAGTATTCTAATAGTATATTAGCATACGTGATCAATTGAATGCTAGTTAATATTTAGCAAAGGCTTCAAACTTTTAGTGAAGGATACTTAACTTGTAAGTATAAAAGTGCATTGCTAAAAATCATGATAAATTAATTTATTATATTAACAAATTAAAAATTTTTTGAACTTTAATTAAAATGTTGTTTAAGTTTCAATATTTTATGTAATATCAAATCATTTTCCACATAGACCATAAAAATTATAAATCATAAAAAATATAATTGATAGAAAACTCAAACTACGTATATTTTATTTAATTAATCAATAAAATGAAAATATATTGTAGTATTCAGTTTATTATTTTTTAAACATAAGCTGATTTGAAAATTTTGCAAATGAATTAAATTATTCTTGATAATGATACTTTTTTTTTTTAAAACATAGTCTATTTTCTGCAAATGAATTTGAAAATTTGTAATAAGTCAGGATCGAAATTAGTGAACACATTACGTTTTTTATTTAACCAATATACCATTTAATTAAATTATGTTTTTATGTTTCCTGAAATTTGATATTATCAACTTTATGGTCTACTTTAATTATTATATATTAAAAAGAGTAAATATTATAGGAATTACATTGAATGTAGTTTATTAAGTTTTCTTAAATTCTGTTTTGAAGTGTAACAGTTAATTGAAAAACTAAGTCAATACTGTAGCGTTCTCTTATTGACGTTGGATGTATATAAACCACCATTGGTGGTTGATGATCATTAACAAAAAACACTAATATTGTCAAAAGCTTTTCAGTATTGAATTAATTACATATTAATCATTAGTATATAATTTATGCAAATATTTTTTAAGCAATTGATGTGAAAAAAACACAAAGAAGTGTAAATTTTAAAGTAAAAAAATCCTCGAATTGTAATTTCAAATATTTTATTTTTAACCTAGCAATTTTAAATGTATTTCAACTAATATTAAGATTAATATTTATAATAAATTTGATTATAAATAAATTATTAAATTATAAGTATGTATCGACTGGTATGTATCTTGAAAATTATAAGAAATAATGTCATGATACTGGATATATGCTCGTTTAAATATTGAAAACTTATAAAAATTAGCTTTTGTCTACTAATTAAATAATATATAATTATATGCATATATAAAAGATATTAAACATTTTTCTAAATTGTAATTTTATTGGTTTTTCTTCATTTACAACTTTAAAAATTAATACTTCTTAGCTTTTAATAACTCACTTATTATACTTAAACAATTTTATAAGGTAAAGCTTTTGTAAATTATCTTTTTTAAAGCTTTTGTAAATTATTTTTTTAATGCTCTTTTATCTTCTGTGATACAAAACAGAATAAGAAAGGATTCTATTTATAATTTTATGTTACGTATAAATTTTCCAACGTCAATAAATTCATACATTTTTCAAAACAATGTTATACAAGTTTTTTGCTTTTTAATTTTTCTGCAAAAATGGTAATTTTCTGAGGTCTATTCCGAACTCAGACGCTGTTTACACTGAGTTATCAGGTTAGTATATGAATAAAAGAGTCTTTCTATAATCGCACATGGATATTGTTGGAAGTGCGCCAATAGATATCGTGTGTTTGTGAAATTGTCCTCTTTTATATCTCGATACCGGACAAGCGTTTAGATATTCGATTGCTCGCACGCGGTAACCGTTGGTTGCGATGTCACACTTTCGAGAAATTGCTCTAACGTAAAACACTGTCGATTGCGTAAAAGCAACTAACGATCAGGAGGTAATAAGCTTAATAGAAGTTGAAACGACTCGAGTCTTGGTGTAACGCAAATTTTATGATTCTCGTTTCTACGTTTCACGATTATTCGTTTCTTACATTATTTCTTTTCAGAATACCTATACTATTTATTTTCGTAATGCCACCAAAAAATATAAAGAATCTTAAGAGTCTATCATTGTATATTTAAGAAATATAACTCACTGATTCAAGTTATCCATCATCTTATAGTCGCCACCTGATGTGTTGATCTTAGGAATAATTCCTGGCTGCAATTTGTTCATTAGCATACACAATATAACGCCATCTCTTAAAGCGTCTTCATAGCTCACGCCTAAAAAGATAATATTTTTCGTTAAACATACATTAATGATAATTATAATATAATTTTTTAAATAGGTTTTCCTAGTTTCATAACTTTTGTTCGTATTATTATTTTACATATTATTAGGCTTAACCGATAAATAAATATTTAAATTTTCCACTTTCATATAATAATAACCGATGAATCGTTTACATTAATTAAATAAATTGCCGAAAAAGTATTTTCTTTTAAAATAAATGTACTCGATAGCTGTTTTTTATAATTTTATTACTTATATGAGTTACATAAAAACAAAATTATTTAAATTATCAGTATATATTTTTATCATTTTAATTATTTCAAATTCATTATATACATATTTAAAACGTACAAAACATATAATTTTTTTTAAATTTATACTATATAAAAAATAATATTTTCACCTTAGTCTTAAATATTTTGATGTTATTTTTTAATTTGATATATCAATTTTATTATTTTTTAAGAATACAAATATTTGAGATACTAAAATAATAATAAAATGTAATATTAATAACAAGATTACGAGTTGTTGGCTAATATTATAAATAATAAGATACAATCTCTAATAATAAAAGTGAACGAGTGTTTAAAATTTTTGTTTACGTAAAATGTTTTTTCAATAAAATCTTTGATAAAATCTTTTATCAGTCTTTTATTCTTATTATTATTGTACTTTATTGCGCGGTCAATAAATTTGTCATATAAGTACAATCTATAAAAAATTATATACAAATGTCATTAAAAAAAATATTGAGATAATATTTTTTGAAAAAAGTAAGGTTTTTTTCAATAAGTTTTAAAAGTAGGTATATCAAAATTGTTTAAAATATGCACGATATAAATATTTAAAATTCATACGGTCAATAATTTTGAATTAAAATCGTAGGAATACAATTTTTGAAAATCGCATTGAGAACAATCAGGCGGATGAAATTGGTGTAAATATCACGTTTGCGTGACGTGCACAACTCCCCAAGCTTGGTACATCGACTCGAACAAAATTCTAGCAAGAATTCATAATTTTAATTTCTAGTTCCCTCGTATTTCCCCGGTACACAAGGCCTAGGAAAAAATGCGCGCGAGAAGTTGAAACGGAGCGAAAGAGTGGGTGATCGTAGAAAAAAAACGAATTTTCCGCACGCGGTAACGATACTAACACTCCGAAAAGCATCGCTTGCGCAAATCCATAGCATCCAAGGCAATTCCGGTTTCCCGCGCCGATCCTCCATCCACCCCCGTTCTATCCCATCTCCGCGCACTCAAACAAGGTTTTTCCAGACTGAGCCAGGCCCCGCCCCATTATCCCTTCGCACCCCGTTGTTTTTTTCCGCGACGCGGCGTCGAGTGACACGCAAGGGCCAAGCGGCCCTCCCTCGACCACCAGCGCTCGTTCCTGACGCCCCGCTATGCCAAGAGGCTCGCCAAGGGGGCACCGCATTTTTTATACGGCTCCCCAAGGACCCGGGCCCCCGGACGAGGGTGAGCCTCGCGACGCCGCCGGCACCAGCAAAGAAACCGCGAGGGCTGGAGGAAGACGCCGAAGGTGCCGGGGCGACGCCTCGGAAGACGAGGCGCATCTCGAACTCCCAGGGCACCAGTACCGGTCAGGAGGTGCGCGCCCGACACCCACGCACGCGCCACCCCCCGAGTCGCCTTTTTTTTTACCCAGGCCGGACATGAATGCGTGCGCGCGCACAGGGACGAGGCGCGCGATCGCGCACGAGACCATCGATACGCACGCGTCGAGATAATCACCACTTTCTTTTTCCTCGCTCTCGCGCCGGTTTCGAGCAAGGCGAACACTGGATACGCGAATCCGGGGAATCAGGCGATTATGCGGACGCGAGTCATTGATGCCGTCGTCGTCGCTCGGCGGATGCATTTTTTATATTTACAGAGGGGTTTGAGGGCGCGTCGGGAAATGAAAGAGCAGCTTTTACGATAGGAGGCTTGTCGGCTATCGCCGGATCATAGAGATCAATTGGGATCAAGTCGAATCGACCATAGTTTTATTGTGAACGAAAACATGCATCTTGTTTGATTTATGTTTTGTTTGAAATTTTGTTGCGTGACGAATCGTAAAGATTATCTTTGTCGATGTTAATATTTACGATGTTGATTTCCATTTCTTGAGATTGTTGGAAGATTTATCGGTGCAAATTATCCAACTATATGAAAATCTATAATTGAGCGTATATTTTTAACTATGAATAATTGCTATGTCGATAGGAACATAATTCTTATGGATATCGTTACCTTTGGTTTCCTTTTCTTTAAAATAACAGGAAAAGGTAAATTATGAAATTCGTATATCGTCGAAATGTATGAAGTTATTGAGGAATATATCGATCATGAACATTTTATGATCTGCAAATAAAATGAATAGATTGTTTTTGTTAATTCCATGAATATTTATAGAAAAATTACAGTTTCCCATACGAATATGTTTGTACACAATTTCATAAACGTAATATGCATCAGCGTATTTTATATCATCTATCAAATTTATTTTAAATTTCTTTTATCTATACTCAGATTCCCTATAAAATCTAACGAATATTGTGTATTTGTAATGAATTAAATAATAAGATAAAAAAGTGTGTACAAAATAATATATAAATAATAAATAATAATAATTTAATTTTGTTATTTATTTTTCTGTGTTATAAAATTTTTCACAAGTTTGATAATTTTTCTTACTATAAAGTAAAAAATATAAGAAATAGATAAATTAATGTATCTTTGACAACATATAAAGATTACCTATTTTTATTTTTTATTTAAACCAATAAATACTTACAAAACATTGTGAATATATCGAAGAATTTAGTTTCTTTTTTATTATAATTTTAAATATTTACTGGTTATAAAAATTTAAATACTGGAAGAAATTATAAAAACATATTGTTCAAATACAAAAGACGGTCAGGTAATTAATTTTGTTCATCTTTATTTTAAGAAACGTAAATATTTTCCTGTATTTACTAATTACACTACGTTTCATAGACAAGCGAGAAAAATAACATTGAATTTGGAACGTGTATTCTTTCAAGAACTACCGAATTACTTTTTTCGCCACGTTTGGCTTCTTGTCTCATTTAATTCAAGGATGTTATTATTATTACGTATTTTGATACGCGTGCCAACACTATAATTTTTAATTCCACTAAAATTAACATACAAAATTGTTGATGATTCGAATGTTTCAAAGGTAAGCCATTTCGGAGAAATAAAAAAAAATACTTAGACACGTTAGGCTGCATTAGAAATAGTCAGTAAGAATTAAAGTTTTTGATAAATTTTATTTTTTTTTTTAATTTTTCCCTAAAATAATTTAAAATAAAATAATTTGTATTTACTAACGACAGCATAATAATGTATACATAAAATTTATATAATTATATTTTAGTATGTAAAAAATACTTATTAAATAGATGCAGATGGTTTTAAAAAAATTAAAAAGTCAGCTTAAAATAATAACATGAGTTTTTCTAAAAATTACAATAAGGAAAAGATGGAGATATTTATTTTCTTAACGCAATTAAAATAATTGATAACTATATTTAAAGATCGTCAATAATTTATTTCGAATTACTCAATTAAGTATTCAAGGATTAAACATATTGAAATTGAGCCGTATTTCTCGAAGTTTTGCAACTAGAAAGTGAAACTGTACATCGAGTGCAATATTGTCGAACGCGATAAATGGAGAGAAAAATAACATGGTAAAATCTGGATGAAGCATCGTTTTGTGACAGTCAAGCGTACAGTTGTCGTTTCGCCAAATGTCGTTTAAATATAAATAAGAAACATTGAGTCCGTCCAGATGCGAGTGAGTAGTTCAGAAGATAAATAAAGCTCTATCCGCGCTCGTTCGCTAAGTCGCGAGGAAAAATGGAAAGATTGGGGCGACGCAGGAGTCACGGTTGACGAAAGAGAAGAAACGGGAGCCGCGGTTGGCAAAGAGGTCGAAAAGCATCGAACGTTAGAACTAATGGGCTTCCCGCATTTTCGGGAGGCGCGTCGCTCGCTAGGGCCAACTGCTCGCAGGACTGGCAGCCTGATCCTGCAAGGACGCGGCATCACGTGGTTTTCACGTTAGCTACCGCACTTGCCTGGCCAACCGTTTCTCTCGTCGCCAGCTGCGCTATCTGCTCGCCTGATAAAAAACTGGTCGTGTGCCTGGATTCTCGATTGACGTGCCATCGACAGCCGATTGAGACGTCGTCTCCTTGCGCTTCCACCCTTCTTTACTTGCTTCTCGGCGATAGCCGTTCGGCCATCGAGGGCTAGTTTGAACGCTGATCATCGCTGATCATAGTAATTTCGATCAACTATTCCGCGTTTAGGAGACTAGAATGCGCGTCCCTCGTCACGATGCGTTAGATCCGCGGGCGCTTGCGGGATGTTCGCGTTCCGGACGAAATATCGGCTAGGAGCGCACGTGGAGCTTCGTCCGGATGCAGCTCGTGCCGCCTCCCCGATTCTTGGTCCGAAGCTCCGTGCTAGCGGCTACGAAGCACTTTCGTTGAATTCTCTCGGCAAAAATGGCCGAGAGACAAACTTATCCCTAGGGACTCCCCCAGTCTCCTCACTTACCAGGATTCCATGAGGGGGCCGAAACGCTTCTCGCGAGCGCACCGCGGGCTAAATTTTAGAAAAATTCCTTTGTGATCTGGAAAAGTGTTTGGCTCGATTACCAGGCAAATAGGAGTCGTCTCCTGCGCAACGAGTCGCGCACGCCGAGCATCCTGTTCGCCTGTTGCCGCCATCGACTCGCCTTTTTTAATCGGCTGTTCAGAAAAGAGCAGCGGTAGCGACGCCAAACGCGACTTCCATCTCTCCCTTTCCCCTTTCGCTCATCCGTTCTCCCATGACAAATGGCTCTCCCTCCATCCGCGGGGACTCGCGGATTCGTGGGTTTGATACGTCCCTGATAGTTTCGAGCCTCCGTGAGATGTCGTAAACGCAAAGAGGTGACGGGAAATCGATGGCCCGTCTTCGGAGATTCCTCCGCGGCAGCGATCCCGGTACTCGACTCTCTCCTTCGCCTCCTTATAACGGCTTAGATCGCGGTTAGAGCTCGGACAAACGTAGGTAGGATTGTTATTGTAAGGCATCGATGAGGGGCTTCGATTTATTCGGACGTTTCTTTCGAACCCGATCGGTTATATGCTAGCCGGATATTTTTCAGACGTTGGACGTATCGCATCGGGGCTCGAAACGCTCGAAACGCGCGCAGTCGCGATGTATGTTTTATGCGCCGACTGTATGCGGAAAAATATATAAAGCGCCGTCGAGTGTACGGTGCACGTACACGGCCGACGACGTAGGAGTGAGAGAGCAAGTGTACGAGTTGACACATCGACGGAATCGAACAGCCCGATGAATATGATTTCCTGCTACGGTGACACGTCGTCGCGGCGATGAGCTCAGACGTATCGGCGCTCCTCGGTTCTCACCGCCAGACTTTTTTTCTTCGACGTCGAGTTTTTCCCGCTGTGATGCGCTCTCGCTTCATTTTCTTTCCTCGGACGACTGCGCCTCCGGAGAAGAGCGGAGGCTTTAAGACGCTTTCAACGGCACCTTTTCTCATACGTCCGATCGACGACTTCTAGATACGAAGATTCTTCAACGAACGCGTTTTCGCGAGATACACGATTCTTGCGTTCGCTACCATTGCCGCCAACGAAAATTAAAAGCTCCATTAGAGACTAATGCTTTTAATAATTTGTTAATTTTTTCATAGGAGACGATGCGATTTATCGAGCATTGATGCCTACCGAGTACAGCATAGTAATTATTTATCTAAGATAATCCTAAAAATAAAAACTCCTTATCCGTTTATGTGAAAATAAAAGTGTGGGTTTCAAGTCTTATCTCAACTCGCTTCCTACCAATATTATTCTCTTTGAACAATAATTCAAGATTGTTTACTAGTAAAATCAATGTTTAGCGTAACACGATTAATATGAAGGAAAATAACAAAAAATAATTAAGTACAAAATTTTGATACAAAAACATTTTTTCGATAAGAAAATAATTCTAGATTTCTTATTAATATAAAAATATACAAACGGTGAATTCTCGCAAACTTTGTAATTATCATTGTATAAGCGCCGGCAGCCACGCACGTACACTTATATAAGACCCGTGTGCGTAAAGGAGGCGAAGAAGGCGCATGCGCGTGTTACGCGTATTGATTAAACGTCAACGGCCCGTCATAAAGACGTCAAAGACAAGATTTTCACCAGGACAACATCCTGCGCTTGAATTTACGATCTCCGAGGCAAGCAACAGGTCCCGCGGGAACTATCGAGCCGCCCTCTCGCGACTTCCGCGCCCAGCACGAGACAATTCTCCAAGTCCCGCCTCCTGCAGCTGTTGTACTTCATTGCGCATGTACGCTCGTAGATTTCCAAGCCTTTGTCTAGAGCGGATATGTTCCGACACGCTCTTTTCATCGTAATGTTTTATTTCTTCTGTAATCGAGTATTTATTGGAGCGTGTATTACCAAGGATTAGGAATATGAAAGAACGGAGGAACCATACCATAAATTCAGTCCAATATAAAGTCGACTATAAATCATAAGTTCCAGCCAACTTATATGGGTACTGCGTGATTTGTTAGTTTTCATATTAAAATATATTGAAAATAAATGAACTTTCCAAAATATAATGTTTTTCATTCACCTTGACTTTTATTATAAAACTAAATGCGATATTAAAATTAAGAATGATTAAAACTCGTTGGTTGTTTATCATTTGAATTTCAAAGTGCATTTTCTTTGAGATTTCTTCATTCTTTTAAAATAATGGGATGAAAAATAAAAAACAATTCCTACTTTTATTTAAGCTGTCGATATAAACTTTGTATTACTTTCTGATTATAAGCAAGTAAGAACGAACGTTTATTTACATAGTATTTATGATTTTTTATTAGGAATATTTATATGAAATATAATAAAAAGAAAGATAATTTAATTGCAAAAATATCATTCTTGAAATACGTTGAAGTTAAAAAAATGATCATAATAAATATCGAGTATATTACATTAAATTAAATCTACATATGCAGGATAAGAAATATATTTCAGAAATATATCACGGAAATAAAAAACGATGACCAACGATTAAAGTTACAAAATCAGTTATAAGATTAGAGTTAGAATAAAAAAAACAAATAAACGAAAAAGATTGTGTTTTCCTATCTAAACGAAGAAATAAATTACTGAATTACGGATGGCTGATATTCATCAAACGGAAAGTAATGTGTTAAAAGCATTGTACGAACATAACCGTTTGTAAAGCAATTCAACAATGTTGGCTCTGGCGCCCGTATCCAACGAATGAAAACTAAATTAGCAATCGTGACACTAGACTTGATTTAAAAAGACAATTCAGAGAGACTAAATGCCATTGGTAATAGCGTTTCGAAGGCGTGTTGCTTGGGTGCGACTGCGCAATGCCTGTCACGTGGGGCGGTGCGAACCTGTTGCGCTAACTCGTAAATCTGCCTCGGGGCTGTAATCCTGGTAGGCTTGTCTCAGGCTGACGTCGTTGACGAACTTTTGACAGGCGCCGAGAAACCCGTCAGTCGACACTTCCTAACCCATCAATGGCTTTGCTTTGTCGTGCGCATTCCCTTTGGCAATCGGAAATCTTCCACCCTTACGAACGATTCCCCCCGCTACCCGCGACGAATTTCTTATCGCGCATCGAATAAAAAAAGGGGTAGGAAAAGAGAGGGATTTTACCCGTTGCATTGTGCGAGTCTGTAAATCTATACGCCGCTCGAGCTTTGCTTTCCTAATACATCGGAGTTTCCGTGACGGCGCCTGACGAGCTGCTTTCGATACGTTTGCAAGCATGGAAATGGCGGTTCCACGTCAACGCAAAGCCATTTTTTCCTTCCTCTTTTTCACTTTGTCGTCGAATTCAACGGCGTTAAAAATTCTTTTTCTTTCAATAACTACTCAAATATACTCATTCTACATCTAGGTTTGACTTAATGTAATCCTTTTATTTATATTTTTAATTATAATCTTGATAAGTACTGTGTAAAATTAGTCAATTCGTATCTTAGTTCGATAATTTTATCAAAATTGAGTTTAACGGGATCACTGTGAAATATATCACGTACGTCCGATAGTAAGTTTATCCCAATAAATTTGTCGCGATAACAGATAATTTAATACTCGAATTCCTACACAGATGCAAGCATTTTGCCATAAATAATCCAAAAATTTTATCTTTATGGCTTTCTCGAATGAATAATAGATAATCGTAACATTTAAAATATTTTCTTTTGTAAAAAATATAACTTTTCTCGTATTAAAAAATGTAAAATCAAATTTTTTATCATACAATATTATGTAATATATAGAAGATAATAAAAATTCTCAAAAAAATATTTAAAATTTTATGTTTAATTATAGAAGATTACTAATATTTAAAAATTAATATATTTAGTTATGGAAATTGTAATTGCTCGTTAGTTCAAATTTCATATGAAAAACATCAAAATTTTAATCAAATAAAAATGTAATTAATATTGTATTATTACATTAACAGAGAAATCAAATATTCAAAATTATCAGAAATGTTATTTTATTTGACACTGAACAAGTGTTTCATAGTAGCCATTTAGACTTTATTTACTTGTTGTTACGCTTTGATGATTTACAATTCAAAATTCATTTTAGTTTTGATAGAATACTATAATATTATTTAGAGATTTCCAAGTTACATTATTATTAAGTTGACAAAAGAATAATATTTTATAACTTGATTTTTAAACTAGAAAAATTTACTTAAACAATATTTATTATAAATATTAGAAAACTATTCAATATTAATTTTTGTATCATAAAGTACTAATTTATGTAAACACTCCTTTATTTAGGTTCATTATGATATCGAACATAATAATTTACGTACTCGAAATAAAGATTTTTAAATGATGCTATTTTTTATAGTTTAATACGTGTTCATAAAAGTTATAAAAATTAAATTATATTAAATTTACAGAAAAAAAATCATTAAAACTATAAGAACAGAAAATATTATTTTAATTTATTATCTATACTAAGAATGAATATATATAGTAATAATTTTCTGTTCTACAAAATATAAAAGTTGTGTAAATAAAAATATGATTTATTATTCAATGTATTATTAAATTTACACTATATATGTATACTTATATTTTATTTAATATTTGTTAAACATTTCCTAAAAGCTAAAATAAAAAAATATAGCGTACCTAGAAAGGTTGTTGCAATATTGATCCAAATAAATAATATAGTTGATCTAAAAACGTGTAATAATTAATGAGAATGCATTAAAATTAATGGTCGAATATAAATTTTAATTGTTATTGACATTTTATAGTCGATACATTACTCGATTATTATTTCGAACTTCGCATCACACTAGATTAGATAACTATTCATTCGATAATAAATGAAATCTATTGATATCCAATTATCGAAATATTATTTTTTTAAATTTAATTTAATGTTTGATTACAAAACAATAATAAATTTGATTTACGTCGATCCTATCGTAAAGAAAATTATTATTTCATAGTTATTAATATTTCATCATGTACTAATTGTGATTTAACATCAAACAGATGTTTCGAACAATTAAACCAATAATTCAGAATTAAAAAATTTCATTTAAAGTTTGCATACATCAATATACATTTTGAACTTTATCTTTTATATTTTCTTATCAACAGTATCGAAGAACAAAGGATAATTGGAAAAAAATATTTTACAAATTGTCCACGGTAAAAAGCATTAGCGATTTTATTCGACGCGATCATTCATTGTACGCGAGTAAAATTAAAACCGAGAAACAAAAGCGCATCGATATCTATTTTCAAATCTAATTTTCCTCTTGTATAATCAAAGGTATTTTTTCTCGCGAATCCATAAAGGAGTTTAGACAAAGTCTCTTTTTTTCTCATATGAAGGTTCTGACCACTGACTTACTGAGCGACCATAGAAAATTTGAGTGACGATGGGTCGATCAAGACCCCTCGACGTCCATTCGTCCATGGTTAAAATATTCCCGCGGAACAAAAGAGCGAGCGAGCGCGATTCAGCAGAAGCGGCAAGTTGGAAAAAGTCGGTGATGTGCGCGCGCAAGGTCACCGCCATAAATCCCTCAAACGTCTGCTGTTGCCCTGGTGCGCCGGGGCGTCTCGCGCCCTCGTGACAGACAGATGATTGACGTCCGGGATCCGACGGGATTTGCACCTGCAGTGACACGGAGGTCGGAGGTCAGGCCGAGCTGATGCGCGCGCTCCGCGATAGACCTAGAAGTGCTGCATGCGGTCCTGATCGTCGGGCGTCCCCGCGACGTCGCATGATGAACGGATGACGGCAAATCGATGCGCGTCTCCAAATTCAGACACCCTGGCGACAGAGTCCGAGAACGGAAGGGAAGGAAGTGCCGGACTTTTCGGACAGCCGGAGGAGCTCGGGAAAGTCGAGAGCCTGCATCTACTTGCTATTCGCGCTTCGTCGACCAAGGATCGTGCCTGGCATGCCTCGCAAGCTTCCACGACCAGGCTCTCATACTCTCGGGGCGAAAGCTCCGCGGGAGCTCGAGGAACCGCCGAAGATGCTCGAGTTTAAAAGGGGCCAGTAACATCAAAAGCCCAGCGTATCCGGCTCGCAGGCGACATCGCAAGTGTTGGACGAGCTTGCGTGACCCGTGTATAGAGACACGCGGTTAGGGAGAGAGCCCGGAAGCTCTATGCGAGCGAGCGCCTAGACGAGGGGCATCCAAGACGCCTCCTAGTCGCGGGAACAGGCTAACAGAAACGTCCTGAGCGCGACGCCAACCCCCAGAGAGTCGAGCTTTTTTTCTTATTCTCTTCTAGTCGCTTTCCATTACGAACCTTCTCACACTTTCTACACTGGTTCGCTCCCTTTCCCGGGTCTGGAAAAGTATTTCACTTGTTGCCGGAGATGAGCGCCTACTTGCATTAACCATCGGTTTGCTTCGAATGCGATCTTAGATGTCGCGAATTCGGGTCAATTTCTCGGTTCTTCGCACCGTAAACAATCGACGTTCCCAAAACCGGAAGGTCGTTCGCGACAACAATCACTCTTCGACTCAGTTACCTACGTTCCAGTAATTGCAATGACTCGCACTGATGAAGATTTTTGAAATTTGCAGAGGTCGCGCCGGGTAATCGAGTCCGCTCGAGGCGTTGAACGCTCGTCATTAGAGGTTCGATGGCTCTAATCGGCCCGCAACTGAAAAAGACTCGGACGAGGATTCGGACATCGAAGACGTCCAGGGAAAGGTCGGATAAGTGCGCAGGGAAGCTACTAAGGTGCCGGTGTGTCTACCGACAGGTGCGCCCTCGATCCGACAACACCAGGCGCTTACTCCGCTGCGAGAGCTTGCCGTCGGCTTCGGCGCTCCTCCCCTACACGGAGAGGTCGACCTACCCCTGGTGGAGTCACGGAGGGGATCGCCGGTGGGGGTGGCTTCACCGTTTGGCCACCTCCATCACGTCCTCGTCGCCACCAGGCTGACAGTCTCGAGCTGGAGGCTCCTTTTACTTAGCGCAAAACGCTAAAAACTCTCGCGCGTCTTCCTTCGTCGACGAGCTTCCGGTGGGGATACACGTGCCAATTGGCTCGAGATGCACTCGATGCGTTTGACGTTCGGCGCTCGCCGCCCGATCGGCCAGTAGTACAAGCCAGTTTGTGTCTGCCCGGTGAGCTTCTTCGTTTCTTTCTTCCTTCCTTCGAGATTAGCGCGTTACTCGTCTTTCATAATTAAATGATGCGAGGCGACGTGGATGAAGTCATGTCACCAATTTGTACATAATATTATTTTCGTTTACTCGATATTGAATAATGCAAGAGATGGACAATATTTCAGCAAACAATATTTCAGCAATCTAGGAAGTATTTATATTTCTTACGAGATCATAAATTTTTATATAAAATTCCTTTTAAGAAATAATAATATAAAACAATATATTTTAGAATTTTAAAGTTTATTTATTAAAATAAAAAATGGAATTTGTGTAAAAGCTGAACAAAGTTAAATGTGCACATGGAAATTTATAAAATTGAAATGGGTAATAAAGAATTATACTGATAATGGTTACCGATCTTAATACTAAATAAATATCAAATGTTCTGTGGGAATTAATCCCACAGTAATAATAAATATGGATGCACGTACAGATGAAAATTTTAATTAATTTTTCTCTTGTAAATATATGGATTGTTTTAAAATCTGATTAATTAGCACATTAATCTTAAAATAATAATAATGACTTGGAATAATAGCCAGAGACTAGTATTACCGATAAATAAATATGAAGATAAATACTATAGTCTTATTGTCTATAAATGCTATAATTATTATAAGTAAAGCTTGTAATAATCTTTTGTATGAATTTTCTAGTTTAATTAAATTTAATCCGGTATACTATCGTTATGGCAATATTAAAACATATTCATAACTTAAGATTTATTTAAAAAAAAAAAAATAAAATTATTAAAAATGTATTAAAATTTGTATTTAATACATAAATCTTTAAAATATATTCTAAATTTTTAAAAATGTATGAAATTCATTGTTTAAAATAATTGAAAGATAAATAAGTAATTTTCTTGTTTGTTTTATTATTCGTTAATATTAATCAACAAGTTGTTATCGGTATAAAATTAATATAATCATCCGTATAAGTTTTTCTAACGAGAATTTAATTTTGAAATATTTAAAAAAAAATTTCGTTTATTAATCGAAATACTTCAATAGACTTGATTACAAATTTTTTTTTAAATATTACATAAACACAATCGTAACTATTAATGTTAATTTTTTCAAGTAATCCAATTTACTAAGCATTGTTATTAATACTTGAAAAAACGTGAAAAATGTGTAAATATAATTTTTTAAATGTTCATCATTTTACTCAAAGTACTATATAACATATATGTACCTTTAAAATTAAATACTTTTTAATGAATATAAATTATTTTTATAAATATTCTAATATTTCGATACGTACTCTTTTTCTTCTAATTAAATATTTGTGACGTATCTACATTTAGATGTGAATGATGTCATACGATCAAACAAAATATTAGTAAACAACATATTTGTTTAAAAAAAAGAATTAAATAAATAGAAAATTTTACAAATGAAGGAACTTAGGTATCACGCTGCCAAAAAATAAAATTTAAACTTGCGAATATATTGTAAACTAAATACATTTGGAATTCTAAAATGATATTTTATATTTAAAATTTTATTACTTTCATCAAAATTAAAAATATTTATTAACAAGAATAAAAATAATCGAGTGTTATGCCCATACCAACAAACTAAATAAAACGTTGATAAAGTAATAAAAAATTACTTATTTAGTTACAAATATTATCGGTGCATGTGCATTTCTGACTAATTTGCTATTTAACCCCTTATTATTACAATTTTTCATTAGTACTGGTGCAAAATCGATAAATATTAGCAGATATAATTCTCCAGTATCCATAATCAAGCAGTTTGAAAAAATGGGAATAAGAATTAAAAATGGCGTCTGACCAATGCAGGGACTTGCAATTCACAATTGCGTCGATGCCCGGCGTATTTCCCTCATCAGGGTTACATGTACAGCACAGGGGGTAGTTTCGATTCGCCAGACTTACTGGCGCGGCTAACTATCAACGAGGGGTGATTCTCATTCGCTCACTGTGACGTAACGAAGCGCGCCTTTTGCCAGGGCAGCAAGAATCGGAAGAGCGCGTCGAGCCAACCCCCGAGGCATCGCCATTTATCCCTCGAGAATTGTCACCCTTAGCTGACATTAATTACAGTTCGGGTGAGGAAATTTAACCTTTTCGACGTCACGCGTCCCGACGTCGGGATCCGGATACTATACGTTTATGGAGGACGAATCTCTTATCGTCTCGTCCCCGTCACCCAGAACTCGATATTTATAGATTCCACGCTGCGAAGGTGGCGCTCTTGGAAAAAAGCTTACGAACCTTCGGCACCTTTACCGATCAGGAATCTATGGACTAATGGGCAGGACGAAGACACTCGTTCGAGTACAATGACAAATTCGCAGGGGAAAATGAAAAAGCTGTGGTCGGGGTTGCGTCAACGTTACGATCCACTGACGTAACGTTGCTCGACTTATCGGAGAATTGTGTCCTACTTGAACTCGAACTCTTATGGCAGTGAACGCGTCAAGGAGTTACGAGTTCGAAGAAGAAAAGTCTGGACTTGCAACCCTGAGCCGCCTCCGTTGAACAGGGTCTCATATAACCGGTGCGTAATTTTAACGCCGAGGGTTCGACAGCGCAACCCTCGATACAAGCGCGGACGACTAAAATAGGGGTCGTTTTGAAGATCGATATGACAGTCGGTAGGTACGAAAACATTGTGCGTGCCATATTCCAACGGATGAAAATTCATGCTATCAACTTACCCGGTGGGAATCTGTAGCCGATGACGCGTTCGACCCACTGCTGAGCCTCCGCTTCCTGTTCCGGTTCGCGCTTTCCAGCAACCTGCAACCAAAATAAACAAATTTTATTCCGATGAAATAGGAATTAGAATAAAAAAGTGGGTTGAGACAGAAGTCGCTCGCTCGAAAGTATCTATTTACAACAATGAAGGGGGATTCGATAGATTTATTCTTAGTTTTGAACCTCGATGTTTTCATTTTACTAAGTGGAATTTATTTGTGTGGAAACGAGTTGACGAAACTTCCTCGTATTTTTTAAAAAAGCAAAGGATAAAACTTTTATTGTTGTTTTATTGCCTAAACTAATAATTTCTCCAACATATATAAACATAAAAAACTTATGTATAAATATTTATGTATAAATATTGTTATTTGCACGATAATATTTATTAAGTTTGTCCAAAATAATAAAAATAACTTTATGTAATAATATATAACTTAGTTAATTTGGCATTGAATAATCATAAAAAATCTATAAATGTTCACTATTGAGTCAAAGACAAAATATGATTTGTGGTATTTAATGTGCAAGCGAATCGCAAAATATAATATATAAATAAAACATTTATTTTTAAGAATGGTTCATTTTTTCGTTAAATAACCACGTAAAAATACGTACCGAAAATTTGTTTAATAAGTTATTCTTGAACAAAAGTAGAAATAAATATTTTTTAAATCTTTGTGAAACACATTAATTATGTTAAACTACTAGTTAATAATTTTCAAAAATACAAAACGTAAATAAATTTACCATTCAACTAAGTGTTTTATACCCATAAGGTTTTACTAATATTATATTAAATGTAATTTTAAATTGATTTAATTTAATAATAATGATAACATGCTTTTTCTTTATTACATTTACATATTAAAAAAATCTTGATGGTATTTGAGACTATTATTTATTTACTTATTAATACTAATATAAACCTTTTATACCGTGTAAAGCTTAATATAAGATTGAATTAAAAATTAACGAAACATTAAACAGTTTTTCAAAATAAATAGATAAATAATTATCAGCCGAAAGCAAGAAATAAACAGAATAAAATACTTTAAATTAACTTAACTTATAATATTATCTTTTTTGATCGTTACAAATGACCAAAATACTAACTAATAATTATACAATTATTTTATGTATCAAATTATAAAAATTAATACAATAGAAGCATTTTAAATAGGTTTTTTTCCTTCACTAGTCTGATTAATTTCACAATCTTTTTCTACTTATCGAATACAATAAACAGATAAATAATAATCAATTTTAATTAATTTATAAGATAAATTTGGGATTCAGTTATATTTTACATCTCAGTTACCTAACGATAGTGTAAAAATGTTTCAAGAAATAAAGTATTATTTATTATTTTTTATTAATTTAGATTTTAATTATTATAAATTCTACTTTTTAATAATATTACAGTTTCCGCAGAAACTTTCAAAAATTGCCTTAGCCGATGGTATTTCACATCGTCATGGCGGGGTATTGGTAAAAGTTTTCAACTAGCAATAATCGCACCTCGGTATTCCCTCATTGGTTACGATATCGCCACTGCGCAAAGCTAAACATTTGTACTGTCACGTGCGTATTAATATCTACGTTGTACCTCTCTTTATTCGCAAAAAGAAAATAGGTGATCCACGTAGCGGTTCATTTATGAACTGTCATATACGCGCTCAATAGGCCGCCAATTTTAAATTTTATCAAGTTTACTTCTTTTTGTTTACAATCGCTGTATACTAACTTTTATAGTTAAATGGACGATATCAAACGTGTACTGCGATGTAGAAATGGATAACTAAAATTCATTTAAAAGCAACCCCGTGAATTTTGATAAAAATTTTTAGTAATATATAAATGGATGGATTACATTGTTTTATAAATATTAATAAAATTGTAAACCAATGTGATAGAACAAAAAAGTTTTTCATATCTTTCTGCGACATTATGACACATTACACCGATCTTCCGTAGTTGACGATAATCTTGGAAGCACGATAATTGACGAAATCTAAAATTATCGGTGGCATCACATTTTAAAATGGCTTGTATCCAAACTTACGATGCTTTCAAAGCATATCGGCATTTTTATTTGGCATTTTTCCATTACTTCTTTATTTTTTCTCATCATATCCCGTTTTTACTCTCTCTCTCACTCTCTTAATTTCTCTCTTCCTCTACCTATCTCTTTTTTTCTGTGTCTATCTTTAACTGTCTACAAAAAATCATATAAATATATAAAATATGCATTTGTTTATTCTACGTCTAGCTGTATATAAGTACAAATTTACCGTTTGCGCGATGACATATGCTTATATGTAATGAAACATCTGCGCTAAACGTCTATTTTCATTTCAAAATCGTTTTCGCAGCATCATCTTCTATCAAACTTCGTATAATAATTGCCAATTACATTTTTATGAACATCGCTATATATATATGCATAACTGGTCCATGATTACAGTCTGTACTATTTAATTTATAATTTTTAATTTTAGAAATATTCTTGATGTTTATGATACCCATATAATTTTATTGTACTAAAAAATATCTTTTAATTAGTGGTATTCATGTACAATTTAATGAAAGATTTGCTTTAGTAAAATAGAATTCTTTTTCTAAATAAAACCATTGCATGATTATCATTTATGAATTAATTTACTAATAATGGTTTCGATATAATATCAAGATTATAATAAATATCAAATTATCTACCTTTAGATTCTAATTGTAAATATGAAATAATAAAAATATGTATATATATAATAATTATTATTATTTATTTAAATCAAATTTAAATGATTTTATTAATTTGAGATATATATTGTTTTATGATATGAACTTTACTAGCACTATTGAAACTTTTTTTTAAACAATAGAAAGAAAATTTAGCACTAAAAATTTTAGCTAATTCTTCATAATTATTAAGAAGTTTGTAGTTTACTTAAATTCAAAAAGTTATGTATTTGATTGAAAATGAATAATACTCATTAAATAATAAAATTAGATGATTAATTTATCATTTAAAATATAAAAGGTGATATTGCTTTAAAATTGGAGAGGATTTACGAAAAACAAAGTTAATACTTAACTGCGATAAAAATCTTATAGTGTAATTTTCTATCATTTTCAATAATACAATACGTTTATAAATTTATTGATATAAAATAAAAATATTATTTTTACATTTATGTTTATTTAAAAATAATTTCATATCAAAATCTCTTTTATAAGAAGTACAGTTAAAAAGAAAATGATATGGATTATCGAATAATAAGAAATTGCAATACATCAAATGAAATTATCTAGTCATCATTAGTATATTTAGAGTTTTTAATTTTGTTAATTTTCAGTTTTATATACTTATTAAAATATGCTATTTGATTAATATTATTGAACAATCAAAATTAATAGCTGCTTTTCATTCGCATTAAATGCTTTGGCACAGTTATAGCAAAGTATATTGATAGTACTGATAAACGTTAGGTGCAATTGGAAATGAAATTAGGTGGAGAGACGAATTTTTAAAGAAGAAAACTTATGTACGCGTATCGTATAAGATTGAATGAGCAAATGAGTAGGCGAGAAGGGGATAGAGTGAGAGTTAGAAAAAGAGAGAATGCATGAAAGAAGGAGATAAAGTAAGGAACAGAGCGAGGGTGTGGGAATACCCGATGGGCAAAGAGCCAAGAAGATTCTGGTTGTTGGAGATCTGTATAATGGATTCAAGGAGGGGAGAACGCCATATAGCGTCGCGACGCCCGGCATTTGACTTAGTCTGTACTCCACTCGTGTTGCACCGTTTGAAAATCTTAGTACTCTCTCATTAAACTTTCGATTTTGATATCGAAGCATATTTTCATCGAAACTAAACACCACACCTTCTCAACTACTGAAAATGCCGGTACGTTTCTTATGATTGTATAGACGCTACGGGAATCGAGTGATATTTTGCATTGATCGGATACCATTAAAAAATTGCGGAATTTTTTGGGTCCAATAACAAAAGGGTATTTGAGAATTGATTAGTGCGTTATATTAATTAAAAAGTAATCTAATTGTTGAGTGATTCAAATTTATTATGGATAAAATCAGCTTTAAGGAACAAGAAAGTTGGCTTTGTTAAATTTTTACTTAAAATGCAGTGGATAAACAAAACTTATTTACTTATTATTCGTTAAAAAGTCATAAAAAAATTTATGTTATTTATAATGATTAACACCACAAAAATAGTTGTTTAAATGAACTTTATGTGTGTCATTAAATTTTAAACTTAGGTCGACGTTCTCTGTAATCGGGGATGTTCAACCCGCTAATATTATTTCTCTAAGATATATCAACAATTTCTATCAAATTTTAAATATTTTGATTGTTTTTAATTCTTTCTTCTACTGATACTTAATTTGTTCTATATAATATATTTTGATACTACAAAAATTCCTTTTATCTTTATACAAATATTCTTTAAATATCAGATCTAATCATATTTTAAATTATTTTGTTAATCAATTTATCTACTAATAATTTTTTTATTGATTTATTCATACTGATAATGTGTATCATAATTTAAAAAGCTTTATTTTTAACTAATAATTTCAATAAAATGAAAATTAAAAAAAAATTTTTTTTTATCCTTTAACGTTTCTTATTAATAATAAGAAATTTTATTTCCTTCGACTTTTATTGAATAAAACTATAATTAAAGTCGAAAATTTTAATTTTTTAATGAATAATTTAATATTGAATACCTAAATACTTTCTTGGAATGTAATACATAATATAATTTATTATAAATCTTTTTTATCAATCTAATACAACATGCAAAAAATTATTTTTTAATTTAAATTAAAAAAAAATTTAATTTATACTTTAAAAATATTTATTTATATTAAAAGAAGGAAATAACTTAAAATTATTGTTTTGAATATATAATTATGTGATAAATTGAAATTTCAAAATATTAATCAATATATCTAAAATAAAAAATCTTTTCTATAAATAAATTTAATTTTAATATTACTTACTGAAATAATACTTAGTACGTATTTTTATTCGCTTGGTTAATATAAATTTATTAATTGAATTATAAAAATGCGATAATGTGTCGATAAATACTAGTCACTGCCAATGCAAATAAATTAAATCTATACCTTGAAATCAATGTGGTTACGCGATTATGCGCTTTGATAGAATGCCAAATTCCTACTGGAAATCGATGAACGTCTAAACAAATATTTCATACTGAAATTCAATTAATTTCAATATAAATTTACCGAGACTGATTCAAGACTATACCCTAATTCAAATCCCTATGCGCGTTTCTATGGTTCATTCGGTAACTCCAAAAATACTTTTTGACTCTTAGAACGTTCGTTATCATTAAAGTGGAGGCTATAAGCTATTTCTTAGTATTTAACGTTCAAATTTTAGATTCTAGATTTATCGTCAATATTTTTATTAAACTTTGTCATTTAATATACGTACTATTTTAGTGCGATGATTTCAAATGCGATATATATGAATCGATTTAGTTTGAATTTGCTTCGAAAATAGCGATCGCGTTCTTTATAATCAAGAAATTCGTCGAACATCGGCAGATGTTATAAGTTCTAGAAGCAACTTTATTTCCCGAAATAATCATGAGTGAACGAAGTTGGACTAGCGAGACACACGGATTATTTGCGATGCTTGTAATATCTGTCCGAGACTTATATACATGTACATACTTTATCCTACACATAGTATATTTATTTTTCTCTGCTATAAATACAAAACCATTATGAGTTGTAATAAAGAAAATCCATTATTGACTCAATCCAATGATTGAAGTAATTATCGAATGCAATAATTGTGATTCATTGACGATTCCAGTAATTGTAAATTATTATCGATACTAATGATTTACGAATAACCAAAAACAATAATAATAAAAAAAATAAGCATATAAAGTTTTTTAATAACTTTTTCAATCGTTTTTCGAAGGATGACAAATTGCAATAGCTGTAAAATTTTTAAATACATTATATATTTAAACGATTTTAATCTACGATGACATTAGTATAGAATATAGAATAACGACATGAAAATGTCAACTCAATTCTTTAAAAATTCAAAAGTTATATCTTATAAATAATAAAGAAATGTTTTACTGACTATAATAAATGTAATTTATTTTCGAAGTCTTCATACCAGCATCTCAGCGCTCTCTAACGTATTCTATTTTTGTATAAAGAAGCGTTTTTAACACCGTCATATTTTTAACCTAAATTAATGCGATGTTGTTTTCGAAAAGCTTATTCGAGAATCACGAATTTTTTCGAAAAATTATTTTTACGCAAACGAAATTTTTTCTTGTAGGCCCGTAACAAAGAACAGGAACAAGAAATCCTCGATTGGATTCAAAATGTTTTGGGAGAAAAATTGCCTCCCGGAAATTATGAGGACATTCTTCGAGATGGAGTTATCTTATGTCAACTTATTAACAAAATTGCACCGGCTTCGGTAAAGAAAATACAGACTAAGGGAACCAACTTTCAGCTTATGGAAAATGTTCAAAGGTATCAACTATTTCAAAGTCAACAAAAAAAAACAGAAATATTCTAACAAGACATCGATACTTTTCACAGGTTCCAAGCAGCCATTAAGAAATACGGTGTACCGGAAGAGGAAATTTTCCAAACCGCTGATCTATTCGAAAGAAGGAACATACCACAAGTGTCTCTTTGCTTATATTCTTTGGCCAGAATAGTACGACCTTTAAAATACTTCTGCCATCATTATTTAGTCGATAATTCATTGATTCAATTTTTATTTTATACAGACGCAAAAACATCCCGAATACACAGGACCAAGACTAGGACCGAAAATGTCTGATGAAAATAAGAGAACGTTTACGGACGAACAACTTCGCTCGAACGAAGGACATTTGAACTTACAGATGGGCTTCAATAAAGGAGCTAGCCAGTCTGGACACGGAGGTTTTGGAAATACGAGACACATGTAAATTTTATAATAAATACCACCTGTACATTGTATATTTAGAACTAAACTTTTAATATATTTATCAAAGAAAATAATTTAAAGATTTCATATATTTACTACTAAAAACACTGCAGAAATTAATCAAAACAACGAAACGTTTTTAAATGGTATCTATTATACGTAAATGTCATTTAAGAAAAGAAAAATATATATCCGCGTTTAAGTTTATTGTTATATTAAAGAAAAAATAAACAAATAGTATTTGTAAACTTGCAAGCATTATTTTCAATGAAATACCCTTGTGCCGGCGATACGTAAATGTTGTGGAAAATGCGGTTTTTGATCTTCACCTTTCTTTCCAAGGGTCTGTTTTATGACTCCTACGAGACATTTCATTAATAACTGAGAATTTCGCGAAAAACAATTTCACGGGAAGTAAGAACGAAAGCAAAGCAACGCGGTGAGTGAAATGACCGAATGGAATGCCCTATGTCTGACACTTAGACGTCAGATGCAACATCCAAGACCACTGTTTTACTAAGCACAAGTACCGAACTTTGGCTTTTTGCCAAGAGATGTACGATATTGTTCATTCTGGGGATGTTTAATACATGGCTACGCATTTTGCCTACATTTTATATGATTTTGGTCATCGTTATTTTATAGCCACAGACTTTAGAAATTATAATTAAAACTATAATTACACATATGTTAACGAAATAAGATTTTTAAACGGGGTCACTATTAAATTGTAATAAGTACATGGTTTATCTTTACTCTCTACTAGTATGTAATTAAAAAAATAATAAAATATTCTGATAATTTTTTTATATTTTTCCTAATGAAATTTGATCAATCATTCTCAAATCTCTTCAAATTTCATATATCATATATAATTTAGTTATATTTTTAGAAGGTAAGAATTTAATTAACATTTTGTACAATTAACATTTAATATTTCTAAAAATTATTTATCTGTTATTATTTAAATTTTATAATTCCATATTTCTAATATTAATATTAAATTTCTTTTAATATATTGCTGATTACATTCCAAACATAAAAATATAGTTATTGTTTTTGTTTATTTCATTTTAAGATATTTTTTTTTAAATACAATATTTAACTAAAACTTTAAATCGCATCATGTTACGTATACATGATCTATAATTGTTCAAAGTTTCAAACTAAAAGCTTACCATTTGGAAAAGTGCCATTTAAAAAAAATCTAGATATCTGTCTGTATTTATTTATTTATTTACTTTCAGACCGATACTGGCTACAGATATAAAAGATTTGAATTGATGCACATTTTCAACTAATCGAGATTGTCTCACAAATCGTACTAATTAGTTTTGAAATTAGTTATTACTATAAACTTTATTATTAGTATTTCCCGTTTAATTCAATTATATTGAATTTAGTAAAATTATTTATAACTTTAAATAGTCTTATTTATTATTAGCAAATATTTGAAATTTTTATTATTTTATTTTTTAATATTATTACATCCTACAAAGGGTAAGCTAAGTGAAACTTAAACCATGAAATTAAATTACGCATCTTATGCAATCCTATTGTTATGTAGAGTATTAATACTTTTAATATTATATTTATCATAAGTGTCATGAATTTATAAATTTATACTAATCGTAATGTGAAATTCAAATTTATTATGAAAAACTATTCCTTTTAATTATGTCGCAAAATGAAATAATATTAATTGGTCTTTAATTACGAGTAGAATTATTTGTATTTATAATTTTTAGTACATGAAAAAAAAACAAATTATTTAATCTGTACATAGCTTGAATATTATAATGAAGTATTAATTACAATATAGTTGAATAAATTAAAAAATATTCAAGAATTCACTAATCACATGTTTATTAAATATTAAGATGAATGTTGTATTTTAGTACACGTTGAATTGCGCATGAACGAAATACAGTAACTTTCAATATATTTACATAGCTGTTGACATTAATTTTAATTTATATTCTACTTTCTTAGAGAATAAATCATCAGACGTTTTATGAGTCATATATATTTTTATTATAGCTACTATTTACGTCCAAGTAAAATAAATCACATATCTTATATGCTGCATAATATAAAATATTATAAATTTTTAAATTCGTATATAATCATGTTTTTAAATTAGCTAACATTTATTATTTATTTTTCAATATACAGAGTATTAAATTTTAAATAAATATTATTTAACAGAGAAAATTTATTTGGTTTTTTAAATATTGTGAATTACATAATAATATTAGGTGGAATAAGATTTGGAAAATAATAATAAATTTTTGACAATTTTTAATTTAATGTTTAAACAATATTTAAACAGTGTTTAGAAAAAAAAAATATATTTGAAGGTAATTATCAGATTCTAATATAAATTTAAATTGAGTGATAAAATTAAAGATAATACAAATAACATTAGTAAAAGACAGTTCTAATTAAATGAAATAAGAATAGCTTATGTGTTTGATTGATAACTGTTTTTTTAACATTTAAATGATTACTTGTACAGAAATATAAACTTTGTTTTATAAATTTATTTTTAAATTATCGTTTATTTAAAAATTTAATTTTAACTGATGCTCTCAATTCATAAAGAAGATTATATTATATAATATTCGGATAGTTTGTTATATTTTTGAAAAATTTCTTAAATGAACTATCATTTCCGTTTTCGTTAAAAATGATAACTGACAAATTTTCTTTCTGTACATATTGTTTTCTTTACTGTAATTAGTTTCAAAATAAATTTTTAAATATAGATTATTCACAGATTTGTACAAAAACTAACATCTAACTGTATAACTTTCTTTAAAATAAGAAGAAACAAACATTTTTAAGACATTTTTACAAAAATTTAATTAAAAAGGTTATGGTATTATTAATATATAGAATATCTTTAAAATCGGTGTTTTACAAAGAAATTTTATTTTTAAAACAATGTTAACATTATAATTGTAATAATAATTATGTTATACCAATTGTACTATTATAACAGAAAGTATGCAATATGGTATTGTTTAAATATATTGTTATCGTTATTTGTATGTAATAATTGAATAAATAGATAGTTTAATAGATAGTTAAATAGATAATATTCAATTCAATTTCACTAGAACAAAATAATTTGTATATCTTATTTACATAAAAATTTTGTTTTTAAATATTAAAAAAAAGTAAAATAATATTAATCTTTATTCAAATCATCAAAAAATTAATAATTACTTTATTGGAAAGTTGGGTATATATATACAAGGAAATAATTTTTGAAAATTCAAGTACGCACATTTAATTATGCATATTCTTAAATTAATCTATGTTAAATAATACCTCCAATTTTACTAATAATTCATAGCATTTTCATTTTAAGGCTAAGTCAATTTATTCAATTATTGTTAATTAAAGCATTTCCACAATTAAAATTATTCAAATACCTTCAGTATTTTTAAGTATGCACGCCATCTCTCGCGTGATTGGTTAAGTATTTTTAAAATAAGAAAGCACTTGATTTTGTATTTATAGAGTCGGTAATACTTTTTCTATAAAACAAATAATACAATTGCGAAACAATTAGAGATACTATTGAAATTATTATTATTATTATTATATGTATATCACAATGTATAATTCTATTTTACTCAAATTTATAAATATAATAATCTGTATTAAAAATTTATTTTAGTTAGTATCAACGATTGAAAATCGATGTCTATTAGCTTTAAAAAGGTTGAAAAAGCTTTTTCATATCGAAATCGAATACTTTTTTAAAAATTGCTCTATTTTTTAATTTTAATTTTAATTTTTATTTTAAAATGTTATTGACAGAAAACATTAATTGATGTGATTTCATTTTATTCACTAATTAATTACTTATGATTTCACTGCTAATAACGAAAACAGATTATATTATTGGTTTTTATTTACAACGAGGAGAATAAAAAGATAAGCACATCGGCTTTCATAATATGTCGTGTAATACCAAAACAATTAATTTCTCGTATTAATTTAAAATTTTAATTGTATTAGTTAAGTATAGAATTTAATTTTTAGTATTTATTTTAAAATATATAACTTTTTACTAAATATTCATTTAAATATTTTAATCATCATATATATATATATATGATTAATGTAAAAGAATTAAAATTTTGTATTCAATATAATTTTCTATTTTTCGATTACTAAATATACACTAAGATATTTTAATTTACACTAATACATTGAAAACTTTTCAAGAGTAGCATTAGTAGGTCATGTTATAAATTTCCATATATTAGTAGCTGTCAGTGCGGATATCAGTCACGTTGTAATACAATAATAATCACGATTATTCTAGAACAAACAATCTATATTTTTGTAAATATGTACGTATATATAGGTTTATAACAATCTTATGTCTATTTTTATAATAAAAATCATACAAAATTATATAGAGTAAAAGTATATAAAGTAAATCTTTATAAATAAATCGATAGATTTTTCAATAAGTAAGTAAATCTTCTATTTTATTAATCTTAAAATTCATAAAACTTTCTAATATTAAAACACTAAATAATTTTAATTTCTTTATGTAATTTTAATAAAAACTTTTGGATTTTTATTTCTAAAATTAATTAAGCAGATTTTTTGTGATCTTTAACAATTAAATAAATTCTAATTTTATATTACTAAGATAATATTATGAAAAACGAATATAAAATGTAGAATATAAAAAGAAAAATTGAATTAGATGAAGATATAGGTCAAATTTAAAACGAATACAAATATTGAATTCTTCTGTTATAAACTATTCTAACATAAATTCTTCTGTTTTAAATATTCCTATATTTAATATGTATACGGAAGTAGAAAAGTTTTCGCGATAAAGAATAAAGTAGTAGTACAAGACTCAACGACCAGATGGCTACACTCACGTGAATTATAAGTGCCTCTTCTCAAGAGGTTAAAAAATAAATAGATTTTTAAAGGAGCTTTAAGTATTTTTAAAGAATTTTATTAACGAGTTAAGGAGCTGACTAATACCATAAAATATTACTGCAAACACTTAAATCAAAAATTCAAAAATTCATTCAGTCCTCCAAAAATTTTCTTTGTAGATATTCATAAGTAAAGGAAAATTTTGAATATATACAAAAGTTTGTACGAAAGTACAAGCATTCTACAGAAAAAACTTTTGCAGGTGACAAGATAAGAAGTAATGTTAATTAATTTAAGTACAATTAATAAGAAGAGATTGACTCGAAAAGGCGAGTTAATTGACTAAACGTAATAAACATAATTACATTGTAAATAAAGAACTAAAATAGTAAAAGGTATATTTATTATCACTCAACAGCCTATCTATGCTTCTATAATACATAGTTTTTTATATTTCATTATTTGATTCATCGTTTACTTATTGCAATGCAATAATTATAACGAGTTATTTTATTATATTGAATTAATTTAATATTTAAAATTTTTGTTCATATTCAATCATACGTTACATATATAAACTTTACATAATATAATAAAAAAGTATGTACACAGTATATGGTAATTATACATAACAAACAAATAAAAATAATTTAGATTATAATTTAGAAAATTATTACATGGTAAAGAATTTAAATAAATTACTTAGAACGATCAAAACCTTCAAAATATTTATACAGTTTTATTTAATCAAATTTGCATAGATAAAACTAATGTATATATTTCTTAAATTTATGAATATTATTATTTAAAAATATATTTTTATAGATTCAATCAAAAAATTTATAATAGAAATTTACGTAGTGAATCGATTAAAAAAATATTGTAAGAAGTAAAACAAAATAAAAAAATTAATATAAAGAAGTCGATTGTTCAAGTTTAAATAAAATAAATGATATACTTTATGAATTGATACACCATTGAATAAATCACGAATTGAGCTTATTTCTATTTTAATGACTATATGTACATATACATGTAATTTAAATGTTCTAATTTAGATCTATGTCTCCTTAAAAATGTTTTGCCAATTTATTAAGATTCATGAATCTTTCAATGTACATATAGAATGTGTGTAATTTCTAAATCGATGCTGGCACACTTTTTGGGATTTTCGATGCGTCATTTATTCATGGAGATGTTACACCTGTGATAATTATTTTCAATATTAACTAACAACGATTAGTCTTATTATATAAATCGGTAAACCTGTTGTTAAGAATTAAACTAAATAAACTAAGATTAAGTGGATGGATGTACGTACACATATTTATTACATATTCAGAAGTGTCAACACCAGTTCGATTTCTTAATCATCTGCGATGATTTATATAAGAAATTTTATAAGAAAATCAAAGTGTTATAAATTAATAAGATTCACTTGATGCTTATTTTAAAAACAACTTTTTGAAAGAAAAATTATGACAATTGCTCATGTTAATGTTTATTAACTCAAAATAAATCACTGTAAAAAATAAAATTTAATAGTAAACTTTTTTATTCCTTGCCTGACATTTATGCATATTACACTGTATTTATATTAAATGGTCTTTGTTGGCAAAGTTGTATCACACGAAAAAAATACTTAAGAAGTTATATTTTATTAGAATCTGACTTCAAGTGTAAAATTTATTATTCTTGTCACACTAAATTCAATCATATTTTTGATGGATGTTAGAATTGAAAAATGAAAGTGATTTAAAAGAAATTTACATTTTACAACTGTATAATATTTTTTAATTTTTAGATAATTGCAAAGGTAGAATTAGAAAAAAGTAATTATTATATACGCAAAAGCTAATTAAATTTAATATCAATTATTTACAATTCTTAATCCTTATAGTTATGCAAAACTTAAAAAATAACGAAATCCGTCTTCCGTCGTCTTCCAAGGTTTGTTTATATTATAATTTGGAACATGGTCTTTCGGAGGAAGCCAAAGCGTTCAAAGACAATGTCGTGCCCTCAAAATTTTCCCGGTTTCACATATTTTTATGAAGCGTGTTTGAAGCTTTTAGATGAGCAACTTCGCGCTCTTTTAGATTTTCCACCGGTAACGACACGCGTCAAGTTTTTCGATTCGAATCTTCTGTGTTTCAAAAGATCTTTTACTCGAGGTCGTCTTCCAAGTTATTCCTGGATTTACTACTGAATGTTGCGCTGGACATACACGTATTCAGAGCATGAATAAAACTTTTATGATTCGAAAATATCTTTGACAAACTTAATCCATTTTTAAATATTGCGCGCATTTTAAATATTTTCAAATATAAATCTTATTTCTGATAGTCTAACACAAAAAATTATTCGATACAAGCTTACCGGTTCCATTCTATTTGCTCTGTTAAACAATACACTTTAGTATCACTATTTTTCTAATCAAAAGTGATAATTTAATCTATTGATAGGATAAGAAACGAACTTAGATCAACAAAAATAATACATTTTTTAACGAGAGATAACGAGTAATTCTAATACTGCATTTATTATTAAGGTTATGGTTTGATAGTACATTAATCAATGTTGACAGAGAAGTAGTTTTTGGATAAGAGATAATAAATAACGATAAATGCTCTTTTTTAAGAGATATAAAAGAAATTATTCATTAGCACACTAATGAATTGCAATTTTTTAAGAATAATCGATGTCATTTATTTATATAACATAAATTCCTTGATTTATAAACAAATATGAAGTCTTTTTAAAAAAAAATTATCTTTTCGATTGAAAATCATGCATAGACCTAAAAAAATGGAAAATGTCAATGTAATGAAAATAATAATATAACGGAAGTTGGAAATAACAATAAAACCAAAAATAACTAAAGTATATCTGCGTCATTGGTGACTCCCGTCCTCGCTAGAAATTTTGTGAGTCAGCAGTGATTCACGGGCTACGAGATGGTGTCAAGGTTATTTTTGAACCCATTAGAAGAACAAAATAAAATTTACTTAATTTTAAGTAAAAGTTAGAGAACTCAGCATCTCGGAAGAACATAAATTTCGACAAATTATCGACAATGAAAAATTAAACAATTATTTTTGTAAAGACGCAAAAACGAAATCTGTGCAATAATTTGACATTTTTCACGAAGGATTCGGGTAACTTTTTAGAGAAAATATTAGATGGCTTATAAGTAAAAAATCCAACTAAATATCGATATATGTAAGGATTTTGATAATCACTAGCACTCGTATAACCGCACATAACAGTTGAACTCTCGCGCGAAAATTCGTAGATTCTATTTCGTAAAAATAAAATGTACCAACTGCCTTTAAGAATTCCCCGAGAATTTTATATTTTCAAAAGAAGGTACTTCATTGAAATCACTCGCAGTTACCACTTTTATTATACAGTATGGTAAATGAGTGGGTTTGTGCTTTAAATCGAACGATTGCTTACAATAACATTGGCGTTTCAACTTGTCAAATGCAGCTGATCGCGTACGCGCGATTTTGTCAAACGATTTCGCGTCACCTAAAATGAGACAATAATCCTTCGAAAATATACACTTAAATGAAAGTTTAATTATGCAAATTAATTACCTTATTATTACTTCGGTACAGAAAAAAGCAACAAAAAATAACAAATCATGTAATTAAAGGATCTTTTGAACTCCGAGTAACCGGAAGAAACAACACCAGGGATAGAGTTCGCGAACAATCAGTCGATTTCGCATCATTTTTAAGAAATTTCACGCTTCTAAAATATTTGAACCAGCACTAGTCCTCTTACCTGCCACAATGGACGTCCCGGCATGATGAAGATCGTACGCGATACTATTTACAAAAACCGTAAAAGATAGAAAATATCGGTCAGTGTCGATTCGGGAAAGCTTGCCCTTACTTTATAGCGCAAGCACAAAAAGTGTGCGGCTCGTGGCTCGTGGCTCAGTATATATCCGTGACAGGTGTACGCGTGTGTTAGTAAACGTGGGGGGCGCTTCTATATATGGACCACCTAGTTGCCCGCGCACACGCACACGTTCGCACAAAAATCCCTCTCCGTCCGGGAGCATAACGGGTAACTGGAGATATCGGACGGCGTATCTTTCGCAAAGCTTGTAAACTCCCCGAGTAGAAAATCGCAGCTCGCGAGGGCGCGCCTACAACGTGCCTTCGTTTATTTTAGCATTCAACGTAGCGCTTTGGAAGCGTCGAACCAAGATAGATAGACAAAGAGAGAAAGAGAGAGAAGAGCATGAGTTTCACGGGAAACTGCCCGCATCGCAAGCATTTCCATGACGCTTGGCGCCCAGCGAGAAGTATGAATGTTTAGGTGCGATCAAACTATTAACTTTGAAAACTACTTTAGACATCTCTCGCTCGAACCTCCCGAGTCGAGTAATTTCCCCAGAGTAGAACTTCTTGAAATTTATTAACGAATGGTATATATTTTGCTTTCACTGAAACATTCCAAGCATGCGTATGTAACGATGAATTTTTCACAGTTTCATAAAAAAATTAAATCTATTTTTAAAATATTCCAATTTATAATATATTTCAAATACTATATTTATTTTATTAAAATTCACTTTATTCGATGTTGATAAATTGCTGTATTACATAGATTAACTTTATCGCGCTAAAAGGAGGAACTTTAAATTAATTAGTTTTCAACGCATCAGAATTTTCAAGAACGTTATATTATTATAACATTTAATTGATAGGATTTGAAATTATAATAAGTTGCAGTAAACTATTTACAAACTAATTCAGTACTTTACAATAATATTTTATATACAATGATCGAAATGGTTTTTAACTTCTAAACAAAACACATTAATGAGAGTTCAAAAACCCAAACGCACTAATTATAAATTTGTAGAATTTTAAAGAGTATTTTTAACTAGAATGCGAAGGCCAATTTATCAAAGATATAAATTATTAAAAAATTATAAATAATAAGAAGATGAATTAAAAATTCATTAACTTTTATTTTATATTATTCAAGTTTTTTTAAAACTCTTAACTTTCAAAATTAAAAAAATACTTCTATTTTTTAAATAACATTTATATTTATACTCTTTTAATTTATATATTTATAAACTTTCGTAACGTTTTCAAGACTGCAAAACTGACTCAGGTTATTCATATTTGTATTAATATCAAAAGGATAAAGTAATACTAATATTATATACTTTTTATCATTAAGGAAGAAAACACGTTTTTATATGTATTTTTATCAATTGCTATCATTATTGTTATAATACTATTTTACTTAATATTGTAATTACTGAATTTAAAAATTTCAATATTTTCTTTCGTTACCGTAAAGTTTTTCTTTTTTCAAGAAACAAATTTTTTAACTTACTATTTAATACTAAATCTCTCCAGATACTTGATCATATCCTATGTCACTTTAGACTAATTTATTATCTTCTCATCATAATCTAGTTTAATTACGGGCTAATAATATATAATAATAATACTTTCTTAGTAAAGTTTTGTACATTTAACTTCTATTTCCAATTTTAGTTGAAAAAATTTAATTTATTAGTATTATTCATTTTAATTGAATACTAAAATATTCCAAATATATATTTATATATGTACATGTAATGTTCTTTAAAGGAATTGTTATAATTAATACAATTGGTCTCTAAATTTGAATTAAGAAGAAGCAAATTTTTAAATAAAATTACTTGTAAGTTTAAATAAGATTGTTTAAATTTATCATTAATTAAGTATAACTTAAAGAATTAGTAATATTTATTAAACATATATGTTTATTTTAAAAATAAATTAATTATGAATGTAATTTAATATTTGCAAAGTTTTCATTTATATTTTTTATACCTATATTTAACTTATGAAATACATATTAAATGTATAATAATTGTACATGTAAACATTTACATAATTGAAAGAAAATTTCAGAATAGATTAAATATATTAAACTTGAAAAATGGAATAAAATTAATGCATTTTTTATTATATGTATATTTTAGACTTAAAAATGTATCTTAATAAAATTTTAAACTGCTTACGTAATATTTATTATAATACTTTTATAAGAGATTTGGAAAAATGAAGTTATATTATATATTTTAATGTTATATTTTTAAATGGATATAATTTAGCTTTTTCAAATTGACTGAGAAATATCTAATGTATAATATTTTAAAGTATTTATTTTGTATTTAGTACCTTAAAAAGTATATTTATAATTCAATTCCATTAGCTCAAAATAATTGCATCAACTATAAATCTTTTAAAGAATAATAATTCAATTCTAATTTTTAATTTAATACTTTTATAGAATTATAAATCATTGTTCTTTCGAGAGAACATAATAATTATTATACTATATCTTTACTTTGAAGTAATGTGCAAACAAGTACGTAACGTATACAAAGAAATATATATATATGAATTATACAAAATATTACTAAATCATAGATAATATCATGGTATTATTGTTTATTTTGAAACATGGATGTAATAAATTTAACAAATTGTAAAAAGTATATTAATCACATTTGTTAAATTGTAAGATCCATGAAATTAATTTCATTGTTTGTAAGACAGTTAAATTATTACTGTTAGTATGACCTCTAAATATTACATATAAAATTATAAAAAATTGTTTACATTTATGTATACACTCATTAATATAATTTTATTACATTTGAAGTATTTAGTACATATATATAATTTGTGTATTTTAAATACGCTGTTTTTTAAATAACTTTGGTTAGTATATCATTGAGATTATTTGTCAAAATTAAATTTCGATCTAGATGTATGTAAAATAGGTTTAAAAGATTATTTAAAAGAAATTTCTCTTATACAAAATTGTAATTGAATAGACTATTACTAATACAATAATAATTTAGAAAATGTTGTTGTAAAATACTATATTATACAAGGATTTGGATTGAAACAATTTATCGAATCAAAATATTTTATTTTTAATTTTCTTCAATCATAGATTGCCGTGCAATATCAAATACCTTCCGTCGAATGTATTTTATAAATAACCGAACGGACGCCAAACTAACTAAAAAATATTTAATAAATCATTACGAAAAGTATATATACTAAATGCTAATTTTAGTCATTGAAATTTTATATTTGTTTTACATTTCTATCCCAATGTAAAAGAAATACTAATATAATACAGGCTTTTAGCCTAATCAAAATATAGAATAAATGCAAAAGAATTTTGAGCAATAAGTTAAATTATATTTTTGTACTCGTTGTAAAAATCTTGTTTCATCAAAAATGTCATGCATTATAAGCTAGCAATTTAATAGATATCGGTGTTAAACTTTCATGACAATAGGATTTCGAGACTTGCTTAGTATTTTTCTCTTGTATAAGATGTAAGCCAACGTTATTTCAAAGGTCTTAATATAATTGAACACATAAATCACACGAACGTGTCGATGGGAGTATCGCTTATTATCGAGAATTCAGCGCTGATCGAGCGGGAACGAAACCTTGCAGTAGCTGATAGAACCAAGAGAAACGAATAAAAGAAGAAAATCAAGTCGAAAAAATTAAAGAATAAACGAGAAAGAAGTATTGAGAAAAAACTCTCGGCAGCAGTTTCGGATGTTTTTCACTAGTTTAATCTTCGTGTCCAGGCGAACCTCGCGCATCAAAGGTGTAAAGAAGAAAAGCAAAAGAACCTCAGACGAAAAAAAGAGATCCGCAGCTCGAGGGGTAGCGTGGCCGAGCGGTCCAAGGCGCTGGTTTAAGGCACCAGTCTCTTCGGAGGCGTGGGTTCGAATCCCACCGCTGCCAAGACCCTTTTTTACCACTTCCTCCTCCGCCGGGCGCCCGCAGGACAACGAGTCGCACGCGCAGACCGGCCGCTCCTGCTTGACGCCATATTTCTTTTTGCGCTCGCGAGCGTGTCCGTCGTGAGAGCGAGAGAGAGCGAGAGAGTGAGAGAGAAGATCGAGCCACGGCCGGCGCAGGCGTCGAGAGGCCGACGACTCGCTCCCGCCGGCATCGCGTAAGCCGCTGCTTCGCTCGTCGTTCTCCGGAGTGTCGGCGAGTGCAAACCCCTCGTGGCGTTGTCCCGTCGTGCTCGGTGCATCGCGGCCCCGCGGAAATTGCACAGCCCCACGCAGTGATAGCGACGCCTTCGAAGGTCCAATGGGTTGCGTCGGTACGCGGCGCCGTGGTTCACACCTAACAGGCACTCATGAGAGTCCAGGAGCAGTTCGATTCTGTCGGCGCTGCCGACGCCGCCGCCGACGCCGCCGACGCTGCCACAGCCGCCACAACCGCCGCTATCTACGCGGTCGACGCAGCCGCCGCCGCCAACACGTGCGCACGCAATGCCGCTTCGAGCTTGGAATTTTCAAAAGCAGCCGCTCGAGGACGTTTATTTTTACGGGATCCCTTCCCACAGCTTCGACATAGACGCGAGGAAAGGAAAGACGAGTCTTTTTTCTTCCCCAGTCGCTTCTTCTTTACAACTCGTACTTGTAACTTACAAGCCGAGCGTACGAGTTTTACTCGCTCGAATACATGTTACCGTAATATAACGATTCTTTCTTCGATGCTTTTAACCTATCCTGTATATATGTATATAATAATTAAATGTTTCTCGAGTTTAAGAACGGGGTTTTTTTCGGCATTTATTTCGGAAGCACCCATCCGTCTGTATCGAATAAAATATCCGACTGAGTTTTTTCTTAAATTAAACGATCGTTCTTCGAAAATCTCTCCTCGCGTTCCGCATCCGACGAGTATCTTATCGTCCTCGTTATCATTAGCTAAATATTTACGCCTTTGATCAACATTAGGTTCGATCCGCTCTTTACGGACGACTGGGTCACGCGCGATTAGACGCGAATATAATTCCCACGAGGATCGTCGCGGATGGGTGAATATCTCCACCGGGTCGACTCCCGCTGAAAGACGATGTACGCGTTGATAAAAATCGCGCGTTCGTCGAATTAAGGGAAAGGCGGTTCCTGTGTCCATGAATACTCTCCGAGCTCTTTCGTGCGAATGTGATCCTGTTGCGGATGTTGTTTGCAGGGGCTCGCCATACCTACCCATTTTCAAGGTTTCTAAAAGGCCCTTGAGCTCGTATATCGACGCACGCGTCGCGTCTAGCTACGCACATTGGACCGGCGCTCACGGGACGAACCAAGGGAAAAGTAAGACAGCTGAATAATAATAACGGCGTATCAACGGACGGCCCGAAGAGAAAACGGAGAAGAGAAAGAGAGAGAAAGAGAGAGAAAGAGAGAGAAAGAGAGAGAAAGAGAGAGAGGGAGAGAGAGAGAGAGAGAGAGCGAAAGAATCTGGCTCCAGTATGGTGTGTTGCCCTGGTAGAAGTTTCATTCGAAAGATGCCACCCCGGACCACGCCCCTGGATATTTTCAAAGGCGCATCCGTCCGAATCCTGTACAAATGTCCTTTCTGTACGCGTATGACTCTAGTAGCGGCGGCTCTATGTCTCGGAAAACTATTGCGTTATTCCAGTTCGAGCGTCAACGTTGGCGACAACGAGATACGCGCGGAAAAGCCAAAATTCTTCGTTGATCATCGTTGGAAAACTCATCGCGCAATTATTATTATTATCGTAAATAAATACAATTTATCACAATGTTAAGTAAACATCCTTTTTCGTATTATAATTATTGTAATGATTATTATTGTTATTGTTGTTGTTATTGTTGTTGTATTGTTATTGTTATTATTATTATTTCTTTATTTGTTTCTCAAGTTGTCTTGAATAGTAAGCGACAGGAAGATCGCGACGAGCAAGTAAGCAGTAGTAACTATGTAGATCCAAGAGTTACGAAAAACTTACAATATTATTTATAACGATCAAAAAAGACGAAGACGTTGTTGCTGAAAAGGACGAGGAGTTCGATCGCGCTTTCCGCAATGTGACAAAACGATGCTCTCGCTTCGTATGACTTGGAACGAAGCGAAAATTATTCTCACATCCCGCATACGTACGTCGTGGTATCAGGAGAACACGATTGGAAATCCTTCTCCTCTCTCATGCAGTCGAGAACGAAATTCGCGCGAGTTGCCTCGTTCAGCCCCTCCTTTTATCAGGAGCGCAGAACGCGAAAGAATAGACGGTAGACGACCTTTCCGTACTCGCCTGCCGCCTTTACGATTCTCGTTCTCGCTCTCGCTCACTCATTCTTTCTCTTTCTGGCCGTCTTTCCCCACCTTCACACACGTTCCGTCCAACTCGGACTCGTACTCGTTCGGTCTGACATTTGATTCCGTCTGCGTTTGCAGCATCAAAACTGTGAGTTTGGTTGCAAAATTATGTCAACCGACTTCTCGAGCTGATCGTCCCTGGAAAGATGGACCGACACCCTTGAATCGTCCAGCGATCGTGATCCAAACGACGGATCTATTCCCATTGTTTGAGAATGCAAATATCGCATAAGTGTATGATCGATCGCGAAAGCGCGACTGGCGAATTATTAGCACCGCTTCCTCCCGTCGTTCGCGAAGCCTCGACGCGCGAGGCGAAACGGCGGGACTTTGCGTCGCGCCGCATCGAGAGAACGTGTTTCCCCTTAACTTTTAATCACTCCGCCGCGATATCTTCAGCCTTATCTGCTACTCCTCGGCTACCACGTGCTTCATTATGTTTGCCTGATGAGGAACGCCGGCTGATTGAGCCTAAATGATTACGGCGTGTTAATCATTAAGACGCCCACGCAGCGTCGAGGTGCGAAAACTCGAGAGCCCCGAGCGCGACGACCAAACCCGCGAGTCGCTGAAAATTGGCGAACGCGCGAAGCTTCCCGCTTACGATAATTGCCGTACTCGCACCTCCTTCGGCTCAGTGAAAATAGTCCCGCACGTGCGCGAGTAGTGCCCGCGGCTTTTAATTAACCGGGAGACTTGCAAATTCGAAAGCGCGAGCCGTGAAAGAGAGGCGGAGGCGAGAGTTCCGACCGACTTACCGCTGGACGGAATTCCGGAGAAGCGACGCCGAATTCTCAACGATCTCCGACTCCCTATCGCCAAGGCCATCCGGTCGGATCCGTAGGACTCCACTTCTCGGAGAAACGAGCGAACGAAGACGACAAAATAAAAAAAAAAACAAAAATTATAAAATGAGACGAGAAAAAAGACACGATTGCCGAATCTTGGCTGCGCGCTCGTGCCGTCCGCGCGAATCCGATCGACGTCGAGGGCGCGAGCGAGACGGAGACACGCTGAGTTCGCGTTTTGCGCCTTCGTGTCTTTTCGCCCCTCTTTTATCCTAATTTTCATGCAGCACGCTGCGAGAATGGACATAATCAACAATTTAACCGTCTGAGCATCGGGCGAGCATAAGCGGTGAGTCGGCCGAGCGTCTACTCGGTCGCGCCACCTCCACTCACATCTTGTTTGCCGCGGATCGGAAAGACAGAATTTTGAGGAAGAGCCGCGCGGGCCCTAAGCGCGCGCCCGACGCCGCGACGCCCGATTGGTCCTCCGAGGTCCCTTTTCATCAGCCATTGGTTCCTCGGCCCGGCGGCACCGCCGAATTTCGGCCAGAATGACTCTGAGCCGCACCCTTGGCCGTCTCTTGGAGCCGGGCGGGCCGATATCGTCGCGTCCCGACGCCAAAGACACTCGCCGAAAGCCGCTGGAGCGTCGCGACGGGGCAGTGACACTGTTTTTCCCCAAAAATGACGAGCACCTCGGACGCGGCGGGCCTCGCTCGCCGATCTTGGCGCGGGTCTTTTCGGAACGCGACTCCGGTTCCTTACACTCTTCTCGGTCTCCGTCGCTCCGCTCTTTGAGATTTCGAGCGAACATCGGCGTCGCGACGCCGCCCGAATCCAACGAGGACCACCGGTCTTAGCTTATGGCTTTCCCCTAAAATTTATTATCGCCTCGGAGGTTCGCGAGGTGGGGGATCTGGCGCGTCCCTCCTTTCGAGCTGTCCGCGCCTGTTCCAGCAGTATCGAGCCGCGGGAACTCGCGGACTCGGTGAGCATGCGTTCCTGTTGAAAAAATTCCTCACGGCGAGCCTCGGCCTATGACAGAATATCATAAGGGGGCGAGTCGCGGTAGGCGCGGTTTCGCTGCTCGGGTTTCGTGGGCTCCTGGTGCGAGGAGGGGCTTCGCGAGACAACCCGCGCGAAAGTCCGGCCGAAGCCGAGGCGCGACTAGCTCCTCGGGGTTCGTATCTCCCTGGTATGGGGGATCTCGCATGCGGGATGTGGGCACGCACCTCGTGCACGATCGTCTCTCCTGCTTCGAGGTTGTCGCTTGCGCCTCCGTTCGCACGTGAGGACTGCCCTCGTTGCGCCACGCGGCAACGAGCGACGTCGGCTTGGCGTCGATCGTCGCTCCGTCGCTTCAGTGCGCAACTTTCTCAAGCTCGACGACTCGTTCGATGAAATCGAGTTAATCGAAAGATCATTCTTAATTGCCGAGTTCGATTCACCTCGAAACGATGACGATCCAAAAAACGAGTCTGATTGCTGCTTTCCTTGATCTTCTTGCGAACGCTTTTGTCCGAGTCGACTGTCGGCGATCTTGACCTCCTTGGATAAACGCACGTTTGCGCGTCGAAATTTTACGATGAATTTCATTTTTTTAATATTTTTGCATCTTCCATCGCAGTGTACATTTTTACGGACATCTTTTTTTGTCCACTACGATACTTCTTTCGTATTTTCTTTCTTAAAGTCATCGCAGGCTGTAGTCAGCGATCGCGCTAACATTTGAATTACTTGCTTTTTCGGATCGAATGAATATAATAAATAAGGAGCCAGATAATAATTGATAACATTGATTGTTTAATTATATAAGTTTATTGAATAAACATCCAAGGATAAATATGATGCATATAAAATTTCTCGACCGTATTTTGAAAACAATGTTCTTATGCAAACATTAATTAAAAAAAATAAATGTATTTAAAAGATTTATCTTTATAAGTTTTATTTTTATTAATTTATCGGTGAAAAATATAGTTATAAATAATGATAAAAATTATAAAAATCTCGTGATTAAATTTAATTAAATACTGGTCTAGTATATTAATACTATATTATTACAATATATTGTCTGTTTTAATAAATAAATATCAATAAATTGTATTAATTTATTTGAATATTTTTAATTGCGTAAGCTAGTGCAAAATAATATTTTTAGTTATGCTTTGATACATACGATACATATTTTGTCTAATAATCGTGAGTCTCGACAGCTGCCAAATTTGAATTCAAATATTTAAAAAATATTAGATCCAAATGATTGATTTGTACAATAGTTACATATTTCTTTGTGTTTGATTTTATAATTCAGTCAAACTGGTTGTGTTTATTAAAATACTGAAATATTGAAATATATTTGAAATTTTTTAAATAGATAATTTAACAAAAACCTTGTTACATTTATCTTATTAATTACACCCTATTAAAATTAAAAGCATTTTGCCGTGTTTAAAATAATTTTGATTCTAATCATACAACGAACTGATACGAAACATTTCTTATTTAAATATAAAATATTTTCATCGAATAATTTAAGAAAAATAATGTATTATATTGTTAATTTTGTATAAAATAACTAAATACTATTAAAAGTAAGGTGATTAAATATCCACTCCACAATTAGTACATTTTTGGAAAATATTACTATTAAACTCTGAAACACGTGTATTCACTGATAGTGTCTTAGTAACAAATAAATCACCTACAGTTTTCTGTTTTGTTACAAAACTTTAATATTTAATACTGTGCATGTATTTTTTAGAGGTCCAATTTCTCACTATGGATATAAATTACAATTATTTTATCAACAGTGTAATATAAATCAAGATATTTCTACAATTGGTAAAGTAGAAATGTTTACAACATTTTGGCTAAGATATTAGCAGTACTACACTTGTGGAATATTTGCACGTGTGTTGGCATATCGTGTCCATCTGTCGGGCATTTTGACGGCGCTATGCCAACAAGGATATAAAAATTACCGACGTTGTCGGTATCGCTTTATTCTAGTTATTTAACATTATCTCAATATTGTTAGCATAATGTTAGAATTCTTACGGATCCTGGAGGGCTCGTAACTAATACTCTCTGAAAACCAACTTTTTAAATACATTTGTTAAAAATCGTTATTATTTTATAATCACAATAACAAATTATAAGGAATATTTTAAAACAATATTTACGAACTTTTCTAAAAATAATTATCTGTAAATAAATGCAATAATTATTGCATCTTTAAAAGATATTTAATTACTATATAAATTATCAAATTCTATGAAATCAATCATATAATTATTTATAAAAAATGAAGCCTAAATATTTTCTTTTGATTTCATTATTTTTTGGAGTTATATAAAAAAAGATATAATTCGTGTATAAATTTAACTACGTATTAATATCATATTAATATACAATATCCTAGTATGTTTTTGTTGTATATTTCAAATTTTTATTGCATTCGTTTAATTATTTAATTAATTATAATGAATTTAAAAACATAAAATATATTTTATTATTATAACCTGCTAAAATATTTATTACTTTGATTAAACTTAAAACACATGTATTGAAAATTTATTACTTAATAAAATGATTCCAAATATATCTACTATAAATAGTAATGTAAAAGAATAACATTTCATTAAAATAAATACAAATCAGTCTGTAATACCTTATCTTTTCTTAAAATAATCATACATTACTATGTTAAAAAATCTATTTTTCTTAGTATTTTTATATAATTTAATTTTTATTTCTGAAATTTATTCATTAATTGATGTTTACACTCATTATATTATTTTCTATATACTAGTATGTTTCATGCTTTGAAGACTAAAGTCAGGATTTGTATGTTTTCGATGATTTACAACACGCGTTAAGATTAGTTAATTAATAATATTTAAAACTGTTTTTTAAAACCTCGACTCATAAACAAATTAATTATTTTTATTTTATACAATAATCAAAGAAAAATTAATTCATTGATAAATACATTTTTAATATCTGTACAATTTTAATATCATATTAACATAAAACAAAAATTATAAAACTTTTAATAATTACTAATATAACTCGAGATTTTATTTTTTATAATATTTAAAATCCCAAAGTGCATTGAGAATATATATGCACAACAAATTTGAATAGCTTTTATACTATTATTACCAGACCAATTTTTAGGTATTTAATTGCATTGTTGCAGGTTTATTCAATCCAAATAAAGCATAATATATGTATAATAATGTGTTTATTACCCGGAGAAATAGAAAACGTGTATTATTAATACTATATATGTATTAAATTTAAGCTAATAAAGTTATTATAATTTTTATAGCATTATGTCATATTCTTTTAATACAATATATGTGATTATGCACGCATCGAGTTTCGTGCATTTATTCACAACAATGTAAGATTAAAATAATCTAAAAATACGTACTTTTCAACTTGAAAGTATTTTATAAATATTTTTTTGATGAATTTAGAGATACGAACGTCAAATATATAAAATATAATTTATAAAAGAATTATATTATGTCATATGACACTATGAAAATATTATAATTTGCTTAAAATTAAAAAGATGTAAGCCTTATAAGAGCATAAAAAATAATTATATTTTGTTTCATCAACATTTTTACTAATTTTAACAAACACTAGTTTAATAGCGATGTAATTCAGAATTACTACAATCATAAAAATATTCTACCTTATGATACGTTCTTTTTTTAAAAATGTTTTAATTCTAGTCATTGATGCAATTAAATTAGGGCATCACGTATACAATGATTTGATAAAATATATATATAAATAAATATTTTATTAAATCAATTGACTGAAAAAAATGATAAAGTATCGAACTTGTAAATAATTAGTCATATAAATTTTATTGACAGTGTTTAGAATTTATCATGGCTCTCGTTCTCGCTCTTTTACCACTTCTCATCTTCCGATTTTGTATAAAACAAAAAGAGGTGTACGTGTTTTTATTTCTGCATTTTTCAGCCTATTTGTCTATATTGTATTTCGATGATTTGTTGAATTCGATGCACCACAATAAGCCAACATCAGCAATTGGTTTTTAATTTAAATCCTCGCCTCTGTTTACTTTGAATGGTTTCGTTCAATAACCGTGAGCACATGCATCGTTATCGATCCGTAAAAGGAATACATGTGTAATTTGGTATTTCGATACATATTCTCGGGTAATCATGCACCCCTTCATCTGGCGTAAAAGTATTTTTCGTCGACTGTGCATACGAATTAGTTGCCACTTGAAGCATCGATAAATGCGTATAAAATATTACACGTGCCCTGCATGAGAGCTTACTATAATAATAAATATTCGTTATGAAATATAGCTACTTTATAAAAATTTAATCCGAATACAATTAATTTATGATAAAATAATTAATTTCTTGCTTAAGTTTAATTTTTTTCATTTTATTTCTATTATTCGTTATTTTGAAAGATATTTTTGAACATTTTATCGTTTGTAATAATCAAGCTAGTAAACTTAATATCTACTTACAAATTAATAAAATTGAAGTGATAATTTAAAGAGAGTGTTAAATTGACCATTATAAGCTTAAATAGAACTAAAGTCATTTTATTAATTTAATACTTTAAAACTTTACGCATTATTCGTCATAATAGAACATCGATGTGTTTAAAGCACATATTTATTTTCAAGATTTATGTTCACCTCTAACAAAATTTTTGCTCTAATTTAATTGTTTATTTTTTACTTATTAACCGATAGAAATATACTTTTTATCGTGAGAAGTGAAAAAACCTATTGTTTTCTGTTTTTTTTTCAATCTGAGTGTCACTGATAAGCGAATCATCAATAAGACACAAAGAAGAGTCATTATACTTTCCACTTTATTTTTCATTCACTTTTTCAACTTTATCTCCATGTTTAAACAAATGATTCTTAATTTTGCAACTAATGGTGCAAATCCTTTTCACCTAACGGTGTCAAGGAGGAGAGAGGCGGTACTGTCATTCGGTTTAGCGAATTTTGGGATATCGGTACCGATGCAAGTAGGCCACGATTTATTACCACCATTCAGTAGAAGCATAGCGGATTATTACAACCAGGTGGATTGGATCCGTTGGAGTGAACGGATCAAAATCGAAGAAAATTTTAATGATTTTATAGCAGTTTCAACTATGAAAATATTTTATACTACTCAGGAGAAGGCAAAGCCTACTTTCCATTATTATCTAAGAGGGAATCTAAAGAAAATTAATACCAAATCTTTCTTTTGAATACAATGATTCGGTTCCTTATAAGAAATCCATAATAGAAAATAAAAAAATTCAGATACGTTATACAGCTGTGTTCATTTTCAGAGATTATTTATCTGTAAAAGTTATATATATATATCTACCTGATAATATTTAAAAGGTTTCGATATGTATCCAGATACATGGGATAATATATGATTAATTAATTAATGAAAAATAAAATAGTTAAAAAAATTTTTAAAATATAATCAACCAAATTAAGTTAAAGTGTATCGTTAAATAAATATTTGAACTTACCATAGAAAGTTTATTATTCTAGTAAAAAATTTTACATAAATAACGATTCACAATATTTAAAAAAAAATTTTTTTTTCAATATTTGGAATTCTACAACGTCAATCTATTCAAACTTAGTTTGGCATAACACGAGAACTCATTGCATATGCGGATGATTTGATTTGATTACACATATATGCAGAAAAGTTCTTTCGAATTTTATACAGCAGGGTGAATAAAGAATAGGAAATGATGATACTGATGTATCAAATCCGACCCTATAGTTATCCACGGTTTCTGGGAAGCGACGTAACGCATTTTTAAACTTACAGGAAGCTAAAAGCGGCCGATATCTGCGTACTACAAACCCTTCGTCCTCGCTTTAACAAGACAATGGTAAACTCCCCTTATCGTACACTCCGTCTTTTGTTGCACCCTTTGACAACAATGATTTTCTATCTTTGCTATCGAAATATTAGGCGTTGATGAGAATAAAAACTTACTACAAACTGTTCGTGAGTTGATGATTGTGCATAAAAATTAAAAGAATAATATCATATGTAAATATTTCCAAATATTAATTATTCAGAATATAATAAAATTTCAATATCGTTTAACGAAATTTATTACTTTTATTATTCAGAACAAGTTCGTTTAATATAAACTTTATTCATGACATGAATAATTACTCACGTATGATGTATTGAAAATTTTCTCTTATTATCAGAATAAATATTATCAACAATTTGTAACTTCAGTGTCAGCTATAGACTTTTAAACTGATGCAACGATTGTAAAATTTTTATTGGAATTTGATACATCAATTATATTATCATTTTATTAACGAATATTTATATCGAAGTTAGAAAACTATTTAATATTTTCAAATTCGATAAAAAATTAATGACGAACTATTTTTAAATTATACATTAATTATTTAAATAATTTAGATTAGTGTATAAAATATTTATCAAATTTTCCTACATTAATTAACAGAAATCATATCTTCAAGATGTAATAATATAATATTTACAAATGTTAAGGCAGTTTATGCTCAACTACTATGTAAAACCTGCTATATAGTAAATAGCAAACGTTTAAAATAATAATAGAATAAAATTAAAGAAATGTATTAAAACTAAATGTACTTCTAACGTTCAATTTTTAAAACAATATTTAATAATAAAACCTGTCATTTTAATCATACCGGATTAATCAAACTCAGAATATCTAACAATAACATTATAAATAAAAAAAAGTAATTTAAAAACATTTCGATAAGATATAAAGTACAGCTGATTCATAAACAGAAAAATAATCTAAGAATAAAACTTCACACTGAAAGTAATACACAATGGTTCATTAAGTACTCACAAAAATATTTTATAAATATTATAAAAATAAATTATAAATTATATATATATAATTCTATATTAAAAAAAACGTAATATTTATATTACTTACTTATAAGTAAATAAATCAAAATTACCAAAAATTACTGTAACATCAATTTTTAAAAGTAATCAATAAGAGATATTTATCTAACTATTAGAGTAGAAAATCTAGATATTTTTTTACAAATAATGGTTAATAATCTGTTGATTAAGTAATAATAATATAAATTTTCATAAATATAATGTGTGTGTGTGTGTGTATGCAAATGAAAATATCTAAGAGAACACAATCAAAGAACATTAAATTCATTATTTGTTATAACGTTGGTTGTAGCCTTTAAGTTTGACGCTTCAAAAGCTAAATGTCGTGTAGCACAATCTCCTTTAACATTAAATGTAAATCGTTCCAAAGGAGAGAATAACACGTATGTCTCATCCTTGAATCTTCGTTATAAATTTAATGCATACGCGTTGTACGCGCAGATCAATCGCTTTTATTCGTTACGCGCTATGCTCCTCTCGTTATGCGACGAACGTTAATCTTGTCGCATGCGTATCTCCTACACATATGTACGTTTATATTCTTACCCCGTTGAGTTTCCTCACTTAATCGCTGTGTATAAAGATACGAACCGTTTGGAATAATAGATTTTCATATACAAATATATATAAATATTGCTTATAAAAATTTATTTTTTAGTTTCGTTTAATAAAGTTTACTTTTAAATGGCTGACAACATGCATTGATTAAAAGTTGATAAGATTTTCGTATGATAATTTATGAAAGAAGAACGAATAATTAAAATATTGATTTAAGGTTTAAAATATATTTTAAAAGATATTCTTCCGCAATTGTACATTTATAAATATATAAATAATTTTAATTCATTGAAATCGAAGATAAATTAACATAGTAGTCATGAAATTATTTTTTAACTTATAAAATTTATGTGTGCTCGCTTTTATTTATGTTTATTTGTTGAATAACATTTGAATAAAAGTGCATTATTTGATTTTTTTCTTAATAATAAAAGATTTTAAATATTGCAATATAAAATATATATGCAAATACGCGAATAAGAAATGTTTCTTAAATTGACAATCTTGCATTTTTCATTTATTAACGGTATAAGAACTAGGAGTTTTTGAAGCAACTTTAATTGAAAACATTTGAATTTAAAAGATAATTTTAATAATAAACAGATTTTTCAATTTTCGATGTTAAATTGTAAATTTGAAACATTATATTTCATGTGTTAACTGAAAAATTACTCATTATTTTTTTTATTTGTAAAAAAAATCAATTTAATATTTATTAAAAAGATGAAGCTACTCTTGCGAATAATGTTTCGACTATGATCCACATTCATACTAATTGTATCATTGCATACAGACTTCAATTTTTTAGTTTTTTCGGTATTTAGAATTTAAACTCTCTCTTTGTCTCACTCTCTTCCTTCCTCTGGATTAAAATTTTTCCATTTATATTATATTAAATTTCTATTGAATTTCTATATTTTTATAAGAAGTGATGCAAAGAAAAAAATTATAGTTGATATTTATTTTTCATACTATTTTAAACGAATAATGGAAAATGAAAACATTGTTTCTATATTGAGCATTATATACATTAAGTTTGATTTTATTTAATTTTGGTATTATAATAAATATTTCTGTGCACATAAAAAAGTGTTTGTATGAAAAATAAAATTTTATTTAGTAATTGGTAAGTAATGTATATTAATAGGGTTGAAATTCTTAATATTTTGTAATGCATTGTAATTTTTTTATATCTATGAAATTTAGCACCTTAATTCTTTAACAGTGATTCTCTATAATATGTATAATTAGATTACATTTTTTTAACAATTTAAGAATGCATTTAATAAAATATATACTCATTTTCTTATCATCACTGATCGTTTTTAATAGTTTCAATTTATCATAGTAAAAGAATTAAAAGTATATCAAAAAATAATGTCACTAATATTGATTAAGAAATTAATTATTTATTTTTTTAATTATTAAGATTTATTACCATTATTACGTAACGTTATTAATATCATGTTAATAACGACGTTTTATTATTTTTAATTTAACAGATTTGTAATGTATAAAGAAATTGATACAAATAAATTATATTTCTTAGGAGTATATTAATACTTTTTTCGGTAATACAACTTAAAAGGAATTAGTTGTTCCAACGTAATCGACCCATTGACGACTCAGAAATTGTAAAATTCTGTCGGTCTGTATAATCGTTTATGGCATTACCTCTAGTGATCCGTTACTTCACATTGCGTGATATATCGATCTTTCCCAAGTTTTTAAAACGATTACTCGAAATTAGCACTACCTGCGACTTTCCTTTCAATAAAAGTAATTCTACGTATAAATCGGTTAATATATATCCTGTCTATCTGTCGTTTCTCTCTTTTTCCCTATTTCTCTGCCTATCTTTTCTATATTTCTCATTGTTAAATGCATTGAAAATGGTATTTTCTGAGAAACTTATCCCCTCCGTAAATTTAATAAATCCGTTGCATATATATATAAATATTATTGTAGATCAGTCTTTAAAATTAGTTTTGCTTGACCTTTAAGCAAAATCAGTAGTATTCTATTGTAGTAACCTTGATGTGACTTCACATTTTTGTATTTGTAAAATGAATTTTGTGAAAAAAAATGATGAAAACAGAAAAGCAACAAAAAAAGTGGAACTAAGTTGCAAGCGTAGATCATTCATCGAAAATCATAAAAGGAAAAATCAAAGCATGATTGAAGAATCATGTGGAAGCTCTTCAAACTTAGAAGCTAATGACGTTATGTCAGAAGAGTAAGTATTTATTAATATTTATATTAAAAATCAGAGTAGAAAGATGACTATAAAAATATAAACATGATCATTCATTTACGTATAAATTTTTTTATATTTTTTAAATATTAAGCGTTGCTACACGTTTTTAGTAATATTTTTATACAATTTATATTTTTAATTATAAAAATGAATTATAAAATTTATCTGTTAATTAATTACCTTATATTCTAATCTTTCAGAAATAATTTATCGGATGGACATGTAACTGAAGAAATAAACAAAATTAATACGAATGTATTACAAAATTTTAAAGTAACGATAAATCAAAATAAATCTGTATCTAAAACAAATAGTGATTGTCAACTTGATACACATAATCCTACTGAAAAAATATTAAAAACTATTCTCAGAAAAGGTAAATTAATGCATCACTACTCGTTAAGATGAACTTATATATTGTAATAAATTTATATTTTAATTATATTAGGCGATAGAAAAAATTGTATTAATGAACACGAGAAATCACAAAATTCTGAAGTTGAAATGAAAGAATTTGAAGAGTATCGCACGATAGAAGTAGTTGGAAAACCTAATTCAAGTAAGATGACAATCAATACTAATTACTAATATCTTCTTTTAAGATCATTAAGAAAAATAAAAATTAATTTCACCCTATGAAATAAATGCAGTTTAAAATACTATATAAATTTTTAATAATATAAAATAGAAATTGTTTTCAATTTATTAGTTAGGATGCTGCATTTTCAACATCGTTCAGTATCTCCAAGTATTCCTCAGGATCGTTCTCCTCCTTTGAGTTCTCAAATATACCCTTCTGTAACTTCGTACACAAGAAAAAAAGACAGCCCTAGTTTACATAATGAAATGAATTTAGAATCAGATCCACGTGAATCAAGGTATTGTGATGATTTTTCTTGAAAATTTTATAATATCATTAACCATTTATTAATCATTAATTATAAACTATAAAAATTTGTTAAAATAAAACAATTCATTTATAAGTTTTTTAAAATATTTATAACATGCGTAACATGGATTTTTTTGTTTACTTGTGATATTTTTGCGTTATTTTTAATTTGACCTTTAAATTATATATTTTTAAAAATATAAATTAATTAAAATATAAAAATTCAACTAAATATTAAAAAATAATAAAAAAGGAAAACAATTGTATAAATTAATTTTTTAATTCATACTTCTGTAATAAAAAGTAGAAGCAAAAGTTTAAAGGTATTTGTTTTTCAAAGTTTTATATTTTATAAGTTGAATTTTTTATAGATTTTATCAAATGTTGTAAATATCATTCTAAAAGCCATTTTGATAAATATTAGAAAACAAACATATTCTGCTGTACAATATTTAAATAATATAAAAAATTATACGAATTAAATTACATAGTAAGAGGACTGAATTGTTATTTCAAATACATAAAAATTGGTCATACATTGTTGATTGAATATGTTGATCAATGTTAGAATGCTTTAAATAAAAAAAATACCAAAATATGTTTAAAATCAGAGAATATACTATCTAAATTGTAGCATCTAAATTTAAAATTTTTATATATGATAATACATATAGTACGTATATAAAGTTTTTGCAATTGAACTAAAATTTTTTTTCTTTTTTATTTAATAAGAAAAGTATAAATCATATATATTATAATCATTATCAAATATTGGATTATAGTGAATCTATAATTAAATCATTTTATCAGAATAAAAGTGACAAAATAGTAAATTGAATTTAATTGTATTTAAATTAAAGAAAAAGATTAATTAAAAACTATTTTAAATGCTATTAAATATTTTTTTAAATTTAAACTAGGTAAATAAATCCTTTCAAATTTTATTTTTATAAATTGTCTTGTAATTAAGAGAATTAAAATTTTTGGTAAAAAAATACTTCATAAAAAAAGTTTTAAAAAATTGATATTTAAGAAAAGCTTTAAACTAAATTGATCGAACAAAATTTAGTTCAAAATTAGAAAAAATGATCTGAAATTGTTATCAATATTACTATTATTTTTATAAAAATAATAAATATATATTATACTTAAATTTTTTATTAATTATTTGAAATTAAAATATATTTCAAAAAATAAATAACGTCCATAAGTTAAACTGAGCTCAACCCATTAGAGATTTTTTACTTTATGATTCTTTCTACGATATGAAAGTATAAACATTTAAATTTGTAATATATTATTGAGAGCATAAAATAGTAAAATATAATTAATATTAAAATAATAATATCACGCAGCTAAGGATACTACAGAGGAAGAGTTTCAAATTTGAGGCTTCGTCTATGTCAAGTTCCTGGACAGATTAATCGCGTGTCGAAGTAGCAGAAAGTTACTGAGCTCCCTTAGTCTCAAGAATCAGGACAGCGGAAAGACTAGGGACGAGTAGAGCGTAAAGCTTGTGAAAAAATATAGTCGGTGAAGCCGTCATTTAAAGCTGTTACGATAACTAGTAGGAAGTTATTACTTTTTGAAACTATTCGGATAGGAAACTTATGATGATGTACCTTCACGAATTTAAATATATCACGTCTTTTTTTAATATAATTTTCTACGAAGAATTTTTAAAAAATATATACTCTTATGAAGGTAAAAGAATAAAAAAATATTCCTTGATAAGCTGTTCATAGAATTATAGATTTGTCAAGGAAAATAATTTTTATAGAAGGAATTTCAATTTTGTCCGCAGGATAATTTATAAAATAAAATGTAAAATAAAATGCAGAATCAAATTGATATGTAAATATATGTATAGGTATATCGATACTGAAGAAGCGCTTAAATATAATAAATTATCTTTACTGATGTATGGCATCAATGTAATTGTAATTTGAATATCCTATCTTCTAAATTTATGAACTTAAACGAAAACTAATATAATTTATATAAGAAAAAAATTTCTTTTTCAGAATATAATGTATTGTGTCCTCAGTTGTCTATTGAACTTAAAATAGTTAATTTTGTATAAATTTCTGATAAGAAAAATTTTTATCAATGTATGCGATACTCCTTTTTAAAATTTTTTATTAAAACAATCTATAAAATTGAAAAATGCTCTATATTTCTATTACATAATAAAATAGTTACAAAGTTCTTAAAATTCATAAATATACTTATTTTAAACATTTTTTAAACGTGTATTCATAAATTTTTTACTGCTTGAAAATAATATAATTTTTAATTGTTTGCTTAAACATAATCTAATATATTATTTATCAATAATGTGTAATTCTCTTAAAATAAAAATATTTAATACATCAGAGCTATTTTATAGTTTTATAATAATATCTATTATAAAGAACCTGATTAATATAATAAAATTATCAACAAAATACAATAACATTGATAAATCTATACAAGTAACTAAACGATAGCTCAATCATCTTTCATTTATGAAAAGCATTATTTTTGATAATGAAAAAACATGAAACTAATCAAAATTTTATTATTACTGCTAAATTGTTGCGTATTACGGTGAAAAAATTAATCAAACATAGAATGTTTTTTATATATTTTAAAAATTCTTTTAAAAGCTTTTACTTCATTTTTTTCTTCAAACAAATTGATTTAAATTTGAATTCTACAAATGATCTATAGTGCTTTAATTTTATTTAAAATTAATTATAATTAATTACCTTTAAATGGCTTAGTACGTTCAATCAATTATAGTTTTGTTAGTTGAATTGGTGGATCTACATGACCTGGGCTCCTGTTATTTAATGTAATTTATTTAATTAACAAGAATTAGATTTCTATTAGCTTTATTAAATAAACTATAATCTTAGATATAAGAATAAATAAAACAATTGTATTTAAGCCACCTTTATTTTCAGATTTTAAATATAAATCACTTTAAAAATTAGAGGTTATAATTTTATAAAATAAATATTACCTATGGTATTCCATCATTCAATATCCAACTATCGAAATTATAAATTAAACGAAAATGAATAAGTAAAGACTTGAAATAAATTTAAATGCAATTAAAATCAAAATTATTACCGTACGTAAATAGGTGCAAAAGCAAAACTTGGCTGCCGCCAAACAGCGCATGCAATTTTATAAAAAGTAGGAGAGAATAAACGAGATAGAAACACGTGGACGATGCCGGTAAATATAGATGTCGCATTGTTTGAGTCGTGGTGCGTTGCGTAAATCGTTCGCATGTGTACATATATCCATATGTACATTCATATATGTCGATATAAAAGAAGCGATAAAAAAGATTTAAAAATTAGATGAAAGCACTAGATTAAAATCCATTAAATGGTGAAGTTTGAAAGAAGTGTTTAAAGGACTCCGTGGCGCAACGGTAGCGCGTCTGACTCCAGATCAGAAGGTTGCGTGTTCAAATCACGTCGGGGTCAATTTTCTAGTTTTTGAATTGATTTTCATTAAATATTTCGTCTTTACGAAGTAGTACTTAGTTGGTTTTTTCTTTTGTAATTGCATAATTGTATATTATTGGCATCTATTAAAATCGTTGCTTCCACATATACGAGATTACGGTATACACTTATTTTTTTTCTCTATTTGTTGTTGTTCGTTGGAAAACCTATAATCTTATGTTTTTTCTTTAAGTCTGAAAATGTTAAATCTGTATTTATCATCGCATTAAAATATTTCTTTATCTACTTCGAAACTTATATTATACTTATATATACTTACTATATTCGGACAAAATTACACATATTCATTTATATTTGTGTATTACGATGTTCATTTCATTCTTGGTTACAAGCACTTCGTATACTATTAGATGCGATGAGCTGTATTAGAAAATAATTATGTTTTAAATTAAGTAATTGCATATAATTTTTATGTAAGTTATTTACATTTTATCACTTATTCCATTATCAATTTAATCCTTTAAAATATATTTGTAATAATGTCTGTAATAATTTCTTGAAAAAATTTATAATGATAAACGATGCTAAAATTCCATTTTCGATAAATAATAATTGAAAAATTTATATTTAAAAAGTGAATAAAACTCATGAATTTTAAAAATAACTGGTTGGCAAGGTATCGCAATACTTCACCTTCTAAAAATTTCACGCATTTATATAATTTATTAATTATATTAATAAATATATTATAATAAATTAATATTATTAATTATATTAATAAATTATAATACAATAATTAAAACATAAATATTGTAAATTGTAAGACTACAATTTTATTTATATTCCAATTCTTTTAGATCCATGACAATTTTCTTAAGATAATGTCGATGAATGTATTAATAAAAAAAAATAACTATTTTAGGTATTTATGCATACGAGTAGTATTATTTTATAAAGTATTATTATTTTAGAAAGCATTCAAGCATCGCTATTGTTATCCATTGGATTTTGATTTTAATTTAATTTAATTAAAAAAAACCGCTAGAAAACTTACCGACTTATTGAGTTAATATTTTAAAAATAGATAAAATATCTCGATACTGATCAAATATTCGATGCATAGAAAACATTTTGTTATTTTAATATTAATTTAAAAAATTGTATAAATAAAAATATATTTTTTAAGTTTATAAATCAAAGTGAAAATAATGTATAAGTTTATTATAAATAAAACTATGTATTATAAATATTATATATAAACGTATTATAAATATATGTATAGTAATATAAAACGGCTCTGTATTATGTTGATAATATAAATAGCAAACAACGACAAATAAACAGAAAAGATAAAAAAGAGAAAATCTTATCAAAGATAATATTCTCTTTTAATTTATGAATTCCACGATACTCTGTTATATTCAAAACAAAATTTTATATCTTAAGCTTACAATAAATAAACCCAGTGAATATGTTATATAACATAGTAAATTATACAAATATGCATAAACAGTTATTCATAGATTGTTATGTAAAATTTTGATTACTTTATTTTTGCGATTAAACAACAATATGAAACCTTGTATTTATTTGTTATTATTAATCAATCATTAATTAAAATAAACATTAAAAAAGTATTACATATATTGAAAATATTTTTAAATGATTATGTTACGAAAATTCATATAAATAGTAATAAGTATTCATGTAAATAGTAATAATTCATATAAATAATAATTCATATAAATAGTAATAAGGAACAGTGATATTATTTATTATTATAAGATAATATTCTTCATTAATGACGAGTCAAATTGATTCAAAATTTTAAGCAGATGTATTGAAAGTAATTTAAAATAGTTAATCTCATCACTTAAACTAATGTATGGAAAATTCAAATACATAGTGTGTTGAAATAATTTAGATAAAATTCAACTGTTATTTAAAATTTAATATATTAAGAAAAATGAATTATTTTAGTAATTTTCTTTAATAGAAAATCAAAAATTAAAAAAAGCAAGAATGTTTTAAGATAATATTTTTAAAGTTTTGTTTTATTTTCAAAATATGTTGGATTTAACAAAAACATTGATGAATTAAATTGAATTACAATTTTTATAAATTATTGTGTTTAGAGTTATCATAAATTTAAATGAAGAAGAAAAAAAATTTAGTCAGGTTTAAAATTTTTTTTATTCACTTATACTTATTGGATGTACATCTGTCTATTGCATTTATATATTTTACGTACACCAAAGATAAGATAACGCGCGTACGCACCATTACTTATATTCAGTAAATACCGAGTTACGTAACTGTACTTAAGAATATATGAAATTGATACGTTAGGACGTATTCCTACCGTAAGTAAAATGTATTCGATCGTATACGTTCTTACGTAAACTTTATGTAACATAAAAATGCAAGAATCAGTTTATGATACATATACGTTTTTAAACATTCGTGTATATTATTTTTTAGGTCCAAATTTAATTAATTTATATCAAGTACGTGTCACAAAATTTTTAATTATATAGTAGATAGTTTGCTTTAATTATCGAATAATTTAGAGGTGGTATAATTTATAATTGATTTATCTAATCATTAAATTGAATTAAAATTTTTGATATAAAAAACTTTTCAAATTTCTTTTTTAAGAATAATTTTTTTAAAATAATCCTCAAAATGAAAATTCTTATTTTTTCAAAAGATCATGCAAAGCATTGACAGCACTGTATGATCGAATCTATTCATGGAACAGAACATTTTTTTATTATGAAGAGATGATAGAAAACTTCGCTTTATTTTTTGAAAAATAATTTAGAATACTGCATTGTCTTTTTTGACGAAATCTTTCACATAAAAGAATGAAAACCTTTTGAATATCGCATAAAACGTCAATTTTACAGTATCAATACAGCAGTTTACCTGCGTTATTCAAAAGAATTTTTGAATACACCGATTTTGAATGTTTTTGAGTAAATAACAGAATAGAAAGATATAATAAATAAGTTATCCTTTTAGTTTATATTTTTTAAACTAATTTTTTTTTATTAAATTAAAAATATTAGTAAAAATTGGAATATAGTCAAGTGTATTTAATTTGATTTATCGATTAAACAATATTTACATCTAAATTACCGGTAGACATTTCAACTTGTAATCAACGTTCGTTTCGAAATTCTCCAACACAAACAAGTAAAAGAGAGAAATGTTTGTCGCTTAATGGAAAAGCGGATATGAAAAGGAATACAAAGGCAGATCGGTAGACAAGTGCACAAAAAGAACAAAAATGAAACTTGTTACTAGATCCGGCGGATAAAGTCAAGTCGAATTTATTTCAGTGGACGCTGTAAAGATCTTGTTTCCAAATTTATCTCTTACATAAAATCAACCTATCCTTTATTTAATAATCAATTTAAAATTATATTAAAAATTACTACTTCAATTTTTATTTGTATGTATCTTTATAAAATACCAGGAATTATTAAATGTGAAATATGACTTTGAATTTAACACTGTACTTATAAAGTTACAGTTCCCAACCATTCTTTATCTCTAATTTTTTTTATATTATATTTTAGTGGATTTTTATTATATATATTTTCATTAAATAATTAAAATCAAGTTTTTATTATTTCAAGTCGATTTTTTAAAAATATTTATGTAATTTGTAATTATATAACGTTATGTTCTTCGTAGGTTTTTATATAACATAGTTAAAAATTCAGATGATTTTTCAAAATGATAATATAAATAAAATATTATCCTGTATATTTATAAATTGCCTTTGATTTAGAGGGGACAGAAAGATATCGGACAAAAACGATATAAGTGACTTGTTCCAATTCGTTAGAACCGTCAACACAAGTGCCATATTAGCGATATTTTATTTGATCAGGACTAGGTCAAACGATTACTCGGAATCTTCGTCGAATCATCGATAGCCTTTGCAAATGTCACAAAATGATATTAGGAAGTTCGGAATCGAATATGACCGATCAAAGAGAATCCGATCTACATCCTTCATTATTATCGCAAAGATCACATAGCCGTCGATAAAGGGAATGGGAACCAGTTTATCAATGCCGAGGACGTTTACAACGACTATTCCGGAATGGATAAACGTACTTGAATTTATACCCTCGCGCCATGAATTCGCGCATGTTAGATGCATGTTAGATGACTCAAGACCTTTCCGCCATAACTCGACGGTGCGATGGTCGCCTCCAACGCACACGTGCGATCCCCCAACAAATATGGCGACATCCTTGATGTAGCACGAGACACTTGAATTTTATCGTAGTCTAGTGAAGTAGTGAATCGAAATATCTTCGAGTACTCCATCTGATCAATGACGTATCGATGCATTCGTTTAAACGAACGCAAGTTTTTCAACAAATGATTATAAATTGTGTTTAATATTTTTTTATTACTGCCTTAATTCTAAAGACGTAATGTTGATACGCGATTTTTTATATCAAGTTTTTTACCGTGTACGTTTTACTTCCGCAATATTAATCATTTCTGACATTAATAATCGATATTAAAATTACATTATCGTTTTAAAATTAATTTTTTTTGTATTTTGGTTTATTTATATACTTTCTGTTACTTCAAAATGTCGCTACAACCTTAAATTCTAATTTTAAAAAATTAATAATTTTATATCAAATTACGAATTTACAATCAAAGCAAATACATAGAATAAAATAAATAAAATAAAAACTTCATTATTTTGCATCTGCAGTGAATTTTAAAAGGATATTTTTTTTAAATACTTATTTTCAATGAGCAAAAACGTAATATAAGTATGCTTATAATTCATTCCAAATCGAGCAACGGCGCCGTGGCTTAGTTGGTTAAAGCGCCTGTCTAGTAAACAGGAGATCGGGGGTTCGAATCCCCCCGGGGCCTCGTATGCATTTTTTTTTATATGAGTTATTATTAGCTTTTTATAACAATGGATATGAGCATCGATATACTTTTACTTATTTTTTTTAATTAACATTATTTTCAAGTATATTATAATTAATTGTGCTTTAATTATTTTTTAAGTAGTATAGTTAGTAATACTCTTTTTTTGCAATGAATTTATTATAAATATATTAAATCTTTGTTAGAAAACAAAAAATTAGATTTTTATCGACTGTAAATTAACTATTATTTACAGTGAAGTTATTTTTAATAAAAATAAAATAAAGTACAGTATTAAGCATTCAAGTAGTGTAAAAGCAGTCAATTCTGTGTAATAAGTTTTTAGAAATAAAAATTGGAATTTTTAATGTTTATTAATAATTCAAATTAACAACAAAAAAGATTTATTTTTATTAAAGTGCTGAAACTATTTCCATGAGTTCGAGAATCAAGAAATGGAGTGGTATTGATTTATCGGTTTAATTCTATTGATACTTTCATAAACTTGCTATAAAATAATGCAAACACGTCGAATGATTAAAAAATGAATGTAATGGATAATAATAATAAAAAATATAAAAAAGTCGACGAGGATGGGATTCGAACCCACGCGTGCAGAGCACATTGGATTAGCAGTCCAACGCCTTAACCACTCGGCCACCTCGTCCCATAAGAACGTTTGTCCTAAATGTTCATTATGACTTCAACTTTTTTTCATTTATCAATTTTTTTCCAAGCCAATTAAATATTTTTGTAACGATATTTGTTACTCGAAATATTTCTCGAAAAATTATCGAGGACTCGTAAAGTATCAAATTAAAGGTTTGAAATTCAAAACTGTAGTTTAAATTTATCGGTATTGACTTTGATTGATTTCGATAAATTTAAAAGCGAGAATTAGATTTCCTCCATAATTTACTTGCGATTTTGCTAAAGTTCATAAATGCATGATCTAATGTAATGTAGTTACAACAACAATCTTCGATGTTACGATGTTACATGTGCCGTATGTTGGGTGATAGATTTAAAAACCACGCCACCTTTGTGTAAGTGCCATTACTAAAGGCACTGCTCTTCAAGGTTGCGCAATGTTTTAATTTTTGTTATTCGAGCAATATTTTACGGACATTCAGCGATATACTATAATTTAAAGTTGAAGGTGAGCATAAAATAAACAAAAATTGCTTATGCGCGTGGAAAATTTTTATCTTGCAACGATTTGTCTTGCGTGAATTATCAACCCCATTTCTTTTCGAATTCCATTCGATACGAAATAGTTGTTTGACATTGAATTATCAGTGACTATAGGCTTCGATAAGTTGATACAACAAGATGCAGCAAGTTTTAGGAGTTTAAAGAAAAATATAACCACGATGATGTAAGTTGAATAACTAGTTTTCTTGTACAAGCTAACCATGCAGCAGCAGCAAATCGTAACCGACCTTCTCCTGATATGGACGAATTATATTCTCCTGTTTACGATGAAAAAACGCTGCAAACTTTGGCGAACCAATTCTCTCGAATTAAAGGTAAAACTATATTTATTTTAAATTTTAAAAAAATATTTTACAAAATAAATTAAGAAGTGTTAAACTATTTTTACAAGTTAAATTAAAATACTTTTCTGGATTATTTTATTTATAAATAATATTAATAATTCGAATTGAATGAAAAAACTTTAAAAAGTAATTAAATTAAATTTAAAATTTTAAAAAATTTTTTAGTATTATATCGTTAACTAGAACAAAAATAATAATATAATTTAAATATATTTTGAATACCGACGTAGAATTTAAAAATTTAAAAATTAAAAAATTTTTAAATTCTGATATTTTTGTAATTTACTTAAATTCATAATGAAAATTTGAAAATTCACCGTTATTTAAAAATTAAATTTTACGAAATATATATATGTGTTATTATAACATTATTTCGATAATCGGTAAATATTATATCGAATTTATGCTTATTTTTATTTTTAATTGTTATTGAAATTTTTATTCTTAAGTTTTATATTATGAATATTAAATATTTGTTAGTATTTATTTCAATTTTATATTGAAAGTATTATGTTTTAAAAGTTTTAGATTTTTCTTTCAATATAATTCAAATTAGAATTTTTAGCTGTATAACAATTAATATATTAACTTAATATATATAATTAATGAATTAATTTTATTTCAATTATTTATATATTTTTTTATAAATATTTTTTCAATATTAATTTTTTATTTATATTTTATAAATTTAAATCTGTTAATGAAAAAATTTTTACTTTGTTAATAAAAAATACATAGATATTCTAATATTGTATTTATATTTTTATTGTAATTTGATAGGTGAATGTTACCTAGATCATACAAGTGCCACTTTATATTCTGATATGCAAATAAAAAAGTCATTAGATGATCTAATATTATCGTTTTATACAAATCCTCATTCTTCTGGTGTAATTGGAAATATTACAGAGGAGACTATCGACAACATTCGTAGCATGTAAGATTGTTCAGAGTTTTAAAAAATCTAATTTTTTTTATTTTGTATAATATGGATTTTATTAGAATTTTAGATCATTTTCATACAACTCAGGAAGAATACAGTGTCATTTTTACATCCGGTGCTACTGCTTCGTTAAAGTTAGTAGCTGAGACATTTAATTTTAATACCAAGAAAACTAAGTCTGATGAGCAATCTGGAAATTTTGTTTATCTTCAGGATAATCATACATCAGTTCTTGGTATGAGAGATGTAATTGCTGAAAGAGGAGCTAAAGTTATATGCCTTGATCATGAAAATGCATTTAAATTATTAAAAGACAACGATAACAAAAATCATTCCGATAAAGATTATGAAAATAATTCACTCTTTGTTTATTCAGCTCAGTGTAACTTTTCAGGACTTAAGTATCCTCTCTCTTGGATAAAAAATGTAAAACGTGGATTTCTTAATTCACATACTGGGAATAAAACCAATTGGTTTATTATGCTCGATGCTGCTTGTTTTGCTGCTACTAATGATTTAAATCTTTCTATTTTTAAGCCAGATTTTATATGTATTTCATTTTATAAATTATTTGGTTATCCTACCGGTATTGGGGCTCTTTTAGTTAAAAATAGTAATGTACATATTTTAAAAAAAAATTATTATGGAGGTGGAACTGTAAAAGTTATTCTAAGTTCTAAAATGTATCACGTGAAAAAAGATTCTGTACATCAGAGGTAGGGATCGTTGATAACGAATGTAACTAATTTAATTAAATAAGCAAACATTTAATGTATCAGTTATTAATGTAAAATATTTTATAGATTCGAAGATGGTACAATTTCTTTTTTAACAATATTATCTCTGCAGTATGGATTTAAAATCTTATCAGATATCTCCATGCATCAAATATCTTTACACGTATTTTCATTAGCTAGATATTTGCATCATTCCTTGCTTACCTTACACCATCAAAATGGTGCTCCATTAATTCAGTTATATTCAGATACGGATTACGAAGATAAAAATATACAAGGTGCAATTGTTTCCTTTAATGTATTAAGAGCTAATGGAGAATATGTAGGCTACATGGAAGTTCTTAATATGGCTGCATTATTTAAAATTTATTTACGTACTGGATGCTTCTGTAATCCTGGAGCTTGTCAACGACATTTAAGGCTTTCAGATAATGAGATATTGAACAATTATGATAGTGGATATACTTGTGGTGGTACAATGGATTTGATCGATGGGAAACCAACAGGAGCAATAAGAATATCTTTTGGATATATGTCAACGATAAGAGATGTTGAAACAATTTTGAAAATGTTAAAAAAATGTTTCGTTAATGGACAAGAAGTTTTAAAATATCCAGTATGGTGGTCAGATTTTAAATCCAAATTAAATGATAAATTTAGTTCTTTAAAAAATTTAGATATAAATAGTACTCTTAATAATTTCAAAAAACATGAATTCGATAATCTATCAAATGAAAAAAATCCACTTAGTCAATCATATATTCCTTGTCAAAATAATAATTTAACTGAAAACAATAGTACCAATAAGCATTGTAAAATATCTAAAATATTTGTTTATCCAATAAAATCTTGTGGAGGATACGAAGTAAAACATTCATGGATATTAACTTCAAAGGGATTGCAATATGATCGAGAATGGATGATTGTAACATCTACAGGAGTATGTTTAACTCAGAAACAAGAAACAAAATTATGTTTAATAAAACCAGTTTTTGATTTAAAAAATAACGAATTACGATTATATTTTCCAGGTAAATGTTATTTTATATTAAATTTACTTTCTATATGATAAATCTGTATAATAAATATATTGTAGGTATGCCATCAATTGAAGTTCCATTAATTGTTTCTTCAGAGAAAATTAATAACAATACATTGTGTAGAGGAAAGATTTGTGGACATAAAGTAGAAGGAAATTATTGTGGAGTAGAAGTGTCTGAATGGTTAAGCTTAGCTCTAGGAAGACCTAATATTAAACTTGTTAGACAAATCGAATCGACTCAATCCAAAGGTAATATATTTGCAAAATTTTGCTATTAAAGATGCCTTTATTCGTTATTATTAACTAAATTTTTACAGAAAATAGTAAACCAGATTTGTCTTTTGTTAGTCAAAGCCAATATCTTCTTATAAATAAAGCAAGTATATTGTGGCTTGCTGATAAAATTTCAGAAGATTCAGAATGTGATAAAAATACAATATTATATAGGTTTCGCAGTAATTTTTTGATCGATGGATGTACACCATTTGAAGAAATAAAGTGGAAAACAGTTCAAATAGGAAATTGTAATTTTGAGGTATTTATAACAATATTATTATAATGTCAAAATAAAATGAAGAGATATAGTTGTATTGATAATTTTTTATCATGAAAAAATTCTATGCTTTATTAAAGTAAAAAATTCAACCCTTTTAAATATTTACAAGTTTTCGTATTAAAGAAAGGTATTATATTGTAAAATATTGAGTAAAGTAATATAAAGCAATATAATATGATTGATGAATTTTTTTTCAAGAGAAAGATCGTTTTAAAATTTATATAACGATACTGGTTTTATTTATATACATCCCCCCTCCCCCCCAAAATATTTATGCATGACGCTGAAGTAATCTTAACGAAAGCAGTGTCGATATACATAACGAGCCACATGTAAATAAAACAAATGTAGTGGGAAATATACGTATGGAGTCCCAAAAAGAGATTAACACTCGAAAAGGAAACTCAAAATAATTCGGTATAATTATCAGGGTATTAAAGCATTATGCAATTTGAATCAGCAAAGAAAATAAACACGTGAAATCACCAGTGGTGATCCGTTGAAAAGTTAAGTAAGAATTAGAAAGGGAAATAAAGTAATTGACTAATGTTGACTTAAATTATCAACGAGTTTCGGGGCACTTCGACTTTTTTGGTATTGCGAATTTGCGGTTGGTTGTAAGTTGGATTAAGTTGGACATGGAGTTTAGACTTACAAATGAATTTAAGAGTATACATAACATACATATATACGTTAGTCTGTTTCACTATAAGAAACAATTATTAAACGTTTCTAATAAATTATCAGAGAGAAAGTTATTTCTCAATTCTCGTGTTTATTTTGAAAATACCTGTGAATATTTCAAACTTTGTAAATTAGAGTTTTCAAACTCTTTATAAATATAAAATGGGCTATATTTATACGTAGCAAGACATTAAAAGATATTAAATATATATTTTTTTTATAAAATTTGTGATATGCACAGTATTCACGTAAATTTATTTTAAAAAAAATTCAGTTTTTAAATGAATTATATTAATTGTTAGTCAATTTTTTAAAAGTAATTATATTTTACACGAGGTATCCTAATTTTCTTTAACAGTATTTATCGAATTTTTTAAATAAATAAACAAAATATTTAAAAGTTTAAATTATTTTGTAAATTAGTTTGTTTTTTTAAAGTAACTATGAATCATTTCAGGTTGAAGGATTATGTACCAGATGTCAAATGGTATGTATTGATCAAACAACCGGGAAAAAGACCATAGAACCTTTACGCACATTAGCTGAAGAATTTCATGGGAAATTGAAATTCGGAATATATTTAGCGAATAAATTTAAAGAGAATAAAATTTTAAAAATAGACGATGAGGTGTATTTTGAATAAAATCAAATTTTAAAACTCGTTAAAATGAAGTATAAATGTTGCGGAAATTAATGAATATTGTAAAATTATATGTAATTGTACATTTTATAAATAAATAGAATAAGATTTTAAATATTTATGTAATTATTCAATATATTTTGAATTGCTCCAATCTACAATAAATAATTTTTTGTTACAATATGCATACAAATATTAAAAATGTTTGCATAAATATTCAATATATTTTTTAATTAAAACGTTCGTAATTATAAAAGTTTTATCTTATACAAATATAGATAATTAATTAGTGTACAATACTAATTAGTATATCGTTAGTGTGTATTGCTAATTAATCGTTAAATAATTTATAACAGAATTTTCTGCTTTTAAATCTGTTCTTCTATATACTTTTGAATAATTGAATAATTTTTATACGTACAGGAAGGCTTACATAATTTGTATACTTTAAAAGATAACACTTTATTTAAAGTTAAATAATTTTTTCTTCTAATTTTCGAGTAATTGTTTACGTTGGGTAATACTCGTAGTTAATATCGAGAAATTTTCATATATTTATTTAGGTATGATTTGTATTTAAAGGTGAAACGATACTTTTTAAATCGAGAAGTTTAGTTCTATCAAATGTACGTATAATGTATTTCGTATATCGTATTTCGTGCCAAGATAAAAGAACATACACAAATTTCAAGTGAAATTACAGCTTTATTCTAATTTTCGAATAACCCAAAGTTGGATTCGCGCTCAAGGGGCCAGCAAAGCCAGATCCCAAGGAATAAATTTCCTTCCTTCCCCCTTCGTTATCAATAGTGACCTGAATTTCCAATATCTCGTATTGTAAATTTAACAAGCAGATGGCGCGCAATGTGCGAATTTGTGACAGGCCACGACATTATCAGTAGCACCGGGTTCTGGTAGTAGTTGGTAAGTGTCACAGTCGTACATCAACGTACATTCTATTACGGCATATTTTTAATTTTTTTATGAACAAATAAAACTCATTTATCGTAGCGTGGCTCGCGTGGCTCGCGTACTTCTATTCGCAAAAAATAGATAGCGATAAAAAAAAGTGAGTGCGCCGCGGTGATACACGAGTTTTCAGCTTTAACCGAGGCATGTTTTAAAAAAGGAATAAAAAAAAGGAAGCACACACGCGGGATATAACGAAGTGCCAGTGGCCAACAGGTGGCCTCGTACACTTTGAGAATTCAGAACGTGTATTGCACATCGGTGCTGCAAAAATTTGTCCGTCGTAAATATACGCGAGCGTGTTTGCTCGTTCACCAACGCGTTTTTGCAGCGTGCAGATTTCAATTCGCTTCGGCTAGAGAGGAGAAAAAGCTCCCGCCCCTTCCAAACAGCAGCTCGGAAATGGATTACGATTATTTGCTAAAGTTTCTCGCGCTCGGCAATTCAGGTGTCGGAAAAACGAGTTTTATATATCAGTACACCGATGGCACGTTTAATCCTCGCTTTCATTCCACGGTCGGCATTGACTTTATGGAAAAGCGAATTGTGAGACCAACACATTTTTTTTACTTTAAATGCCATTGCTAACTCATAGATTTAATACTACATATTCCCTTTTCTTGCTTGTGAGTTATCGCTAGTCTAGTTTATCGAACGTGTCTTTAGTTTTTTCATGATTCTTTTCTTCTGTCTTATTCGCAGCGGCGCTTTAACGTATATATTTTATTGTCTTTACGCAGGTGTATGAGTCAGCCAACGGACAAAGCCAAAAAGTGCACTTACAACTTTGGGATACAGCTGGTCAAGAAAGGCGAGATATAAATTATTTTATTTAGTTAGGTGACAGTGTAATTTTTTCTGATAATTTAATCCAACTTATTAACGAAATTTAATAGTAAGTTTAATCTATCGATTTAATCTCTGTAATGAAAAACAAGAAAAATTTACATTGGAACAACGACTGGAATAATAAAAGAGCATTATGACTTTTTTAATTATCCAATTATGTAATAAAACAATCGTTTGTAATGAATATTTAGGTTCCGAAGTTTAACCACAGCTTTTTACCGAGAATCGATGGGCTTTTTTTTGCTGTTCGACTTGACAAATGAACAGTCCTTTCTTGCAATAAGAAATTGGTTGGATGAACTTAGGGTACTGATCTTGATTTCTTTTATCATTTAAACATTAAAAAGTTTTTTTTCATAAACAATTCGGAATATGGGATGTAAGTTATCATTGGATCATTATTCTTTAAGAATTATATCCTGATGTCTCGTAATCAAATAATCATTTATTTTTCAATTGAATTGTTGATATTAAATAAAAACTTTTAAGAAAATCAGTGAATGTAATTATAATATTCGTTGTCTTTATTTTAATGGTTGTTTTTCAGTTATCCTAACCGTAATTTTCGAATAGTGATAACGCGATAAAATGCTAAATATTGTAGGTAGATATGAACTTGGAAAGGTTCAAATGACCGTAATCTATAAGGCTTGTTCTATTTCACGTAATTTTTTTTTTACATTTGGATATATTCATTATGCAAAAGGTAAAAAAGTCAAATTCTAATTCTGTTTTATGCTAAAACTTCTGCACAGATGCATGCCTATTGCGAAGAACCTGACATAATTCTTTGCGGTAATAAATCGGATCTCGAGGACAGACGCATAATTAGTGAGCAGAAGGCTCGAGACTTGGCGGAAAAGTACAAGTAGGTATAGAGAGAAAAAGATATATATATATATATATATATATATATATATATAACATGGGCTTTTAAGAATAAAAGCGGAATAATTTAATTTTATAACATTTAGAAATCCTAGGGATCTTAAAGGCTCTTTGTGCTTTACGAATGCTGTATTTTTTAAATAATGCGAATACTTGAATTTAAATATATATGCATAATATTTGTTTTAAATTTCGAAACGAAGTAATGATATTTACGAATATTTATGAGTTCGTTGTAATGAAACATCATTTTTATTTAATACAATGTGTATGATCCTCTTCGTGATTTATTTAAATTAATAACAAATTATATTTTTTACGTTATTATTTTAAAACTTGGTTATTTAGATATTTTACGTTGAAAATTTTTTATACAAAAATTACACTTTAAAACATATAAAATCAAACTACCTTTATCTTATATAAATATTATTTACATCTATTATTTTATATTTTATTAATAATCATAAAGAAAAAAAATCAGTTATTGATTTTGTTTAATTTTTTTATACATCCGAGAATATATTAATTTATAGTTGTATTAATTCGGAGTTATATTAATTCATATGGTCTACAAAGAATCTACCGCATTTATTAATTAAACTTTTAAAAATAACTTTTGTAACATATATTATAGCTTTGTTAATCATAAAATTTTATTTTATTTAAGAATTTACATACAAATTTTAACTTAAAAATTATGCCAAATTAGTTATGTCAACGTAAAATTGAATTATTTTTTTAAAATTTTTATTTAAATTTTTTAAATGAATTTTTAACGTTTTATATACAGCTTATATTAAAAATTGATTTTCAATCATTTTAAAATTGGTTTTATTTAATTTTTAAGAGTTTTTAATTCAATGTGAATATTGTAAATTTGCTTTTTCAAACTATAAAAATGTTTTTATAAAAGAGTTCAATAATTTAAAAATCTACTTATATTCAACTTAATTATTATACGCAAATCAATACGCGTAATAAAAAATTTCATTCGTTACATGTTTTTGAAGGATATATTTGTTTAAATCATATACTTTGTTCATTTGTAGTTAAATGCAAATTTATTCAGTTATAAGTATACAAGTTTTTGTTTCCTTTTATTTATGAAAAAATTATGCGTAATTCTTTTTGTACAAGCGAAATTCATCAAAATTAAAAATCTTCATTTTATTTAAAAGTAAAAATGAAATTATTGTAATTCGTATATATAACAAGATAATCCATAAAATATTTATAAGTTTTTATAATAAAAACAAATATACATTCAACCTAAAAACCATATTAATTTAAGAAAATTTAAATAATGGAATATAGATAATATAAATATATATTTGATGGTTTCGATTTTTATTAATATTTTTATGTTTTTAGTTGATATTTTACAATATTTAATATTTATGAAAGGGAAAATTTAGATTTAAGTAAGGATAAATTTAGAGTTTTTTTAATTGCAAAGATTATTGAACAATGGTAGTAAATATATCGATTAATTTTTGTAAATATATTATTAATAAAGAAAGTGAAATAATTAAAATCTTCAAGTAAATATAAAACATAAAAATAAATATTCTATTAAATCAAATATTATTTATGTCAAAAAGCTATATTTCATATACATCAAAAAAATTTTTCTAAAGAAATAAAATAATATGAAATTTTGTATCTATTAAAGATAAAATTTTACTTTAAATCCCAAAAATACAATGTATTATTTTTAATATTTTCTGCTAATATCTGACATTCCATGCATAGCATATTTTGCAGTATATTTATTATACTTTTTTATAAGGACATTTTTTTCATATAGTTAAAAACGTACAAAATTAAATTTTACAAGGTGTAAAGATAATTATTAACTAAATTATTTGAAATGAAAAAAGAAACGTTGATTTCTACTTGACATTCATAATTTTAATTTAGTGCACTTTAAGCAGCAATCCTTTGTATGATAAATGTGAAATGTCGCTATACATTTCATCGAGCAATGTTAAATACAGTTTTAATTTTCTTGTAGAATTCAAATATGACAGGTACATAAAATATGATTTTATAAAGTTTGTTTTATTTCGAAAAAATAATAGAATGTTTGCACCGAAGCTATTTAAATGAGGGATTTTTAAAAAAAATTTAACTAAAATTATAAAAATACCAAAATTTAATTTGAAAATTTAGATATATTATTTAATTTAAATATCTGTCAAAGCAATGGGTTTTATAGGGCAAATTCAGAGAAAATTATTACATATTACTTATTATACGAGTAATTTTAAATTATCGTGATAGATTTTATATTACAATTTTTTAATGTATAAATGAATACTATTAAATATATGTACTAATTTATATTTTTTATTAAATTATTTAATTTATAAATTTGTATTTACATTAAATTTTTATTAGTTACAGAAAGATTAAAATTTTGTTTGAAATTGATCTTAATACAATTATTCCGTTTCGGTTCTTAGTATTTGGTTTCTCGCTTAATTAAAATAATGATTCCAATGCTTAAAAAAACTAATTTTTTAATATTATAAACATTAAAATTTAAGTATTGATTCATTAGTCTCGTGTATTTGGAGACCAGTGCGTCTACCGGACAGAACGTGGAACGCGCCGTTGATATTTTGCTCGATCGTGTGATGCGGAGAATAGATTCAGCCGTGGATCGATCTATTCTTCCCCATCAGAAATTGCTAAGGTGCCACGAGCTTGAGACTCCGGCTAAGAAGAAAAGATTTTGTTTCTGCTGAAATTTCACTACCTACAGCTTTTTTACACTTAATTAATTGTAAGTTTATTAATTTATTGTGAATAAATTTAAGAGAGTTATTATGATTTTATTATGATTATTAATTTTTTAAACGCACCCTCTAATTATGCTTCAGGATTCAACGTGAAAATCGAAACATATTTGTGATAAAATTAAAAAAAAATATACAGACAACGAGGTAATGTGTATTTAGATACAAAACGTACGCTTGAATATGGCACTTATGATATCATTTTCATTTTTATATGAATTTATCTATTTAAATATTGAATTAAAAAAAAATTTTACTCGCATTAAATTTTGCAAGTTAAGCTAATAGAGTTACGTTAATCAACGTTATAAAATATTTATTTATTAATAATTACAAATATTCGTACAATTAAAATATAAGTGGTTTCGTTTTAAAAGTATGTACCGATAATTGCTTTGTAATAAAAATAGGCTTTTGAAATTTGACTTATAAAACAGAAAATATTTCAATTTTCAATTTCAATATTATAATTTAATCTTATTTTTTAATAAATTTTAGTTTGATATTGAATATCAATATTTAAACACTTTTATGAAAAGTTATTTGATCGAGTCATTTTAATTTATACATTAGCGATTTAATAATATTCTAATTTAAAAATTTTATAATAGTTTAAAAAATATGATAAGCAAGTAAATTATATTAGACAAGAAATAAAGCGTTCTTTTGAAAAACTAGAACGGTAAATAATGGTGGAATTTTTATAAAATTTATAAATAATATATATAATTTTTGACTATTTAATATTTATAAAAATTAAAAATTGAAATATCTTTATGATATTGCATCGAGGTCGTAAATAAGCGCTTTAAAGAATATCTATGACAGAAAAGAAGAAAAAGAAGAAGATTTACATATATTCAAATTATAAAAGATCGACATTTATTCGATGAATTTCATACATATATGTATGGAAAGATGATTAATCTCGTCGAGTTTTATGTATACTTAAGGAATAGGGGAAGATCAAACAGTCGCTGTTCGTCGTGTCACGGAAGGGATTTTAGCTCTTGAGATTGTATCTTTTGGCCTGGTGAACGCAATAATAATTTTCCATCGAGTGGCGAATAAAGTGGCACTCAAGATCTTCAGAGGAATCAATAAAGAGCTCCATAGGCACCGTCAACAGAACGACTTAAAGCAACCAGACACTTGCTGATGCGACTACCTCTCTTTCCTCTCTACACGAGAGTAAGTTCGTGTATGTCCGATCGAAAGAGATAACGCGGTAAGAGCAAAAATCCCTGATTGGCTTAGACGAAAGAGCTACTGGTGAGTCGTCGAAAAATATATGGATGAACGTAACACGGTGCACAAATTCCCGTATGAAACAAAGTTTCCGAATCCGACGGATTTCCGATCGCTCGTTCGTAAGTGCAGAAGGAGGAGACGAGATCCTGGGTAAAAGTTCTGTGCCTTTATGGGAGTTGGATCGAACTTTACAGGTCTCTCTTCTCCTCCTCCTTTTCGACTTCTTTCTGTCTCTTATTCTCAATTATCAGAAGGTATTTATGTGCACCGATACCTGGTTCTACTGCCGGTACGCGAGTCTATATTTACGATGGTCAGCAAAGTGCAACTTCCGTACGAAACCGACGAACGAGAAAAAGGATGAGAGAGCGAGAGAGAGAGGGAGAGTAAAAGGCAGCGGCTATCGCAATAAACTCAAAGTTGCCTCGCACGCTCCATCCAAATATCTATTACTAGCGAGCACACCAAAGAGTCGATGAAATGCGCGTGTTCTCAATGCTCATTCGCACGCGATTGATGTGGTCTTGAAAAATGTTTGACGCACTCTCTTTGCCTGTACACTTGTAAGCAACTACCTGTACGTACTCACATGTACTCAATGACTTTGAAAATTTACCGATAGTCTACTTTACGTTCAGTTTGTTATGTATGTGCTAGCGCTTGTTTGGCGTATCGTTACGTGAGCGTTATATCAAGTTCATTATTTAACCTTTATGGATGGGATAATAGCCCTTACGCTGTATAATGAATGTACGGGATAGAGAGGATCGTCACTATTGGATATGCACTAGCTCCTGTTTCGTTTTGAATTGTACCTTTGATCAGCGTATAAAACGATATCATTTTTTACAGTTTGCAAGCGTGATACTGTGATACAAGCTCTTTCCATTTTAAAAATAATAGTTTATAAATTTAGCGAAAATTTATTTGGACAGTGATAAATCCATGAAAAAAAGATGCAAGTTCAAATAAACCTTACATACCGTTTATTTTAATCATTAAGATTTTTTATTTGTCTAGTTTTTTATTTAGCAAATTAAAAAGGCTTGTGAACGTTGTTTGCTTTCATATTTTAAATAAAAATACGATTATTTTTCAAATAAAAAAAAATATAATTTTATTTTTCAATGTATTTTGTTTTAATTTTGCTTGATTAAATTTTATTCCGATATTAATAATTTCTTATTATAGACTAAAAATAAAATGTATAATAATCGTATAAAAAGTAAGAAAATCTTTTTATTTTATGTGATTTCATCTTTTTTATTTCTTCTGACATTTTTGTTTTAAAGTTAAATTATTAAATCTTATAGCTTAGTGTAGTACTCAGAAAGTTATATTAAAAAAATTTTTAAGATTATGGTTTTAAACTTTTAATACATTATTATTATGATATATCAAACAAAAAATAGATATTTCGTATATTGATTTATAATATTTATTTATTTATCCAATTTGATTAGTTAAAGATATCAAAAACAAAAATTTTATTATTATAGAAATAACGCCTGGAAAGGTATATTTCGTTTTTTAAAAAGAATTTATTATTACTGATGCATGCAAATTTTTTCTTATTATTAATAATGTTCTAGTTTTTCATTTGCAAAAAGTGCATACAACAAAATTAATTATTTGGGTTTTCATTTCTTATCAAAAGTTTAAAGAGTCGTATGTCAATAGTTATAGATGTTTCTTTTTGTAGTTTATAATATATTATTAAAAATATATTATATTATATTATATTACATACAAATTTTATTATTTCAATCATCGACGTTGAGTCTTTATAATTTCTTATAAGTATATGTTGAACTCTTTTATGTTTAATATAGAAAATAATTTATTAAGCTTCAGGATATATTATTTACTATACCACGTTTTCGTATATAAAGTTATTTATAACAAAATCAAGATATATCATTTTACAGTTATAAAAGCAATTGTATGATAACTGATTGTTCTTAATATAAATATGTTAATAATAAAAATCAATAATTGTAAATTGATTTAAAGTAATGATGAAAATAAAGCTTTTGAGAATAAAAAATATAATATTTATCGCGATAACAATAAAATTTGCTTCTGTTTAAAAGCTACTCGCATTTGCTATAATAAGTGTATTTATGAAGGTATTTTATCCTTTTTTTTATATTTAGTTTTTATGTATCTGTAAAAACTAAAAATATTATTCATTTAATGTAATTATCTATAATGTAAAATTTTTTGTTTTCATACAGCATTAAAATTGATCCATTTTTTATTAATTCCAGAATTTACGATTTAAAAAATATTTATAAATTTAAAACAAATAGTTGTTTCTACTTTTTTTAAAAGTATAATTATATAAAATATGTTTTAGCACTGGATTACTAACGATTAATACAAATATGTTTAGATGCACTGATATTAATGTCTTAATTCAATTTTAATTATTTTCTTTATATTTAGTATACTCTATATTATTATATATATTATATATAATAAAAAATATTTTCGTTGTAATGAAATTATTTGAAGTATAAAATACATTTTTATATGTATTAATAATAAATAGTATTATTGAAAACTTTTAATAACAAAATTTTTGATATTTAGTTAAAAAATATCATATTAAGATACATTAAAATTATTTTATGAATTTCATCATTTTATATTTTGCATGAACATATTTAATATACATAATTACATTTTTTACTTATTACAAATAGTACTTATTATTAAAATTGCAAAAAACTAATTGAATGTGTATATATTATTTTATCAGAATTCTAACAAATTATCTATTATTATATGTATTTAATTTTTTTTATTTATCAATATATATTTACAAAATTTTCTTAAAAATTCATGTAGACAAAATAAATTCATTGATGTTATTATGAATATATGATACTGAATTCATCAAAGTAATATTTTACAGTATTTTAGGAAATATATAATTTTCTGTTACGGTCCGTTTGATCTGATATAGGCCTACAAGGATCATAAGTAAAGTTATGTGAACCGATTTCACCTTAGATGTTTAAAGGAAAGACGAAGGAGTAGTTTCATTATAAGCACTAGTTGTAAATTAGTTTGGTCGCTTTTGGAAACATGTTAATATACCAGTGCAAGATCGTCGCTGCTTAGTAGAGAAATGAGTTGCTAATGTACGAGACGCTAATTTGAACACTTTTTTTCCCAAGATTTTATAAGTAATACTAATTCATAATATTATAAATGCAGTTACAAAAAACCTTTTCTTTATTCTACCGAGATAAAAATACTATTTCAATTATAATTTAACGAATAATTATAATTATAAATGTATGTTTTTTTATATTAATTATATAAATATGATTTTTACTAGAAAATTTATTTATTCTCGAATTTAATCAAGGTTTTTAAAATTTTTTATATCTTATATGTATAATTTACATTTAACATAAGTAAAATATATAGCATCTATATAAAAAATGAAAAATTAAACTAAATTATTTAAAAAGTAGATATGTATATATTGAAGTTTATAAATAATTTATTTAGTTAATGTTTGTAAAACATGTAATAGAAAAGTCCATCTCCATAATTTAAAAAGTCAATAAGAAAGATGTCTTATGGTGATAAATTTGATTGACTATTTTACAATGACAAAGTACGAAAGATAAACAGAAATATCAAATGACAGAGTATAGTGACTTTAATACATCTCTGAAGTATCAAGTTGCTAGAGGATGTTTGAAAATTAAAAGTTAAAGTTTGAAAGATATTATGGATGCATTAAATGGTATATACAAATTTTTTTTTAAATTCTTTTAGGTGATTTTTGAGTATTTTAAATATAATTAAATGTAAAATTAGATTTTGATATTAATTCTATAATGATCATAATTTAAGTTTAATATTATAACTAAAAGTATCTACGTTCTATTATAATTCATTTTTTTCGAAAAAATGTAACTACACTAAGATATAAATAATAAGAATATATTTTATAATTATTAAAGCTGAAATTTCAAGCGTATGTACGAATAAGATTATTATTTTGTAAAATATTTGATTGAAAAAGCTTGTATTACTTCATATAATTTGATTACAGAATTTTATGAATAAATGAAATAAAAATTCTGTAATATAGGTAAAAGAAAAATATTGTTTAATTTGAAAATAGTTACGATGTGATAGAGTAAATAATCCTTTGACGTGAAATAAAAATTTATATTTTTTTTATTTATATAAAAATTTAGTAGCGACAAAGTAAATTGTCATCAAACAATCGATAACTATTTTACAGACCATTTTTAAAAAATATAAATGTATGTATATTTGATTATTATTTTCATATTTATTATGGTTATATTTGATCACATTTACTGATTTTTATTTTTTTAAATAAAAATTCGAATTGAAATATTATATATATAAATAGAATTTGAGATAATATTAAGTGTTAAAGATTATTTACTGTTAGATAAAGATTGATTAAAAAATTTATCGTTACTCTAAAAATTAAAAAATTTGTTCACTATAAATAGTATAAATATTTTCTTATATTTCTTAACTAACTTTAACAACTTTTATGAAATTATGTATTTATAAATATAGGTTAACAGATACATTTTTTATTTTTTATTGGGATATAATTCAATATTTATAATGATATTTATATGTACGTTGTATTATAAAATGGGCTTATTTTTTATAAAAATACTATAAAATTAGCATATACAGAATTTTAATTATTATTTTGTAAATAAAAATCTGCTATTTTCAAAAAATTTTTTATTCATTTTTATACTGTATTTTAAAAGGATACATAAACTCTTTTAAATATACAGTATTGATATGAACAAGAACTCATATATAAGAAATCAAATTTAAATTAAATTTCTAATAATAGCTAACTTTTATTCAACGTTTTATAAATATATTGATAAGTCTAAAAATTAAGATAGTTTTAAAATTATATTGGTAAACCAATGAGACTATTTGCATATTTATATTCATAACTATGAATATACGTAATTTTCTTTTATTTTAAAAGTACTGTAAATTTATCGTAAATAAAATTAGGCGTAGTTAAATATGAAAAAAATTGAGAAAAAAGTAGGTCCATTAGTATAAGCATTAAATACACCGGCATAGTTTAAGCTTCCTGCATGTTTTCTATAATTAAAGATGCTGAATTTATTTTTAATTTTCTTTTTCGTTTTTTGCGCTCCGTAAGAATATGGAAGCTAATTAAAGAGCGAAGGCGTATTAGAACCAATTATTCTTCTTTGTTCACGGTTGCATGTCCTGTAATTTGCCAAGTACCTAGTACCTCTCGAAAGAAACACAGTGGGGTGCGTACTTTTAGATTCGAATTAAAGCGCGCAGGATCGGCAGCAGGAAACGTAAATAAAGATTCATTCCGCTTGATTGGAAAGGATGAAGCCGCAGAAGTGCGCAAGAGGGCGGGAGGATAATGGAGCGGAAATAAAAAGGCGAGAAGGAGTCGGACGCGAATATACTGGAGTGAAAGAGACAGGGGTTTGGTCTATCTTGGCTAAGTTCCGCTACGTGGCAGCGTCGAAGCTATTACGCGCCAGTCCAAAAGAGTTCAGTGTCGTTCTTTTCTTTCGAGCATTCGTGTACATTTAGTTGTGGTGGGAGACCGGGCGAATACTTTCGGGAGGCGCCATTAACGTCTACAAGACAAACGAATAGATGGGCATCTTTCGTTTCGAATCATTCGAATTGTTTTACCTTTTTTTTTGCTTTATTATCTCTCGCTTGCACTTCGAGCGGAAATACTGCTGGATTTTCAATTTTTCGAGCGCCTCATCCCGTACTCTATACGGATCACTGACTTGCCTACGCACTATAAACTTCCATGGCTCGTTCTATACGAACATTTTAAAACTTTTATAGTCGACTGGTACTTGTAACGGTGTTATTTTTTGTATCGTTGTACCGTCATTGATGCTCCATCGAGTTTACCACATCCGTAACTCGTATTATGTTCGAGTGATTACATTTTCAGAAAAGCTCAACATCTTACAAAATTCAGAAAGCTTTTGTATATTTCATATTGCATGGATAGAAATTAGAAAGTTATACTCGAATATTTCTATTAATAAAAATATATGGATATGTACAATGATACAATCATACCATGTAAGATTTGTTATCCATTAAAGTACATCCCTATTAAGTACTATCGTTCGAATTCGATATATTAATCGATATTATATATCCGCTTTTATAATTTTTATATAATTTTTAATAATCAATTCAAAAAATTTATTTATTTTGTTTTTAATAGAATACATATAATAATTATCAATTAACGTATTTGAATTAAGATGGATAACTTACTCATCTATTGATTTCTGTTTATACATTATTATTTTTGAAATTATCATATAAATATATAGTTATTTTGAATGAATCATATAAATGATAGAAGGAGTTGTTGTAAAATAGCAAAAATAGACGTTACAAGTAAATAAAAATGTGCGAGTAATAGTATAAAAAAGCTGTAAAAACTTGAATTAGCTTTTAATTTAAATTACTAAATAGTTATGTTGTTTAATTGCTAACTGTTCCCATAATATTACTGTGCATAAAGAATATATTTATATTTCATTGTATAATTTTGTTTGTACGACCTCCGAGGATAACAAACCATTAGGATTTTTATTTTCAATTATTATTTTATTTAACGTAAAATCTCATAGATATTTTTACATAGAATGATTCTATCATTTTGATAGATACAGCATCATAATGCGAAATTAGTTAGTTTAGTTAAAATATAATATTTATTACATATAGTATATATAAGAATGTGTTTGCAGTGTTTGCAGTGTTTGCAGCTGGCATTGACGCGTACAAAGATTACTCGTAGAGTTTTAACTCGAAGACGATAGCAGTTGCAAATCTCAAAGAATCATGCATCAAAGTGTTAATTAAATGAAATTTGATGATATTTTTAATAGACTATAATTTGCTCTTGTTTATTAAGCGTGATATTTTTATTTAGGCATTTCTGCGACTTGATGCATAACATAAAAACGTTGAGATGTTTTATACGATAGCGTAAAATAGACGGGGCTTACGAGAGAAAAATATTTGCTGTATAGTTATATGTATTATTTTGATAAATGTGAGTGCCCATAAAAAAGAAGTTTTTCGTTGGGAAGATTTAAATAACACGATACAAAAGCCATAAAGATGAAATACAAATGAAATCATTTTTTTATATCATCAGTTGGGATACAGAAGTTATTTGTTTATAATGTATTAGAATAAAAGTTGGTGAAAACAGCGACACACAAATATAAATGTTAATTTTTTGTACAAAAAAGAAAAAATTAAAACAAATAGTATTTATAAAAAGTGTTATCGTGACTCATAAAAAACTTTACTGAATAACAACTGAATTTTCGTATATCTAATATATCACTGTTTAAAGCAATTTACGTTTGAACTCATGTATTTGAAGATTTTTTGATGAATTAAAATCTTATATAGAAAGATTAATAATATAAAAAGCTTAAGAAATTGAAACTAGTTAAAAGAAAGCTTAAATTTCATTATCGATGAATTTACTCGATGAAAAGGCTTCGCAAGTTTGAAATAAAAAACACGAGTACAACAGGCAGTGTTGTTAATCATTCAATATCGATGGTTAAGTAGGCTGTTGTATTTTATTAAATTCAAGTTGAAAATCACTCATAATACGAGGTTATCCTTAGTTCATAAAATTCTCAATAAATACCAATGCAGAGAAAAAAAGAAGTTTTATTGTCTCAAGAAAGAATAATGAAGAAATATACTTTTCGCTCAATTAAGAGTAGGATATACCGTGATTGCCATTGTGAACGAAAATCTGGTGATTAATGGACTTAGCGCTCGTAAATCTCGCAATGCGCGCGTAACGGCATTATCTAGCGTTATTTTAGCGTATACATCGAGGAAAGATAAAAATGATAACAAAATCATTTGAAATTTCTAGAAAGATCGAGTAAATAATAATAAAGTGGACGCAGCTTCATTGGCATCGAAGAAAAACAAGCATCCAAAGTGCAGCTTCAGTATGCAATAAAAGTAAAGAAACGTAATAAACACCCATCAATTCGTTTATTCATTAATTCCACGTCATTGTTCGTTTAATCGAGGTCCATCTTCTCTTATTTCTCATTGAAGCCGTCTTGTCGCCGATAGCCATCTCTTTCTTTCCACGCTTATATACAAACACAAACGCACGCGTGCACAAGACAAAGAATTCCAGTAGATGGAGTATCGTTTGTGCAAGCTTTCCAGATAAAATGTAAAATGAAATTACCCCTCGCGCATTTAAGAGGAAGCGAGAGAAGAAGAATGGGAAAGGGAAGAGGCTAGAGAAGCCAAAGGCGCGGCGAATCCCTTGACTCTGTTTCTAGGTCGCAGCGAGCAAGCTAGTTCGTAGCTGGCGCTTCGGTGATTTATAACTTCCGCCCGCGGTATATTTCCCCTCAGCCGCTTTAGAAGCGGACGTGGAGAAGAGGCAGCCGCCGCCCGTCCCAGTATCTCGCGATTTTCCCAAAGCCCAAGCTGACAATGCTCGCTTTCCTCTCGCTCTCTCTCTCTCTCTCTCTCTCACTCCTCTCGCGCTTATTGTCCGTGTCACGTGTGTCTCGCGTACATTTATAGAGCGCGACGTTCGACGGCAACTTCATTGTGCTTTATATGCGCGTGCTTTTTTCATTGGAATCATACTCGGAGCGTGATTCATGACTCGTGGCTCGGAGCTCGGACGCCTGATTGTCTGTCACCAATGTGCCTTTTGCGCAACCGTATATATAACTTGGCTATTATGTGTAACGCCGTGCTTTTAGCCTTCCTCTCGCTCTCTCTCACCGCTGTTAAATGCTTCGTTGTTTTCATGGAGATAACGAGCATTTTACTCAATTTTCGCCTCTGATTCGTTTGTTATTTATTCCTACGTTTGCGCTGTCATAACTGTCTCTAATGCAAACAAACGATCAATCATCAATTATTTAAATAATTCACGGCAAATTTGCCAATTATAATCTTTAATAAGAGTGGAAAGATATTTCCCAATGAATCCAGAGATTTCGATGTATTCGTAATTTCGAATAATCCGATTGTTTAGGATTGAGTGCTAAAATTTGTATGACTCGAACAAAATCAATAGACATTAATCTAATTCTCTTATAAGGCAATCACTGGCCAGTTATTAGAATTTCATTTGAATTTAATTAATTCAACATATAATTCACTAGTTTGTAGTACACATTTATTAAAATGCGAAGCTTGATTTATAATAATATACAAAAAGTACCAAATAGGCTCGTAGAATAATTTAATTCCAACGTAGCATATCATTCGTAAAAAACTTCTATAGAGATTTCAAGGCATTTTTCAACAAACTTATTAGATGATTTCTTTTACTCTGTGCCAAGTAGAACAATGTACTTCCTATTATTACTGGTTTAATATTCTTTGCAAACAAATTAATTGAAGATTAACTTAACCATTTCTACTTTTTGAATTAGCTTTTTATTCCAATACACGAGAAAAAGATAATTTTCTTTACCATACCTGTTACTTTAACCATTTTAATCTAATATACAACGTTAAAAATAATCCTTGCATTTTATAATCACGTTTTGTTTTTATTATAAATTCTTTTTTTATAATAAATTTATTTTTATTTATATCGCTCGTATCAAATTTGAAAGCTAAATATATCCACTGTTATTCGAATATTTTATGATAAGTAATTTTTTTTTCAAAGCAGTATACATCATTTTAACAATGAAAAGATATATGTATATAGTAAAAACGAGTTTTTTTATAGTCTTAGATCCTTATTAGCAATAAAAAGATAAGCAAATCATTTCTGTTTGATGTACTTCTATAAAAAAATTTTAAAGTACTTTTTGTAAATTTTAGTAATAAGCGTTAACCACTCTTTTAGATGACATTTCATATAGAAAGCGGGATACTGATGGCTAACTAAATCATGTAGTTCATCCTTATCAGGATACCTGACAACTTGCAATTTCTTCATTCAATTCCATGACTCAAATATACGGACCAAATAATATAATGTTATATGATGAAATAGTATCAAATGATAATTTCATACTCGAATAATGAACTAAATTAATATTGCATTCAATATTATGTAAACTGTCTTTAATTTCTATGATTAATTAAACAATTGAAATTATTTTCTTGTATATTTTAATAAATAATATTTCTGTATAATTTAGAACAAAAACTATAGATATGTGCAGGTAATAAATCAAATATATCTAGAAAGTTTACAGAGAAGTTAAATAAATAAATAAATATATATATATACATATATATTATTTTAATAAAATAATTATATAACATGACTTTCCTATATAATTTTGAAAAACGAATATCTTATTTTTAGCAATTCCTTTCTTTAATAATTTATTCTACATAACAGTATTTTAACAAAAAGTACATTTTCAAATTATAAACACGAATTTACAATTTCTGACATGAAATTTCTTTTCCCGTTAAATTGAGGCAAATTCGACGGATGTAGAGGTGGAGAGATGCAAGGGCAATTATTGGCTTTTTATATTCATCAAACGAGAAATGAGAATTTTGCAAATTCCTCGGCGAAACGAACCACATACGAGCGAGAGTGCATGAACTAAAAAAGAAATGTACGAGAAAAAAAGAGTTTGATAATATCTATATTTCTTTTATAAGCAAGACGAGGAAAGATAAAAAATATTGAAGTAAAAAATGTTCGAATAAAAATTTTGGTATTTTATATTAGGTTGTGAAACACAAAAATTTAAATTATTCAAGCTATTTCTAAATAGCCCATGATAATATTTCATGTGGTGGGAATTTTTCGAGTAAATACATTTACCATATGGTTCACTATAATAATGAAATAACCACTTTACTATTGGTATACAGATTACTGTTTATACAGTATTAGTTATTTCAATAAAATCAATATGTATTACTGTACCTATAGAATATGCGCATTAAAATAATATTATATATTATTAACATATGGGTTTGGTCCTTGACTTACGAATTTTAATAAAATTCTGTTCGATTTTTCAAATATCCAAGGATAAAGTCTAATATCGATAAACCTCTGCTTTTAGAATATGATCAATCTCAAGCTTTTAAAAAAACTCATTCATTTACTAAATAATCACATTTTTGATCGTTACTCAAATATTTATTTAAAAATTAAACTTAATTTAGAGGTCATATACTTTTGTTCAATAGTATAATTAGGATTTTAGTTTTATAAGTGAAAATAAAACAATGTGATTAAGAATACATGCAAATTAATATAATCCGTAAAAGTTAAAATATAATTTTATAACATAAAGCTTTTTATGTTAAAAAGTGAGAAACATTTAATTCAATTATTATTATATTTTTTGATTATATACATTTTAAAAGATAAATTTCAGATTTTTTCCTTGGGGAAACAAAACTATTTTAAAGTGGTTTGAGACAACGAGATCGCTAGTATTTCTTTATTTTTTTCATACTTGTAATTTCTAATTTTATTAGTTTATAGTTTATAAATTCGATATTTATAAATATGAATAAATTATTGAAAAATAATAATTAATGTATATACTTTATCAGAATAAGTAAAATATAATTTTCATGAAATTTCGTATTCCATAATTTACATTTTCATTCATTGTTTAAAGTAAATTTATTTTAATTAGTTTACACACCGGTAATCAAGATTAAAAAAATGTTAAACGTTGAAAAGAAAATTAATTTTAATTTAAATACAATAATTACATTTTCTCTTTGATATTTTCAAGTTTTTTAATTTCCGAGTATCGATGTTGATATAAATATTTTTTTGGGCGATTTTCTAAAAATGAAAACACGTTAACCGTCAAATAACCGAATATAGATTTTAATAAATTCAATTTTGTCGTGTTTGTTTGAAATGCAGATTCAGTAATTTTGAATACTATAGAGTACTCCTGTCAAATAAAGCTTGGATCGTGCGTAAAGTGTACACCGTTTGAAAAAGAAAAATGTTTTTATAAAAACACAATAGAATGGAAAGTAATAAAAAAAAAAAATTATCATTACGAATTAAGACACAGTTTTCTAATTTTCACTCGAAAGAACGGCGCTTGAACGATAACCATGTGCACGATACATGGCGCACGCAAAGTAAGAAATACAAAAAGCATAAGAGTAGGCGAGGGTCTACGTGTTTTGTTGAATGTTCTACTATCTGGCCAGCGCCCACCCCAGGGGAAACGTCGACGACGTCGGCGGTGCACTCAATTGTTTCACTCGAGATTGTGAAACACGAGAAACTGGTTTAGAGTAAGAAGAAGAGGGTGAAAGAGAACGAGTGTGTTTGCGAGAGAGAGAGAACGGGTGGGTTAGGGGGGGAAGAGGGAGAAGCGCGTCCGCGCGGAAGCAAGAGCTTTACGCTGCCGGGAATAGAACGACGCGACGATGTGCCGCCGCTCAGGAGCAGTGGATAGGATACGGGATGATGCCGGCGTTGCTACCGCACTCGGGGAATCCCCCCGGAGCTTGCTAAAATCCATTCGGCTAGAGAGAAGGGCACTTCGCGAGCGGCTTCCTCTTTTTATCCTTTAACCTAAATCGATCCTAGGAGGAAAATACCGGGCGATTCGAGTTTCTCGCTATCTGTTGAAGCTGTGCAGCTTCTCAAGCTATGCATGTTTTTATTACACTACCCCCAACTCGCTGTTTATTTTTACTTTTTACTCGACGTCTTCCGCTACGCTTCCGAGTTAATTTCATTAAAATTAACATTAAGCCTCGTCTCTTGTACTTTGGACTATGAAACGTATTACGCGATATTCGAAGACGTCATGGTTGACGCGGGAAATTTGTTCACGTGCAAAACAACTTTCGGATGCATCTCAAGCCTGATATATAGGTTCACTGGTAATATCAACATCAACTTTCTGTGTTTATAGTTTCGAAACAAGATGAAAGTTAGGTTTAATAAGGTTATAGGAAAGGTAATAAATAAGATGAAATAGTCGAGGTAATCATAAAGAAATTTAGGAAAAAATAGGTTTAGATAGAAAATCATTGCGCAACGAAGACTTTGGGTGTCGTATTTAATTTTGAATTTTGGAAATGTTTATTTACGGAAGACGATCATTTTCCATTACCCACCTCTGGTTAAATCAGATTTTGCTATTTTGCAGTTGCAATAAATCTTAATAAGTGTGAAGTTGTTTTAAAGACGAACTCATTTTAAGCGAATAATTTAAAAAATTCACGAGTTCTCGTTTATTTCCGTATCGCGTATAATCGATATCGTTAAGAGGCGTTAGTATGTTTAAACTCACGAGTCATCGTTTTATTCGCAAGTCTAGTTAAGATTTTGACTAATACAGATTTAAGCGCTTAGTTGAGATTTCGCAATTTTCCATCGCAAGTGCTTCGTAAGAACGTCAAAGTAAGTCGGTTTTTCCGAATAATAAGAGACGGCGATACAAAGAGCCCGTGGCTGCTATATTCGCAAGGCGTACTGTTAAGATCTCATGAATCCAATAACTCGGCATTAAGATACATTGCGACGCCGCTGGGTTGCGATGCCCGTTCGCATAGCATACAATATTATATGCGAACGCGGGGTGCAGGAAAAGAGACGGCCGCACAATGATACGCTACTGCGGCGGTCGTAGCTGAGACGTTTCAATGGAAGGCTTGATTTTGATTTATCTATCTGCATTTTCATTCGCTTTCTTCTTCCCTCTTTTCAAAACCCTCTTTTGCTCCCCCTCCACACCCGTTTCATCGTTCGCTCGTTCTTTCCCTATCTCCCTCCATTTCTGCTCGCATTCGTGGCTCGTCTCCGTGGATTTCCATTTATGGATCTCTGATTATATTCCTCGGGTTGCCTTGCTCTTCTCTCCATATACGCTTTATTCGATGTGGACGAGGGTCCGCGCCTTCGCCCCCACTAGCCATTCGCACTGCGATGAGTTGCCCTCTTCCTCGCTTTTGCACAACCGAATACACATTGGGGATTAAACTTTAAGTTAATCAAATTAAAATGTTCTATCTATTCCGTCCCCCTGCGTATGATATTTGGCAGGCACACCAACGCCTCAATTCCATTCCGTTCAATATAATCTTTTCTCTCACATTTTGCGCACAGCTGACGCGGTACGATCCGGACTTTATACAGGTGATGCCGTTTTAATAGTCCGATCGGTTTTTTCCGTCGATAGCTCAGTACCGTATGTAACAAGTCTATTGTTCACTTTATATTTTATTCTATTTTTATTAAAGTTTTTTCTATACCATCAGTTCTTTATTTTCAAATTATCTTACACTAATGGTTATTGATTTGTTAATAAATATTTCATTAGCTTTTATCAAGAAGTACATTTTCATACCCATAGTGTATATTTACAGTTATTTTTAAATAATTTATGTAATTAATGGTAGTTTTATTAATGATTTACCTTATATAAAATGCATTTTATTATGTGAAAAACTGTATTACAAAAACTGCTTTAAAATATTTCAAAATCAACCTTAAATTCAATCGAGCATTCATAATATTAATTACACAAGTATATAAAATTTCATATTTTACAAATTTTTTATTACACATTTAAATTCAGTATTACCGACAGAGAGAAAAGATATTCAGTTACTTTATAATGCATTAAACTTTTAGACTAAAATTGGTTTTATTCGTTTCCAAGAGGATTTATCATAAAGATATTTGATCAGTTATTTCTAAAGAAACTAGTGATATAAAGTATTATTTGAACAATTTTAAAAATAAACAATATTTTGAAAATATAATTTCATATGAAAAAGTATTTTTTATCATTTAATAAATTTATTTTTATTCAGTTTCGTCAACTAGAAAACTTAAATTTATTTATACCTTAGATTTGTCAAGGGCTTTTGAATTATATTTATCGAAAAAATCAACGAGTTGAAAATTATATTACAGTTGTATTAGGTAGTAATTACAAATTTTATATGTTTATTTATTATTTCAGTAATTTTCAAATTGAAAATCAGAATATTTATAAAATCGTACATTGACGAACTATCAATAACAAAAAATGAAATGTATCAAACATAATTTTGTAAAGATTTGGATAATTATATGTCTTTGACAAATCAATTTAATACGAGTTCTTTTTTTTTAAATATTGCATAATATTAAATTCAAGCTTATATTTTTATTAAGGGTTAAAGTTTATTATCTACTTTTTTTTTACTAAAAGATGTCTTCATAAAATAGTTAGAATAATATTTTTTATCAGGTTCACAAAAAAAATAAAAACTTCAATACTCGTTTATAATGGAATATAAATTTGAACATCGGGTAAATCTTTCTACTGAAGCCAATATATTATGGCTGTCACTGATTTTTCAAAAATAAATTTCTACTTTTCTTTAAAGATAGTGATAGAGACAAGAGAAAATGTAGTTTACTCAGAGAGAAGTATGATACAAAAAGTCGATTCACGAATTAAATTTCAGAGAGTATCGTTCGCTCCGTTTTTTTCTTTTTCTTTTTACAAAGCAAACAACCAAGTCGGCTCGAAGTCGTTATTGATGCCCTGCAGCATGGCGTGAACGTGACTCAGCTCCCAAAAGTATTTGCAAAAAACCTTTTATCTCGAGTATTTTATCAAGCGTAAGTATTATCCCATGAGTTTTTGATGCTCTTTGAAATCGTCTGTGATTGCTGTTTTTTGCCTGGATTGTCAAATTTAATGACCAGGTGTATTGGATTCATGATGAATATATCAATGTTATTGACGAATCTAGTTTATTTTGTGTCGAGAGATAAAATAAACTGTTGAATTTAAAATTAACATTAGATAATAATTTTAATGTTTCAACTAATCATTTTTTCTCTTTTTATCTTTGAATTAAGAATTTTGATTTTCTTAAAAGTAAGCGAATTTATAAGTTTAAAGTTAATCGTTTAACAATTAATATTCATTATACGGATGTGCAAATGAGAATATTTATTAAACAATCTAAATATTATAGATATTTAGAATATCTAATCTTTATCTGATCACTATAATTCATTTATATAATAATTGTTAAACATCTTTGAATTTATGTAATTTTTATTGTAAATTTGAAAACAGCTTAATGAAAAGTATTTTTTGATCGATAAAAAAAATTAATTTTTATAATTATAATAATATAATTTGTATTAAGAATAAGGTATTTGTATGTAAAATAAAATATTATTTTTTAGATGAATATGGTAAAAACTTAGTAATATCTAAAATCTTTTTGATTTTCAAAAGAAATTACGAAATTTAGTTAGATTGGTCAGATTCCGAACAATCGATTAAGCATTTTTTATTTTTATTATAAAAATCTATCTCAATTGAGCCAATTATAATAGTTAGTTCCAATCAAGTAAAAACAAGCATATCTTCTTTTTCATAATTTCAGTTATATTTTAAAAAGTTAATTTAATAAAAATGATCTAAATTACAAAATTGAACATAATAGATTAGCACTTTGGAAAATTGACATACTGTTATAAAATTTCAAAGATAAAAGAAGATACTATTTTTAATAGGATTATTTCGATGTCGAGGCAAATTACAGTGGAGAAAAAATATAGAAAATTTCATATCAAAGTATTAAAAATGGGGTGTGGTGGTAAAATAGAAAACAAGAAAATTGTTAGTCTTTTAGTTGCCAGTTTGTTCCAGATGAAAGAAACTCGTCCGTTTAGACCGAAGCACCTATACCTATATAATTGCCAGTATAGCAGTGCAATATGAGTACGGAGAATTTTAATTTCACGAGAGGAAGATTCATACTTCCGGTAGTCATAATACCAACAGGAGCGAACGGCCGATTGAATGGCGCTGTTTCTCTCGAAGAATGAAGAAACTTCAAGCTGTCAAGTACAGAGAGGAAAACGGAAGAGGAAGAAAGAAGAAAAAGAAGACAATGGTGCTTGCATTTACCAGCCAGACAAACACCCGCGCCCGCACACACTAATACGCTAATACATATACGAGAGTAAGCGCGCACGGGCAGAGGAACAGGGTCGCAATTCCATTTGTCCCATTTCAATGTGAAATAGCTTATAATGTCGAAATAAAAAAGTCTTCTGTGCTTCTCCACTGTGCTGCTATATATCTGTAAGAAGAGAAACTGCTACGCAAGGGAAAGTCTTAGAAAAAGGATATTCTGCTTTCGAATGGAAAACTGTGTGCAGGTGGATATGGAAATTTACAGGAGTTACTTTTCGCTCTACCAGCTCTATTATCATTTCTGCCTTTTTAAATGTGTTTTTCTACAATATCTATTGCACCTTCTTAATATATTGCCTAAAGGGAATATTTTAGACTCGACGATTACATATCTTTTTGACGTGATAAACCTTTTTTTCAAAATAAGCAATTCCAAATCAAAATCGATTAAAATTCATTTTTTATAATTTTAAAAACATATATTTTTCTATTGATAAATACAATTAACTAGCTTCAATGAAAAACACGTTGAATTAATTTTAAATAAATCGAATACAACTGCTTGCGCCTTGAGCAAAAAATTTTTCAATCTAAAAATTATTATATCCAATGAAATGGCATGCATAAAATGGTTGTAGTTTAAGATAAATGTATTCTTCCGATAAAATTGCTATGAAATAATTATATAATAATATGTTTCTAATTGGTTAGTAATTTTGTCCTGAATAAATTTTTTTATATTTTCTCTGTCTGGGTTCGATTGATTGCGTGCAAAATCAAATCAGAAATAATTTGTTTTTATTTAATGCATTACATAAGAATTTAAAGTAGCATTGAATTTTTAAAAGAACTAAATTTCGACGGATCTGAATTAAATGAAAAATGAGCACTCGAACTGTAAATATTGCTATTGATGTAAAGGACTGTCAAGACTCTCGTTTTTGTATTAAACGGTTTCAATACGTCATCAAAACTTTGAATAATAGAAATAAATTATATTACTTTATGGAAAGTTCTTCTATGAAATTAATTTATTTTTATTAATTTTTATTAATATATAATATTGTATTCCGTAATATTTATACATTATATTTTAATATATGTGTTTACTTGTACGTATATAAATAAAACAAAAAATTTTATTTTTAAAAAGGTTTTGTATGTAAAATATTATAGTCACAAATTTAAATAATAGTTTTTTATGAATTCGAAGTAATCTTTCTTCTTTAAGTTTGTTATTTTTAATTCTAAAAATTAAAACATTTTTTATGACGATATAAATGTTTTTACTTTAGAATGGAATTCTAATTAATTTTTTAACGCATGCGTAACTACTAAAGTTTTTAAATTTAGTTATTAATGCATCGATGACGTTGTTAATACACATATTTCAATTTTTTATAATTTATAAAAAGAAATCAGAGAATTGTCTGTTTTAATGTAATTGAAGGAATCCTTTTACATTTTATGATACGTAAACGAAATTTACAAAAAGGCATATAAACATTAAAAATTTATAAAATTATATTTGTTATTTTTTATATGTTTTTTCTATTATTTAAAAATTTTGAAATATTAATGATCTTTGTAAATTTTCAAAGCATATTTGAAAATCTGAAAACAAATAGTTATGCGATAAAAAACTTTTTATTCCAATTTTGATTATCGTTCAAAGATATATGAAGAAAATGAGGATAAAGATATTATATTTGTCTAAGTTTAAATACAAGAATATAAGGTTTTGAATCACTAATTTACTCGATAATCAGACTATCTAAATGTTCATTTAAGATTTGAAAATTCAGATTGTTCATGAAGTTATGAGAATTGTAGAACCATTTTATAATGTAAAAAATTGAAATTGATAGTTACCAATGTCACAGACTTAATCTTCAAAGATAAAAGTTTTGAACTAAATGAAGCAATCAACGACTGTTTTACTTCAGAATGATTTACAATTAATTCAGAATATGTTAGATATTAAATTGCAACGAGTTACTAAATTTAATAATACAGTTATTTTGAAGGTATCGGATTTCATGCAGCTTAAGTATGATCATAGGAATACTGTTGCTGTGATGAGAAAAAAGCCCACTCACGATAAATGCCAAATAGCTTATTTGGCAGAGTGTCTTCTGAAATCGTAACTTCTTTAACTTTAAACAAACAGAAAACCTATATTATTCTTAGCAAACAATTTTTTAAAGAAAAAATGTTTTTATTTTTTTTATGATATATTGAATCAGTATTTTTATGTATTTAATAATTTATCTTCATACTTTAATTATTTTAGAAATTATTTTTATTTCTTAAAAATATTAGAGTTATATATTTAATTTTTTTATGTATTAAAAAAATTAATGTGAGTAGTGATCCTTCCAAAGTTTCCTTTAATCAACGATTTTTATGGCCTTTTGAATTATTACCTCCTTTCTCCTGTATCGCTTAATTTTACAATATCTGCGTATTCATGGAAAAAATAACCGAGCTACGTTAAAACTTTGCTAATTGAGTATTTAAAAGAATTATTAATCTCAAAATTAATTCCAAGAAAGGTTAGTGCAGTGGTATGTTCAGATGTGAAGTTTATGTCACGTTGAACTGCGCGACTATACCGTTCTGCAGTTCACGCTTACTCTGTTGATTGCGAAGTAACATCTAAACGATTAGATGAAGTTGGGCAGATGCGGAGATCATCCATCCAAATACTAACCACACGCAATACTACTTAAATTCACTGCAAACCCGAAATGGTATTTGTATTACTCACTAAGCTTTCATCCTCAAAATAGTATTATCAAGTTATATATTATTTATATATAAAAAATATGAAAAATGAGACAGTTTTTTGAAAAAATATTTTTAAGGAAATTAATTTTTTTTTTAATTTAATATAAATATGTAAACGTACTTTATACGTATTATCTCAATCATTATATTATTTCAACGTCATAGTTTTTCATTTTTTGGATTGTAAACGCGTGATTAAACAAGTCAGATACACTCACAAAATTTTTTGAAATTATCTCTCGATAGAAAAATTCTTTTAAATATCCTGCTACTTTTACAATACATACACGTACACAGATATCTATTCAATAATATATTCGATTAAAAGTTTCATTTATTATATACTTTAAGGAAATTAAAACCCTTTATTTTTGTTAGAGATTATCAGAATCACATTTTTACTAGAATATTTAAAACTTTTCACGAGATGTACAGGAAGTTCTCCATGCTGATTGTGAAATCTCTGCTCGTTAATATGCTCCAGACTCATTCTGCGTGCAAAACATAAAATCAGGCATTTAAAGCTAATAGCTCTTTAAATTTCTTCGTTTTAATGCATCATTGATTATACGGTTTGTTTGCTCGAACAAAATGGAATTAGAGAAAAAAGATAATACGGTCGTACTGCATGACCATTGGGGTTTGAATTCGTGCGGAAACACCGGAAGTCTCGTGTCCATGTAGTGTAAGCCGTGTCCTGAGCGACTGCTCTCTAACTGAGAGTAGTCGTAGCGAATAAAGATGACCGGATATGACGTATAATATTGCCGGATGTAATTGTTGCGCCAACGTTTAAGGCTTGGTCCGAGCGAACGTGCTCGAGTCTAAGCTACGTATAAAAACGGACCGCACGTATAGAAAACACCGTGCGAAATCTCAGTCTTGTCTTGGTAATAAAAAGTTTATCTCGTAACACTCAATCCTGAGAGAGCTGGCATTTAAATTTCCCGCTTCAGATTATAGCGAGTATACGAGAGTACAGTTGGCAAGAGTCCAAAAATACTGGCGCGGGCTAATGTGCTCGGCGTTTCGACAGAAAGGTCCACGGAATAAGCCCATGAACGCGTATACGGCGAGCAATAACACCGAGGATAATGTCTTTTGACACCCTTGCGCTCCGTGGCGTGCGTTAGTCGCGCTTTTGAAAGTCATAATTTTCAATTAGTATTCCCAGCAGATCGAAAAACAAGTACTTTGTTGTAGGTAAATCGATACAGGCAACGGATGTATTCAAAATTTAGATTTTCTCATTTTGTAAATTCAGTTCTCGTTTAACAAGAGAAACCAAGACAGGAGAATATTTCTATAACCTTTTCTGTACTGGAGATAATTTAGTCTTCGATTCAAATTTAAAAATCAGAGAAATAACGAAGTCGAAAGTAATAATCATTCCTACTGAATATATTTGTGAAATGTAAAAAGAGATTTCAATCAAACATTTTATGAAGGTTTGAACTAACCATGTAGGGTTTAAAATAATTAATCGGATAATTTTATGCCGCGGATAAAATGAAATTATTTTTTATTTAATTTGTTTTCTAAAAGATATTTCTTGATGAATATTTGATCCACGTTGTATTACTTCCTGCCGCGATATATTGTCATCTTAAGTATATGTATAAATATTTATCGATTTAACGAATTTAATGAAACAAATTTAATTCATTGACGAAATATAAAAATTATATACGTGTATTAAATATAAAAATTATAGACGTGTGATAAATATAAAAATGGTATACGTGTACTAAATTCAAAAATTAAATATTAAATATAAAAATTTTATCTCCGCAAAATATAATCCATTTTATCTTGTTAAGGATTCTCAACACCTCGATAACTCTTATCGGAAACGCGAATTGTATTAGAGAGATACTCATTTAAACTTAGTGATAAGATTATCTTAAACGTTATATTCATAAAGAAAAAAGTATGCGATAAAATTTTATTAAAGGATAATATTAAGGTATATTAAAATAATAAAAAAATAAAAAAAATTAAAAAGATGAAAATAAATGTGCGTTTTGCCCTCGGACTGCCAGTTAAGCTTGTCAGGAAATTACGCCGAGTTCGTGGATATAAAGTTAAAGTTTATTTAGAACATCATATTTAAAACCTCTAGAAAGCGAATCATTTATATTTTATATTTAATTATCATTGAATAATGCAGTTAAAATATAAATATATTTATCTAAATAATTATCTAAATGACAATATAGATATCAAGTATTACGATATTTCAGTCTTTTTGAGTAGTCGCAAATATTGTATATATACTTTGATAAATATGTATATATATGTGTGTGTATGTGAGCATATTGATAGATATTTTTTCTTTTTATTTATCATTTTATTTATTAAAATAATAAATAATTAAAGAATAAAATAAAATAATTTTATTTCGCGTAACTTTATTTACTTTTTACGATCGGTCAGTTTCTTTTTTTATGTGTAGTACTTAATTAAATCATACGTAAAAACAGTAATAGAAAATTTATTATATTTCATATCTGCAGTTCACCTTTTATTAAATATAAATGAACGCAATAGAAATAATAGCTCATGATTGTTTTCACACACATTAAAATTTGTTGTTTAAATTAATTTTGTAGATATTTTTTGATTTTTAATTAAAAATAATAATACTTTTGAATTTTTTAATTTTGTGCTAAAATTAATTTTATATAAAATTATAATTATGTGTAAATAAAAAATATAACATTATATTTATGAATAAAGTAATTTAGAAGATATATAGCTGAGTCATTAAGGTAATGTTATTTGAAAATTTTTTTATACTCAGAGATGCTTAAATATAATTTAAAAATACTAAAAATACATTTAGTTCCTAGAAAACTTTCAAATGGTTTATTAAATTCAGCAGTTTGATTCATTTCTTTAGAGTATCTTTAATAGGACTCATTATATCTTCGAGAGTTTGGATGCTTGTTCGAAATTTGTTTTTCTTGCTTATTTCTTCTTAAATGAAAGATAATCCAAGTTTATATAATCATTGCATTATTGTTTTTCACTTACTGTGCACAAAATTATTTTATCATTAATTGTAGATTTCTTTTCTATTTATAATAACCATGGTATTTAATACTTTTATTGTATATTAAAATTTGTTTATTCAAATTTAACATTTAAATAAAATAAAATTTTTAATATTATGAAATAGTTATTTAATTTAAATAGCAATGTTTATTTTTTAAATAGTAATAAATTTTGAAAATTCAATTTGCTTATAAATAAAGTAGTTAATTGTATCTACTTAGTCAATTATATTTATATTTTTTTTTATGAATAATTTAAAAGAATTCATGTAACTTTTGAATATTATTAATCTAAAGATATAATTTCAGTCTAAGAAATTATATATACTTTTAATAGTTTTTTTATATTTCATCTAATAAGATTGAAATATAAAAGATTTGTTATACGTTTAACTTATTCATGAATATTATAACTTTTGTTAAAAATTTTAAAAGATGAATATTTAAAAGAATTACTTGCTTGTATCTTGTATCTTATGCCCAAAAAATTAAATCTTAATAGAATCGCTTAAATTTTTATACCTATAGTTTCTTATGAGATATTTGACTGTTTTGTTACATATTAAAAATAATGCAAAAATTTAAAATTCTTAAATGAAAAATTAATTTATTTAGGTATATAATTCTATGAATATATTATTTTAATGGTATTTTGTTTTCGTTTTAATTAATTAAATTTAACATTTTTTAAAGAATCAATAAATTTGCACAACTTTTACATCAATATTTTTTTTATTATTATTTTTTAGATATTTGAGACATTGGTTGAATTTATGATTTCTGTTTTCAAAAAGCATCATAATCAAGTTAATAGTCTTAAAGTTGGCACAGACATATTGTGTGTTTATAGCTAGCTATAAATACGCTGTTATTATGATAGTTAAATTTTTACTGAAAATGAATTATTGTGATATTCAAAACAAATTATTAAGAGATAAATTTTTCATTATTGTCGAGGGTATATTGTTCAAAAATATGAAATTCGACCGAAATAAATATTATACTAAATTAAATTTAATTCTTTGATTCATAAAAAAGCATTTTTATTTCATATTTTTTTATTAATTAAACGAAATTATTTATCTTAATTTTAAAAATATCGTCAAAATTAGAAGTTAAAGATATTTTAGTTGTATGATTGTAGATAATATTTAAAAAATATAATAAAATATACTAAATATTGAACTGATTTTGAAGAAAATTATTAACAAATCACACAGTGTAATTTTATAATGTATACATTAAATTATTATGCTGATTAAAAAATTTTTGATTTTAAAATATTATAGAGTGTTGTATTAAATGTGAAATTATAATTTTATAATTGATTAGATCTCTTGTATTTAAAAGAAAGATATAAATTTGTATATAAATTCATGGTGTTATTTTTTTAGATCTTATTGATTTTTGAAACGATAGAAAAATATAATAAATAATAAGAGTGGAAGAGAAATGATTGAAATCTATAATAGAAATATTATATACTTTTATATTTTTTTATTAAAAAGAAATTCTTAAGCGACTATTAATAATTTTTTAAATTAAAATAATTCTTAAATATCGTATCAAAGTGTGTATTTCAAAATATTGAGAGAAATTATTATGTAATCTATAGCAGTAAGGAAATGAGTTCAGTACTCGGTTTAAACAAAGTGTAAATACTTATATTTTATAAGATAAAATATCTGTTTAAATTTTAATTAATTTACTGCATCTACAGTGCTATCGTTTTATTTTTATACTCTGCAAATCATAAGAATAAAAATAAAAATCATTCGAGAATAATTAATATAAGACTTATAATTATGTAAAAATATAATTATCCGTATATTATGATTAAGACTATCTTTAATAAATTAATATACAACTTAGATCAATAATTCAATGCATATGAAATAGAAAAGCCAAGTTTTATTATATTAAATTAGTTTAATAAATATTTAGTTTTATAATTATATTTTTTCTTCTTTACAATTAGTGTTTAATTAAATTAAAGAGTAGAATGTCTCGGTTGTACTTTCGTGCTTACTGGAAACAAAATTCGAGTTAATTACCTTAAGACACTCAAATCAAGCAGCTTCAAATTTTTCTTTGGTTCGTTTTATTTAAGATATTGTAAAATATATGAAAGCTTGGATATTTTATTTGAAACGAGAAAAAAATTATACATACTTTTTAAAGATTTTATGTACCATCATAAATCTGCATGTATATATTTTGTTTTTATTTGTTTTGCTTGATCTAGCATATCACATTTACTGCAGCTCTCTTTATTTCTTACTTTATGTCTCCTCTTCCGTTGCAGAAAGCTAAACTTTGATGCTTCGTCTTTTTTAATTAAAAGAAACGTACGTCTTTTATTACTTTATATCACAACAAAAGTATAATAAAGTTTTCCAATTGCTCAGAGAAAATTTTCCATGCCTCAAGAAAGTGAGTGAAAGAAATTTGTACATAAAAAGCAACAGTTAAAAGTAAAAACTTTCCATGGTTTGTGTAAGCCTAGATTAGCCATAACGTAAATCGCAAGATCATCTTTCCAGTCGCGAAGGATCTCGTTTCACCGTTATCGTGCGATCCGTCGAGCGGTTTACTTATATCCCCGTGAAAATTCTCTTTCCTCGCGTTTTATTTCCGCGTTAGTTCGAATAACGTCGTCTACTCGTGCAAATTCGGTCTCATGTTTTCCTACTTTATAGGCTCTGTATTCACGTAGTTCTCTCTGGAAAACGATGATTTACAATCGATTCGTTCAGTGCGTAAATGCGCAATAGAGCGAGAGAAAGGCTCGTTCGCGTGCATAAAGCACATATATCCAGGCTGTCCATGAGCTTAAAGCGCGGACGAGCCCTTACATAAAGTCACGTGGAAGAAGCAAGTATCAAGTCCAATCGGCTTCACTTAACTAGAGCGGTAATTTTCGCATCGAGTTCGAGAAGTCGGATCGTTAAAGATCGATTAGAGCGGTAAGAGACGGAGTAAGATAAAGAGAAAGATAGCGAGCGTAGGCTTGAGGACATTCGCGAGTTGCACCGGATTGTACCTACGACCTCTGACTCTCCGCCCCACTCGTTCTCTCGCCCGGAACAAGTTACAAGTCTCGTTATACACGGGTCAGAAGTTATCTCTTGTGAGCGTGAGCCAGCTTTAATGATGATTAAGTCACGTTAGCCTGGAAGAGCTGCCGCTGTGCATAGCGCAACGCTGGACTTTACTGATTGGCTTAACGATCTTTCCACAGGATGACTGGCTTCTACTGCGCGTCGCGACACTTATATTTGCGGTAGTGTACCTTCCTCAACTATACCAGGAACGCTAAGAGCGCTAAGACTTTATATTAAATCGATCCTGATGTCTTTACAACGAGTCGAGGATTTAGGGCCTCGTTAGAATTCCCTTCAGCGATACTCAAAGACTATCTGAAGTTACATTGACCAAACAGTTGCGTAGAAAACTTGCTTAAATTCAAGTATAGTTATATGCAAATTTATTGTATATTAGATGAATTTCAGGATTATATATTTGTTTCTTTCCGCATTCAATTTTTTCCTATCTGTCACCGTAAAATTTCAGCGAGAAAGAGAACTGCATTTTAAGGCATTTGATAAAACATTTTTCTACTTTTTTAAATTGCATCTCTTTCACTGATATCAAGGAATACGTATCTATCTGTATACAATTTTCCCTCGTATCCGTTAATACGGTCTCGAATTCTCCAAACTTGATAAGCTTCAATTATACAACCAGAAACAACTTTTCATGAATCTCGATCTGAAATTTTAAAAAGAGTAGGAAGATCTGATATTTGATCTTTGGAAAACAAACTTTTAAAATGATTCTATGATTTTCTGTTGTTTAATACAAAAAGCCGATCGATATATTTGTATTTATTGTGTATAAATATAGAAAAAATTCAATTTTTAAATCTTTTTTATTTTAATTTAAGCAAATTGCCATCATTAGCGATAAAAATTTACTTATATAAAGGAAAAGTTTTTTTTTATGATTTAATAAAAACTGATGATTTAAGAAAACGATATACAAAGAATTTAAATTTATAGAGTATAATATAATAAATAATTATATTCCTAAATTCTTGAAAAAGACACATTTGGATTTATTATTTTATTTTCAAAGATAAAAATTTTCATTTGAAATTAATTTTTAAAATGACCAAAGAAGATAAAAGTATTTATACAGACTCATTTTTGACAGATTTTTGTAAATTGAACCATTTATTACTTTTCACTTGTAACTAAAATTTGAAAACATGATCATAAAACGGATATTTTTAATAAATTAAAATTATTTTAGTTCTAAAATACTTTTTCAATTTTGTAATGCTAAAACTTTAAATTATAAGTGTTTAAGTTTATTTTACAAGTCGAGACTTATTCTATTTTATTATTTTTGAATTTTGAGATTACAAAATGTTTTTGAATAAAAAATTTTGGTAATAATATAGTTATTAGCCAAAAATTGATTTAAAATAAATTTTTCCATCTTTATGAGAAGTATTTTATACATAAGACATTTAGCTATAATTTTTATATTTTATAAATTTTTATAAAACATTAAGGATTTATGACAAGAGTTATGATGAAACTAAAAATTTATATTTAATAATAAAATCTAATGAAAAGTTGTAATAATACTTTTGCGTAAAAGAATAAAAATATTATATTAAATATATCTTCCTTATAATAAATAATATTTATTGATAAAGCTATTTCTTATCAATTATGACATTATTCGTGTAAACTTAAAAAAATATCGACCTTTTTTATTATATATGTCCTTACATCATTTCACTTAATATTCATTGACATTTTATTTCATAATGTTTCTCCAATTCGTATCAAATAAGGTATTACCATATTTCATCTGAAAACTAGTGACACAGAAATATTAATGCCAAGTAATATTTTATATTTGCAGTTGAAGTATTAAGCTTTACAATATCAAAAGTTGTTTTAATGTGTAGAAAATAATACAAAAAAATATCTAAAAAAAAGATGAGAGATTTTGATAATACAAATTGTAAAAACAAATATTATTTTTCTAATGATATTAAAATGTAATTTTTATATTATATTAAATAGTTTTATACAGAAAATAAAATAAAATAAATTAAAAATATTATTTTATATATAATATAATAAATAACTTATACCAATGAAGTAAACAGTTTACTGAATTTTTATACGAAATATTGATTATATTTGTAAATAAATTATTTCCAATACAGAAAATGTATGCATATTTTCGTATTTCTAATAAAAAAATACCTAGTTTAAATCATAATTTATGATACAATAGTATATGTTCTTATACTCAACTGACATTCTTTAAAGTATATAGAAAAGAAGTAACAAGGTTCATAGAATATATAAAAATAAATTTATTCCAAGAAAATTAAATTATTTTAAAAGATATTATATAAATATTACAATAAAAGTACCTTATTGTATTTTCATATTTTAAAATGAGATATTCTGTTTATTATAAACTAATTTATATGATTTCCTGATTAATAATTTTTGCTATATAAAAATTATAATTCCTAAAATATATATAATTACAAATACAATCTTAAAAATTGTACTTAATTTGAATCTTGTTACTTTTTGTTCTTTATAAACTTTATTAAATAAAATTAATTTTCTGAAAATTACAATAATTATATTATAAGAAAATATACTTATCAAGATATATTTATTTCATTATAAAGTTTTTATTAAATTAATACATTTTATTTAATATGAACTTTAATTATTTATTAATATTTCTTTACATAATTAAGAAAACATAATTCTATATTTATAAACATAAAAATATATATGAAAATTAATTGATTATTTATTATTTTCATTTTATTATAAATTCATTTTATTATTTTTGAATAGTTTTTTGGGATGTAAAAGAAAAAATTTATATTAGTAAAATAGCATTTATATTTATACTGGTAGATGTAATTTTGTTACATATTAAATTCATAATATAATATCGTAACTAATCAATTATTTTTAATTCGATATTAACTAGTTTTTTTAATTTATTTAATAAAATTTGTATCGAATAATAAAAGAATAATCAAAAAAATACTTGAGATTTAAGATATTGAAATTTTAGTTATTTAAATATAATTAATGTGGAGTAAAATAATAATTTTCTGTTAATACAATATTCTATTACTCTTTAATGATGAATATAAAACAAATCTGCACTTAAACGATTTATTAGCTTTCCCTCGATTTTAGTAAACAAATTTTTTAATATACAAATAATAATAACTAATAATTTTAAAGATATATTTTGTATGCAGACAAAGTTTCAAAATTTTAATGACTGGTTCGCTTAGTTTAAATTAGAAATATCATATAAAAATAAATGATAGTTTTGAAAGTTAAATCAATCGTTGTATATAAATATGAATTTAAACATTAAGATTTTATTAAATTAAAATAATATATCCACATATTGGCATTGTTTTTTTATAAAAATATTTCTAAAGTATATAATATTAATATATAATATTTTGAATTAGTTTAATTTTTTTAACTTTATTTGTAAGTTTTAGAAAATTATAAATTTTGGATTATGAACTGCATAAGTTTTGAACAAAGTTTATTTCAGGCAATTTCTTTTTTATATAATCATAGTTATATTAATGTGATGATTAGTTTAAATTTTGTATAGAAAAATTGTATATTCAAATATATACTTAAAGTGAGAATCCCAATAAATTATATAAATTATTTCGAAATAAATTTATTCTTTATTTTCTCTATAGTAAAATAAATTTTACATTGCACAATTTAAAGTTCGAGATCTAAATATAAAACAAAGTACTATTTCTGGTTTACATCATTTAATAGGAGAAACCCTGCTTTTCAGAAAAATATTGTCAGAGAAATCCAATAACCTTCCATATTTTTATATTACGCTGCAGTATTTCAAATATATATGTTACAGTTTTAGAAAATTGCTTACCACGCAAAGATTTAATACGAAATTCTTAAACTTCTTATAGAAGTTTGAACAATTTATTTCGGTACTGTGCGAAACTCAAGCCTTGTCTCAGATATCCTGCAAATTTCAACTTGAGCAGCTCATCATAGCTTCAAGGGAAAGTTTATCTCATGTTATTTTTTTTTCGTCCCTTTACTGCCATGTTTAAAGATTAAACATAGAAGATTAGAGTAATTTTTGAATTATTTAAATTAATTGCTTATATTTTTTATAATTTTTTTTAACTATTAATAGTATTTCATATCTTGTAAATAACCGTAATTCTAATATTTTCTAATAATTCAGCTTAAAATAAAAAACAAAATATAAAATTTATAAATTTTGAAATTAGAAAGCTTATTAGAGTGCATTTTTAATAATATATATTTTACTTAAAAAATTTGAAAATTATTTTAATAATAGCTAATATTTAAAATGCTTTTTTAATTTATTTTAATTTTTTTGTCAAATAAAGTAATGGACTATTTAATTTAATTTTTGTATAATAAAATAATATATTATATTATACATGGAAAACTGACTATTTTTATTTTTATTCATTTATTTATTTAATTTATTTAACTTTGATTAATAAAAAACTCAATAATTTTATTCTAAATCAGTAAATCAAAAATATTTATTTATTTTTAATAAAGCTTAATCTGCATTATATTATTATGAATTTAATACTTTAGTTTTGAGTAACATAAGAATTTCAACTCTCTGAAATATATAGCTAGATGAAAATTTAGTGAAGAGGTCGTGAGAGGCTTTGGAGAGTATATTATACAATTAAGCTTATGAACATTAATTACTCTAATCGTCCTTGGCAAAAATATTACGTTGAATTCGAAATTTTTTTAAAAAATCTGTTGAACATTATTTGTACAAGGGAAAATTTATAATTGCTCATCAAGTTTTTATTTTAATAAATTCTAGTGTTGTAATTTAATACAAAAGATTTCAAATTATGATTTACAGAGTTATATCTACAATTCAAATTTAAATGAAATATTATCATAGTAAATAATCAAATAAATGTTATTGAGCTTCAAATATTTTTTATAACAAGGACTACTCGATTTGTGAATAAAATTAAGCTTATCCTCGATTTGCACAAGTTCATACAACCGTTGACTATGACGTGAAACTCGTAATTTGAACTCGCTCGAAATTTAACTTATTACAAGCGAATAGTGAATGTCCATCACTCTACCACAAAATACAATTCATCGTCATAGTTAAGTTACAGGACTAGTGATTCTCTTATTAAGTAGAAACTATCAAAACTGGAATCAAAATCAGCTATCTATGTATTCAATTTTACAACCAGTTATACTTAAAGAAGTTATAAATTATTAAAAATTGTTACTTTACGTCATATTTTCTATTGATTTTTTCTCGTTTTTTCTGTCACATATATAACGTATATTTTTCTCCGATCGTTGAACGAAAGAAGAGATATTCGAGCTGGGTTACAAAAATATGCTTTTGATTCAACGTTCGATGATCCAGCCATACTCGAGCACATATTTTTGACCCCATATAATACCGTAAACCTAAAAGCCACAATGAGTCATAAATAACATGGAATTTTAATTAAAACTCTTTTAACTTTTAAAACGAGCTTCGTGAAACATTTTATTGCAGGAAAAAGTGCTCAATCTTTGGGGTCAGTGTTACCGGACCAGTACTGCAGCCGCTTCCCTCGCTTTCCTACAAATCATGCGTATCGAGTGGTCGAGTGCTCGAGTGCATTAAGGATAACGAATTCTCTCCCGAGACCATCCAATTTCCCAAGACGAAAAGAGAAAGCTTGGAAGAGATCCGCTCGTCCCGCGCTCATAACGGTGACGAAATCGTCGGCCGCTTCTTGTCTTCGTTCGAGAGGGCAGGCCAATAAAGTCCAAGGTCTTCCCGGACACTGGCGCTCGGCTGTCCCGAGCCGTAAACTAGCCTCTCTTCGCAAAAAGAAGTCTAAATCTCCTCTTCTGGATGCGGTCCTTTGTCGGCATCCGCGCTCGTGCGGCACTTATGCATTCCGCGAGTCGATATTCGCGAGTCCCCTGAAAATTCCTCCTGAGATGGTTTCGGTGGGTCGCGATTCACTCTCTCGAGGTACCATGGGGGTCTCGAGACTTGCAATACGTGGATTGCATCACGCTCTTACAAAGTTGTACGAGCGCAAATCGCGCCTTTCGCGATTCTCGAGTCGTCGACCGCAACGATACGCTATCTCATTTCGCGGATACTAAATTATCCGCCAGGGATTCGACCCGGATGAACCGCAGACTCGGATGGTGTTTTCCAGGAAGGAGAACGACTGCACGTGTCTAACAAGATGAGAGGTTCGCTGACTTGCTTTTTCAATCTCGTTTGGGGTTATGAATTACTAAGCGCGGCCGAGCTCGACGTTGTTTGGAATTCAAGCGAACTTTGCATGGCCATTGGATAGAAAAACAGAGTTATAGAGTAGTAATAAGCTGCTGGGAGAAGAAAAATTGGAAGCTTATCTCCTAGAGGAAACGCTATGCTTCGAGTTATGTGTTTTAATCCGACTCTCTTTACACGTATTAAATAATTTTTTTTGTTGAATCTAACATGCAATAATTACATTCATTCTTTGTTTATTTTTGGTTAAACAAAATTAGTAATTTTACACCGTATAGGATAATAAAATGTTAAATATATATTGCATTTTGAAATAACGAGAGAAAATATAATGTAAAGTATCGTTGTTTCTAACAACATCTCATCACTTTTTTAAAATTCAAATTTTGTAATTGGTATTCGGTTCAAGGTGTACAACATATTATATACATAAAAATGATTTAAAAATGCGCGTTGACTACATAAAAATAGTTTCGATCAATATTTTATGCATAAAAGTTTATTGTGATAAGAAAAACTTTTTATCGAGTATCCAAACAATATTACAACTTGTTACTGTTTTAAATTTATCTTTTAATGTTTATATACAACGATTATAAGAAATTAAAGTTATATCAATCAAAAGAAAGTATTTCAAATTTTTTCTAAAACATTTAATTTCAACATTCAGTAAAATTTTTCTGCGTTTAATTATTTATTATATCAAAAATGTTGAAAATATTAATTAATTATTTATTCTTCTAAATAATTATTATCAATATTGATCGATTATTTATAGAATGTATATGTAAATATATTAGATATATAAATATATTATTAAATATAATGTTGAGGTCAACTGTAATACATCGAATTGTAAGAACAGTAACAGATTCCATATTTTAGTAAACACATAGAAGAATAACAAGGTAAATTTAGAAAACGAAAAGTAGTTTTCTGGTTGAGCAAATACAAGGAGTTGGCTTTACTAAGTTGAAACGCTACAATTAATGATATTGCTAGCAATGATGAAAGAAAACAAAGAAAAGGAAAGAAAAGAAGTATTATAGTTTCCCCATAAAAGCGTAAAAAGTAAGTGTTGGAAGGCTCTTCTTTCTAGTCTTGGAAAAACGAAAGGTAGAATAAGTTCTCCTTTGAGACACCTCAAAATACGTATATAAAACCTATGCCTCGCAACGATGTCCATTGCTCCCGCTTTCCCCCTCGTCATTTTCAAACTCGAATATAAGTAGAAGGAATTTTGCTAAGGCAATGTTTGCGAAAGATTTGAATTAACTTCTAGTAGTCGCCATTTGCACGAGAATTGCCTTTTCTCTTCTTTCGTGAACGTTGTGGATTGCTTTGGCGTTTGATCCCACTTTGCTTAAGACTTTGCTCGAGCGAACTTTAACCAACGAAATAAGAGAGACGAAGAGAATTTTGCCCAGCAATAGACTTTACATACACGTGCATAGGAATGCAAACACGTGTGTGTAGAGAGAGAGAGCCCATCTCCATACCCAAAAACGCGTGCATATTTACATGCATATATGTACATACGCAAGTGCAGATTTTCGCAATTATATACGTCATCCTTTTGATTTTTAATTTACTAAAAAATAGGATGCTTTGAAAAGAAAATAGGATTAGCCGACTTACGTCGATAGCCGTAAATGAGGAAATTTGTTACTATATATGAAGATGATAATTATAAATTCCAGGAGCTTCATTAATCAACCTGTTTTTAACGCAAATGAAGTAATACTTTAGCGTTTTTGCGTTGCATTTCTAATATGAAATTTACCTCGCTATTTATTTACGTCAATTTGAAAATACTTGTTACTTTAGTTTATTTTATTAAAATAAGTGTGATGTATTAATTAAAATGTTTCTAAGAAAAAAAAAGTTTAAAGCGATTACTTTTATTATTTATTCTAAAGTCATTCGTTTACCTGTTCTTAAGTTACAATTATATTAAGATTTTAATTCTTAACGTTGAATTTATAATTATTTTTTAAAAATATATGATTATACAAATGATTGTATAAATCATTGTATTTTTTTAATATAAAATTTGAATTATGTTAATATGTAATAAATTATGTAATATAAATTTTTATATACTGTTATAATTAAAAGTGTTTGGTTATATTTTTCTTTTAATTGTTATATTGTTTTTTATTTTTCTTTATTTTTTGTAATAAATTATGTTTTGAATACATAAACTAAAAAATCATATAAATTCTTCTCAAGTATAAATAATAAAATTACAGAAAATACATGCGTATTTTAAAAATATTTGGTACGTCTTACTTAATCAGTAGTCAGTAGTCTATTTTATTCATGGTTATATAGCAACAAGAAGCAAGTTGATTCATTCGTTGAAAGTATCATAACAATAAATAAAAACTGTGATGTTATTTATATACTATTGCATACTTTTTTTCATCGTTATCAAACTTCTCTTTTTTGCAAGTACTACCGTAGAAATATATATTCGTAAACGTATATACATAATATACCAAAAATTAAAAATATAATTCATAGTTATTTAAACAACATTTAAAAATTTTATGAAATGCAAAGTACTTTTAATTTTATTATAATCATTTTATTTTAATTTTTGCTTAAATACTGTATAATTTTCTTTCTACTAATAGTTTTATAATTATTGATATATATCTTCAATTAAAGTATTTTAATTACATTATTATTAATTACATTTTTAAGAAATTATATATATTTTATAAATTTATAGAATAATATGTTTTTGAAATTTTGATTTAAAAATTTGATATTATTAGGTTTAGTATGAAAATATAAATATACTTAAATTAAAGTTATACATGCGCGCGCAACATACACGCACACATTAGACAATTAGAAATTAGTTTAATTAGAAAAATTTCTATATTTTTAATATTTAAAAACATATTTAATATTTCTGGTCTCGATTTACAATGTGCATAACTTGCATATAAAAATCCATTTTAAACAATAAAACTTCTAATCATTTTCGACTTAAAGTTCAGTTTTTTAACGTTATGTTTTCTAAGTACAGTGCTACGTAGTTGTAGGGGGTTACACCATATTTCACATTATTTACTCGTATAGCAATTACCTGAGAAACCAAGTCCCATTAGAATGAGTTATGGACTATAAGAGTCATTATTTTCTTTTAGAAAATAGCCTTTACAATTTCTTCAAAATCTATGTTGATATTCAGCAATATAAAGAATTGTTAAGATACAGAAAAATTTACAATTAAAGTTTTATTCTTATGAGAATTTAGGAATATTTATTTAATTTACTTAAACATGATTAATTTTCTAAGTTCAACAAATTACTTTTATAAACTTGAATTATTTTATAAATATACGTAAAATAACCAATGATATAAAGATTATGAATAAATAAATAAACGTATAGGATTTAAGAAGTATTTAAAGAAAAAATGGATTAAAATAGATGAAAGCTTAGTTAAAATATACATAATGACTAACCATTTTTTTCTTGCATAACAAAAATAGTGATTAAATATAATCATAAAAATTTCTTTATTTCTATTTATTTCAATAAATAAATTAATCTGATCTTATGCTTATAAAATATGAATCATTATTTAAAATACTAGAACCAATTATATAAATTTAGAATATAAATATTTCTAAACAAATATTAAAATTATAAGGTTTTTAACTAAAAAATTGTTATAATTATATAACTGAACTAAATTTAATCTTATTTTCAATTAATGAATTGTAATTAACTTTTATACATAAATATAAAAATATTTTATCTATATTATTACATATTATGATTTAGTATTTTTATTAAATATATGTTATTTTATATATTTTTAAATTATAAATTTAATTGCAAGAGATGTCAGTACTGCAAATTCACAATATAGTATACGTTAATTGTGTCTCAATTTCATAAATTTGTGAATTTTGTAACACTATATTGTTTAGTGTATATATTTGTAATATTATTTCTTATGAAAAATTTCTTCTAACTCGGTTTAAAAAAAGTGGATATTACTCTTTAGATGAAAATATTTAAATTTATGATCAATTTTTACTAAAATGGTGTAAAATGCTATAATAAGAAAATTCATCTTTTTTCCAGTATAATTATGTTATTCTTGGAGGTAGAGCTCATTTTCCTTTTTGCAGTCAACAGTATGAAATTTCTGTTTCGCTTCAACGCACTCGTATATTCGCGCCAGCTCACACACAGGTATACTTATCTATGCTATTCATATATAGAGTCCTTCTTTACAAATTGATCGTTACTACTCATTGCATTATTTAAAAATTAGATTAGTATTACATATGCAGATATACTTTTTTATGCTACTGAATTTTATTGTGAACCGAATAATTTTTCTAATAAGCTATAAAAATATGTCTATATTTTTATAAAAGTATTTTACATTATTATATTATAATTACATTTTATTATCGTTAGTGTCAAGTTTATTACGTAAGGATTGTTATTAAAAACGTATATAATATTTTTATCAGAAAACACGAAAAGAATTTTTTCTACATTACAGTTTAATTTATCACAATTTTTAATAATACCAGAAGTATTTGCCTTTCAGTGTATTGAATTTACTTTTATGAGTTACTTCAGAATTAATTGGTTAAATTTTTTCATACGTTAAACTTTTTCAATTTATCACAGCAGTAAGAAAGCTCATTTTTATTTAACCTAAAATTAATTGTATTCAGAGACTTTGCAAAATCGAAATTTTTTAAAAAGTATTCATTTAAAAAAACCATTTGTAAATTTTATTTTTACATATTAAAGTTAATTAGAATAAGGTCATTTTTAGTTAAGCTTTCTCATATGCGGGATATAATTGTGATTCTTAAGTGTTAACATACGTATATTTAATACTAAATATATATATATTCTTAATATACGAGTATTTCTTTTATTTTTAAGTTACAAGTTTGAAAATTAATTAACTCATTGTAAAAATAAACGATATATATAATTGTTTAAAAATATATTTAAATATAGCAATTATTTTTATATAGAGTATTATTTTAAATCTTCGCATATATTAAAAATAAAAATACAATTTTTGGAATTTACTATGCAACTAATTTTAATATATTTAATAATTGTACTTATAACTTAGTTAAAATTGTAGACAAAATTCATATAAATTTCTAATTAACGTTAATTTCTTTACAGCAGTTCAAAAGGTTTTCACAATCTCTTCACTTGTTATATATATGGCTTTTACCACACGTTCCAAAGACATGCACATGATGCATTTGGATTATCACAGAGTGAACGCCTCGAGACATAAACCGCGAAAAGCATGAGAATTATCGTATTCATACATTTACAAGTGCCTCGCTAAATAGGCCCAACTTTGCTTTACGCTCTCTACTAATACAATACCATTATGTAACGTATTTATAAACTTTGCTAACATCGTGATAGACTGTTTAACGCATGCTTTATTTTAATTTCTAATTCATTATAAGTTTCAAGAGTGTTGAACTTTATTGTTTCAAATTATTATAATACTTTAAGTTTCCGACTGCATTTAAGATATTTTTCATCTTAAAAAAATTTTCAACTATTTCGTATGAGGATTATTTTATTAATGTTATTATGATTGTTAGTATTTTCGGATAATACTTCCTTTTTTACTTATACAAATTTTGAAACGAAGATGTATTATCAGCATAATTTTTATTTTCAAAACTCAAGTATTCAAAATATAGCTTTAAAGCCCTTCGCAATGCTTAATACTGTAATAAATTATACGCGTTAAATTTTACTAAAAAATTATTTTATGTATACTGTACTTTTTAAACTAATAGAAGCGTTATATATACAAGTACATTATTTCCGTGATATTTGTATTTTTCCTTCTATTTTTAATATTTTGTATAAAATTTAAAAGTTTTTATTTAATCATATTTAATGTTTGTTTTAAAATATTATTTATTGTCTAAGTTAAAAAAATAGTGCAGCTGAAAATAAAATATGCGGTTTTAAAATAAAACGAATCCTTCTATTTCTTAAAGATTTTGTAACTTATACATTTATAAAATCATGCTATTATCTGAGCTATTGTTTGAGGTAACAATGTTTATGTACACAACTTTGTGAAATTTTTGTCGTATATATAACCGCATTACATTTGATTACACGTACTTTTGAGCTACCAGTTCCTCTTGGCTTTTGTACAGAAGATTTATTTTATTTTCCTTTTGAAAATAAATTTTATAATTCACGTTTCACTAGAACTTCTACAATTTACCGTGGGAGGATTTCAAAAGGCTGCTCTAGTCGTATGAACGAATAATTTTTTGTAACAATAAAATTTATTCAAAGTAATTATAACAAAAAAAAGAAGGTGATGTATACGGCGATGAAAATGCGTACAATACCGATAGCTTTCGTCTGATTTAGCGAGTTGATGATTATTTTAAGAGTAACAGGAGCGTGAACGAGTCATAACGTATAGAGTATGGAAGGCAATAAGGGGTAAGAATTCGAAGTGTAAAAACGGAAGCGTTTCCGAGCTTCTTCTAATGGTGGTATTAACGCCTACATATTTTACGGATTCCTCATATAAAGTATACAAAATTACAGGGTAAACTGTTATCTATCCATCTTTGTAAAATATCTATGAAAGTCTCAAGAAAAGTAGGACAAAAAATAAGAATAAAGAAAAGAAAGAATAGAGCGAGGGTATAAGACAGAGGTATACGCATCATGTGTCTCATTGTGGAAAATAAACGCTGTGCGCGGTCCAAGAAGCATTTCGAGTACGTTTCCACGGCAGTGCCTGAGATATGGAGCCATCGACGCGAAGATGACGGCAGAACGCGTATACAACGCGCATTCGTCCAACGCCTCGAAAAAAGCGGAAATAAGAGAAGAGAAAAACAATGGATGCGCATTCTGCGTTAGTATTTTTATGGATGTTGCAGGGATTTCTCGTTTCTCCGCTTTTATTGTTAAAGTGTTCCATTTTCCCTGAATCGTATTGCGTGAGACAGATGGCAGTATTAAAGTTGCGATCTCTATTGCAAGGATCTACGTTTCCGCCTCGTACGCCTCACCCTTGCTTCTCCCTGCATGAGTAATATTTTAAATATAAATATAAATTTTGAATGGAAGTTAAGTAAATAAGTACCGTCGGTGTAAGGTAACAAACTCTAAGTGCTTTTTTAATGCTTTTCGCTCTAATGCGCCAAATGACTACGCTTTCTGTTTCTCACTTTTCACTCGTTCTTATTATTTTTTTCTCAATCAGCATTCGCCAAGATTTCATTTTTATCTATAATCATGCAGAAATTATTTCTTTTATCTGATATCTTTTACATTTACTCTCATATACATTTGTTTTGTGATCCGATTTTGACGAATAAGCTTTGTTTAATTATTAATACGTAACGAAGTATTACGTTATCAAAGCATGGGCTTTGATATTAGTAGACATCGATATGAAATATAGAATATTGCTTAAGTTGATAATAAGACTTATTATATAATATATTTAATAATGTATATTTAGTATATAAGGATAGTTCTTTATGAATTATTTATCAAATCATCGTATTTAAGTCACGTATAAAAGTAAAGATTTTGTATAGTCGCATTGTTCTGTACTTATTTTTATTGCAACGACATAAAAAACATCAAATGCTCTTTATTGTATCGTAGTTTAAAAACAATTTATTCGTAGCTAGTATTTTTATCTTTTAGTATGTATCCTCATTATTGAGTATGTACGTCATCGTGGAAAATGGATCCTCGCATAAATGTAAAGATATACCTTTAAAACGACATATTATACAAAGTTTCCACTAACACAAGAAAAAGTTAAAAAAATTGTTTTAGGCTGAAACACAAATCTAAAGATTTTATCTATTTTTAAAATAATTTGAAATTTTATATATTTGAATATTAAAATTTGTATAATTAATTTGTAAAATATAATAGCTTGAATTTTAATTTTCATAAAATTATAATTATATTTTGACTGATTATAATGAAATATTATATTAAATAATATGAATATATGTCATATAGTAATCAATTGATTGATTAATAATGGAAATAATACGTTAAAAAATAATTTAATACTGGACAGTATTATTGGTTTCTTAAAGGATTGCTTTCTAAATTAATTATTTAGTCTAATAAATTATTTGAGTAGATTTTCGATTTAATTAGAATTTGATACATTTACCATAAACATCATCAAATATAATGGAAAGTTTGATGATCACGATGTATTATTAATACCTACCAAAGTGCTTTGTGTGGAAAATAATGGCAGAACTAACCGTGCTTCGAATAAAGTGATGCCATTATTTACGAGAAGAAGACCTGTCGACGTACACTGATAATGATTTGTTTAGTTCCTTGATAATTAAGCGATTGTTTACGATTATAGTTTTTAATTTGAACATTTGTTGTCTTAACTTGAACTATTGTATTTAATAATAACAATAACAGCGATCATTTTATTTAAGTATAAAGGAAAATAGCAAGTTATATCTATTTTACTTAATGTTAAATTAATTTTTATCTATTATTAAAATTAAATTTTTAAGGTAATTGACATTAGTTAAATTTGAAAAAAATTTGATTCATGGGTACTTGTAATAAATTTTTCAATATATTAATCACACATATTAATATATTTTATTACTACTAGTCACGAATTTTTTAATATTACTAATTGTGTTATTTATTTAAATTTTTGCTCTTATTTATTGATTATTAAAAATGAAATAAATTTTAAACAAAGTATTATATATAATAATATAAAGATAATTTGAACGCTTTAGCTACGAGAGAAGAAATTAATATAAGTTTCAAATTATTTAAGTATCAGAAAAATATTTTTTAACGATACTCGTGTATTTTCTAAAATTATTTTAACTTAATTTTAAATTTATTATAGATAGTTTTGAATTTTAACTATAATTTTACAGCTTTTAATTATGATAAAATATAGATGATAAATATATTCAATTATTTCAATTTAACCTTATATTAAGATAATATCAATTATACACATTATCAAATTTATATTTATTTATAGCTTAGGTATTTTATAGAACGAAATGATCGAATTTGTTATTATTGGTATTAAAAATTCGAAATTGAAACTTTAAGTAAAAAGATTGTTATTATTATGAGTCTATTCGAATAGCGATTGAAATTAAATTATTTCATAATGCTGGTTAAGGGGATGATTTTTTTATTTTAATTAACAAGTTCAATTTAATTAGCCTAAGTATTATATATAACGTAAATGGATTCTCGAAACTTACTATCAAAGTGATATTGTACTCAAAAGAACGATTGACATTACACAGATCTTCATAGTATATTGAAGTGAATTTCTGATACTACAATTAAGATAATTATTCTAATATTTACGATAAGGAAAATTTTTTTCAAATTAAAAAGTTAAATTAAATTATAAATGAAATATCTAATGATAGTTAGTTTGAAGATTAATATTTCGATAAGACATAAAGCTGACAATCTTAATATCGAACTCAAGTCCAGCTAATCTATATTAATATATTCAGTTGTATTCATACTTCTTCGATGGTAGAAACATCGTGTTAATGTAAAATCTCATATTAACCGCATCTACGCTCACATAAATTATGTTTTACTTGCTTAAATGAATTTCGCGAACAAAATTATCGAACTTTTCTCATAACAAGAGATAGTCAGAAAGCTAAAACGAGATAGGATGGAAGAGAGCGAGTGAGTCGATAGTAACGCGACTGTGCGCAATTTAATCAGGACGTCATTATTGAGAATGGATCCTCCCTTAAATAGGAGTCAAGAGTAGTAGTTATATCGACATCGTCGCACCGTCTTTCGAATACACCCTCGCTTCATGCAGTGTAATTTAGATTTTCCCGTGAAATAGGCTCTTCTGCACGCGTAGTCAAAATGCTCCAAACGTATATAGTAGTGGTTTTCCGCGTCTTCAGCATCGTGTCAGTTTAATTAATGCCTTCGATTTAAACCTTGAGATTGAGTGCGTAGCACAGAGTTGCTAGTCGAAGAACTTTAGTACACATAAGAAACATAAAAAATTACCGATTACTTCACAGAACGAGATTGAAATATTTGTTTTATTTCTCTCAGTCTATTTAAAATAGATTTTTTTATTACTCGTTCTTCCGTATCTAAATATTGTTAATGAAAATTGTTAGAATTGTTAAAATCACGTACAAGCATAAAAATAAAATACTTTTTAATCGCTTTCTTTAATTATTAGTCTTAGCATTATGTAGACGTATTATCGGGTAACCGTGATTAAGCATTTGTCAGTGAACCACTAAATTTATGGTATTTACACGTTTGCCTAACGATGTGAAAACAAGCTAAAATTGAGTATACAATATTTATTATCAAATATAATAATTTCATTTGTTATGATTTTTTAATTAATTAAATTTAGTAAAAAAATAATAAAATTTGTCTTTTTATAATTAATTTAAATAATTTTCTTGCATATTACTATTTACCGTATTGTCATTTTTTATGAAATAAGGACAAATAGTATTTATTTGATATTATTTATTATAAAATATTTATTCTAATTGATAATTTAATAATTTCAATAATTTAATTCAATTTCATTTATGCATTAATACAAGAAAAATATAACGTTAAATTGTGAAGGACAAATTCTTGTACGCTGATTGTTAATTTATCAGCAAAGTTTTTTTAATCATAGAGAATAAATAAATGTCAGTTTTCAAATAAAATATTTAATACAAAGTATTTATATACTTCTGTATAAATAAGTTATTTTAAATGTTTGAGTAAAATGATGTTGCATTTTTAATGATTTATAAATAATTTTTAATTTTCTTTCTCAGCCTTTTTCATTGATATTTTATTTGTATGTATAGATGAATAGAAAAGTATTTTGTATTTTTTATTGATATATTTTGAACAATGTGAAGAAAGCAAACAGATGATATCTATTAAATACATTATAAGTTCCACTAAACTAATCACTTCTACATTAAAACTTTGGTACCATAAAAAATAGGATTGGAGCTAAGGTTCTGATCCACAGATTTATAACAGGTTTTATGCGAATCTACGACTTGCCTTTGCTGTATTCAAGTACCTGTATGAATCATATTATATATATATATATTTATGAATGTTTTATTGTAAATATAAAAATGAATAATAGAATATGTAGATGCAATTTTAATATGATTTAATTTTTTATAGATTAAATCACAAAATGAATATATTAATCTTCTATGTATTATAGAAAAAATTTTAATTCTTTCACATTTGAATATTTACTAAAGATTATTATAGAAAATCAATGACGAATTATTTTCACGTGAGAATTAGGATTAATTGAAGATACTTTGTATTAATTATGTTACAAAAATTATCATAATTAATTTCTGTGTTTATTAAAGAATTCATGTGTAATAATTAAAAACTTTCTTGTATGATAAATTTATAGTCTATAAATTCTATATATAATAAGAAAATCATATTTGATATTGGCTTTATGTCCATTTCTTGTTTCAATACATTTCGCCAATTTATAGTCACTATATAATTGCTTAAATCATATTCATCAAATACATATTCCTTGTATTGTTAAATTTTACGAAACAGTCTTTGTATTAATTAATTAATACTTCCAAAAGTACATTTTACTTGAAGAAGATTTGAACTTAGCACAATTCAATGATTAAACAATTAAATTGAATTGTGCTGTATGCAAATGTTTGCTTTAATAGTATATAAATGAATAAAAATAAGACAATAATCAATATTTTATTTTTAAGATTTTTAGATATTTAATATTAAGAACTGCTTATAATGCGATTTAGAAAGGAGCCGCAGAGCAAACGACAATCAACCCTTTTAACAGCATTGCGATATACATTTCACTGACTATTTACACAAATATCCGATTTTGGAAACAGCTATTGAAAGCAGTAAGAGAAATAGCAAGCTGCTTATATGTAATCATCTTCAATGTATTTGAAATCGAAACTTTAATAGACAAATTTAAGGGGATTTGTATCAATTCGTACCTTCAAGAAATCTTCATTAAATATATATTTAATAAAAAATTATATATTTTATAAGCGTTAGTTTAATTATAATTTTAATTTATAATTACATGCATAAATAAATAATTTTATGGTAATTTAAAATTCGTATCATTAAATTTCCTAAATTATAAACACAAATATTTATTTATACGTGCATTAATTTAAAAAGGTTTTAAAATTAACATTTGTTATGTATTATTATTTTAAAAATTTCTTTGTATCCATTATAAATAAGAAAACTGTGTTGTATAAGTAAAAAATATAATTCTATTTACAATTAAGGAAATAATTAAAAAATATTTACCCAAACAATTTAATTTAAATTACATAAATGATCTTTGAATAACGATATCGATCAAAAATTTTTTTAAACACAATATTAAAATAAATATAATGAAAAAATAAAACAAAAGAAAAGTGTTCGATTGTAGCGTAAAATATTTTTAGCTGATAATAAATTTAATTTTAAAACATTCACGTTAAATACCATAATTTTTGTTGTAATAATATTTCTTTATTATAATTTATTTTTTATAAACTTAAATAATGTGATTCGAATAAGCATCACGGACATAAATATTCTAAGGCAATAGTAGTTTTTACTGATTAGTAAAAAAAGTTTTTGATAAAAACAAGTTTTATGTAATTAGCTAATAAAATTATCAAATTACGATTTTCATCTACTTAAGCAATCCATTTCCTGAGATATAATTTTAGTAATTAAGGAAGATTATGATATAAAGAAACCGATCAATTTAAAAGTAATAGAGTAAGTGATAATACCAAATATAATTTGTATGTTATTTTAAATTATTTTAATTTCTAGCTTTTAGTCCAAGTATTTACGATTTTGTATGTACCAAATTTCAAAAATATTCTGTATATAAATTTTTTAGCATATCTAATTGATGTATTAATAAATTTATTTCTTGTTTACAAGCATTTTATTATTTTAGTTCAATTTTCTTTTTTTACTTTTATTTAAAATTTATAAGGCATTAATAAAGCATAACATTATTTATTTTACTTTTTATCGCAAATAAATTTTTGGCGAATGAATTGTATACACAATGTTATAAAAATATCATATATTCCGCATAGATTTTCCGATAAATTTATATTGTACGCTAATATTGAAACATAGCTTTTTCTTATTTTTTAGTTTCAAGTTCAATAATCATTCGCTATTATCACTAAAAAATTGTTTTATTATCTTTAAACATATAATTTTAATTTTAATATTTGTGAAAATTTATTAGTAGTCCAAAATGGCGTTTCTTTATTTTTTGATGAAATGAAAATAAATCTCCCGTCATTATTCAGGCAACAATATAAGAATTTTTGTCGTCATTCTACACCTTTTCCTGAAATTTAAACTCTATTGTCAAACGTAAATTTAATTTTAGAGGAACATTAAATTTCTAACATAAAACAAATAGTTCCAGAGTAATATTATTATTCTTAATCAAGTGTTTTACATTAATCGTTTTATTCGTATATTATAGAAAATATATTTTCTCATTATATTATTGGTAGAATAATATATTTAAAGATAAAATCCTTTAATGCGTTATAAAGATTAAATTTAAAATATCGCAAAATTTAATAAAAAAAAAACAAAACAGAAATACTAAAAACTTACAGTTGTTGCTTGTATTACGCCGAAATGCAATCTTCCAATATCCTTGACCGTTATGCCGAACTCCATGACATGATCAAAACTTATTTATATTATGATTGTTGGGCTTCGTTCGGTCAACGGTTGTTGCGTCAAAGTCAAACTACAGTCGCAGCCCCTCCATTTTCAATTTTTGAAAGGTTCTAATGAATGACGGTTGGCGACTGTCTTTGAGGCGCGAAGTCAGTTACGCATCGAGAACGATAGAAATAAGTGATTCAAAAGATTATCCGTGCGAATCTGAGATTTATCAAAAAATAAGCTCACGAGTTTAATAATCCTGCTTCTTGTTTTTATATATGGGCTTACGTGACGGAATGATAATCCGGCAATTCCTTTTCGCTGCCAAACTTTTTTAAGAAGTCATGTTTTCATGTTATTCAATGAAAAATATTTAGTGCATTAGTTATAAGAAGCTTACGTTACAAGTCGTTTCTTTTACCAGGAAATCAATTTTGAATTCGTAAGTAATTTCAATGTCTTGCTAGAAATTTACAAGAAAAAGAAGAATCAAAATTATCATCGAATATTATCGAATTATCTGTAAATATATCATAGGTGCATATGAAGGTCTTTTATCATTTGTTTTTCAGAATATATTTCCTATGTAAAAAATCCCATTGAAAATTATAGATTTAAACACTAATGAAAAATAAATATTTAGGTACACATCTATTAGTAAAATATTAGACTTTTATATTGAATAATATATCAATTTCTTAAAGATTTCGAAATAATACGTACTATATAATTTTATCCGAAGAACTAGAAAGCTTTTACTTCGGTTGACCGTGCCAAAAAAGTTACTTATTACAAGAAAAATTTGTGTTACTAGTACAAGCAAAACATGAGAAGGATTAAGTTTATAGGATTTATGGTACATTTAAGAATTCATTACTTGAATAATCTATTTTTTCATTTTTATTTTGTAAAAATATTTATTAAAACTAAAGTGATGTATAAAATATTAGTAAGACATAAAATATATATAATCGATAATAAGTAAAATTAGGGCATCGTTATGTCAGATTAAATATTTTTAGTAGATATTTTTAAAAAATTAGTGTCTATAAGTATAGTAAAAAAGTAAAAATGGAAGAAATATTATGATAAAGAAAATGGAAATATCTATGTGAAGAATGTGTGCTTTCACATGACTAAGCTATTAAAATTTTGGTTACTGTCGCGAGATTTCAAAGTTAGGACTTATGAATCATAATATTATCATAGTTTTATATACCTGCAAAACACAAAGTCTTATAAAATTCAGAGAAAACAAATTTACGGTGTTCAAAAATAAAGTATTTATAAACTCTAAAAGAGAAAAATAAGAGAAAAATAAAAGATTTTTAATAATAACAAAAGAATTCTATTATTTATATAATATTATTATAAGTGTAAATAAATATTCATTAAATTAAGATGATGGGTACATAGCTAGAATAAAATGTAAACAATGCGTATAAAATATTAGTAGAAATACTAAAAGAATGAAGAATTTTAATTAGAATAATTATTTAGAGAAAAATAGACAAAATTAACACTTTTATTCTATGAGATAAGAACAATTTTAGAAAATTAAATAAATTAATAAAATAATTAGTACGTAATTATTGGAGCAAATTTTGCAAATTGTAAACAAATAAATTAAAATTTCTTTATAAATGTAAAAAATTTCTTACTATATTATATAATTTCAGTTAAATTTCTTTTTGAAAACGTTATTAAAATTAAGGAGAAATAATATTGGATATTATAATGTCAGAAAATAAAAAGATTATTGATTTGGATGATAAAAATTTACATCGTAGAAAAATATAAAAAAACTTTACTCTTGATTTTTTTAATGGAAATAAAACATTTTAACTAAAATAAATTTATAGAAAATATTCTGTTTGATAATACTAAACTTGATATGAAAAATATTACGTATTCATTTAAGTCAGTAACCGATAAAGTTTAAACATATTAACATTTTGAATTATTTATTTGATTTAATATTTGTAAAAATTGACTTATAAGATATTTTTATTTTTAATATAGCTGTTGTTTATTTTTAAAACTTTATATTATTTCTTAATATTAATTTATATATAAATATAATGAGTATTAAATAATGGTAATTGTAATATATTGACTACAATATTTTTCTTCATCGTACATATTAATAATTCTATATTAGATATCGATTATATTTATATTATATATATGTTTATTTTTTAACGTAAAAAAAGATTTACAAATTTTAAGGCAAGTGCATTTTTTATACTTTAACGATATGGTTGAATTTCCACAAACATCGGTCAAAGTTTCGATCTATTCAGTGACTTTTACGAAAGTTTTGGTTTCTTTTACGTAGTAAAACGGAATGTTTAATTCATAATAAGTTCCTACAAGCTAAGATAATAAATATTACGATCAATTTAAAAACTATGAAAACTTTGTAAACTAATTTAAAAGTAGGAAGTAGTAATTATAATTATTTTTATAGTTATTGTTTTATAGATTTTGAAATACCTTAAAATGATAAAGTAGATTTAACAAACATTATCGAAACTCTGGTATGATTAATAGGAGTAAACAGTACAAAGTTGAGACAATGAGGAAAGTAATAAATCATTGGTAGGAATAAATGACGATTTTCAAGCAATGAATTAGGGGATTAAACGTAAAGTTTGGCAGGTAGACGTTACATCTACACATTTATACTTTAGGGAAAGCTTACTTATGTGAAAAAGTAGAAACGAAGGCGAAAATTTGTCGAAAGGCAGAAAGTCGTGGAGGGGATCGTATAACAAGTGTCGGGAGTACTTTTGTCGATTGTTAATAATTTTTCATTCACCAGGTGTGTTTCGCAGAGAGAGTGTCGAGGAAGGAGGTAAAATAGAAATAGAAGAAATGGAGCGACGGATTTCTCTCTGTCTTGTAGGGAAGGAAGGGAGGGAGTCGGAGGCGCGCGTGCAACAGAATACTTTTATCTAGCAGCTTGAGCTGCTGCTTGGAGCGCAGTTGAACGCGTGCCAAAAGGATTGGAACGGCAAAGCGAAAAGAAAGAGTGGTAAAAAGAGTGGTTGGTCGGCCCTAGGCAATTCTACCGCGCGAGAGCGCAAGTGCAAAGGAGAGGCGGGGGAGATATGTCGGGAAAAATGGGATGAGAAAGAATGTAGCTGCAGAACGAAGCTTGTTCCTTTACGACCATTCTTCCTCGTCTTCGTTGTCGACTCCCCCTACTCCCGTTCTTAATGTCCTCTTTCTCCCTCTGTTCCTCCCTTCTGAAAAAGGGATATTATTTCTCTTCCCTTTTCCTTTTTTCTTATACTTTTACTCGCTAGTCGTTCAGACCCTCGTTACGCGTCGTCTTGCTGATCGAAACGAGGACGGACTCGATTTCTCCCCGCGATTCGAGTTGCTCGAAACTAACTCGCGCCTGCAATTTTCGTTTAGACAAACGAGACATCTTGGCTAGAAATGAGATTACTTTGTTTTTCCTCTCTCCCTCCTACATTTCCGTATTATGTTTCGTGCGTTTTCGTACTTTATCAAGACCTCCATCCTTTTCTATTTTTTAATTTTATTTTTAATTTATAGTGGCTTTTTATTTTTTTGAGAATCATCGCGCAAAATTAAAAATAAACTAAAAATACTTTTGAGGGAGCTTTTGTCGCCTACGAAAGCTAAAAATCTATTGTAATTATTGTTCACGAAAACTTTTACCCAGCGAAACTTGTAAACTTACCCTTAATTATTGTCTTTTCTTGTCCATAGCTCTCAGCTCGTATTTATACCCGATTCTTTTGTGCCCTTCGAGTTTCAATTCTCGTTTTTTCACAAGCTTACCTACCCGTTTGAAAGCTTTTAAGACGATTACCACGTAAAAAATTGTGTTTAATTTTTCGTTACCTCAAAACGCCGAGATAAGAGCGAAGAGAAAATGGGTCACACGCTTACATTGTCTTTATCAAGATTTTTTCTTTTATGGACATGTCTTAATTTCTGCCGCAAGCCGAGTATCCCCGAATGTAAGAAGAAACGGGGAAGGTCATTTTAAGTCGACGAAATCCTCTCGTTTATTGCACCCTCTTAGAAGCAACGAAGCCGAACGTCTCGCAACATAGACTCTTGGCTATTGCGTTTTTTTCTCCTTCTCTATTAGCAGTTGAAAGTTCTCGCTCTTTCACGCGATCTTTCGCTTCGTGTCCTCCACACCTCATCCCCTTTTGTCACTAGTTATTTCCTCGTTACCGACGCTCTCCTTATATATCCCCTTAAAAAGCACTTTTTGATGCGAAAGTCAATTAACTAGCCTGTATTCGAAGGTTACTACTTTTTTTTTATAAATTCATTTCCACTTTGCTTTTCTTTGTTTGTCTTCGCTACCAAAACTATAACAATTTATTTTTTGGATTATAAGACGACATATCTGTCCGAGTTACGAACAGAAATCTATAACTTAGTTGACGTTTTTCTGTATTATTCGAAATTGGATTGGTTTTTGAGAATTTTCAAGCGCAGAGAATTCTCATTCGATAATATGATTTTGATCAACGATAATTTCTTACTAAATTGCTTCATAAATTTTTAAATATTTAGTTTTAAAAAAGTTTCATTTATCATAATTATGCATCCGTCTTTAATTTTTTCCTTAAAAATTATATAAGGGCAAAAAATTATATGTAAAAGTATTATAAGTGATAATTACGAGTATTTTATTTTTAATATATTATTTTTGTTAATGGTCGATTAATCTTTTTAAACCAATAAATATTTTGACTTTTTATAAGAGTTCTATTCAAATTTATGAAAAAGTTCATAAATTTTATTATGTTCTTGCACTATTTTACATTGACCTAAACGAGCAAATCTGGTTAAATGGTAAATATCACGGATAGTATGGTTTATCTATAGTATCAGTTTATACTTAAAATTTAATTTAACTTTGTGATTAAAAGAATTATTTAAGTGGATGTATTTATAAGCATTATTTTTTAATATACATATATTCAAATATGCGACATATATTTATACGATTTTCCATAAATTATGTTATAAATACTACTACATAGTACATTAGTTTAATTATAGACAATTTCCTAAGAAAATATATTTACATCAAACACTCATTAACGATAGATATTGATATAACACCATGCACAATTTATTTGTAATTACATTTGTATCATTCTTCATTTAACACTTATTTTTCAAAGCAAATATTCTTCGAGCGTAATCACATTTAATGTACCCGGAATTCAAGATCAAAATACCTCGACTTTGTCAGGGCTATTGCTTAAGAGGTTGTTTATCATTCTTTATAGCGTCTTTTGCAAAGCTTAGACAGCTCATAAACTTGCAAGAGGCAAGATCTCAGGGCTGCATGCAACGTGTGCATGCGCGCATACACATGCACGCACACATCCTCCAATATACACCTATCCATATACACTCTCTCCTACATGTATTGGAAGACCCTTTGCTTCGGAGCTTTACAGCTTCTGCCTCGTATTTTGGAATTATGTCCGTTGCAGAAGGCCATCGCGCAATATCGAATGCCAGGAAGAGGAACATCCGCAAGAATAAGGACAAAGATAGAGAGAAAGAGAGAGAAAGCCCGCGAAAGTGGGAAGGAGAAACCCAAGTAGCAGTGATGTCGAGAGGGGAAAAAATAGAGAGAGAAGGAGAGAGAAAGAGAGTAGAACAACCATTTGTGATCGAGTTAAGACGATCTTTAAGGTGGTTTTATCGTTAAGGTTTTACTGAAAAGTTAATAACGCAGTTTTAACTGCTTGAAAAGATTATGCTGCTGGCGTTATTTAAAATACGTAAAATTAGTATATAATGACGTCAAGAGTTAATTAAAAACTATTTTCTTTTGATTTCATTTTAAGTTCCAGGTAAAACTATATATAAGCTATATCATTTAAGATCATAGATCTTTTGTTATGCATGAAATAAAATAACTATTAAATTAATTTGTTGAAAACTTTAATATATATATAATAAGAATCAAATAAATTATATTTAATCTTATAAAAATCATTAATGCATTTTTTATACGTTTACAATTACGTACGATCGTAATAATAAAATAATTTTTGCAAGTAAAAATTTTAATTATAGAGTCGAGACGTACTGCTGTTTTAATTTCATTTTCATATCAAAGTTAATTTTTTTTAATTATATAACTTCTGATCAAAGTTTTATAGAGAAAATTATAAGATATTTAAGACTTTCAAATTAATTTTTTCATTAAAACTGCATAAAAGCTATCGATAATTATAACATTATTTTAAAGTAAGATTTTAATAAAAAAAGAATATAGTAACAAAATTTTTATTTTAAAAATCAATAAAAGTAAAAATATTTATATTTATTTATGATTAATAAATTCAACCATAATCAAGATAAAAACTAAATAAAATTCATTAAATTGTAGTATGAGATAGGTATTAGTAACGAATTACAGATATTCTAATATTTTTAATATTTTTAATGTTTTAAATATTTTTACTATTAATACTATTATTATTAATTATTATTATTAATCCGCTTAGAAATTATTTTTTACGAATCTTGATCCGAACTTTAAAATAAGACTTTAATTATAATTTTTTATGTTTTCAAATCACAATTGATCTTAAATAATAAAAATTTTTACGTATCCTTTTTTTTAAAATTGATAATAAATAATACGCGGCGCTTATAACTTATTAACTAAGCATAATATAGGAATAAAAAATAAAGGAGGATTAGATTTCTTTTATTATAAACATATCACTCACCTTACGAATCTAGAATCTTTTTTACTGTCTTTCACTTTGAATTATACTTCTCTTTAAACATTCAACGGCTTAGGCGCTTGGCAAAATAAGGCCGCGATATCTGGAAGGAACACATTGAGAAGTGGCTTAAAAACGACCTCTTCCACGCATCATAAATCACCGACTGAAAAAGTATTTACGAAAGTGTGGAAATGCTCGGACGCTTCTATCGAACAGCAGATCCTTTCTGGAAAAAACAAGTTGTGACCATGGACGTTTTCGACGCGGAAAAAATCGCTCCATGAACGCGTAGACGTGTTTTCTGCCACTCGTGGTCATTAATAAGGGTCACTTACCTCGCTCCTCTTCGGTGTCTCTTTTTTCGTCTCGGTTCTCTCGAGGGCAGTGGCAGCAGATGCAGGGAGTCTCGCCTTTATTTTTCTCTATTGCGCTAGGAGGGAGCCTCCTCGCAATTTTGCGCGTTCGCTTTGCTCTTCTTTTTTCACGCTCCCTTGTTTGCTCGCACCGTCCTCTCATTGGCGATGGTGCCAAGCTACGCGGAGCGCTCTTGCGAAGAAACCTCGTCGGACACCTTCGCACGGAGGAGCTGCTGCTGGCTGGGCGTTACAAAGACGAATTGCTCCCTGGCGATGTCTCGCAGCTTCCGGGGGAAAGACGAGTGCGGGGTCGTCCGCTAACGCCCGACGATCACTCTCTTTTTCACCTCTTTTTCTACCTCTCGTACTGCCTTCTTCTTGCACCCTCTTTTTCTGACTAGTCCCGTCTTTCTTTACAAATCTTTGAGGAAACGATCGGATTATAAGCAAGGGATTTTCACTTCGCCGTGGAATTATTTAAGATATTCCCGGATATACTCGACTAACTTTTCAGTTATCGATCAAATATCTCAACGATACGTTTGCACTATCGATAATAGCCTCGTGTTCAAACGCTCTGACAATTTACTTATACAGTGTCATACTTTACTCGCTTTATTTTATACTGTCGAATATTTTCAATTTCTTGTATTTTCAAAGAAAAGCATCGCTTTGTTCGAATTTTTCATAAATCGTAACATCGTGTTTATTTTGATATTTGATATTTTTATATATTTTTTATACTTTTGTTTATTTTTATGTTTTGGCTAAATGAGTTCTTTTTTCAAAGTCGTATTCCATAAATTATTTTGTAACCTATATGGTACAAAGAATTAATTAATTATATAGGATCGATTAAAAATAGCACGGGATAGGTGAATTTAATTTCAAAATATGGGAAGTATCGTCTACGAAGCCGGTACAACGAGCTTTAAAGCGTTTGATAAAATGAACGTAAAAGAAATATGAAATAAAGTGTGGTATTTTTTTATGCATATAAATAAATTTTTATTATTATTATCAGGAAAATTATTACCAAATTAATAAGCAATTTAATAATTTGATTGATAAAGAATATTAATCTCCAATATTTATTCATATATTTAAATTAAACGTACGTAAATACAAGAAGAAAAAGTTGTTTGATCTATTTTGTATGCAATCAACGAACAAAATAATGAGACATCTGCCTGCTTATTTATTCTGATACGTAACGTTGATAAATATACGTTTAAATTTTCAAATGGTTAATTTAATATCGAAGTTACATATAATCACAAATATTGTGTAATTTTTATAATTAATATTTATTTCATGAATAGCAATTTGATTTGGAAAATAAAAATTCATATTTATATTTCGATTATAATTTTAAGAGAAAAGTGAGTAGTGACAATTTCAAAAACAGTTTATTTCATTTTTTCCCATATTTTTTCGAATAACGTCTTTCTTGCTATTTCTAGTTGACATTTTATATTAGCTACTTTTAGTTCCGAAAAATCTCATTTTGCATTTTATATTTTTTATACAAGTATACTTAATTTTTTTTCCTTAGGAAATACTGCCATTTATAAAATTTTGTACAATTTCTTATTAACTTTGATATATCTAGTTATGATTAAATGATTTAATAATAAATTTTACTACAAAATATGTTTTTTTATATATGGAACAATAAAGAAAAATTACCAGAAATAAATAAACAGGAAAGATTTTATTTTTCTAAAGAAAAGGTTAGTAAAGTAATGTATTGCATCGTTTACGAATTTCGTTCACTGAATTAAATTCATCATTCCGATGTGTCTTCTTTAATACAATGTAGATGGTCGAACATCCCCTTGAAGATAACTGTAATTTTCCGTCTCTCTTCCTTCATTTCTTTTTATCGATACACTCATCAGTTTCGAGTTTTTATTGACCCCCTCTCTCTTCTCAGTCTCCAACACATGTAATCACATAGATAAGATGATCTAATTGGAATCCCGTACATCGATCGATAGTGATTTTCAGCGCGAAATAACTACACATTACATCTCATGTTATCGACAAAATGAAATTAAAAAAATTTATAATTAAAGCTGTTTGTTGCGTCCGAGTTGCGTGCGGGTAAGCATGGAATCATTTTTGGTGACCAAGGAGAGTTTAATAAATGGTAGAATACCTTGGCTTCGTTTAGAAAGTGGCCTTGGTAATGAAGTTCTGGTTCAAGTATTTTCTTTGTGGTAAGCGACAGTGTAAAATATGTACATAAACATGTTGGTGAGTAGCGTACTTTTAAAACTCACAATGTGGCTTCTCTCGGTTGTTGCTTTTATAATAGGGAGAGAGAGAGAGAGAGCAGTTAAGAAAGATTCAGGAAAGCTCGGATATCAACGTACTAATTCCCGTCTTATCGCTCTTAGCGTTTTAGATATATTCGCTTTAATTTTGTAATACGGAACATTTTCCAGATGGGCTTTTTACTCAGTGTTATTCTAGCATGGGCAAATTTTATTACGATTATAACTGAAAGGATTGTGTTTGAAATACTAGCTTAGAAAATTGTAGCTTATATTTACTTAGTTTTCAAGACAACTTTGGAAACTTTTTAAAGCGGGATATATCCACTCTTGTTTGTTAAAATAAAATGTTAGAGGGAGCTTTCCTTATGAAGCTATTAAGACTTTACTTTCTATAATGTGCAAGCATTATTTAAATTTATGCATAATTTATACTGACTTACTTCTTTTCTCGGGCAAGTTAAATGTTCTGTCAAGTGATTTCAACTTTTAGTTTTTTTTGTAGCATCTAAATTACAATTACAAATTTCTTAATTCATTTGTTAGCACTGGTCTGAATTATTATTGGATCTTTAAAAATATTCGTTAGGATATATCAGTCGAATGTAACCAATACCTGAGATATCAGTAAGTTTGAAATTTGAACAAGAAATACAAAACTCTTAAAATGAAATCCTTCTCTTATCAATCGTAAAAAGTAGAAAAAGTATGATTGTGCAAAACGAAAATATAATCTTATCTGAAAATTCAGAAGCGTAAAGTTGCTAGAGCATTTGTAGAAAAGTATAAATACTGCGGTGCAAAGTATATAAAGATAAACGTACTTGCGTCTCGGCTCTTGTTGATACTTCTCTTCGCTTTCTCGATAACCCACATTTTAGATAAACCGCGTACGATCTCATCGTCCTGTATCCTTGGCACTCGACGAGCACTGGTGTATTATGCACGCCAACGCTACAGCAAAGTGGTCTTCGGTGGCAGCTGGCATCCGCCTCTATCCAGTCAAATGCGTGGCATTTGAAAAAAGAGTTGAAGTGCAAATCGAGCGCGCAATCGAGGCTTTTTACCGGTCAGCTTCGAGCGATCTTTCAACCACCGAGCCATACACACACAACCGCGCATATTTATATATACGCAGTGATTTATGTAATACGTTTTAGGCTCCGCTCTGGAAATTACTTTTTACCGAAATTTATCTATGAATTATCGAGATTCATTACAATTGGCATCATCTATAAACTCAGAGTTTTATGGCTTCTTCAGATTTAGCCGATCAGTTGACTAGAGTCAAAGCTGCTGAGCGTTGTTGTGGTTTAATTTATGATCTATGCCACCGTTACGAGCCCGCAACTCAACACCTTTGAGTTTACATTTGCGGCAGAAGTTGCTAAGGAAACGGAGGCTTCTTGTACGTATACACGTAGAGCTTGCGAGGCTGGGTTGCATTTTTTTTAAACTGTTTAACGTTGATACGAAAATCTCTATAAATTCAGGTCACTACGAGCTTTTTTACCGTTAGATTTTCCTTCTTTTATGTTTTCAGGCACTCCTTCTTTCTTGTTAAAGCCAAGAGAATAGATGAGTTTATGATGAAGCAATGGATGCGGCATTGTGTAGAAATTCTTTTACATACGTAAATATTCCATTTAATTCTAGATTGAGATGATGAGAAACTATTTTTCAAAGCAGATGATTTTTTAACGAATAAAATGAATTTGTTAATAATTTTTACGTGTTTCGGAAGTTTCTACCTGTGCAATTATATCGATTAAAAGTTACTTTATAACAGTAAGATTCAAGTTGAATAAAATTTAAATATTGTATAAATATAAGTATTATAAAAGCAGAAGATAGATCGGAAAATTTAAAGGGGATATTACATTATTTATAATAGCAAAATATAGTGAGATGATCTTGGAAAATACAAAACTATATTGATTCTTCAAAATTTGTAATTTTATTTGAGCTCTAAATATAAGAATAATAACGAAATGTACTTTTTTTTTTAATAATAATATTAGAAATCTATTACGTCAATAGTAATTTTTATAGTTATATAAGTATATATATATATAAAATGCTATAAAATATAGTAATTTCTGATACATTGGTTCACGCTACATTTTAGTAAGTTTTTCTTTATAAATCTCTTCGACTGCTATGTGGCATAAAATTTGATTCAAATACTGGTATGACAAAGTAAATTTAATGGTAAATATCGATATTTTCTAACTTTACTGGGCATTGGAATTACTCTGAAACCATAACTACGTTACTATGTTATAGTTCGATTTGATGTACACACGAGAAGGATATTTTCAGATATTCGCAAGTTGAACAGCGAATTTCAATTCTCTCTGTTGCTGTAATATGTGGGAACATACAGTAGATCGATTGCGACTATGGTACAAGCCATTAACCCGAGCTTATATAATTCTATAATGCCTAGAATTTTATTTTATTTTGTCAATGTATAAAAGTACACTCTCTTTTTTCTAAAATTTATAAATTCGTTATATCATTATAGTAAATTTCTTATAATGCATTTCGAAGTTAAGAGTCTTACTGTTATTAAAACTTATAAATTATGTAGTTAATTAAAAATTTTACTAAAATCAATATTCATCTACTCGCAAACTATTAGTAAAGCAGTAGCTCTACAATATATATTTTAACATCTACATTATTTTCAGAAGTTATTATTTTGTTTAACCTTTTACGCTTTCACTAGTATTGTTAATTTTTTTAAATTTTTCTCATTTTTTATTCATAAATTAAAAGTAACAAAAAAATTGCATTCGTATTAATATTGAAAACTTAAAGAATTTTAACTTATTTCATAGTTTATTTTTTAAAAAATACTGGAGTTCTCTACAGTATTTATATTATGATTCTTAAAATCTCCATAATTTGCTTAATTTCAGTTTGCATCTACATATTTTTAAAGTATATCATTTAATTACTAATTATGGAATGTAATTATAATATTTATATAATTTGTTTTAATAGTTATCTTTAAAAATCATATAAATGGAGTTAATTTTTAATTCCGCATTATAAAAAATAAACTAAACATGTTAAATTACAAATATTTTTTTCCTTAAAATTTAAGATTCAATAATATATTTTTATAGTATATGTTCACTTTTGATTAAAAATTGTAATAATAAAAAATACTTCTCTCGCTTATTTACGACGTTCACTTTACGCAAACTGTTTTATCGTTAACAGTCGAGAGAAAGGGGTTCGCATTGCATTAGGCATTATTCGGTTCATTTCCATACGGCGGCTCAAATGCAAGCTAGAGCGATCGTATTTTTGGATTAGCTTGTGCTCACTGTAGCCGCCACCGTCGGCTTTCTGCCTTAATCCCTAACATCGGGCAACGACATGTTAAAAAAAAATACTACGTACACAACAGAATAATACGATACCTGTAGAATATGTATCGCTTCTGTTTACCTAGTCACCATGACGCACTGCTTCGTTTCGATATATATATATACATATATACATATAAGGTTCATTTTCCTGCGTTCTCGATTCAGGGTAGAAGTGCTGGATAAATATACGCATCGTCCACGTATATTGGTCTTAAAAAGAACACAAATACTCGAAATATACGTATTTCCGATGATTTTTAAATGGTAATATTTGATTAATAAAATCAAAAGAAATTTTATTTGCTTCGATATAAAATTTAACGAAGCTGAAAAAGGCATTGTCTTATAATTTTAACAAAAGAAATGCTTAATAATATAATAATTTGAATATCTATTATATTAAAGTATAAAAGCTTCTTTGTTAATGAATTAAATTTTGAGTGGTATTAAATATATTGTAATTAAATATCGTCAAGAAAATCTTTAAAAAATTTTTCTAATTTGCAATGATAGAAAAACTAAACTTTATCAATTTTATTAATACTTTAATAATGTTTTTCTAGTAGAAATTGTTTGAAGTATTAATTCTTATTCTTATTTATATATAAATTACATAATATATTATTAATTATAAATAATACAAATTTATATTAAAGTTATTAGATATTTTAGAGAAAAATTTATTAGTTCACCATATAATTTTTTATTCGTATTATATAATATTAAGTATGGTCAAAAAAATTCATACTTAAATTGTTTAAATTTTCAGAGTTGTGATCCCTCTTATGTTTTATTTGCTTTTAATGTTTCGGATTTTATTCAAAGACTTGAACTTTTTTACTTCTTTATAACGACTGCACGGTTCTCATTAAGACCGCTATAATATATAATTTTGTAATAACTTTCTGGAAAACTAAATAGTAAAACTTTAAAAGAATTTTTTCAGATATACTTATATGTTTAATTTATTAAAAATTTTCTACATTTTAATATTAATATATTAAAAAATATTATTTCTATTTGATACGTTTGAAAAAATAAAATAAAAAATACAATAAAATTGTTAGATATTAACCTAATAGATTATTATTATTACATCATTATTAGATTTTAAATAATAGTATATTATCATTATTTTAAGATTATTCATATAATTTATTACAATACACGTTTTATGAATCATTAAAAGGTTTATAAATTCTTAAAATAAATATAATATAAAAAGATTTTTAATTTATAATAATTATGCATATACTTAATATTTATAATTATTGAAAAATATAAAAACAAAAATATAATTTTTTTATTTTTATATACGTATAGCCTCTTTCAGCAGTATTGATTTATTTAAAAATGAATAAATAAATTATAATTATATATATTAATTAAAAAAAATATTGATTTATTTCAAATTGCATAAATGATATCCAAAATAATTTTTTTTGTTAATTAATTTTAGTAATATTTTTATAATTAATACACTAAAATTAATTTATTGAAATATAAAAATATGTTTTATAATACAGAAAATATTTCATGTTGTAATAAATTAGTTTTTAATAAATATTACAATAAATAACTGTAATGATCAGAATTGATTCATAAATAAATTTTCCAATATAATGAATTTTAAATTATTATTAATTAAATTTCAAAAATTCTAAATGGTACATGAAATAAAACATCATATTTACTGTTTATGCAACAGTCGATATCGTATAATGGTTAATACTTTTTAATAAAAATAGAACATATACATTAAAGTATTTGTACTTTTTTTCCAGATATAAAATAAATATTTGAATTTCTATTATATCTTCGATATTAGTTGAGGAAAACAAAAATTTTTATATAGAAAACTTAAATAACTTATTTATATTATTAATAAAATAACAATCTTTTTAAAATTGTTTTTGACTGTGTAATAATTTAAATAAAACAAATAATGTAAATTTCTAAGGAATTGATAAAAAATTGTCTAATAAAAGTATACTTTAAATCCTCGGTATATTAAAAAAAATTTATAGTTTACATAAAAAATCATTTTTTTGAAAAATAAGATACATGATTTTTGTTTTTTCATATAATTTCATACCTTAATAAAAAATATTTTTAAAATATCTAAATCATATTTTCAACTTTTAATATTTAATTGTTATATTACAAATATCTCTGTAATAAAAATATTGTATGTTAAAATAATAATACATTATTATTATTTATTTAGTGCATAAGAAGCATTCACTTGGTATTAATATACATGTATTAAGTATAAATATTAAGTACATAAAAATTGAAAATAAAATATTAAACTTTGAATAAATTTATATTTGTATAATTAAAAAAAAATTAGTTTGCTTAAAACTAGTCAGAATTGAATTATTTGACAGTGGCTTAGGTACGAATAGTGTTCCAAAAGGAAAGTCTGAAACAACTTAATCTCATACAATTCTAAGCAGTACGGGTCGTATGTTTTACTTAGATTACTCGTTCCCGATTTGCAGTTTAGATATATGTAGTATATATGCACATGTAGATCATATCAACTAAATTTAAAAAATGTATTAAATCATTAAAAAATATTTTTATAAATCGAGAAAATAGATATTGATTTATTAAAAAATAATACATATTATTGTAATATTTTTTAAAAAATTAATATCTCTAAACTTGAAGTTGATTATACATTTATTTTATTTTATTAAACTAACAAATATCTGCTCGAATTTCATTTTTAGTAAATCAATCGATGATCATATTAATCAATTGGAAATATTTTTAAAAAATTTTAAATTAATTTTCTTACATAATAATAAGATCAATACAACTATGTTTTTAGATATTTAATAATATAGTTTGCTTATTTATTTAATAATATTTATTTATTAAATTTTTTAAATAAAATTATCCACATTCATATATACGAAGTTTCAAACTCGTTTGATATCTCTGTAATGAGTTGGCTTCATCCAATTGGATTTTAGGCTCGATAATTGCTCTCACTCGCACGCTAACAGTTCTATTGCCACACTATGCAGAGCAAAAGCGATTACAGATGTTAGCTTAATTGTCGAAATACTCTTACTAGGTCAGACCGCCGCAGTCATCCGCTCGAAAATGACGTACGTGTAATTTAGCAACATGAGTGAAGCTCTGTAGGCCATTTTCCAGCAATATGAATAAGCATCCCTATGCGTATTCGACCTTTTCTTCTCAAAAACGGCACTAATTTTAATTATTTACAAAATTTTGTTATTATGCGTGAAGATTTAAGACTGAAGTGTCAAGTAATGTCCTAATACATTAGATTTATCAATGTGCAACGATCGATGTGTTCATGTTCTTTCAATGGAACGATTGTAAAAACAGCCGTTTATTCCTGTGGGAAATTAAAATCGATGTTTTGTCGTTGAAGCGGCGTCTAAAATAGGATACAAGTATTGATTATAGATTTAACGATAACATTTGCTGATTAATTATGTATTGGAAGGTGAGGCAATTTAATGATTTATTGTAATAGATCTAATAGAAATTTTAACTAGTATTTCGCATATTCAAGATGAATTCCTTTTTTATGATACATTTTTAAAATAAGTAACATTTAATTAGTAACATTTTAACAATCTTGCTAACTTATTAAATTAAAAACAATATTTGAATAATTTTAAAAAAAAAAAAGAATACGGACGAACATAAAATTTGTATATATCGGAAAATTAGATGAATGCATTATTACAAATGGAAAATATTAATAATATTAAATATTATCAATAAATATTTATCGATTGATTAACTAAAGATGAGTTTGCAAATTTTTTATTTAATTTCCAGTAACAACCCAGACATAATCTCTAGTCGATTTTCGAGTCGATTTCAATAATATTAGTGTCATTATAACTTATGAGTGATTTTGACATTCATTGATGTAGTTAATTGAAGAGCAAAGTTAGAAAATAATAAATTAAAAATAATAGTAATAATACATTTTATTCTTTTCACACATATTTCTTTCATTATCGCGTAAATATTAAATATTGTATTCACTTTACATGCGATTAAAAAATGTTGGTTATTATAACCGTTTTATAAAAGCAATGGCTTTTGTTTCCTGATAGTTATATTAATTACGTTGATCTTTATTTTAAATTTCTGCTAGAATTAGAGAATATCGATGCTATACAACTATATCAGTATTTAGTCGTTTATCATTTTACATATTTTAGTGCATGAAACAAAATATGTGTAATAGAGTTCGAATATTGTGTATTTTAGAGATAATCTATTATAACTAGAATGGCTAGATAATACAGTTGCGTAAAATCAAATAACGGATGTGAACAATAATAATCGGACTAGTAGTTTTCACAGTGGATCACTTGAATAGTGCAAAATTAAATGAGTATGCGCGCGGTCAAATTCGTAAATACGGCCTGCGTTATTATGTATTAATAACGTAATGGACCGATATTTTCTATTTGCCAAAGTCGGATGTTGGTGTCACCGATCTCATGTATTCATTCATATTTTTCATATGACATGTGTATTTTGTATTGATTCGTCTCTTTCTTTTTTTTCTCTTTTCTTTGACTCGATCTAGTATAGTCGTTTAAAATTACAGGGGAGAAAATGAACGGTCGGGTTATTGTTACACTTGTAATTCTAATAAATGTTTGTAGAGTAAATGCAGAAAACTGGAATTGATATATTGCAATTTGTACAAAGTCACATAATATCAGTTTGTTATATTCCTGACAATATTCCCGAGTTAAAGTATTATGAAGTGCAACACGCTTTCAACGCAGTCATACAAAGAGTTGTTTACATTTATCTTTTTTCCCCACGATTAGTATATTAAAGTTTATAATTTTACATTCCTGAAATAAAGTACTGAAATGAGTCAAACTTTTTTAAATAACTTAACAAAATAAGTAAGTTAAAGAAAGAAATTATATAGGCATAAGAATAAAATTAATCAATCCAATAACTTTTTAAATCGATATTCATAAAATTTGACTATTTATATTTATTTCATACAATTCAAAAAGTACAATTGCATTAATTCCTAATTAATACTTTCTTAAAAAAGAAGGTATGTAAGAATGATTAAAATAATTTAAAATAATTTAAAAGTTAGTTTTATTTTGAATATTTCTAAAATGCAGTTGCAATCATGATTACTTAATTTATTATAAAAATTTCTCTAATATTAGAATATAATTTATTCTCGAATATAATGTTTAATACTTTTCATAAGAATAGCTATATTCATTATAGATATTTCGAACAAAATGAATATATAAAAATATAGTAAAATAAATTCTATTAATGATCGCATTGATATATTAATAATGATTCATATATAACTAATAAATTAATGATTATTTAAAATTAATAAATTATAACCTCTAATAGTTTAGTTATTAATTATTATATAGGATTTAATATGAAATATAATATAAAAAATATAAATTTCAATATATGATTAATTAATAATTTTTCATTAAAGCTTGAACGATAGTATTTTTATATTGATTGCAAATATACTTATAAAGTAAATGGGTGAGTATTGATTGATAAAAATATATTGGATTATTTTATCGGAAATTATACATTTTAAAATAATTATTTCCATTAAAATTTAAGTTTCTTAAAATATTAGCTCAGATTATAAAATTATGTATTAAAATGTAATGTATTAAATTATAAATAATAAAGAAGATTTTGAAATAAAGTTATGATATTGAATTCATTAACTGAAACTTAGAATGGAGTTGTAAGAGGATATCAACCTATTTCTTAACAGTGATATAAATCCTTGTTCTTTAAAATAATTTTAATTTACCTTAAATTGCAATTTGACGAGTCATAGAAGATTTTTATTTAAAAAATCTAGAAAAGATTGATGAGAAGGTTATTGATGAATTATATTTCAGAAGTAGAGTAAGAAATAGTATTTTTGATAGTGTGATAGTTTGAATTATTTTCGTGATAGTATTCAATATGATGTAATCATTTCAAAATGAATTGATTGAAATAAAATGTCAAATCAGAAGCAGCCGTCACTAAAAATTTCTAGCGATAAAAGTAAAAAGTAGTATTGGCTGAAATGTACTGAAAAATATTTTTTTAAAGTTATATTTTTTTCGATATTTGGAAAATCTAAGATATTTAATAAGTTTCGAAAATGGATTTGAATACAGTAAGAAAAATATGAATAATTCTCCATTTTTAAAAACAACTTTTAATATCCTTTATATTATCTGTTGACTTTATTACTTATCTATATCTTATTTGATATCTGTGAAAAAAATCTATTTCGTAATCGGATCTCACTATCATCTACAGCTGGATTGTATTTTCTCTCGAAGGTACTTGAGAAGATTGTCCATATCAAGTATCAGATAATCTTTTAAGTGAGGTATTCTTGATCCATTTCAAATTGATTTTTTATAGTTTAGAGTAACCAAATAAATGTATTTAAATTATATAGAATTCATACTAAAGATGAAACGAGAAGAATTTATTAAAATTTTATATTCCTTTTATCTTTAATTCAATTCCATTAATAATTTTTAAATTTTATATTCTTGATCGTAGATAATATTCATATAAAAGAAGCGATGAAGGTAGTTAAGAATTAATTTTATCATTTTAAAACGTATTTATAATTTGCATATTATTTAATTTATACATTATTAATCTATAAAATATTTTTATTAGTAAATATTGTAGAACTGCAGTATTTAAAATTTATCTTATTGCTTCAAATATATAAATACAAGTGATAAATAAATTCATTGGAAAAAATACTTTCATGCATTCCAAAAACTCTAATAAATCCTAATAGTATCGTGAATTCAATATAGTGAACACAGTAACTGATAAAAACACGTAAATCATATTTGAAAATAAATATTTTTTCCTGTTATGTATACTTAGTCATGTATCAATTTAATTATGATATAATTTTTATGATCTTTAAAAAGTACATTTATGCATAAATATAAAGTTAATTTAATTTATTTATATTTTATTTATTATTTGTCGTCAGAATTTTTCACTTATATTATAAATAATTTTTTCAAATTTAGTTTGTCTGTCAAATAAAATAGTTTATAAATGAAACGAATGATTTTAATAATCATTCATAAATTCCATAAATATTTATTTGAACTATTTTTCTTTAATTATGGCAATATGTTTAGAGTTCGAACCACTACTTTAGAGCTCATTTTATTAGTATTAATTCAGCTGTATAAGTGCTTATACATTTTTTTTTAATATATCTTGAATTATGAGACTACTTTTCATTATTATACTATATATATATATTATTTACATAAATAAAAAATAATTTTACTTATGATAATGCATATTTTTCTGTTATGTAGTAGAACGAAAGTTAGGTTGATTAGTTGAAAATTGATTTCTCTTTTCCCTACGGTATCATATCCTCTAGTGGACGTCAGAATCATCGTGGCTCTCTTGTCAATAAGCCCATCAGCCGCAGGTGATGAAATTGAGCACAAGAGAGTCAGTGGCTACTGTGTTTTCTATTTTACTCACGTCAATCGATCGATTTCCTCAGGATATCGTAGGTATACGATAACAATGCTAAGCCATAATTTGTGGTTAAGCATCCATTCATTTTCATTAAATTAATGAGTTTAACAAGTTTTTTATTGATTTTTTCTTTAAGAAAATATATACTTTAGATATTTATTCAATTATCAAATTTGAGATGGAAATAATTTACATATAAATTTCTATATTATATTCTTATTTTTTTAAATTAGTAATTTTACTTAATATACATAATCTTATTTACATATAAATTTCAAGAGTTTTGATGCTTGTGAATGATTATTCAATTTTCATGGTGTTAAAATTTTTGGTCGCTTATATAATATTGTATTTCTATATTCATGATATACAGTACGGTACAGAGAAGTTCTGGAAACCTCGCGGAGTCCTTGTAGAAGCGAATATACATGCAAAATAGAAAAAGCTAACAACTTGAAGTAAATTTTTATGCTTCACTAGTTTAATTATTTAAATTCATATTTTTATATAAAAAACAGAACCTATACTCTTTTAAATATTTTTTCTTTATGGCAATGACTTTTTTTCAATGAATTTTGTTAGTCAAACATGTATTTTATTCCTTTTAATATGACTTTACTTTTTATACTTGACAATTTCTAAACATTGAACCTTCATTATTAATTCATAGTGTATTTTATGATTACGGATAAGACATGCGATTTTTAAATATGAAGGTTGATTGAAAATTTATAAATAAGTATTCAGGAAAGCGAATGGGAATCAGACTTAGGGATGATGAGATTACACTATGAAAGTGAATTTATACATCTAACACAGTTGTAAAGATAAATTTACATGAAGTAAAATATTTTCCCATTCTGGTCTTTAATAGAAGGACTATTTATTTTCTACTAATACTAATACATATTATTATATTATCTAAACACTGTATTTATAACCAAGAAAAAAATCTTTTTAAAACACTATTAAATTCGTATAGAAAAATAAGTGAAACTAAATTTTACTCTATTTATATTGCTAAATATTAATTTATAACATTTGAATTCTAAATTAAATATTAATAAAACTTTTTACATTAATAAACTATTGATTAATATTTACAACTACAGATATTTTTATAGAACCAGATTAATACATTTTTAGACATACGAGTATTTTATATTAATGTTTAGATCGATTTCTGAATAAATGTTAAAATAGGTTTTAACAATTATACAGGAATTTCAATGCATTATACTTTTAATTTTATTTAATATAATTTTATATTCAAAAAGTTTCATTTACGTATAAATGATATTGATATTAATTCAATGGATTTTGTTTTAACTTATATACATCAATCGAATTTTATTTCTAAAAATTATCAAGTAATTAAAAATAATAGGAGCATATATTTTTAATATTATAGTAACTTATTGGTAAAAGTTTCTTATGTTTTGCGTAGCATTATATAAGTAAATATGTAATTTATAAATATTATACTATAATCAGGTTTCAATTGTGAATTAACAATGATTTATAACAGAACATGATAACTAATGAGAGGTATATCTTACAAATCTATAAGTCTCAAATACATACATTGTTTATCAGTTAATGAGGTGGCACATTGTAAATTTATTTTCGTTATTAAATGTTATTATAATAATTGTTATGATAAATAAATAATAATGACCTGTTCCTATTATTTTAAATTTAATTTAATATTTATGAGTATTGGTTAATTTATTTAATAATGTATAATTCTAATATTTTTAAAAACATAGTTAAAATTTTTATTTTATAAATTAATATTTATATAGTTTCGATATTACTTTATTAAACTAGTGTAGTTAAAGAATTTTTTAAAATAGCAAAATTTGCTTAGAAATTACGGAAAAATTAAATTTTGTGTACACATTTAATCAAACTTTTTAATATAAAATTTAATGTACAAAGGTAAAACCTGAATAAATCATAAAAATTAATTTAGTCTCCTATTATACTGATTAAAATCTATAGTTTTAATTAATAATTAATCTATGCTTCGTGAACAGAGTAAAACTTTTAGCTAATAGCGGTGCTATAATTTCTTTAGAAGCTATTCCTTCAGAAAACGGTAATAGCTAGGAACAGTTTTCAAGTGAGCAATTACTTGATAGCATATTAAAGTTTAAGAGAAGTTTAAGTGATGAAGATGTCATAAACGAGTAAGACTCGATTTCAAAAGAAATCATTCTATTTTAGGAAGATAGTGCAATTGATACAGAACATATTTCAAGTAAATCGAAAGTGGAAGAAAAATTTTTAAATTAATATCATAGTTTTATATAAAAAGTACATATTATAATTTAGTAAATAAAATATACGGCTATTATTCAAGTAGGAAAATGATAAGATGAAGCAAAATAAAAATAAAATTTTTTATCAAGTATATATAAAAATATAATTACTAGATGTATTATACAAAAGTAAACAAAAACAATTCTTTAACATAGACAAATTTAATTGAAATATTTTTGATTATAAACTAATTGAAATTTGCATAAATATATAATTATAAATTCTAGAAAATTGATGGTTAATAAAAAATTATTACATATAGACTAATAATAATTATGTATTCAATAGAATATTAATTATTATAAATTGAAGATTTATTAGCACGATAATTGGTTTAAATATTACATCGATTGCATCATATTTTTTTATTTTTAAAAGTTCTTTATATTTAAACTAGATCTACGGAAAACATTGTTCATTATATTTTTTATATTAGATTTTTTTTTAATCCCAAATATAAGTTTTTAAATTTTACGTTAAAAGAAATTCATAACATTAATTAAAATAACAATGTTGATGGGTAGCCGATTTTATTCAGGTTGAATTATTTAATAAAACTGAATTTTCTATGTATAAAATTATAATAAAATACAATAATAAACTTGTGCACTAATTCAAAGAACGAACAAAGACTTCTTTATGTATATTACAAAAGCATTAGGTACTAAAGTTTCCAAAGTTAAATAGCAAATGTCACGTGTGCACTCATACATTAGTTTCCACACCCTACATCGCACGAATAAAAGACTTCCACATAAGTCGACAAGGATATATACAATTCGATCGAACCGCATATTCGTTTCTTTCACCAACTCGATCAACTCTCCACTGAAAGGACTTATATATAGTCTTTTCTGAAAATACACATATACATGGTAAATACTAGTCTCTAAGTTTGAGAATTTCAAAACTCGCTCGTCGTCATCTTCGTCTTCGTCGTCGTCGTCGTCGTCGATGTCGTCGTCGTCGTCGCCGTAGCCATCGCAGATGAGTCCCAGTAGTTCTAACTGAGTTACTTACGTGGGCTTTGCTCCCTCACGCTTTATACGCGCTGAATCGAAACGACAGTGGTAACAGTGAAGAACTCGTATAGCAGAGGGTTACCGGTGCATGGAAATATTTATTCAAGAAATTTCCGACCTCTTCTTCGTTGCGAATTCTTAGTGGCCTAGATTTTTGCTTCGTTCTTGTGAATGTGCGCTCATCTTTACGACAGAAACATTATGTTCTCAAGACGTTTACTTTTCACTCTTCGATAAATCGTCATCTTATTTTTTTTTTCTCGCTAAAGAAAGTTCGAGTCTTTCGTATGAGAAAAATATCGAAAATTCGAAGTTCAAGTGGCTGTTGATTCTATTCCTTACTGTTTCTGGCGTTTTCTGCGTGCACACTGAATTGGTTGACTTGGGTCAAACGAAATTTTGTTGGCGCTACAAGAGCTTCGTCTGTTCGGTTAAAAGATTTTCGTAGCACCAACGAAATCTTGTTCTGTCAATCAAACGTTACTTGCTGCAATTTTTCTTTGATGATAACATACCTTGAGAGAACATACCATTTTTTCAATACTTCAATGTTTTTCTTCCTTCTTTTTATATGTTTTGAAATTTTTCAATAGTCTTCTACACTATTTTTAAGTACACTTATGCGTGAATCCACGAATGCAAATGTGTATGCGCGAATACGAGTGTGTATGCATATATGTGAAAGAAATACGTTAAACAAGTATGTCGCTAAATACAAGACGATGAATAGTGTAATCGTGAAAGAGGATCTGACGAAAGAGGAATCGTTCACGAGCTTATGGACAATTTCTCATGTTTCTATTTCTTCTCTTGCTTCAATTGATGATGAAATTATTTGACAACTTCATACTCCAACGAATGATGAAAATAATACTTCGTACAGCTTCAATGCTACATATCCAGACTTTGATTTATATGAATAATTATATCTATTTTATACATTCTATATATAACGCAAATATCTATTTTATACTCTTTCCTGATTATTATATTATTTTTTACTACAAAAATAAAATGATTTATAGACTTATAAAAAGTTAATGTAATCGATAAAGAGAGAGAAAGACAGAGGAAGAGAAAAAGAGATTGCGTAACTAATGAGCGTAATTAAATAATAGATGAAAATTGAAATAAGTTTAATTCTATGAAAAGCTTGTGTATGAAAATTCTTGAAAAGCGTCAACAAATTTGAAAATAGATTTTTGTATTAGTTTATATATTTATACAAGAGTTTTCCCGTATATGATATACTTTACGTCTTTTAGTTTTCTCTAAAATACGTTGAAGCGTTTGTATTCGTCATTGTTTTTTCCTTCAATTCTCAATTTAATACATAGTTGGATTGCGGAGTAAAAGTTTTCATTTCCCAAGTCGTGTGTACTCGCGTCTTTCAGACCTCGTTTTTACAAGCAAGTCCTTTCTTTTTCTTGTGTCGACGGTGCAGTGAAATCCAGCTTAGCTTACTTATTTCATATCAAAAAGTAGGGAGCCTTTTTTACTTTTCTTATCTAACAAAAAGTTCCCGTTATTTTTTAAAGAAACAATTGTAAAATGAAAAAATTAAATTTACCTCTATTTCCCATAAAATATAACTGATTTATTCATCAAGATTATAGATAACTCATTTTATACTTTTATCGAAGACTAAAATCTTACCTAAGAATTTTCCGCATATTTGGAGGCATAGAGTCTAAACTTTATTTTTATAAGTAGTTATAAAGTTTCCTTTTATAATCGAGCAGAGAAGCCCATTTTAGTGATTTTTTATATAAATATAAATCGGTTATAATAGAACCGTGACGTAGGATAGGAAGAAGGAAGGAACTGCATTATCCAATCCTTGAACTAATCCTGGATTACGATTTCGGTATTTGGTCGCGTCTGTTTCACCGCGATAGAGTTCTAGTCGATGTAACTACATACTATCGTGCAATTCATTCGCAGTATATATTTATTATTTCATTTGGTATGAATTTACAGGAGCTTTCGATCAAATATTTATCAATTACATGCCAATAACGAGACAAGATTTTTCAATGCCGGATATTAACAACGAACGTTGACATGGTAAGCTAGTATTAATTAAAGGAATTACTATTTTAAGGCTTAGTCGATAAAAGAAGTAGTAATCGAAATAAGTTTATTTTTCAACAAATCAGTTAAGAAAATAAATTATCTTGCGCTCATAAAGTTTACGAATGTGCAATTAATGCACTTACTTGAATTCCGAACAATAAAGAATTTTGTAACATTTGCATAAAATTTTGTTTATAATTCTATGTAAAAGAATTTTTAATACTTATCGTAATTTAATTTTTATACTCGAGTCCTTTTCTTATGCTTAGAACCGATACTTTTCTAGATATAATCTTGGAATGAAATCTATTAATAAGATTTAGTTTATTATATAGCATCATATCATCGAATTATTTTAGTTTACAGTATCATAAGTACGTTATTGATTTGTCTATTCGATACTTTGATCTGTTCAGTATATTTAGCAAATTGAAGAACCGAAATTTATTTTACTCTATTCAATTTTAAAAAGTTTTTTACATTAAATGCAATTTTTCAAAGTTTGAAATATATTTTCCCGACTATAGAAGTACTGAAAAATGTTTGACCCTTAAATTTTGAAGAATTAAGTTACTTCTAGGAACGGTATGGTTTAAACTTAGAGATAATTTAGACTTCTTAAATAATCGTTAGAACGTAAGTTTAATTTATGCTTCAGCGATAATAAAGCCATCGTAATGAAAATTTAAGAAGGAGAAGAAGATTAGCATCCTCCTGTTTATACTCTCGAGTGTTCAATCGTAGGATATTTGAGTATAAAAAGAAGAGTAAATTAATAGACGCTGGTCGAATCGTGGAGAGTAGTCGGTAATTGACTTCCATCCATGGAGTGCACCGCTTTCTTCCCCCTTCCGCTTATTTTGCTCCGCAGACACTTGGTCGTAGTTTTCCGGGCGCGTAAGATCGCGACACGTAATGCAACAATATTGGCGGCTTGGGTAGCACGTGCGTGTAGACGTGTGGATGTGGGTGTGCTCGTGTGTCGGAGGGTCACGATCAAGGCGCTCGAGCGCGCGAGTTTTACCTTATCCCGACTCTTTGTGCGCAGCATAAAGCCTTGCGCACGGCCCATTACTCCTCCGTTCCTGACTCTTCGCTGCGAGTATACGCGCAGCGGATAACGTGCGTACGTGTACAGCCTTACTTCTCAGCCCTCGGTTCTCCATCCACTTTTCTCTTTTTTCCTCCGCTACTGCGCGCCGGCAGCTCGGGGCTGCTTTTCTCCGTGGTACAATCGAGCGCAGCCCCGGCAGCGAGCTGCGATGTTCGCGAATTTTCAATTTTCTAGACACGCCATTTTCCCTCTCGGAGCCATGGGCGGTACTGCTCCAGGCTCTGCATACTTCTATGTTGCAAAGACCGTTTCAGGCGACCGTACGTATACATAGGTATATGGGTGTTGGGCCATGAGAAGAAAGATGTGGGAAAATGATGGAAAATACTGGAAAATAATGAAAAATAATGAAAAATAATGGAAAATAATGGAAAATAATGGAAAATAATGGAAAATAATGGAAAATAATGGAAAATAATGAAAAATGAAGCTGTAATTGAAAAGCACCGCGCTTCTTTGCATTTTTAGTTACTGATCAGCCTCGTGTAGGGAGCGTGTAAGTGGAGGATGAAAAATCGCGACGGGTAATGACGCAAAAAAATCTTCTTTCGCATGTAAAATTTCGGAATACGCTTCTTACAATCATTTGCTTTTCAATCTTTTAATATTTAACGAGATTTTAACATCAGCGTTATCGTAAATATTTTTACGTTGGAACTTTGAACAACTTTCATAGGTGTTTTATGTTGAAAAAAAGAATGCTCAGTGCTTAATAAGAAATTTCAAATATGAGAATAAAATCAAAAATAAACAAAAATATTTATTATTGAATATTTAATGTAAGATCACCTTATTTATTATTGTTATATGTCATTGTGTGAAAATAATAAAATTATGTACGTGTTTCAATTCTCAGAATGGAATTATGAAAATATCAGTTATGAATTTTTTTCATGACGTATTCATTTTAATTCTTTTTAATTCTATCATACGAGTATTATTGGTGTTTTTTTAATTAAATTTTTTCATTTTCTTTTAAAAAATACGTTTGTTGTATTATTTGATGTAAAATATTAATTTTAAGAATACATCAAAATTAATCAAAATACTATTCGCATCTAAAAAAATGTATAGCATTGTATTCGAATTTAATTTTCAATTGATTCGTGTATTTTAACTAAATGCAACATTAATTTATAGTTAGTTTTTATTTTAATTATATAAAAACAATATTATGAAATAATTTTTCCATACATATATATATATATATAGGATTATTTACATTTTTTAATTTAACTAATTTTATTGCTGGTTTTAAACTATTTTAAAAATAATTTAAAAAACGTAACAGATAATAAAAATAATTTATATTATTAATTGCATAAGAATAAAAGTGTACAAATTTTTATTTATTATATCTAGAAAACCATTTCCAATTTATAAAATAAAGCAATCAATTTTTATCAGGTGACTTGAAAATAAAAAATAATTATAATAATGTATAAAAATATTTGGTATTTAAATATTACTTTACCATTAAATTATAAAAAATATTTTTGAGAATTTTATATTTATGTATTGAATTTAGTTTTAAACTTTTTATATGAAAATCTATAATATTTTTGAAAATTTTTATAAATAAGTATTTATGTAATAAAAAGAAATTTTATATCATTTTTAAAATACAAAGAAAATTGGTAAAATAATAAAATATTTTACGCTATTTTTCTAAAAGATTTCACAAGAAAGGATTTATTTAAAATAAGCATAGTCAATTTTATTTTGTCAATAATTTTATAAATAAATATTAAAAATAAAGCTTTTAAAAGTAATATATATTTTTTATTAAATAAATCGTTATATAAATAAATTCAAAAATTATGTTTTAATGCATGAACTGAGTTTTTCTAATTTTATAGTTTTCCTTCTATTTTTGAATTTTTTCGCCTTTTTTTGTAAATGTAACAGAGCGTAATAGTTTTAAATGATATGATTTTTAAAACAAAAGAATGAAATGACAAAAAAAATTCTTTGAAAATACTTATAATTTAAATTTGACACAAGATATGTATTTTTCGTGAATGTTAAATAGTTGAAAAAAATTAATTAAATTGAAGAAAATATCAATTTAAATTAAAAAGTATTTTGTAAATTAGTACTGACTAACAATTTAATAGATTTTAAAGTTCTTAAATAGCGTATATATTGAATTTTCATCGACATTGCCAAATTTGCTATTTTGAATATGATAAATGGCTCACGAATCATTTCCTGCAATGCAAGATCAGCAATGACAGTAGTATTCTCCCGTTTACTCTAAATATCCTTATTCCTCAATAGCCCGTATGATTTTAACATAGAACGATTATTCGATAATAATACAATTATTGCTATGTATTTATTAGTCGTTTACATTATTCATTATGCATAATAGGCCCCCATTGTGCGAATTGTTGTCCATTGCATGGTTCCGAGATTTTGTATGGTTGAACTCACGTGTGCATTAATCGTAAGGACAATCGTGCTATGCGCGCCAGGGGGTGAAATTCCGTGTTTGTCTCTGGCGAATCGGCGAGACCAAAGAGTAGGGTGTCTGCGCATGAGAGATAGAGAGATAGAGAGAGTGAGAAATCGAGTAAGGGAGGGAGGAAAAGGGTCTTCCACATCGACTGCTTTTGCCATCGCTTGAATTTTTATTTATTCTACTACTGCGCAACACCTCTGCACGAATAAATATTAATTGTTCCCAACTCGCCATTCCAATAACAAATTTTATAAATTCATAGAATTTCTTCGATTGTAGGCTTAATGCAATCAATAACATTCTTGAATTTTTATATCTATATTTTTATGTGAAAATTTAAAAAAATTTATAAAAAAATATTTTTAAAATATTAAAATTTTTTTTATTACATATTAAATTTATATTATTGATCTTGTTTAATAGAAGATATAAAAAAATATATTTTCAATGATTTTTTTAATGGATACGATAACAATATTTATTTTTAAATCTTTTAATACAATTATTTTAAATTACAAATAGTCAATTTACACTTTATTTTATTATATTCGGTATTTATATAATCGGGAGATATTTATCATCCATTATCGTTTAGTCATTATTAAATTACGTATATAGACCAAAATCATATTTTTTAATAGTAAATTGAAAATACTTTAGTAATAATTTTTAAATATTATGATTGTAAAAATACGTATAAAAAGAAAATGTAATCAAACAGATTTTTTTTTACACATTACTCTTTGAAATTACCTTTCCTTTGTCGTTTTACATTCCAATTTACTACTGTAGTAGCTCTAAGTTGTAGCCGGAAATTATTTACGTAAGCCGTCGAAAGACTAGATAATTTCGTGTTTGATCTTCAGTCTTGTATTAACACCCGCTTTGATGTCTCTCTACTTTCAATTTTGTCCTCTCCGATTCTTTCTTTTTCTATTGAATCAACACTTTTGATCCTCATGTTCTTGTATTCACTATGTAACGTTCTGTACGAGATCTTTTTTTGCTTGCCACACGGGACGATTCTTATATGGAAAAAGAATAGAATCATTTTAAACGAGATTACGAGAGGTTGGGCTTTTAAAGCTACTTGCCGGTCTTTTCACTTTCTTCATCCTTCTGAGATTTTTCTGTGAGCGTTTCAGTGTATGAGGCTAGGCGTAAAGAAGTTACTTTACGGAGAGTGGAGAGATAACTTTTGAAGGAGAGAAACGATCAATCGCGGCTATGCTCCGATTCTACCAGGATTTTTTTTATCTCGTCGAATAATAGCTGTAAATCAGGGATCTCTAAAGTAATTTGCATTCGAAGTAGGACTCTAAAAATACTATTACTTTGTTGAATCTTTTGTATATCCGCAATCAACGGTATAAGTAATTATACACATTATAGTTTTACTATTTAATATCATAATGGTAATTTACTGTAGTGATTCAAAACTGTATATAATATGCTCAAATGCTTGTATTTGATAAATATACGTATTATTAATAATGATTTATCATACATGTAAGTGCTTATGATAAAAATTTCCATTTTAAATATTAATATTTCAATAATATGATAAATGTAAAATGAATTCATAAAGTATGGTTTAATTATGAATCTTAATAGTATTAAATAATTATTTTCCATAATTTAGTATTTATATACATCTACTTCAAACAATAGTTGTTAATTTAGTTAATTTTAATTATTTATTATATATAACAATATTGTTTTTTGTATGCATTATTTATGTTATTATTATTTTATATATTTAATATAAGGTATAATATTAAATTAAGAAAATTTTTTGAAATTTTATTAAAAATGTATATGAAATATATTTTTTGATAAAATAATTAATAATCAGGAAACTTTTCTAAAAATTTTTTAATTATGAAACATAAAGAAATTCTTAATTATAATATATTATAAAAATTATATGCAATTTGTAATACATGTATTTTAAGTTAAATCCTGTGAATTTTTTTTAATATAATAGATACTACAAAAATGGAGTACAATAATTTGCATATTATATATTAATTATTAAATTTATCTATTTATATGTTTTAAAAATAGTAAATAATAAATTTAAATTAATGTGATTTTAATTTACATATTTACTTTTAAAAATATATTAATGATAAATATATTAATTATATTACATTTTTACAATATTTATATTATTTATAAAATTTTGCTATATATATTTTTTATAATTAAAAAAGATAATATTGAATTTAATATAATTTTTAATAATTATATGATGAACATATGTATGATTTTTAAAGATATTTTTATAATATGCTATGCAAATTTATACTAGTAAATTAATATTAATAATATTAAAATGGAATACAATTAAACTGGCATAAATTTAGTATCAATTAAGTTTTATATTTGTAATTGGAGTATTAATTTAATAATTACTTTTATAAAAAGTTACAATATTGCATAAAATTTTCTTTTAATTAAAAAGTTTTTAAAGTTATAATTATAAATAGTAATATAAAATATTAAATTTTATTTTAAAAAGTGAAAATATAAAATGTATGTTTGATTTTTTTGTTTTACTTTTAGACTAAATAAAGCATATATCGAATAGACTGTGTTTTTAAATAATAATCTATTTATTGTTTTATTCAATAACAGATTTATTGTGTTATCGAAATATTTTAATGTTTTTAAATAAATTATAAAATAATTTCATTTATTTATTAAAAAATTTGTATATAAAAATTAAAAATCTGTTAGATTTTGAATAATGATTTTTGACAATAAATAAAAAAATTTGGTCAATATTACTTCTATTTTTTTATATCATGTATGAAAAAATTTAATAAAAATTTGCCATGGTTACTAAAACACAGTATTTTCAAATTAAATATAAAATAAAGATTATAAGCTCTAATTAATTTATATAATTTCTTGAAAGCCACGTCAAATTTAAAATAATCAGACTTCGAAAATTTAATTCTGAGTAATGTAAATAAAATTAAACGTAAGTAAAGGCCTTTACTTTAAAAATGAAATTAAAAATTCTTTTAGGATTGTTTTACAAAAAAGTATTTTGCAATTAAGTATTTATCAGTTTAATTAAAAGTATAATTATATAAAAAAACAAAAAAATATTCGACTAATAAATTGGAACTTAGGCGACTGATACTTAAGTTTAAGAAATTTTGATAAATAAATAAATAAAAATAATGTTATTTAATTAAAATTTGCAATATTTTTATGTAATAATTAATAACAAATAGTTATTAAAAATGATCTATAGGTAAATATAAAGAGTTTCTAGTTTAAATATATTCGGTATTAAAATTCGTTATTGAGTTTATGTTAATGCAATAAAACGCAATCGCAAAATGGCACAAAAATTTTTATTTGTTTTAACAAAACCTAATTACAAGAAACTTTCAAACTAATTTAAATTTAATATATTTTATATTTTTAAGTAATCTTTTTGATAAAAAGACTCAAGTCATGTATTTTCTTAGAAAGTTTTTTTTTGTAGTTACTAACTTGAAAGAATATTTAACTTGTGTCTTTTTTCGAAAGAGGAAACTTTACAAGTTTAATATTAGATTAATTTTTGATAAATTTTCAAAAGTTAACAGCGAAAAATACTTTAACATAAAAATGAAGTTTTATTATCTTTTTTATCTATTATTATTTGCTATCTAAATTTTTACATATTTAAAAAATGATCGATATCTCGTTTTAGAGAAAAGAATTTCATTTAACGATTACACGAAGAAACGGATAAAATGATTCGTTTTTAAAATGAATATAAGAGGAAAAATATATTTAAATTTTAAATATATTTAAAATGTATTGTAAGTTAAAATTTTATTATAAATGAAATTTTCATTTAGCTTACCTTTGAGTTTGTCGACGCATGATTTCTTATTCTACACTGGAAAACAACTGGAGTAAATTTTAACGTCATCGGTTGATAAATAATAAGCGGGAATAACGCTAGGAGCATTGACCTTTAAAATTTTAATGATGAACAGAAACAGCAGCAGTAGTAGCAGAAAAATGCCGTTGTTTCCTCTGGTACTGCTGCTGTTGCATGACAAGCACAAGTGAGCGGAAAAGAAAGAAAAAAAATCAGTGTGCTGTTCCGCTGGCATGAATAATTTCGGAAATTGCTGCGTGAGCTTCACCGCTGCACGATATTATTATATTTGAACTTGTTCGCTCTCAGAGAGAACTATATACGAACTTTCAGCACAGTTCTGGTGTTTACGGAAGTACTAAGGCGAGCGGAGCACGTACAGGTTCGAGGGTGAAGAAGTGGTAGAGGCAAAGCGCGAGCCCGGCGTTGGTTACCAGTCCTAATAGAATTGCTTCCTGTGCGCAAATTCGCTCCTCCGTGATGCATAGAGGAGAGTACGCTAAGCTAACTGTTTCAGTGGCTATTACAGCGCCGTCCGCGTTCTGCCGTATTAATGGTTATTTCCGCAGAATGAGAACGCAAGCTCCTTCTCCGGTTTTCGGAGCGTCTCTTACTTACCACCGTTTCCATTCTTCATCTTTCTTTTGTCAATCAAGGCTCGTTTTGCCGAGGCACGTATTTAGAGAGAAATTCCAGGTGACATCGTGGAAGAGGCAACGGTGCGATTTTACGCACACTGCTCTAACGATAAAGATTCGAGCTTTCAGGGAATGAACGTACATTTATTTTTATTGCTTTTTCTCGTTCCGCGTTTGACACTTTATAGTTAAAAGTTTCTCTTAGCTTGAAAATGTGAAATATATTTTAAGCCTTAAAGATGTTAATGCCATTTCAAGTGCATGGAAGGTACTTTCTAAAATTGCTTTAATATTTAATTCAGTTAATACGTATCGATAAATATTTAAGTATAAAGAATTTAAATAAAGTTTTTTTATAATACTCGAAAAAGTATAAAAAAGGGAATACATCATTGATAAAACGGTGTTTAGTAAGTATATGTGTAGAACATTACTATTTATCGTTATGTACATCTTATATATATTTTTTTATAATTTTTTTATACTCACAACTGTATAAAATTGAATCATAATGAAATTAAAATGAACGATGGTACGGTATACATTTGTTTTTATATTCTTTTTGGTCTTGAGCGGAGAGCGTAAATTTTTTAATTGAAAATTTTATATTGTTAAGATGAACTTGATTTTTAATTATTTTCTTTTACGAACATAAAACTTAACAGAAATGATTAATAAACTAAATAAAAATTGAAAAAGCTTTTCATTAAATATTAAATATAATAAGTCTGAAGTACGTTAACATAAAATAAAATTATTAATCGTTCGTTTGTACCACTATAATCTTAATTATTTAATAATATTTAAATGTTTACCGTTTTATGTATTAAGCAGAAATCTCTAATAAAAGAATTTTTTGCAATTCCAATTATTTTTTTAATATTTATGAGAATTTTAACTGAGTTTTGCATATTTCACAAAAAAAAAATGATTTAAAAAACAACTTTATTTTGCAAAGGAAATATATGATATAAATTTTACACATTATTTCGAACGATGGTATATTTAAAGGAATCACATAAGAACATATGTATGTATATATGCATTTATTTTATAAAAATAGGAGCAAAGAGAAATATAGTTAATTAAATAATTAAAAATAAAAATTGGATGCTCGTAAAAAAGCTTAGGACATTAAGATATTATTTTTCATACTTACCAAGTATTTTTCCTTTAATACAATTTTCATCAATTACTTCGCGTCAAAAAGTTCATTTAGACACGAGGAAAATGCTTGACTGGCAAATGATAGAAGGAAGGAAAGGCGTAGTACACAGGGTGATAGTAGCAGACGAAGCGAAGAAAAGGACCAGGGAGAGATAACGAGAAAATGCATGTATGTAGTTAAGCGCTTCCAGTGCAGGCACGCGACTGTTAAACGAAACTCCAAGAATTAATTATTGTACTCACCTCTTTGTCGTAATTACATCGTGAACGCTGTCTATTTAACTCTGTTCCTGCTATCTTTTGAATACATTATTATAATTTCATTGGGATTGAATAAAATATTTTTTATAGTTAAGGTAAAGGATAGAACGAACGTTTTAAAATGAAAACTATAGATTTTGAATGAGAAAGCGTATTATTCGAATAAATAAGCTTAAAGGAAATGCGTTTAAAATAAATACATTTGAAAGGGATATCATGATCAGAAATCGAAGATTCTTTCAATTGACTTATTGACACTTATACAAGTGCTTAAAAGGATACTCTAAGACTAATTATGCCGTCAAAGTAAACCGCAGAGATTTCTAAGTTAACTAGAGCTAATCTCTGGTTATAATTAATTAATTCATTTATTAAGAGAGATTTACCGCGATTAAGTGGAGCTTACGTAAACTGGATTGGAAGGAGATTTACTGCTAAATAGAATGTAAAATCTAGAGTAGAGATCAAGGATTCAATGCGGGTTACTAAATTGACCGTATTTCGTTTACCATCACTTTTTATTAACCGGATTCCATTATTTGTTTTTATGTCTTTTCTCTTGTCTATCTATTTACACGAATTGTTTTTATCGCAAAGCGTGATCACAAATACACTTACCAGCGAAATCTCCTATATACGCATGACAACCAGTGTACTACATTAGAAGACTCTCATTATTAACGCTTTGCGATTCGTTTAACTTTACAAATATCTTCATCACAAGAATTTGTCCCACGAGTTACATTCGAATATATGAAATAAATTTTTACGACTGACTCGAGAAGAATCGCGTACATTGTCAGGTATCGCTTACCTCGCCTAAGCAAGTTCGCTTTATAACGATAAAATGTATAATTCATTTTTGATTCTTTCGTACTATATAACTATACACATGGATCATACAGCTTTGTGGTTTTTCTCAAAACGTATAAAACGTTAGCCACTTATTACAGTTGGTTTTTCTTTACATTAAAAATGGATTAATAATAATCGTAAGCTCAAGAATGAAGGAAAACGCTTTAGAAAATCAGTCTTCGAGAAGTGGATCGCGTTCGATATCGTGAACAATGGTTAAAGTATATAATGAAAATTGATCGCGTCGTTGCTCGTATTTTGTGCTTTAATTTTTGTTTTATTCGTCGCTTTATTCATCGCTTTATTCATCGCTTTATTCATCACTTTATTCATCGCTTTATTTTTCGCCTTGCGATCCCTTCGATCCCTTTCGCACTCCTATGCTTTCCGCACATGATTTAGCTTCCAAACACTTTCGTTCATCGCGCACTTCGCATTCCTCGATTTTGCCTTTCGAAAAGTTCGCTCTTCTGTGCCAAGGTCAAGCGAAGAATGCCCTACTCGGTGGGACATTCTTCAGTTCGATGTCTTGTTCGTTCTGCCCAATGTCGCGGGCCTCTCCGGACTTATGCTACGAATTGAGGGCGGTGGTGCCGATGTTGCTAATGAAGCTGGGGCAGGTGTTGTCCGGACGATCGCCGCTCTGCAGCGAGAAGTGCCGGTAGGACAGGTATTCGGGTGGGTTCGGAGCCAGGGGTTGCTCCCTCTTCACGGACGCGCGCTGCTTTTTCATCTTCATATAGCCAAGAACGGAAACGAGCACCACGAAGACGACGAAGCCCATGCAGCTGCCGACGATGAGGCCGAGCCGACGAGTGAGGATGCTGGCAAGGCTGCCCCGGTCGCCGAGCGCTCCGTCCTCCACGACGGAGTTGGGTGCGTCGAGGGTGCGCACCTCGGTGCAGCGACTCATGGCCGAGTTCACCATCACGGGGTGGACCGAGCCCTCGATTACGTCATCCTGTGAGGCGTTCCACTGCCAAGTATTTATGTCCTCGGGAATGGGCGTGCCCCAGCTGCCCAAACCTAGGACGCAGATCAGGTATCGCGTATCCGCGGCGAGTTTTGCCAGTCGCACCGAGCGAGCCTTTGGATCCAACAGCTTTCCACGCACCTGTAACACATGTTTTTCCAAATTTCCTTTACTCTTTCTACATTATGTTGCACGTTTGTGACATTTTTGTAACAATTCGATAGGGAAATGCAAAGTATAGATAATGCATGGAGAGTGATTAGACGACGCGAGAACTTTGCCCGTGTATAAAATATTACTGTGTGTCCTCAATCGCGTGGATTTAAAAACTCAAAGTAGAATTTTATTACTTTCCATTTCATTGTAAATAATGCAAAAACTTTACCTCTTTAAATTATCATCTTCATCATCATCATTATCATCATCATCATTATTATTAAACATAAAAAATTACTTTAGAGTATGTTTCGGTTGCCGTTTAAAAGATAATTATATTAGATATAAAACGCAGTTTTTTTCTGTAATAACTTTTAATGAAAACGTTGAAATAATTTTTAATTTTATAAATTTTAATTGCTTCAGATGATAAATATACGTATCAGAAAAATTATTGCTAGAAAAAAAGTTATCGATTTTGTAAAATTTGCTCTCGTACATAACCATTTATTTAATTTTATTATAAATATAGATTTACTATAAAATATTATAATATTTATTATGAAATTTCTCTTACTCTGGTAATAAAAATGCTCTAGTATTAAAATCTTGATAAAAGCTCTTGGAGTTATAAATTACATAACTCATTATATTCGCATTAGCAGAGTGGTATACTTCTTTATGCGCTAATACACACACTTTACCTAGATATAACATTTTTTTTAAATTTGGATCTTGCTTTTAGAAAAATATAAAATGCTCGAATTTTTTTAAAGAAAAGCATTATTAGATATTATTTTATAATAAATCGATATTTTTAGTATAAGTTAAATATAAGAAGCAGTAACTTGAGGCGATGTAATATCTTTGTAAATACGTATAAATTTGTATGTTCACAAATTTAACTTTCATTTCATTCGACTTCGATAGAATATTTTCAGAATTTCCATCATTTAAAGAAACTTTATTGACTTCTTTTAAATAAAAAGGTTTTTAGCACAATTTGCATATAAATTTCTTAATAAAATAGATTTTGGAAATTATACAAATATTAAAATAAGTGTGTTATTTTTAAATGTATGTGAAAATAGGTATAAGGAAAAATTTATGATTTAAAATACGAATAACACGTATTTCATAGAAAAAAATACGCGGATCCATCTGTGAAACATAAATAACAAAATTTTAAAGCTCTCGTAAATTTAGAAAAGAAAGAAAAATATATGATTATGTAATTCTGTTTTTATAAATTAATTTCCAAAACACTAATTTTCTATTAATTTTAATATTTATTATACATTAAGTTTATTAGCGATGATTTATTCTTTAATTTAATAAATATAAAATTGAATAAATTTTTAAAATAACAATTTCTAAATTACAAAGGAATGGTCAGAGTAATTTATATTTTGTATTTATATATTATTTATATTATTTTAATGCTTTCATGATTGATATATTTTTTAAATACAAAAATTAAATAATTCTTGCGATATATACTTATATAACTATAACTAAAAAAATTGTAGTTTATATGCAAAATTTAAAATAAAAAATAAATATTTTAATGAACACATTTTATAAAAGATATAATAATTGTAGTCATAATAATTTATATAACAAAAAAATGACGAAGAATAAATGTGTATTTGTTAAATTTTAATGTATAAAATATACAAAATGTACAAAATGTACATGTTATGTAAAACATAAGTATAGCTATAATATATTCAAGTTTTGTGTGAAATTATAATTAGAAATGTTTTGATAATTAAATTTAGGGGGAAAAAAATTGAAAAATTTTAATTTAAATATATGAATATTCTGGAATAATTATAAAAAATTAAGTTTATTTAACACATACACACTTATATATAAATAATTATAAAAAATGTGAATATTTTCAAATCATAACTTACTTCATCAACGTTACCCAAAGCGTGATATGCAACTTGATATCCATGCAAGCCAGAATGATTTCTGCTTTGCCAGGAAACAAGAACAGAAAAAGGCTGGATATCTTGAATAGCCAGCTTTAGCACCAATGGCGCTGAGCAGAACGCATGAGGATCCAGATCGAGGAATACTAAGCCTCGAAGTTCTGGTGGTTGCTCACATCTCAGTAAACCGCCTTCGACATCATTCATTCCAACGCCACTTTTGCTACGACCTCGACCTACTCCTCCAACTAGTTTTTGATGATCACGTAACCATTCCCAAAGCTCTTGAGACTCGCATCCACAGTTCAAAGGATTTTCTTTAATTTTAATACAAAAGATAAAACATTAATAATTAATCATATTGCATTAAACATTTGAGAACTTAAATTAAATAAATTTTATATAAATTATAAATTAAAACGTTTACAAAATTAAATGAATTAAATATATTATTTATAATATAAATGTATAATTTATAAACTATTGACTACTTAAACATATTTAAAACAGTTTGTTATTCAAAATAAAATAATAATTAAATATATAAGATTTTATCTAAATTTAATTATCTACTTATATATTATCAATATAAAAATAATTATAATTATAAAAAATGTAAAATGTACTAGAGATTTTTTGGTATGGATAAACGAAAATTTTACTTAGGAAAATTTTTGTATAAAAAGTATTAATTTATTTGCTAGATCGTCTTGTTATTACAATAATGAAAGCATAAATGAGTAAAAATTTTCTTAGATTCTGAAAATAGAGTGAACTTTACTCACCTTCAGCTCGAAGGCTTCGTATCTGCGTCTCGAGAGGCCGAAAAGCATTCAGTGGTAGGTTCTCCAAGTAATTTCTGCTAAGATCAAGGAGTCGAAGCTTCTTCAAAGGACGAAATGCTTCACTGGAAATTGTATTGATCCAGTTTCCATAAAGATGAAGCTCGACCAAATTGACCAAATTCTTGAATGTTACTTTGCCAACTGTACCGATCTGATTGAAAGAGAGATCTAGTATCTGCAGAGCCTTGAGATCCTCTGGAAATTCCTCGAGCTCCTTCAAACGATTATGGGTAAGATTTAGTATGCGAAGGTGCTCCAGTCCTTGAAGTCGCTCTTGCGGTAAGATATCGAGGGTATTCATTCCAAGATGAAGGGTTAATAGATTTGGTAGACTACGAAATACACCAGGTGACACTCGAGAAATACTGTTTTGACTTATAAATAGATATTGAAGTGCAGGAAAAGCTTCGAAGTCTTGCGAAGTGAGTATAGATAAATTAGTCCCTGATATATGAATCTCTTGTAATAAAGGATACATTGATTCGGAGGGCATTTCGTGAATTTTGTTTAAAGGATTTTTCGTTAGATTTAACCACGTTAGTCCTGGAAGATTCTGTCCAGATAGAGCAATAGCTGGAATCTGTCTAAATTTATTTTCAGAGAGATCGATTCGACGCAGCATTGAAGAGTGAGTAAAGAAATTTGCCGGAAGTGCATTAAGATGATTATGGCTTAAATCTACCGAAAATAATCGAGAAAGATTCGCTAACGCAAATCCAGACATTGACTCAATTTTATTATGACTTAAGTCGATTTCACGAAGATATTTTAATCCAGATAAACTTGCAACGTCTACAGTTGCTATATTATTATGTGACAAAGATAAAATTTCTAAATTCTTTGCACTCGCAAGAGCCGAATATGGAACTCCAATAAGCTTATTTCTATCAACACGTACTTCGCGTAGGGATAATAAATTGTTAAAAATACCCAGCGGTAATGTTCGAAGATAATTGCAATTTAAGTGGAGCTTTGCCAAATTAACATTTAAAACGAAAATATTTTCTGACATTTGTGAAATTTGAACTTCATCTAGAATTAGTTGCTGTAAAGATGGTAATCCATTGAAACTATGTTCGGAAAGTTGACTAAAATTGTTGCGGGAAGCTGTAAGTATTTGCAAACCTGAAATATGCAGTCGTCGGAGTGCGTGTGCGGTTAGTTGATTATTCTCTAAGTTTAGGTCTAACAACTCGGTAAGACCTAAAAATGCTTCATTTTCTATTGTTTCAATAGAGCAATTTTTCAAGTTTAATTTTCTAATTGGTAAGTTTTTTTGAAAAATTGCATCTTCCAAAACTGTTATATGGTTATTTGCTAAATCTAAAACTTTGAGTTTTTTTAGCGCTGTTAACGAATATGGATCAAGTCGTTGCAACCCATTATCTTGAAGATAAAGCTCTTCGAGTTCATGAAGTTCAGAGAAAGTACGATCTGTCACATGACTCAACTTATTCATACTTAATTCAAGAAATTTTAGCGCCTGCATCGGTTGGAAGGCAGCATCTTCAATTTTTGATATAGAATTGTTGGTTAGATAAAGTCGTTCCACCAATAGTAAATCACGAAAGAGCGGTGCTTGTAAATGCGTTAATTTATTATGACCCAACCACATGATTCTTACAGAGGCCTGACCACGTAACGAGTTATTATGCAATACGGCAAATCCGTTACTGTCCAATTGAATAGAAACTAATGAACTACCGCCTAATTCTGAGTCTGATGATATCTGGAATACATCACCTAATACAGTAAGTTGATTTCCTTGAAGATTTACATGTTGTAAACTATTTAAAGTACTTAATGCACCGGTTTCTATATTAATAATAGCATTATTTTGTAAATGAAGTTCTTGCAATGCCGGAAGTGGTGAAAATACACCGCGCCTTACTTCGCTGATTTGATTATCTTGCAATCGCAGTTCTCGTAGTCTTTCTAATTTTGAAAAGGTACCAACGTGTAAATCACGAATTTTATTGCCGTCCAACGACAAGGAAGTAAGTTTATCACTATACTTAAAAAACTCTGTCGGAATCTTTTCGATGTAATTATTGGATAAATGTAATTGCTCGAGGTGATGGAGACTCGCGAGACCCTTTATGTCGATTCTACGTATCGCATTCTGTTGAAAATAAGCTACCGTTAAACTAACGCTTCCTATAAATGCATCACTTGGAATTTCAAGAATATTATTTTCAGCTAAGTAAAGCTCTCTTAATTCAGGTAATCCTGCGAAAACTCCGCCTATATAATGTATGTGATTATGACTAAGTTCGATTGTACGTAGACGTTCGTTGGCTTTGAATGTAGTGGCATCAAGAAATACTATTTTGTTATGGCTGAGATCAATCGATTCGAGATTTTTCAAGGATATAAAAGCATTCTTATCAACATCTTCGATGTTATTGTAGTAGAGCGATAGCGTTTGTAAAATTGGACACGGTCTAAAGCAGTTTTCACCAAGTTTGTCAAAATTGTTACTGCTTAAATCTAAAATGAGTAAAGAATTTAATAATGAGTATCCATCGTTAGGCAATTCCGATATCTCATTCCAAGCGAGTCGTAATGAATCCAGACTCTCGAGTCGCCTTAACGATGACATCGGAAAGAGTTTAAGTTTATTCTCCGTGAGATCTAAATCTGTTAAATAATTTTCAAGACCGGTAAATGCGTATTCGGAAATTTTTGAAATTTGGTTTCCTTTAAGACTGAGTTTCATCAATTTTAGCCCATAAAAGCAATACGACGAAAGGTCCTGAATGATATTAGCCTCAAGATCTAGGGCTGTCAACTTATGTAGATCTGCAAGTGCTTTTTGCGGGACTTGGATCAATCGACCAGATACTAAGGCAAGTGATTCCAAGCTGTTCTTTAAATTCTTAAACGCAGTTTCACTAATATCGCGCAGCGATGAATGAGAAATTTGCAGATGCCCGATCTGCGATCCTACGGGAAACGCACTTTCCTGCAGTTCCTCTATAGCTTTATCTAGCTCATAGATACTGAGAGATTGCACAATTGTATCTTCATCTGTAACAATTTATCAACACAATAATCGATTTATACTTTAAATATTTATTTAATTCTTAAACAAATGATACTTAATTATTATAATTGTATAAATTGGAGTTATATATTATGAGTATGTTAAAATTTAGTGTATCGTGGATTTTAAATTATGTTATAAAGGCTAATTTAAATAAACGATAGTTGAAAATTATGAGAAAATTTTTAAACGTTAAATTATATCAAAACAACAGGTTTTTATATCTTTTTTTTCATAGATTTATGTTTTGAATCTACATAATAAATTCATGCATAAAATTTTTAATTCTACTTGTTTGAGCAACTACATAATAAACATACAAATTATTCGAGCTTTCATAACTTTGTATACACTCTCAACTCGTAAAAAACTTTTCAGGCATTAATTTTTTTCTTTTTTCTTATAGAACAGGTCTATTAGAATTTATAATTAATTAAAGAACTTATAATTTTTATATTTATAAATTTATGAAAATTAAATAGAATTTATCGAATTTGAATAAATATTTTATAAATTTAATTTTATAAAACGTGCAATATAATATTTTAAATGGGATTTATAGAAATTCTTCAAAACAATGCGCTTAATTTATTACACTGTACTACATAAATGATTGTAAAATAGCGAGTTTATTATTTTCCACGTACAATAGATAAAGGCTCTTAAGGAACTGTGATATCGCAGAAATAAACTTAACTCACCTGCTGAATTCATAACACCGAGAAGAGTTGATCTCAGTGTATCTTCCGAAGCGCCGGCGCATTCAAGAAAAAGTCCATCTTCAAAGTTGTAACAAGGACATCCGGGAATTAATTCGGAGGGCGGACATTCTGCAGTTTGAGCGTAAATTTCGGATAAGAAGAAGGACGGAATTAAGAGAAGGAAGGATATCGCATTAACAAGGCAACGTGCTTGAAAGCACACCCGTTTTCCTTCTCTTTGCGAATCTTGCGTCATCGTAACCTCACATCACATGCGATTCATGTCACGACAGATTTATCTTCGAAAACAAAATCTGCAACAAACATAAGTGTTCGTGAAATAAAATTAAATTGAAGATTTAATTTATATCAACGGTAAAAAACATTTTATTACAAGTTTTACGTACGCATTAAAATAATCATAAATATCGATTATTGAATTAAATTATGTACAACTAATTGGTATTAAAACAGCTTATACAAATACAGCGATAAAATTTTAATCTGATTTAGCGAATGAGGCTTTTGTAATTTCACTTCCATTTTATTAAAAGCTTCATTCGGTTAAGAGCTTATTAAAGGCTCCAATAATTGTTCAATTTACTATAATATACAATGATAAATATATGGATAATAAATTTCTAGTGTTTGATGTATGCCTCTTCGAGCTATGATAGACTCTAGAGTTAATCAGTTCTTATCTAGAAGGTTGCAAACTGAGAGTACACAAAGCAAACATGTGGGGTAAATATCTAAACACCACCTGCGGCGCAAAAGTGATGTGCGGATAGGTCGCTCGTAGCGATGCGTTGATGGGTTCCTGTTTGCAGAGCATCCGCTTTTGATACTGGAAGTGAAGGTCTGACACCCTCTTGGTATTATTATTATTCAATATTGCATAGCGAAGGTCGATGTCTACTGCTTATGACTGCTATGAAATTAAATTAAAGTTTTATAGCGTTCGCTATCCCTAACAACGGGAACGTGAATCAGTGAGTAAGGCTCTCTGATTTTCTACATTTTTATATTTTAGTTACTAACAAAAATATTCAGATATTTAAGATGCTTGTAACTTAAATCCAAAACAGGGTAATTCGGTAGTAAGATATTCCAGTTCTTATCTGCGTTTTCTCCGCTTCTCGCGGACTTCGCTCTTTGTCTTCGTTCACAAAAGATACGAGGGACAGTCGGTAAACGGCTTTGTAGACATTCGCCACATTCCTGGCACGATCGCCATAAATGCATTTTGGGGTTCTCTTCCTCTTTCTTTATACTCTTTTCTCGGACTCTTTTGGTCATTAATACCGGATGTTTTTCTATTCCGGGCTCACTCATCTATAAGCTATTGATTGAACTTTGAGCTTTATTACTTGATGAAAAGTTTACGCTTCATGATAAATTTGTTTGCAGTAACCGAAGTACAGCTGTAAAATAGAACAAAACCAATTCCTATGAGAACATTTTTGTGATTGACTCGGTTTCACCTGCTTTTGGTATATTTATGTTCACTTTATTCCTAGGTTAGTGGTGTGCGAGGTACGTCCCTCGGAAATGGAAAGCTCTTTTTATTTACGATCAGCTTGGATCGTAAGTGGAAATGGGCTTAACGTGACTGCGAAACACAGAAAAGCCTCAATTTTGAAACTTGAAATACTCGCTACGTGAAACTATTTCTTAATGTTCTCTTCAGGTGAGTTAACGAATCCTAGTTATCAAAGGTCGTCTTCTATTTTCTCTTTATCTCATAAATTGCTTACTATAATATCAAAATTATAGGATTATAATACAAAATCTATATTATTTATATCGATTTAAATAAAAGTAATGTAAAATTTAAAAAAATTCATATAAAATAATAAAATCAAATAATTTGGAGGTCTTAAAGAGTAAATAGATGTAATATGTATAAAGAGTATAAAATACAACGAGTCGTATTCCTTTCTTTAAGAGAACGAATTGCTTACTCATTTGATTTTATAATGTAACATTAAATATACGGCGTTATTGGAAAAAATTTTTTTTGATTCTAATGTTAATATTAAATTTTTCTTCGTATAGATTACATTTCAACTGTCCAGTATTTGGTTTTTCATTTTGATTAATTTTTTGCATAGTTTAAAATAGGAGATTATTACCGTATTTATGATATTTATGTTTTACTATTATTATTATTATAAATACTATTATGTAATGGCTTGAATTTGAGGATTATAATTCAAAATACGATACGCACACATTTAATAATATAATAATATCTTTTAATTCTACTTTAAAAACTTTATTTTAAGTATTATTATAAATTAAATAAAATATATTTCAATAAATTTATGTCTTTAAAAAATTTTTACATATTAATAAAAATTGAATAAAACCATATTAAGAAATCCATATTGAAATTATTTAAGTCTAATTTGATTTATTTATTCAATTGATTTCATTTTATAATAATGAAATTTTATTTTAATAGTTTACAAAAGATAATATAAAATGATTAATATCAATATTATAACAAAATACAAATATTTTTGTTATTATCAGTGTGCAAGTCAATTTTAATTTACAGTTTTTATAAAGGAACTACGAAAAGAACATAGAATATTTAAATTAAAAAGTTCTTAATATTTTGTTCCAACGAAAATAAAAGAAAATTATCTATTCTCATAAAATTTTTAAATGAAAGTATTTTTATTTTTCGCTGGAAAGAAAATAATTTGCGAACATTACTATGCTGGGCTAAAAAAACATCGCAGGTAGTACGTAACTGGTAAAAGGGTACGTATCTCTTCGCAGTAAGCTTAAAGCGATAGAAAATCTTCCCATTCAATAACTATAGAACTGTTGTACTGAAAATTATTCGATTTACTATTCATATAAAAACTACATTTCGCCGGATTCGTTTTGTAGGCAAAGTTTTATAAGTTTCAATTTTCGTTTTAGAAATTTATACCCAATAATATACTGCTTAGGTATTACAAATTAAATAGAAATTCTTTTCGTACATAAAATAATAGTCTATTAATAATAAAATTTAAATATTCATTTTTTAAAATATATGGTTCATAATTTATCTTGCTGATTAAAAACTTACCGAACTTCATTAATTAAGCGCTAATTGAAAGGTAATCGTCATAATGATGTAAAATTTACATTGTAATTATATATAGATTGTCATAGATATAAAATACGAAAGTTCCAATCCACCGGAATGAAATTGTTTTCAGTAGTTAAGTGTAAAAAATTGTGTCGACAATTCAGAGGCATTAAAGTAAGTTGTATTAATTATAGTTTGCGAGGCTCAAATTTGGTGGTGTATAGTAATCTTTACTAGTTTATTTCCCCAAGTGCACTAGTGTAGACTCAGCCACGCTATGTTATCGTCCTCGTTGCGAGTAATTCTGACTCTTCCAGTTCGCGAGATGTCCCGCTGCTACAACGGAGACGCGCTCAGGGTGGTGTGTACATTCACGTTCGCCTAGGGACGTGATTTGAATAGAAGATGTATGCGTTTCCGCAAATACCGCAAGTTCGAGATGAACAAGAAAGAAAGACAAGCACGAAGCGTCTGTGTGCGCAACCTCTATATTTTCGCACTATCCCAGAAAGTTGTTGATGATCGCCTTGATTTTTATGTCTCTACGGTGTTTCCTTCCTCTTTCCCTTTCACCGATGAAAAAGATTTTTCCTAGACAAAGTGAATTTTTATTCCTCTGCTCCTTTGCGGACTACACCATCTATCTTGTATAATTTTCTTCTTTCGTCTTTATATTCGATAAAAAATTCAAATAATTAAATTCACTTTTCATTTTGAACTTTTTGAACAAGTAAATTCTAGTAAATTCTATTACGGTTGAAACATCGCTATCTACCTGTACGGAATTCAGTTTTTACAAAAATTAACACATTTTTAACGGAATTTTCATTTCAACGTTTCGATTAAAGTGTTTTGTCAAATATAAGTTCAAATATTAGTAAAAAAGATTTATTAAAATAAAAAAAACGAAGACTTAAGCTTATGTAGTTAGAGGAAATAATTGAATAAAACTATTAAAATATAAATCATCCTTCGTATATATCTATAAAATTGTTCACGAAACATCAATTGGTAATCAAGAAATAGAAGAAAATAAGATTTACGTGATCAAGACTATTGGAGAAAAAGACATTGATAAATGTATCTTAGAAAGAAGAAAAAATAAGATAAAATTTAAAATATAATTTACAGATTATTTTTTAAACGGTTGCGTTCGATATTTGCTCAGCTATAAACTTTTAATATTATTTTTATTTACTTTATCGTAGCTAACGTAATTTTATATTTAATACATTTATTTATAATTAAAGTTTATATCTCAATTATTTTAAATTAGAATATAAAAATAAATAATTATAATATTAAAATAACAAATAATTATTTAATATTTAATTTAATAATAATAAAACTTTATACTTGTTTATAATTTGATGATATGATAGAGTAATTGAGTAAAAAATTTAAGATTATAAAAAATTTATTATATAAATTTATAACATTTTTTAAAAGACTTCTTATGGATTCATTTCAGAATTCTGAACATTTTTAATTTATGTAGGAAAAGTATGATTTAATTTAATTTTTCTGTTTATAAATATTTTTTTTTAAGAAAACTCCATTCAATGTTTTTTTATTATTATTGTAAAAAAATTCGCAACGTATATTAATTATATATGACACATAATTAAAATTTATATTGTTTTATGGAAATTTAAAATGGATATTTTGTGGACTTAAATAAATAATAATTTATATATTATTATAATTTATTTAACAAATATTTTTCATGTAAATAATCATAGGAAATAATTTAAGAAAAGCGATAAATTAAAAAATCATTCTTTTCACAAATGTTCTCTTTTTGTATTTTCAAAACTTTAGTTTTTTTTTCCTCTTCATCTTTTGTAATTTTTATTCATGTATGTATTATAATTTCAGCTATGCAGTACTAGTTCTCATTTTCATTTACAATGCATTTCTACATATGGTACATTTGAATTCTCTTGTATAAATCTAGTTTATTTTACAGATTTTGTTATAAATGTGTCATTTTTTTGGTACAAAAATATTAATTGTATAATATTTTACGTAAATTTTTTACTTAAATTTAAACGCATTTTTATTTCTTCTTATTCCACGTATATACATATTTTTTTACAGTTTTATTAATATTTATAAAATATTTATAAAAATGTTATTCAATTTATTACATTTAATTCTACATATTTGAACTTTAATTCGAAAGTTAAAAAAATTTTTAAATAATTGAAAATAAAAATTAATTGTAATAAACTTAAAAGCTGACGATTTTATAAATTATTTTATTTAAAAAAAAAACTATAAAAATAATACAAAAAACAGTATAGCACAAGTTAAAATGGATTATACAAATTGATTTTTTAAATTATAATTTTTTGAATAACATCATTTTTAAATATAATACAATGTATTTAAAAAGTACTTCATTACTTACCTTAAAAAGTAATGTAAAATTTGAAAAATATATTTCAGAAATTTCAAATATATTCATACACATTTTGAATTAAATTGTTTTTTCTTAGTAAATTATAATGAATATTAAAATATGTTTAAATTTATATAAATAATAAATTCTGGAAATACAGATAAATTAAACTAAATAATTATGTAATAAATATATAAATTATTAAAATTATATGTATATTAAATTGTGATTTGATATAAAAAAGTAACTTATAAACATATTAAAAAATAATTACTTTACTTTTCTACAAATAATTAAAGTGAATTCTGAAATTTATATAAATATTTCATCTTTAATTATGAATTTTAAAGTTTTTAAAAATTTAAGTAGTGAATTCAAACTCTACCTAGAAGATATGAATGAAATTTGCTAACGTCAATTTAGTGCCATAGATTGATTAAATGATTGAAATTGAACTCTTACGTATAAATGGTAAATTTGAAATCTATATTAGATTCTAAGATGGTTTATTTATAATTCGTATAACTCAATTATTGCATACGTTATCTATATTTATAGAAGAATGATAAATCAGTCTGAATTGAGAATACAAAAAACAGTTAAAAAAGAAAAAAATTATTTAAAAGCAAAAGTAACGTTAAGTAAAAGTATAACAACAAATTTAATATATTTTATAAAATCTTACAAAAAATTATTCAATTTAAATATTGATAAAATTATAAACTTAGGTATGTATAAATAAAAAATAGAAAGTAGTTTTTTTTAAAATATATGTTTATAATTAATTAAATAATTAGTTAATAAATATTAAGATGTATATCTAAACAATATTATTATAAAATTTATTATTTCATAAAATATAATCACTTACAAAATTAAATCATATTAGACATATAAAATTTAGGACGTTATATAATCGTACAACAGAAGAAGTCAAATAAACTTTAAGTTGTAAACACAATTAAATTATTCGAATTAAAATAAATAGAGCACTTTTACAGGATGAAAACTAAAAAAGCAATATATAAAATTTTAGTAGGAAAAACGATAAGAGTAAGACGAAAATAAGAAGATAATATAAAATAAGTTTTAAACGAGCTATATTTTGAACAAAAATGTTGAACGAAATAGGATTGAATAAAAAATAAGACTTTTTATCGATGAATTGGTAAACTTTTCTGCATTTGGAAAGTTACAAATAATATTGGCAAATTTTTAAATGCATGTTCGTGAAATTTATTTTATGATATATTTAAATATATTTTAATTATATGTGATTTTTATACAGTAGTTTGAAACTTATAAAATTATTTAAAAATAATGATTTAATTTTCTTCATTTTTTATTGTTAAATTTTAGCAAGTTTATGTATTTTGAAAATACTTTAAAAAATCGGATATATTTTATAATATTTTATTAATTCTCAGGTATCGAATTTAAAAAAAAAATTAAATGCTAATTAAATAAATAATTCATGAAGATCAATAATGCAGAATTTATAACGATGATAATAAAGGTTACGAATTTAATTTGTATTTGTATTATAAATATTTAACACTTAATATTTTAGTTTAACAAATTAATTTAATGAAGTTATATAAAATTATTATCTGAAACATTAAAAAAATGTATTTTATTTTTTTGTAATTTTTAAATTGTACTAAATACTTATATTTATTGATTATGAATACAAATTATAAAAAAAAAATAAATAAAAAAGGAAAGTTAAAAATAATTTAACTTTGTTATTAAATCATAATTAAATCATAGACATAGATTATTTTATTAGTTAAATAAAATATGAATATTCTATTGATAATCTTAATTTAAAAATGGAAAATCAAGAATTTATAACTAATGTAATAATCTACTCAAAAACTAAGTATTCCTTCTATATAAATCAAAGGTTTAGTGAAGATAATGAGTAATAATAAGACAGAAATTATTTACTTCATATTATAAGGATAAGTGGTGAAGTTTTTCAACAAAGTGGATCGGCCAAGTTTTTGTTGAAAATCATCTGTTCGAGTGGTAGGCACTCGTATAACTTGATGTTGAACGATCATCATTCGAAACTCTATTATAAAGTTAGGCGAGCGTGGCTATAATATCCAATGAGATGTTTATTGCCTACTATACTTCCTTCTTATTTTCACTTGAAATTTTCTGAGTGAAATGCTCTTTGTTATCAGTTAATTTTCAGACTGAAAAATTCAGATGAACAGAAATCAAATTAAAATTTATCGTTTTAAGGTGTGACTTAACTTGTAAAAGAAAGAATTTAAATATAATCAGACATAATTGAAATCTTCATTTTAATAAAATATTTTATAATACTATAGCGAAAGACATCGATAAAATATTGCTTTTTGATAGAGATATATTAAAATTTAATAAAATTAATTTCAGTCAATTTAAAAAAATTTAATTTTTTCTTGTCGCTGTTTCTTACAATATTATTTATTTATTAAAAGTAAGTAGCTTTTAAGTAAAAATAAAAATACTATTTAAAAGTATTTTGAAGCATAAAACAAAGTGGTTGTAATGAAATAATGAAACATTGGTAACCGCAATCAAAATTTCAAGAACTTTCTTCTGAACTCTAATTATTATTTATTAATATAAATAATAAAAAACTTTATCTCTCCATCTATTTACATAAAAAATAAGATATTTCTATAAATACATTTGTACACACAATTTTGTATGTCATTTCTAATAATGTATCTGTGCAGTGATTTCTAGGCACGTACTTACTTGTGAAGTATACTACATAATTTTATTAACTCGAACATATAAAAGTAGATAAGATATACTTTTGCAGCATAACAAAAAATTTTGTTTTTTATCGAATGATAGAAGGCACGAGTGAGGGTAGAGTTTGCGATCATCTCGAACCAAATCTTCAAGGGTGTTGAGTTGCGATCGGTATATTTTAAACGCGGCAGGCCATCGGCTTTCTTTTACCAGAGGGCTCACATAATTTCTGGTCATGGACGACGTAGAAATATGTTGCGCGTTTTATTTGTACGGATTCTTTCGAGAACAAAGAGCTCAGCCGCGCATCGCATTTTATAATGCATGTACGTATACAGCGTGCGGGTACAAAATCCCCTTGGCGGCTGTATTCAACACATTCAAAGGAACATTTTAGGCACGCGAGTGACGTAACGCTGGCGGTGAAAGTTCTGTGAGAAGAAAAGATGTGGAAAGGGTATGTGATTTTAGTCTTCTGAGTGCAGAACCTCAAAGGTGTGTAGCACTAGAGTATACGCATTCCTATATTTTAGAGAAAACAGAGTAAAATGCACTCCCTAATGACTGAAAAAAGAAAAACCAGCACTTAAAATCATGGTACTTATGTAAAAGTCTAGCTAACGCGACCACTTTTGATATATAGACAATGAAGTAAGGTAATTTTTTGCATTTTAGATTTTCTGAAGTTTTAATTTTTAGTATAAATATTTAAACATTTAAAAGAAAAATTATTAAATTTTTAAAAATAATTCTCAATATATTGTAATATGTATAATATGATGTAATGAAGCTATAGAAAATTAAACTATTGTTTTTCAATATCATCAATAATAATTAATAATTTTAATATTTCTATCGATATAAGCTAATATCATACAAATATACTTGTCTATTTAATATTCCATAAATAAATGTAAACATATATTATTTGAATATATTCTCATTTAAATATGAATGTAGACAGTTTTCGTTTTAATTTTTATTTAAAATGTCTTAATAGAAAAATATATTCAAAATTAAATTAAATTAGTAAAAAAAATAAATTGATTAAAAAAAACTAAAAAATATTAAAAAATTGTTACTTTAATATTTTATAAGTTATTGCAAAAAAGAATAGACCATTAGTAAAAAGATTTTTATCGGTTATTCAGTCTAATTTCAATTCTAAAAATGAAGCGACTATTAGATTAGATTATTTGCTTAAAAATTGCAGTAATGCAAAATTGCATAATTTAAGAATAAAATAGATTCTGATTATGTAAAAAAGGAAAATTTCTGTCATTGCTAAAGTAATAATTCTTTCCAAGTAACTGGAATTCCATACAAATGGATATTATGTTTACACTTTCTTAACTTTTTCGAAATTTATTAAAATTTAGTTAAGTTTCTTAATTGTCTGAATCACTAGAACTAATAAAAAGTTCCTAGAAGTTTTAAAGTTATTATTTTCCTAAGAGAGTTATTCAAATTGTAATTTAAGCATATTAAATCATTGTCAAGTACTCACAATGACTATAGAAAGTCTTTAATCATTGCAGAAGAGTAATTATTCAAATGACCATATTCTTTATGCTATGTTAGGAATATTGAATATTTTGAATATTCTAATCCTTTAGGATTTTCTCGAACAATGATGTCAAAGTCAGTCGGTTGGTGTCAATAAGTTAAAAAAACCGTAGAGTTACTTATTGTATATTCAAAGTATAGAAAATATGAATTATAATTTAAAATTTTCCAATAATATTATATATGTAGTAAGAAAATCAGTACAATATTTCGTAAAACGAAATTTACATCTGGCACTATAAAATATTTAAATTTTAACGCGCGAAGATAAAGAATATGTCATCAAATTTATCGCGTGCTACTGTCACGTACCAACGCAATTGCATGTTACTTTTACTTGCATTCCATAACGTCGAACGAGTAATTTAAAAAAAAAAAACTCCATATTTCAATATATTAGTCGATGCTATATAATTTAATAACGATAATAGTTAATGCGAGTATAAACAATCGATTTCACATAAGATTTCGCAAATAGAATCGCATTATCGTTATTTGAAATTATCGTTTAAATTTTGCATAAATAACAATCGTCGCGAAATTCTCATTAAAAGCGCAGAGTGCAGAGAAAATGCAAAGCGAGCGAGAACAACGGATGATCAAGGGGTGCAGCAAAAGAGAAAGCGACGGGAGTAAGAGAAGGAGAATGCACCGCTCGACTCGCTCCAGATATTGATTCCGAAACAAATTCGCCAGTACCCGGGCGCATAGCAATCCGCAGGAAACGTCGCGCTCGGACGCACACAAGAGCTACGGACTATGCTTGAAAGCCGAAAGGGTGCGCGACGTTACTCATCTGTTAACGCTGAAAAATCCGAGTTTTACTCTTTCTTCCTTTTCCACGAGTGGGCTTTTTAAAGAATCCAATGATACGGTTATTTTAAACCATGGATTTTTTATTATAATGCACGTTTTTCCTATAGTAGTTGCAGCTTTTCTTTCTCGTCGAAATACGGCTTAATTTTTTGTTACCCATTGTGCTTCCGAGTTTCCGAAATTTTATACACAAGCGGTATTCGACTACTGTCCCTTGCGTATATTCCTCCATATGCCTAGTTCAACGGTATTCCTCTTAAATTTTTATCGTTCTTCAAAATCGTGCACGTTCGTGTAAACGCGCCAGCAATTTTGCAGATCCAGAGCATTTTTCATGTATGAACTTATAAAATGCTTCTGATTCAAGTTTCTCAAGATCAAAATATAAATAAAAACATTTTAATATTGACGTTTCATAAAAAAGCAGCATGATGGAACTCAAGGTGCACTGGATGAGCGATTTTTTGTTACAAACTATAATAATATAAAATATGTGTTTTATTTCCATTTCAAATAACATTATTTAAAAGTCTAATTAGGATTATGCGCTAATTATTTATAAGCTCAAGATTGTTGGCGTAATGTAATAATCGTGATAATCGCGTTGACAGTTAGGATTTAAGTGCTACTTCATTTAGCTCGTAACTAATTTGTCACAAAGAAGGGTGTGTATTCTGTAAATCAATGCTAGTGTGGGTTGTTATCGTTTTCGGAAAATGGAAATTTTCGTTGTTTCTTTTAACATCTGTTTTTCACGTGGATCAAGCGAGTTCAAAAATTCTAGGTAATTTCGAAGAGTCCTAACGTCAAAATTTATGAAACAAATGTTGTTTTTCTCATTAAATTTAGTAGAATTAATGAACCAGTGACAATTGCAAGTTTTCAGATTTTGCGCTCCGTTTTAATTATTATAAATGAAAATAGTAATTTATTAACGAAGAATCGGACATATTAAAACTATACTTGATTTGTAGGCATTGGAGGATGAGCAATAGTGTGACAAAAGCGCGAGAACGGCAAACACATAAGCCCCGAATGAATTATTTGTTCAAATCGAATGTTACCCGCGAATTCACATACATAGTGCAGCTGAGAGTCGCAGACTGTAGTTTACTTCGCAGTTCGTTTAATACAGAGACAGAGATCCATCCACCCTCGGACGCTTAACGTCGTCAGTCGCGGGATGCGCCGGATGTGCCAACCGTTCAATATTCAGGTACCTCGATGCGCAACTAACGATTCGTACGCGTCGAAATATCCCTATGGTCTTATACTCTGATGCTTTCTCTCTCTCTTTCTCTCTCATATTGATATGCCACCTTATCGTATGTGTAAACATTGAGAATGTACCGATGTACATGCATATTTATAAGCAAATTTATGCGCGAACATAAACTTGTTCCAATCTCTTGATGAATCGTATGGGCGCTTGTTTTCTTTTTTCCCGTAAAATTCTGATTTTACTTTGATTTTGGTTGTTCGATCGACGAGAAGAGTATATAATAAAAAAAACGTGTGTTCTATATTTTACTTTTGAGCCATAATAAATGTGCAGATTCTAAACGAAAGAAAAAAATTAATTAACGTTTTTAAATATTTACTTTTCTAATTTTAATATAATTTTATTTCATTTAATTCTTTGGATCAAGTATTATCAGAATGTAACATTTAAATCATTGTAAATTATGCTTTTAAAATAAAATTAATTCATGCTTTTATAATTACGTTATCTTCATCGATCATGATTCTTGTTTAATTTAAATGATGACAATATGTGAAAAAATTAAGAATGAGATGATGGGATAAAATTTTTGTATTATCTGTTAATTTAAATAAATTAAAAGACATAATATATTAAAATTAAAAAATGAGGTTAATAATTAGAATTACTAATTAGAATGTACAAATTATTTCACTAATTAAATATTAGTATAATAAGTATTCCATATTTTCGTGCAAGGTTTTTAAATGTATCATAAAATTACAGATATAAATATCTCTATTAAATTAAATAAAAATTAGAACATATTTTTCATTTTAAGTACATACTTTATATAAGTCATATTTCGTATAGAAATACCATATAGTATCAAATTATTCTAATACAAAATATTGCGTGAAATTTGTACGGTCTTGCAAGTATTGAAAAAATAATATAATTCAACCAAATATTTCTTAGAATTTTTACCTATTTTATGTTCGTAATATATTTTGTTACATTAAACTGTTTCATGGTGATTAAATCGTTGGTAATTCGACTAATATGTATAGTTATAATAAAGAAAAAATTATAAAATAACATTAATATTTTGAATATACATTTTGTATTTTTATCGTTATATTTTATTTTGGACTTTTAATTTGCTTTAGTAAGCTATTAAATTATTAAGAAATAGAATAACATATCACTATTTCAATTAAAAAAGATATTTAAATTTTTTTTAAAGAGGTTTAAATTCAAGGCACAAATATATATATATAAAAGGATAATTTCTAATTTATAAATTTAGATATTTTTAATAATTATTTTAACAAATACTAAATTTACTATTAAAAGTTTAATTGTTTGAGATTCTTCGATTTATCAAGTTTAGTTTCTATCGATGCGATTAAATCTCCTCACATAAAAGGTTCTTCTAACGACTTAATAACCCCACGTTACTGTTTTTCATCAATAATACGTATACAAGTATATGATATAACTGAGAGAATTTGGCAGTCACTTCTAGCTACGATGAGATTATAGTTCCGTAAGCAGTGATACGACCACAGATTGAGTCGACATAGCTACGCGCGAGGAAAATTGTCGTCATTGGCATATGCTTTCAGTTCAATCGTTAAATTACAGCGCGTGACTGGGTTATTTGCAGCTTGAAGCTTGTTACCATATATGTATATATACCTAACACAGAGATGCATATTTGTGTATGAATGTGTTTGTATGTGTGAGCATGTGTGTGTGTGTGTGTGTTCGATTGCAGAGAAAGCTAAAAACGACGGATGCGTCATAGCCACACGAGTACGAATTACCGGAAATGGTTCATCCGAACATTTGCTCGGCGAATCAAATAGTACACTATTTTGAAAAGCTGAACCCGCGTAATAAGAATTTGCATAGTACCGATAGATTGTAAGTATTTATTTGAACTTGTTCAGGTGTTATAAAATAATACATCGTATACTTGCTACGTATATTACGGATATTTAAATTTTATTAATAATTATTTAAATAATATAACTCATTTATTTTGTTCGATATAAAAGAAATAAAATCATCTTTTTAATGTTATATTCATTATGAAGCCTGTAGAGTATAACCTATATATTACAAAAATGAGAGACTTTTAAGAGTGGTATACTAAAGCATTTGCAGAATTAATTGCCGTATAATTAGTCGTAAACTTTGTACTTTATAACTTAGTATCGCCAATCATTTTTAATATAACTTCAGATCCTTTAATTTATCGACTGCAAAACTTTACGATTTCTTGGTGTAATTTTTTACTATTTCTAGTTATCTGAATTACGATTATGATGTTTTCATGTGTACTTATGGAAAAAGGAACCGTATTTTACCTTACTGTTATCGTAACTTCAATAGCCGCAATTCGCCCTTACTTTAATGCTTAACTTATAACATCGCGATTGCTGGTTTCAGTACCACATTGGACGAATTTACAACTGCAATTCTGACAACGAACACAGACTCACAATACTACAACTCCTATGCTACAATATTATTTTCTATGTCGTAGCTAGCTATAGCTAAATAAATATTAAAGTGTTGACATATCCTTATCATTGCAACGTCAGCCCAACGTTGTCCTATTACAGCTCAGTATTGTATCGATGGTCCTGACAAAAGCGCTTCGCTGGTGTTGAACTATCCAAATGCCGGAATGTCCTTTGATGGCAAACGTCGATGACCAGTTATTATATGATGTACATTGCGCTTTGTTTTATCCGGAATACTGCACGATGGATACTGATGAGCGACCGCGAATAAAAGTCACTGGACCAGCAGTGCGCATAACTACCTCCCATTCGTTTATTATTTTCCTCGTATCGCACTGTAGGTGAATATCCTCAAAATAAATACATCCAAAGTTGCAATATTAAAAAGTTCGAACGGTCCGACGGATCCAGAAGTCGGACGTATATCGCGATCATACAAAGTACGGTGAGCAAAAAGGAGGTGGAGGTGTATCCGCGTGTATACACCTCTCTGACTCAAAAACATACACACGTGTAGGAAAGATAGCCACAGTGGCACCGAACAACGGATGCTGACCTCGTCGAAGGGCAGACACACCTTAAAATTTTAAGAGCCAAGAGAGCTTTTTTGAGAGCGCCGTTCGTTACATCTAAAACGTATTATTCGTCGAAAAAGCGAGAGCTTCGGTCTTAGCGGTAGCGTTCCTTTGAGCATTTTCAAATAAGCGGTTGAGAGCTTCTGTGCTGCTGCACAAAATTGTTAAAGGAACTATGACGCTTCTTTTTATATAGAGGCGCTGCGTTTACGAAGCGTGAATATTTGAATTTATACGGGACGTATAGTAGCTACGGTACAACCTACAAGCGCAAATATAAATATATCGAACTTTTTCAGGGTGTTTACACGTTAACGTACAAAAAATGCTTCGCAGAGGCAACAAAACGCACGCATCCACTACCGGCTTCGATCTCCTATTTTCCTATAACCGAAACACGCGACCTTTGCCCTCGTAACCTTATCTTCGGTCTCGAGGAAACTCCTTTATTTTTTTCATCCTCCGTTGGACCCGAAGCCTCGGTATTCCGATAACATTCTTTAATGCGGTTTTAAAGATTTGCAACGTTGCCCAGCCCACTCAACGGAGCTTTCGAAAGGGTAGCAGAAAATAAGCGCTCCTTCGTAAAGTGTACGTGTGTAGGTGACCCTCTCAATCTTTTCTCCCTCATTTCTTTTGTGTGTCTTCCGCGTTATAAAGCGAGCGCGCGAGAACGCAATTTTGTGTACGCCGTTTATACGCGGCGTGCATACGCGTCAGCTAAGGTTCTACTTTATCTGCTTATGGGAAGCGGGAAATTTCTTATCCCTGGGAGCGTAGCGAGGAAACTATCTCGTTCGGGCCCTCCGTGGTTGATTTTCGCACGCTACGCCAGTACACGTCGTCCGCGTATTATCGTCGTTTACACGTCGGGCTGCTTGTTCTTGTACTTTATATCTTTTATCGAGTCTTTCGCATTTGCCCGGAAATGCGCAGTTACTATCTCCGTTCGTTCCTGCTTCAGGCTTCGGCACGGAATGAGATTTCCATCCTATCGCTATCCCCGCCGGTTTTGTCTTGCGCGCATTTTCTCCGCTCTTCCGTTCATCTCCTTCATGGCGGCTTCTTCGAGTGCACGCATGCATAACGCTCCAAGCTAGCAAATTTCGAGCGAAGAGATATCGCTGCGAGATGCTCATCTATTTAGCAGGGAAAAGGCGACACGGTACCCAGAAATTCAGTTAAGTGTGCAACTGTAATAGTAGTGGAAAAGCTAGGTATAGTCGGAGCGTTTGGATTTTGGATTGAAAGGCGATGCGAATTGAAATCTCGTCTTCGTCTCGCCCGATATCTGATTACCCGTAATAAGAATGAAATTCACAGCCGATGTCACGAGCGGTGAGGGTATATAAACGAGCTTTGCTCTCCGACGCGGGGGAGGCAAGCGTGATCATTATTAGCACCGTGAATTATTGTTGACGCGAATACAGTCATCGTGCTCCACTCTCCACATCGCGTTCTACTATACCCATAATACTGCCGCCTCTGGTAATTGCATACTCGTCCGGCTAAAGAGATAGAGACTCTGTGCATGCGTGTATATATGTGTGAGTGCGCCCGGCTGGGTACGTACGGATTAGTGCCATGCGAACAAGCCCGAAACGACTGAAATTGCAGCAGCGTAGCGTCGCAATAATCATGTGCTGATGGCGACACGCCCCCAATTCGAACCTTCTCCCCCCTCTCGCATTCATTCGTATTCGCTCTATTCCTCTATCTCACTCTATCAAACTATATGCACAGTGCGTGGAATGTATATATTTGTCTACGTAAGAGTTAACTACTGCGATTAACTCACTTAGCTTCTTCGAGTACCTGATTTAGACTACGTGTCAAATTTGTGGATATCGCGAGTTTTAATTCAATCTTTGTACTGTTGTCGAATTTATGTATATTGAACATTGTTATTCTACTTTCTTTAAATCGTTGAAATATTTGAAAAATTCTTATAGATGTATTCCAAATTTTATAGAAATGTATGATATTTATGCTTTTGCAGTTAGCTACTGATTCTGGATTTCAAATTCATGACAATGATATCAAAATCGATGAAACGTTTAACAAAAAATTGTTGAATATTTTTGTATAAAATAATTAATTTATTCAAACAAAATAATTATATTAAATTTAATATAAATAAAATATTTCTATGATTTTTTTTTCAATTTTTTGTTAATATAATCATTAATTTAAGATTAGATTAAGTTTAATTTAAGATCAAAGATAAGATCATAATAATAGAAAAGTATTCTACATTTTTGGATTCTTTAGTACACACTACTTCTATACAATTTTAAAATGTTATTGGATGAACAAATTTTATTGAAACATGCAAAATATTTTTTTATAAAAATCTTTTTCAAAATTATTTTTTAGAAATGCTAATTACATTAGCATATAATTTTCTTATTGGTATAAAATTGTTATCGATGTTTTAAAGTAAAATATAATATAACTAATTTATTTTTCTGAACCAAAACACTATGAGCATAGATATAACTTTTAATGTTTTATTACATTTGTAGACACATGATAAACTTTGAATTGATATAGTATTATGAGTTTATTTTATTATATTTTAAAATACATTATGAATCGAAAGGACCAATATTATTTTCATTTTATCATGAATACCTTGTATAAAAAGTAATAATATCACTACTAACTTCTCTGTAATTCTAAATAATGAATTATTAAATTTATACTTGATTAATATATATATATATATATTTATAAATTGTAATTACTATACATTTAGTATATACTATCACAATACCATATAACAAATAAGCAGAATAGATTATTAAGGATGCTTGAATTTTACATAATTTTTTATTGTGAAAATTTTTTATAAATTAATAATGAATGAAAATCAATTGAAAAAAAATTTGTGTAAGGAAAATACTTTTTTTTAATACTTATGAAATAAATTTTGTATTCTTTAAATATTTTAATATGAATGAATAATAAATAATTAATACTTTTAATCAAACTGTCTTAAAATAAATTTTAATGTTGTAATTAAAAATACAAATTTGATTGAATAACAGCTTTGAGAATCCTTCGAAACAAAATTTTGTTTTATCAATTATTATTAAATAAACTATTTATTGATATTGTTTTACAAATTATGTAAGCTAATAAAATTGTTTTCCAAATTTACTTTTTAGATAAACGAATAAATGTTTTTGTTTGATACGTTATAAAAATATTAGAAGTATATCGATTTTCAATTAGTTGTTTATTTACGCTTAGTACCCAATAAAAAGTTATTAGATAAAAAAAATGAATTAAAACTTTACATTATATTTATATATTGATTTTTACATATATTATCGTTAACATCTAATTTGAATGATAGTTCAATAATTATACTTTTTTAATATTCATATTTTTAAAATATATATGATATAAAACTATACATTATAAACAATACTTTTAAATAGTACTTATGTCTTTAGTAATTACTTAAATAATCACCTAAATTTCTAATTAGTACATATTATTTAATCTTTAAAAAAATCACTAATTTCTTAAAATTTAATATGTTAAAAATGCTTAAATATTTTAAACATAATAAGAAATTTTAGATCGTCGTTTATTTTGTGTAAAAATGTATAAATTATAACTACTGCTTTAACTTCGACAAATAAGGCTTTTGAAAGTAATAATTACTTTTATACTTTTACTTTTAAGTTTTAAGTTCTAATATTTTTCTTTACAAATGAAACAATCCGTTACTTTTCTTATTGAAGGAAACTTGTCATTTTATTTTACATACATGCATTTGTATATATGTGTGTGTTTGTGTATGTGCATCTAAATACACACCTGTACATAAAGTATCATTGAAAATATTTTGTTTTAAGTTATTGTGAAAATAAAAGTCTGTAAAATGCTGCATAATGAGATAATAAATAATACAGTTGTAAATCAAATCATAAAATAAATTACTTTATTGAATATTATGAACGTATACTTAAGCTTGTTTTCAAAATTTTCATGAGTTTTATAAAGAAACGTTAAATAATAGGAACTCATGAAACAGTAATAAAAGTGAAATTAGGTGGCCATAAAAATATATATTTTTCCAAATATAATTTTAGCATAATAAAATGTGATTTTGGATCATGTCTGCTATTTTAGATATACTTAAATTTTTAAACAGAGAAAAAAGAAAAATAATCCATTTCAATTGATAATATTTTATTTTATTAAACATAATTCTAAATATTATTACCAGATAAATTGGTATGGATATAAGTTAGTAATTTGATTTAGCTTTGATGTAATTATCAAATTAATCCAGTTCTATGAACATTTTAAATTTCCTTATTCTTTATAATCTAACTTTTTATGAAAAGCTCACGTCTATAAGTAATAAATTTCATAAAGAACGTTCAAAACGTAAACTAATAAAAAACTAATTAAAATCGATCGAATAGTAACCTTTTTACTATGCTCTTTCTAGTTCTGGACCAAGCAAATTTCCAACTATTTTATTAGTACCAGAGACTGCATCAACATCGAATAGGATTGGTCACCCACGTCATTCGTATACAGCGCGTTGATATTGGTACGTGACTCCAAGTAAGGCAAGATGTCTATCTTTGCGTCAGCAACAATCGCTTCTTCATCCATTCATCGCATTTTCTCCCTTTTGCCACAAAGCGTCTCTTGTACCTACAATTTTGACAGGTAGTTTTCTTTCACAATTGTCTTACCATGGATTGACATGGATCCGTCATATCTTGCCAAATTTTATTGATTTATCAAGAAAATAAGAGATTAAAACGAAATTCTTTTCATTATAATGTAATTGTTTTTGTTTTATAATTTTTGATATTACTTAAAATACAATTAATATATGGATTTTTAGAGCTTATTTAAAGTATATTGATTGTTTTATTCGTATAATATTTTATCTCGATTGCAATTATATAATTTTTCATTTTATTTTTAAATTAAGAGTAGTAATATCTATTTCTAAAAAAATTTAAACGGTTAAAAAGTTTTTTTAACAGTTTCATATATAGGAAATAATTATTTCTTAATAAGTTAATTTATAATTTCAATTTTATTATTATTTATAATTATTGAAATTTAATCATATTTTTGCATAATATTTTAATTATACATACAGTTCTTAAATTTGAAATAGTTATCCATATGATCAAAATTTGAATGGAAAATAATACTCGAAAAGCATATTCAAACAAAACAATATACTATTACTTCTTTTATTTCATTAAGTTTTAAAATAACTTGATAATTTCATATGCGATATAAAATTCGAGATAATATAAATGATATAATTTAATAAAAAAATATACGAAGGTTATACATTTTTGTATAATGATAAAAAGTGTTTTTAAATCAAGTAAAACCATAAGCTAAAATAGATTTAATTATATTTATTTACGTATTATGATTCATTATAAAGATACTAAGAATCTCAATTCCGAACATAGAAAATTACTTAATTTTCTAAAAAATATTAATTTTTTAATATAATACGATAGGAAATTATATATAAATTTATATATACATATATAAATACATATATATTTTTTTTACATTGCAGGAATTTTCAATTTGTGCATATTAAAATGCGTGACATATATAATAATAAATAATAAATAAAATAATAAAATAATATAATCATTTCATAACATTTCATACAAAAATAATATTTTTATTATTATTTATTAGATTAAAACGAATAAGAAAAACATAGAATTTTTTTTACCAATATTGACAATATACATATAAATTTAAAATGAATACTAAGGAAAGTATTCATAAAATATATAAGATATTTTACATTCAATTTAAACATAGTTAATATTATGGTTATTTCCAGAAATAAATAATAATGATAATAACATTTTTCCATTCCTGAATCTGAAAAATTCAAAAAGCTACATAATCTTCCAAAATTATATTCAAACAAAGATTTTCACATAGAAAATTATCTGAAATTTTTCCTCCTTTGAGATTTCACTTAAGAGCTTTTTACCTTTATTTATTTTTCACGTGAAAAATGGCAGGATTTAATGCTTTAAAAAATAATCTCTTTTATATCTATTGTAATTATTAGTACATCAAAATAAATTTATAAATTTATTGTAAAATTTAAGAATAAAATGTTGCATTAAACATAATTAATTTTTTGATGCATATGAAATCTAAATGTTTATTCATAAATTTGAATGTTTTTATTGTTAGAAATGTCAATATTTATAATGGAATTTTTGTAAAAATTATTAACTTATATTTTTAAAT